>CM060597.1:24233423-24930923 GCA_030578255.1 Tiaroga cobitis
GGACTCTATCTGTGTTCGTAGCGCACACGAGAGCACAGGCACCAGCAGTGCGCCCAGCTCGAGCCAGTCCGGGCTCCTCGTCCGCGACAGGCAGCCACCTCCTGTTCCTCCAGCAGCCTCAGCTGCTCTTCACTATATTGCGGCTCGTAAAGATAGCCACGAACAGCGGATTCGAGCAGTTTCTTCCATATCGTGTTTAGTTTCTTCCGTCATTGTCATAATTTCCAATCTCCACAGCGCTTGTTAGCTTAGCTTATAAACAAGATGGCTGATATTGATTTCAGTATCTACAAGTGAAGTCCCACCCACTGATCTGTGATAGCTCTGTTAGCGCATTAGGTCCAACCTATGGGCGGGTTTGAAAGGGTGGGATCTAGTGCTTGTAGTCTTAACAGAAATCCCCCCCTCTTACACTTCCTCCTACAATGACGTAAAATGACGATTTTTGCGTCATTGTAGGAGGAAGTGAAAAAGGTAAATAGCGGATTTCTCTCGTCTCAGGGGAAAATGAGAGAGTGTTGCACGACCATTCAATAGTATGACTAGGTTTCTAACAATGGAAAGCTTAATGCAAATGGGTGGAGTGTCCCTTTGTTTTCAATCATAAATTACGTTATACATGCTTTTGAAGTTTCTATTCATCAAAGAATCCTGAAAATAAATTTTCATGGTTTCCACAAAATATTAAGCATCACAACTGTTTTCAACATTGATAATAATAATAAATGTTTCTTATGCACCAAATAGGCATATTATAATGATTTCTGAAGGATCATGTGACACGTAATTGTTGCTGAAAATTCAGCTTTGTCATATAAAAAAATTTTATTAAAAAGAAAGCTATTTTAATTGTAATAATATTTTACAATATCACTGATTTTATGGTATTTCTGATTTTATATATATATATATATATATATATATATATATATATATATATATATATATATATATATATATATTCTTGATGAGCTTGAGAGACTAAGAGAGACAAAAACAGAAAATCTTGTAGACCTCAAACTTTTGAACTGTAGTATATGAGAATGTTGATATGTGTGTTAGAGGATGGATACCATACCGATATGGCATTGAACATTTTAAATTTAAAACAGCTTATTATGTTGGTAGTCAATGTGCCTGATGCTTTCACGTAATGCAAATGTTTGTTTTTGTGATTAAAATACATGTAAAATATTACCATAACATCTGTCTTCCTGTGTGCGGAAATTTGTTTATGTAGCCGTGACAACGAAACACGTGCATGCGCGCCTGCGTTAAGTGCGCTTGTTTCTCTGTGCGCGCTGATGCACTCATCCTGCTGACATTTCCGAATGTCTTCCTACAGTTGCTTAATAAAAGCAGGCTTTCCACACAAATGCACACGTGTCATTAGTATGAGAAAAAAAATGGGATTTTAACTGTCGGCCTTGGACATAAATATCTTTATGCCTGTCGGACGCGGGCCGGGCTCGGACAAAAAAATTCGGCCCGATCCGCACTCTAATGTGTGTATAGGTTTTACTCTACTTGTGAAGGACAACTATTTGAAAATGTCTCCCCACTTATATAGAAAACTAACTTGTGAGGACATGAGAAGGTGTTCTAATGGTTTAAGACTAAACCGGACAAATTATGTTTTAATCCAAATCCAATAGTGTCAAAAGCAGAAAGGTGTAGCACATATTATTTCAGTATGTGTGCATTTCACTACATTGTGAATATCAAATTTCAAAAGATAATACAACCTAAAATCACCTACATTGTGGGGTGCAGCCAATGGTCCCCGCAAAGACAATAACTTATGGGGAGATGGTATAGAAGACGGGGAACACGTGGCGGTGTGTTGGTACGTGTGAGGAGGCACCTCCGTGCCTCGCTGTGCGCAGGCCCGAGTCACACGGATCTTGTGGGTCTGGCTTCCAGCTGTGACCATGGCCGGATTTTGTATTCTTTTAAGCACTGCCCGACTTTGCCTACCCAGAACAACCACGATCAGTGCCATCGTCAAGGAGGTCGTCTAGATTACGCGTTCGCAGTAGGAGGAGCAAATCTCTGCAACCTTAGTTCATTGGATTATTTCTTGTCGCTGCAGCATCAACACAACCTTAAAGCACGCTACCGTCAAACCACACATCAGGAAACAGACTGCAATGAAGTGAAGATGGCGTTACTAAATGTAAGATCAATCTCAAACAAGACATTCACAACTAATGAACATATTCTATCTCTTGGGCTTGACTTTTTGTTTATGACTGAGACGTGGCTAAATGCCGGTGAACTTGGTCCACTCACTAAAGTTTGTCCTAAAGACTATACATTTTTTAATACAATACGGTCAGCTGGTCGTGGTGGGGGCTTAGCTACTATTTATAGAGATAAATTTAAATGCTGTCTATCTGCCACAGAACTGTTTTCCAGTTTTGAGGCACAGCTATTTAAGAAGGATGGCTGTAATTCATTTTTATGTATATTAGTTTACAGACCCCCAAAGTATAATAAGGATTTTATTGTGAATTTTCCGATTTTTTATCTTCTGTTGTGCCAAATGCAGATAGGATTTTGATACTGGGCGATTTAAATATACATGTTTGTTGTCCTTCTAAACCTATGGTTAAAGAATTCTTACAAACAATTGACACATTTAATCTTACACAGTCTGTTCTTGGTCCTACTCATAAACAAGGGCACACACTTGATTTGATTTTATTATATGGCTTTTCAATCAGCAACGTAGTTATCAAATAATTTTTTCTGTCTGATCATAAGATTATTTCTTTTAATATAGATGTTCCTAGATGTTTCCTTTATTAAGTGCTGTTTCCGGTAGCCCGGTTTGCTCGTTCTTTTAACTCATCTACATCTGAAAAATTCCTGGATGCCTATATTAGTTCCCCCAAAACTCATGAAATTTAGTCAAACTGTCTTGGAGCAAAGCCAGATGAGTTAGTGAATATGTTCAATATGTTATGTTCAAATATACTGGATGTTGTTGCCCCATTTAAATTGAAGAGAACTAGAAGTTGTGCACACCCTTGGTTTATTGATGATACTAGGGTTATTAGACAGAAATGAAGAAAAGTAGAAAGGAAGTGGAAGAGGGACAAACTACAAATATCTTATGAATGCGTTAGAGACTGTATGATCCAATATCAAGAAGTTGTTACGTTTGCAAAAGTAAAATAATTTTCAGAGCTCATCGCTAAAAATGCACACAGCCCAAAAATACTATTTAATACTATAAATCAGTGATTCCCAACCCCCGGTCCATGGACCCGTTAGTACCGGGCCTTGAAATATTCCCAGAATAATGTTTTTTTTTCTATATATATATAATAATAATTGTATTTTTTAAATGCTTTTTAACATTATTTAATAAAAAAAAAAAAAAAAAAAAAAAAAAAAAACAATAAACAGATTAAAATAAATAAATAAATAGATTAAAATGTGTTTCTTTGAGCGCCTTGCAATTGCTTAGCAACGCGAGAGAAAAAAAAGTCAAGCTTCAATCGTAAATACGATACCTCATACATTAGGTATGGATTTACGACAACAGGCGATTCCGTGGCGCCAAATCTGTTGTGTGTTATTTGTGGTGAAAAACTCTGCAATGGATCAATGAAGCCGTCAACACTTCAGCGGCACTTAACCACCAAACACCCTACTCTCAAAGACAAAATGAAGGAGTTTCCTCAACATCATCCTCAACATCAGTAAACGTAAGCTGGTTTTCGTTCATATTTGTGAAGCAGACCTTTTTAAATTTCGTTTTATTGTATCCTGGAATTTGTGTGCATTGTTTTGGATGCATATATGTTTTTTTATGGATGCCCAGGAAGAACAGCTTGTCTTGTGCACAGCTACAAATATAGTAATATCAATAAGCAGTTCATGCTTACATTAAAATAGTTTTGTTCTCATTGGTCTGGTCTATTTTTTGTTAAAGGTTAAAGCTTAATCTCTAATTTTATACTTTTAAAAATTATTGGTTGAAATCACTGTGTGTTTGCTATTGTATTCTGAAACTGATTGACTGTTGAAACTGGCTCTTATTTTCATACAATTAGCCTTTGTTGTCACCTGTTGGTGAGTGAAAACACTAAGTTGCTTTTGGAGAGATTGTCTTTAGTGGTTCTAGAGAGATATGACAGGTGAAATGGACTGGTATTTTCATACAATTTGCCATTACTGCCACCTGCTAGTGAGTGAGTGCTGTGTGAGTTGCTTTTGAAGTAGACCTAATTGTATGGGAGAAAAGGGAAACATTTTGTGAACTGGTCTGAAAGTTTAAAAAGATTGGTATATTCATACAAGTAGCCTTTGTTGCCACCTAGTTAATTATATGCAAATAAATGATAGGCTGTTACTGTTTTACACCGATATATGTTCCGAATCCAAACGATGCATCTTAAAATTGAGGCAGTAAAATTGACAACTGGTCCCTGGTATTTTTTTAATGAATATGCTGGTCCCTGGCACAAAAAAAGGTTGGGTACCCCTGCTATAAATAATGTGCTGAATCCGATTTCTAATTTATACCCTGATCCCTCTCCTATGGCCTGTGAAAACGTCCTTAAGTTCTTCTGCGAAAAAATTGATGTTATAAAATCATGGTTTTCGGACTCTTCTTTGGACCTACCTCGTCACAGATTTTAACAAATTTATCTGAGTTTTCTCGGGTGTCTCATAGTCATTTGCAACAAATTTTTCGACAAATGAAGTTCACCTTTTGCTCACTGGATGTTGTTTATCCTTGCCTTATATCAGATATACTTGATTCTATTAGTCCTAGCTTATTGTCAATAATCAATAGTAGTTTAGTCAGTGGGATAGCTCCATCTTATTTTAAACATGCCATTGTGCAGCCGCTGCTCAAAAAGCCAAATTTGGATCCAACAGCTTTGAATAACTATCGCCCCATCTCTAAATTACCATTTTTATCAAAAGTTTTGGAGAAGGTTGTGTTTAATCAGCTTTCTTCCTACTTACAGGAAAATGGTGTTTTGGATAAATATCAGTCTGGTTTCAGACCACAGCACAGTACAGAGTCTGCACTGCTAAAAGTTTTAAATGACTTATTTCTTATTGTCGACTCTGGTAAATGTGCTGTTTTAATTCTTCTGGATCTTAGCGCGACATTCGACACTCTCGATCATGGTATTCTTTTAAATCGTTTACAGCAAATTACAGGCAATTATTTATCACCTCGTGCACCAATTTCATATGGGGTTGCGCAGGGCTCGATCCTGAGTCCTGTTTTATTTTCCTTATACATGCTTCCGTTGTATACTATTTTTACCAAGTATAATGTATCATACCACTGCTACGCAGATGATACTCAGTGTTATGTTCCTTTACATCCAAAGGATGATTCTAGCTTGCAGTGTTTGATTGTTTGAGGGACATTAAACAGTGGATGTCTGCCAACTTCCTTCAGTTAAATGATTCCAAGACGGAAGTCTAAATTTTTGGCTCATCTAAGTTCACAGAGGTTGCCGCCAGTAAATTGGGACCTTTATCTGGCATTCTCCATACACATGTTCGAAATCTGGGTGTTATTTTTGACTCTGCTTTGACTTTTGATAAAAAGATCAATGGTCTGGTCAGAAGTTGCTTTTATCAGTTAACCCTCTGGGGTCGGCTATCGCGCCGGCGCGATGAGATCACTTTTTTCCTTATCAGTGCAAAAGAGACTTAAATTACTCAGTTGATTTTGATCTTACATATAAGTGTTGTACATCTTTAGATCCTGTTAAGTGTATATTTTTTTGTGGATACTCACAATAAAAACAAAGTATTCTGCTTTTTGTCAAATAAAGAAAAATAAACATGATGCGAATTTTGCGTTCACTCTGTTAGTGAAGTTCATTCTGAAACGCGTCCAAAAAAAAAGTAAATACTTGTCACACAGGCACGAAAGATTTTTCGTTATGAAGCTGAAATTCTCTTCTTTTAAATGAAGTAATTTATATAAAAAACAAATATTCTCAGTTTATGTAATCTGTATGAAAAGAGAGAGATGTCAGTCTTATGCCTTTCAGCTCATTATAGCGTATGACGTGTTAATGTGACCACGCCCACCGAGAGCGCGCGCTATTCAAACGCAAATGTTGAGGCAAGCCATGAAAACGCCCAGATCAGCTGGATAAAACATCCAAAAAGTTACCTCAGAAGTGCTGGTATAGTTTCATTTCGAGGAGCACGGATCCAGCTGATGAAGTAAGTTCATTCTTAAGTGCTTTGTTCTAATCGCGTTATTGAATAGTGTCTGTAAACTGCATTAAGACTGTTTAAATATGAATTGTGTGTCTGTGTGTGAATGAATGGCACAGACGCGCGCGCAATGTTGTTTACTACATATGTACATTGCATCTGTGCGTTCATTCACTCTCGCTCCTACATTAGTAAACGTTATTTTTACATGAACACATCCAAACGATATTGCTATAGCTTACTGAGATTTGTTCTAATCGCGATATAGAATAGTGTCTGTAATGACAACAGTTCGTTGACTAGTTTTGGATAGATTATAAAGTTTTTACTCCAAAATAGACATCATGTTAGACAGTTTATGCTCATATGTTAAATATATAGTATGTTTTGTCAAAAATAAACTAATCAACTGTTATAGTGTTTGTTCCAATGCAAGCTATATCAAAATAATGAATCCTTAACTTTGAAATATGTATGATAAAATGTATTGGCCTACTTTAAAAAATAATACTTTAAGAGATTTATGGAAAAAGACAATTTATATATGCATATATATAATCGCATTCTCGCATTCTTTCTTGTGTGACACACCTGAATGAAAGGCTGATTATTATGCGGGTCTTTGTCTTCTCAGGTGAGAACCACCTAATTATACATGAGGGGGTTGGGCCGTTCACGCCTCCACGCATAAATTGTTTTTCACAATTTAAAACAATCTATTGTTTTATGTGAATGATTAGGCAGGATGATTTTCAGATCTTTTTGAAGCAAAAACTCTAGGCGACAACATCCATTAGTCAAAAGTCTTGTGGACACATATTTAGTATGTGTTTTGTTGTCCTTATTTCAGAAACTTTAAAATTTAGTTTTTTCAATAACCATGCATAAACAATATTCTCTAAAAAATACAAACATGTACATGCATGTTGCTCGCATATTATGGTAGCCCTGTTTGTGCTAAATAGAGTGTAATTTCACCTGTGCCATTAATATGTTTTTAAGCAACTGAAAAAAGCACAAATGTCAGGGCATGTCAAAACATCTCAAGGACCCCAAAAACACCTTAGACCCCCGAGGGCAGTGTTTCCTCTAGGATTTTTTCCAGCCGTGGTGGCAGGCCCATTTCGCCAGGGGGCGTGGCCCATGAGTGATATTCCCATTGACCACGCCCCTTTGCCCCAGTTGTTTAAACCTCCCCTAAGTATTATAATAGGAAAGTCTCCAATAAGAGTGGCAAAGCGATTATGCGCATCCCGTGCGCAGAATGATGCACTTGAAGCAATGCGAAGTCACAGCGTGCAGCGCTTCGCATTGAAAAGTTTAAAGCACAAAGCGAATATATCTATCTATGCTTAATGTATTATATTTATGCAACCGTTTGAGCCCTTTCTTTTAACAGTTATAAATTTCAGTTACAGTTTGCATGAAGAACAATTCATAGCGCCCTCTACTTCAGTGCTGTAATCTAACAGACACCCGGGAGAAAGGAATATGATTTAGAAAGCGCTATAAACTCCAGCAAGATAAAGTCATTTTAAGCAAACCATAGACCTTTATCTACAAATAAAGAATAATAATGGGAACATTGATCTTGAAGAGAGTGTCGTCGTGTTACTGCCGTTACCAAACGCGACGTGCTGTTTAAATGATGAATGGAGAATGACTGAGGAGAGATGAGTTTCCATTAACTTTAATTTAAATACTTAAATATTAATTTTTACCTCACATTATGCTATTGAATGACTTAAGAAGTTTTGGAATATAGTTCCAAAACTTTATGGTGCTTTACAATGTTTTTAATGCGTTTAGCTTAACTAACACAATAGTAGCCTATGCACAATATCCATAGACAATATCAGAGCTCACTGAGAAGCTGCAGCCGTGGCGGGATGATTTTAGGTGTGGCGGCCCGCCATGGCAGAATGAATGTAGCGGAAACACTGCCCGAGGGTTAAAGACTATTGCGAAAATTAAAGGGTTAGTTCACCCAAAAATGAAAATTAAGTAATTAATTACTCACCCCCATGCTGTACCAACCCCGTAAGGCCTTCGTTCGTCTTCGGAACACAAATTAAGATATTTATGATTAAATCAGAGAGGTTGATCACTCCTCCATAGGCTCCCTAAGGGAATGAAACTTGACGGCCCAGAAAGTCATTAAAGAAAATGTTTAAATATTCCATGTAGCAACAGTGGCTCAACTATAAGTTTATCAAGCGACGAGAATACTTCTTGTGCGAAAAAACAAACAAACTTATAAAACTTGATAAACTTATAGTTGAGCCACTGTTGCGACATGGAATATTTAAATATTTTCTTTAATGACTTTCTGAGCCGTCAAGTGTCATTCCCTTAGGCAGCCTATGGAGGAGTGATCAACCTCTCAGATTTAATCATAAATATCTTCATTTGTGTTCCGAAGACGAACGAAGGCCTTACGGGGTTGGTACAGCATGGGGGTGAGTAATTAATGACTTAATTTTCATTTTTGGGTGAACTAACCCTTTAAGGCATTTTTATCACCCACAGACATGGAGTCTGTGATACATGCTTTTATTTCATCAAGATTATACTATTGTAATGTACTATACTTGGGTGTCTCACAGTCCCTACTGTCACGTCTTCAACTGGTCCAAAATGCTGCTGCTAGATTGCTGACAGGGACAAGGAAAAGAGAACATATTTCGCCAGAATTGTTCTCTCTCCATTGGCTTCCAGTTAAACATCGTATTGAGTTCAAAACACTGTTGTTTGTTTATAAGGGATTGCATGGACTGGGTCCTCTATACATCTCTGATCTCCTTTCAGCCCACCATAATGTTTTTAGAAATCTCAGGTCAACCAGTAGTCTACAGCTGACTGTTCCGAGGACACGTCTAAAATTAAAAGGAGATCGTGCCTTTTCAGTGGCCGCTCCACAGCTTTGGAACAATCTGCCATCTTATATAAAGACTGCACCTACATACAATGATTTTAAATAGTTGCTTAAAACCCACTTATTTACTGCTGCTTATGGTCATAAGCGGCTGTAGTGGTATTGTATTGTTTTTGGCATTGTTTATTTGTGGTTTTATGTTTTATGGATACTTGTTTACACTTTGTACAGCACTTTGGCCAACAGCTGTTGTTTTTAAATGTGCTCTATAAATAAATATGACTGACTGACTTTATCATTCTGTACTAAATAATGAAAATATAAAAATGCAAAAATGTTTTTGAGAGGGTTATGTTTAATGATAGGTAGGTTAGGGGATAAACAATATTATTAGGCCAGAATAAAAGCAAAAGAAGTCAAATGGAAAGTCCCTAACACAATAGAAAAACAAATGTGCATGTGTAGGTGTGAGAGAGATTAAAAGAGAATCAAGGTTGATGTTGAAGTGAAGAACTGCTGGCAGGTACCTGGCAGACATTTTGTTTTCAGGAAGGAGAGGAATCTCGAGAACCTTTGTGCTGGTGATGACAATTTCCTGGCTTGCCGTGGCAACAGTTTTTCCTGTGATGCGGTGAACCTGGTAGAATGCGTGCGGCCTCAAATAACGGTCATCCGCTGTCCCGATGAACATCTGCAGGTTCACTGGCTTCTCACTGAAGCCAACGAGCTGTTAAAAAAGTGAAGAAATTATGAAATGACCCCACTCATGATTTTTCAACAACTTTTTTTGATCAGTATATTTTCTGCAATAATACAAAAAGACAATGGAGAAATCCTATGGGCTTTTTGACCAAGGAATTCAGGGCGATGGTAACAAAATGACATCATCCCTGGAGCCCTTTATAGCCCAACTCTTATATTTTTGACAGGCTGTATTCATCTAAAGGCTGGCAAATATTCTCCATTTGTATCACAATCATTTCCCCCCAAAGCATTTCAATCCGAAGTACCCTGTGTATGTGCAATTACTTCCCAAATCCTCAACCATGTACATTACCATCAGACGTTAGCCCACTTTTTCCAAGACGAATCTAAAACACATTGTAACTACTAATTAAAATCCAGACATGAACATAAAAAACTTGTTTTTGAGCCACAAGCCACAAAAAAACACAAAAATCAAGTTGAAGGAAAAATAAATAAATGAGTGGGTAGAAAAGGTGAGAAAAGAAAAACAAAACCATGAAAGACATTCTACTTCTGCTGCTAAAATAGTATAAACAAGACTTATGGAAATAGGGAAGTGAAAAACCCATTAAAATGTGATTAATTAGAAGTAACACATCATTCTGAGGTTGTTGAAGTTACAGAACAAAAAGCTTTTACAGAAGCGTTTTTCTTCCTCGTGCTGCATACGTTTGTACACACATATGACCTGCCAATAAGCTTCCCAGACAGGTGAGGAGTTCACAAACAGAAGGGAGCTTTTCCACTGACATGCATGTGTGGGTGGGTGTTACTTAGGTTGAGCACACAGGCTCCTAACAATCTCTCTACTGTTGAAATGTTATGCTTGGTGAACACTGATCCAATGTAGTGAAAGAGAGAGAGAAAATGGGAATGAGACAAAAAAAGGAAGGAAGGAAAAGGGAGAGAGAGAGAGAGAGAGAGAGAGAGAGAGAGAGAGAGAGAGAGAGAGAGAGAGAGAGAGAGAGAGAGAGAGAGAGAGAGAGAGAGAGAGAGAGAGAGAGTTGACCCATCACAGGTAACGGAAGGACCAAGCCAACCACAGCAACACAATAATGAGAAAAACATGCTTCACATTTAAACTGACGGGTCTTGAGAACAGAGCCAGACATTTGTGGATAGAGGAAAAAGAAATAGACATTGGGAAAAGAGGATCAGGCAACAACGGAAGACTTGGATTGTAGTGGGATTTGGTTCATGTAGTTCCCAGGACAGCTTGGTTTTATTACACTTGGAGACATGCGTAACTAGGACATTATTAAACCAAAAGGGTATGCTTTGTTTAAAAATATTTATGGTAACTTTTTACAATAAGTTTCTATATGTTAAGATTAATAGTTAACATGAAATAACAATAAAAAAATAACCCTTTAGCATTTATTAGTTCAGGTATAAAGTACATTCAGCTGGTTGTTATTGCAGAATAAACCTATACAGCATGATTAGGACTTGGATCACCCAAGTTGGTTTATTTTGCGATAACAACTTGCTGGATGTGCATTATCTCACGTATTACAGTCTACTTCCCACTTTAGTAAATAGTTGGACACAAAATATTGATTTTTGTTGGAAGTATTTTATTGACTCACTAAACGCAAAGCTTCCGGAAAGAAATCAGTTGCTATTAAGCAACTTTTAGCCAACTAAGCCAAGACGACTATCAAGTTCAAACTAGACAAACATTTAAGGGATAAAGTACAGTCAAACCACTTATCAAAGCTTTTAATCACAAAATAAATTATGGGGACAAGAGATATAGATATGCAAAGTTTTTGAAATCAATCTTACCCATTTATTATCTAATAAACTATTACAGTGAGTGTACAAAACAATCTTCCGGGTAAGAAGATGAACATAGCAACAATATTAGGGGCTGTGCACAAAGATTGCATTTTTCCACCTTGCATCTCATCATGACACGGCATTCTTAAAACGTGGCGCTCAAGTTAAAAGTACTTCAACTTTTAAAAAACATGTCTCTAGACCTTGCGGTATTTTCCCTTTTCATGGCCTATGTCTCTTGTGTTATTAACAAAAAAAAAAAAAAAAAAACGCATTCTGTGTGAACCGGCCCTTACAGTACTATTAATACTTAAAGGGTTAGTTCACCCAAAAATGAAACTTATGTCAGTAATTACTCACCCTAATGTTGTTCCAACCCCGTAAGACTTTCGTTCATCTTCGGAACACAAATTAAGATACTTTTGATTAAATCTGAGAGCTGTCTCACTCCTCAATAGGCTTCTATGTAATTGAAACTTGCAGGCCCAGAAAGTTAGTAAAGACATCGTTAAAATAGTCCAAGTGACTACAGTGGCTCAACCATAAGTTTATCAAGTGACAGGAATACTTTTTGTGTGCAAAACACACACAAAAATAACGACTTTATTCAACCATTAATTTTCTTCTGTGTGGGCCTCTGAGTGAGTTCACGTAACAGCGCAGCGCTTCTGGGTTTTACATCAGAACATAGGCACACTATTGGCCAGCATCACACATATGACCAGCATTGGCCAATAGTGAGCCTATGTTCTGACGTACAACCCAGAAGCGCTGCGCTGTTACACTACGTGATAATGTGACACTACCTAATGTAGGCCTACTGACGGTAACAAATTTGCGCTGTTGAGGCTCGCGCATTTATTTATAACATATTATACAGTTAAGAAACATCATATGACCAGAGTGCTGTTTTCCTGAATACCATCACGATTGAAAAAGAGACAATGATTTCATAACAGTTCAATAAACAAATAATTAAAGTTAAGTGAATTAAGTCACTTACATTTTAGACGCATGACTGTTTTTGTTGTTTCACCAGCGAAAATAGTTCAAAACAAAGATCACAGCAGAACAATAGCGCAACTCACAGCAACACTCAGCTGTGTTTCATTACTGAATCGTTTGATTCAAAGATTCAATTATCCATTCATAAACTGCCTCATTCTGAATAAATCAGCCGTTTGAACGAATCGTTTAAATGAATGACTCAATGACTCATTCATTAAGACGGTCACCTGCCGCCACCTACTGGTGGTTTAGTTTCAAAGTATCATTCTTTTCAACATTCCTTATTTGTATATTCAAAAAAATATTTAACACAATTTCATAATCTCATTTAATACAGCTGTAATTTTTCAATGTAAATTATTTAATTTGATTGTTAACAGCCCAATAGTGTCTTATTATCCTAATTGAATGCACTAATCAAATTTGAGAATTTGAAATGAAAGATAGAGCATACATTTGATCAAATTAGGGGGAAAATGCCCTGTATAAAGGTAAAAAAAATATTCGGACAAGATTGTTTTACAACAGTAATGTAATGAAACATTGACTATTTAAGTTTGAAGGGAGTGAAGCCTCTGTTTAGGCTATTAAAGAAATGTAATTTTGCCAAAAGAAGAACTTTTATTTTAAATAGATGTTAATTTCAAATCAGCCTACTTCAGTTTGATGTGTTACCATATTATCATGCATAACACTGAGAATTTGAATAATTGTAATGTGAATGTGATGATCAGGTGCAGATATCTAAATTAATGAATATCATATAGGTTCAGGCGGTTGGCGGGTGGATTATTTATTTTTAACAGCGGATTCGGGTGACTCAAAGTGCACCAGATTAATGAATTTAAAACTTTAAAATGTACAAAATTTTCTTCAGGGGGGCATGCCCCCGGACCCCCCCAGAGGTACAGAGGGCCACCGGGAAACACAGTATATGATGGTCTACAAAAAATACTAATTTAATTATCTTATTATTAAAATACGTACATGATCACCTGCATGAAACCCTTCTATGCATTAAACAGTTTTATTGCACACCTTCCAGCCAGTCAGAATAGAGTATTCAGACAGACCATGGTATAAATTAAGGGGAGATATGGCAGGTAAAAACATCATTTTTTTTTTTACTGGTCAATTTTGAGATTTTGGGCTAAGCCTATTTGTCTTCAATAACATGTTTTCTTTCAGACTTGGGGTGAAAAAAAGTCCAAAATACACATTTAGGTCTTTATTTTACTACACTTTGTCTATTTGCGTCTGTAGATTTCTCCTAAATTCAACAAAAGTTGGCGTTCTAAATCAACATGCTGCTCCGTGATCGCTGTCTGCACCATGTTATCACATATACCGTTGGAAAGCTCTCTCTCTCTCTCCTGTACAATGTTGTTAGAACCAAATATGGTCATTCCCTTTTTTATCAGCAACCAATCGTGAAAGTACAATGGGGCATTTTACTCTAAAAGCGAAATCTCATTGGCTGATGTCAATTTCTGACAACGTGATTCGTTCAGATGCATCACGTGACGTGCTCTGACATTTCCACGGGAGTTCAAAATGTCGAAAGAAGTGTGACTGTCTGTGTCCTCCAAGCACACATATAGAACAAATGGTAGTAAAAGTAGAACATTTCTTTAAAAAATTGGTCACTTTTCTTCATGAAACTTTTGCCTCATCCTTCTCTTAAATACTTTTCCATCGAGCAATGTTGTTTCTGTGAGTGCAGTGAACTCTGTGAGGTGAACAATCCCAGGCAGACAGAGACCTGCAGGCAATGGGAGATTCAGGAGCAGAGGCCATGTTTATGCTCCAAGACCTGAAAAAGGTGAAGAGCTCAACTGAAATGAACCATGACCCCGCCAACACCACATGCTTCTAGGATTTATTTCAGTGGTGAGAGTGAACCACCTCAGGTACCAGCTCCAAACCCAACTGGCCAATTAATTTTCATTGTGTGTACGCAAAGAAAAACAAAACAAGCCTGTGTTGTTTGTGCGAATGTGCATGAAACTGGCTTCCAGGTTTAATTAGCTAACACTCCAATCAAACATGTATGGTCGATAAAAATGTTTAATGTTATGAAAGAAGTATCTCATGCTCACAAAGGCTGCATTTATTTGACCAAAAATACAATAACAGTAATATTGTGAAACAATATACAATTCAAAATAACGGTTTTCTATTTGAGTATATTTGAAATATATACTGTACCCACTCTCTAGTCTTGCACAGTGTGCAAGATAGATCTAAATAGTGAATCATCTCAATCAACCAAACCTTTTTCAAACTCTGGACAACATCAAATTTAATGATGGTATATGATATGATTTAAATCAACATGAAACCACATTCACAACTTATTTTACTTCCAAATTATGATTTATTTCTGACTGAGTAAAACAAAATATTCAATACATATTCAGAGTGGATGTTCCATAGCAAAAATTGTAAAGACAAACACTTCTGTTAGAAATAAAGTGCACTGATGAATCATGCACAATAGGACTGAGAACATGTATTATTAAAGTAAACAGTGTCAATTTTGATTTCAAGTTTATTTTAAGTTTACCAAATTCATTCATTTTGATCTGGAATGCTATAAAAATAAGTATCCTAAACCCCTAATGGTCAGTATGATACATTATAATGTAAAATCACTTTACAGGATGATATATCAGTCCATGAACATTTATGACTTTTGGAAATTCCATGAACATGTTGCAGCCTCAGCAAAGTTTCAGAGCGCTGCTTCAGTTTCAAAACATTTAGAGCAGCTACAAGGCGCCACATCCTCAAGGAGTTTCTAAAGGCCTGCGGCTCAGCCTCTGTTGCTGACTTCAGCACGACCCCTGCACTCTTTCTCTCTCTTGTTCTATAATTTCCATTCAGAAGATATTACCAACCACCCTCATTCCCTCCATTAAGTCAAAATAATTACAGCTGATCTCCTTTTGTATTTGCCTGCAGTGTGTTTATTTGTGTTTATACACTATTGTTTAAAAGTTTGAGGTTGTTTAAATGTTTGCGAAAGAAGTCTCTTATGCTGTCCATGGTACATTTAATTAATACAAAATACAGTTAAAACAGTATTATTGCAAATTATGATTACAATTTAACTGTTTTCTGTTTGAATATATTTTGAAATAATTTATAATTTTTAATAATATTTTGTAATTTATTCCTGTAATGTCAAAGCTGAATTTTCAGCATCATTACTGAAATCCTTCAGAAATCATTCTAATATGCTGATTTGCTGCTCAAGAAACATTTCTTATTATCCATGTTGAAAACAGTTGTGCTGCTTTATATTTTCGTGGAAACCCAATTGTTTTCTACTTTCTAAAGGTAGTGTACATGTGTTAAGAGTTTTGTGGATCAACTGTGATTCACTCTACAAGGAACAGGAAGTCATTTGCGTTTTGTACGACACCACTTTGTGAAGTGGCTACATTCATGCTCTATTCCCACTTTTTTTTCTTCTTTTAATCCTGAAGAAAAGCTTAGAGGTGGCCGCGTGCTAAGAGGAAAAAAAAACAGGAAGGGACAACAGAAAACCAGCTTAAAAACCTGGAGTCTTGAATGAGTTGATGTGCCATCTCTCCAAACACAAGCAGCTACAGAAAACATCCTCTCATCATCGGCAGGCCTGAAGAAATCCAGAGTGTGTGTTTGTGTGAGATTTCACAAGACGACTGTCCCTGCACTGCTATAACCTCCCTTCTCTGACACTGGTTATATTAAACTGCTGACATTAAGAAAAGTCACATGCACCATTGCTGAAATAAAGCTAGCAGGGGCAAAAATAGCCTCCCTGGGTTGCCTTACATATTGAGGACTAAATAAAGATGTCTCATTCTGACTGTTTCTCATTGCATTCCCAGGCTGAAACACAGAATCAGGTGGTCTTAAAAACAGCAGGAAGACACAGTCTAGCATACAACAAAAGCACGTGCAGCACATGTTTTGGTGTAGCACGTTTTGCGCTGTTGTACTTTAAGCTGTATGTTTCATCGTGCCTTAACTCCCTTCATATACCCTTTACACTCTGAACTTCCCTTAAAGCTTCATGTCTCGTTCCCCTATTTCCACTCCTCCCTCTTTCTCCATCTCTCTATCTATCTTTCTCCTTCCTACCCGCTGCTGGCAAGTTGTTTCCCTGTGTTGCTCTGTGGTTGCTATGGTGAAGGCCAGCCGGTGCGTGTGTGTGCATGCACGAGTATGATTGAGTGTGTGTGTGGGTAAACCCGAGCCTAAGGGGGTGGGGAGGAGACTCAAGGTCACACAAAAACACTCGCACTCACAAACACACCTACTGTGACCTCTTGCCCCAAAACGTGGATTAGCGCTGACATACTCTCTGTGCTTACTGGACACAGTAAGAGTCTGTTCAACGATGCAGTGTTTACACAACATATGCCTGTGTGTGTGTGTGTGTGTGAGTGAGAGAGAGAAAGAGAGAGAGAAGGGATAAATAGAGGTATACACACAGAGAGCACTCAGACCCAGGAGGCTGGGTAACCTGTTGTTTAAATAAGGTCAATACACATACTCTCTCTCTCTCTTCCTCACACACAGACACACACACACACACACACACACACACACACACACACACTATGTGTAAAGGGCTACAATAGGACTCCCACACAAACACATCGAGATAAAAATTTGTTTAGAGTGAGTACAGCATTTACCATGGTGTGTATCTCTCTCACCCCCTCCGTTTGCACTGTGCTGTGTACTACCCTTCACTCTTCAATCCACATCAGATACAGCCTCAGGCTACTGTACAACAAAAGCACTGCACTCGTGAGGGTATACAGACAACAGGGTTGCTCCCCAGGAAGAAAACAACAACACAAATGTCTCTGGTCAGCACAGAAAATCACCCACCTTGAGATCTGAGGGTCACCAAGGTCAGCCATTTTGTTTTTCTGTTATCGGTTTTGTTATCTGATACTAAAGCTAATATCTTTGGGAAAAGATGAATTGACAGACTATTCAGGATTAAATTGTTTTACCACAGATATGATTTTGAGTTTGTAAAAACAAATAAATGTAAATCTAAACCACTTATAGTGGACGCCTATACAGTGATTGTAAAGCACTGGAATAAATGTGTACAATTTTAACAAAGGATTTTTTTTTTTTTTATTACCGACTTTTACTTGCCCTGACGGAAATACTATAAATATTTATTTTTTCATTAACTAAAAAGTGTTCCTGTAGCTCAAACAGAAGAGTATGATGCTTGCATGGGTTTGATTCCCAGAGAATGCATGAACAAATGATAAATGTATACCCTGAATGCAATATCTTAGTCACTAAAAGTCACTTTGGATAAAAGTGTCTACAAATGCAAAATTTTAATGTTATGTGTGATTTACTTTTTTCTCTCTCCAAATAAATAAATAATAATAATAATAATAATAAAAAATCTTCACAAATAAGTGAAGACATGGTAAATGAAATTCATAAACAATTTAGGGCCCTGATAAACCCGGTTTCCATGATTTTCGCACAAGAAAACCAAGAACAAAAATTTTTATGGAGCAAAATTTCACCTACAGGAATTACATTGGTGAAAAGTTCCCTGCTTAGAGCCTGACAGGCTGATCATCCCTACAGGTTTGTAAGGGCAAAGTTAGAGCCTCCTCAGCCAGTCAGGCATGAAGCAGGTAATTTTCTACAATGGGCATGTTCAGAATGGTACTCCTAACTCAAAAGCAACATTTAGACAAGTGCTCAACAAAAACATTGGCTTTGCATTTCTGCTTTTAACCTCTCCAGCACAATTGCCATTAGACATCTTCTCTGTGGTAATTGACAGCCTGCAACAGATGCTCTCAGTAGAGTTAACCTAGAATATTCCTTTACCATCATCCTTTTAAAAACACAGGGTAATTTATTTTTCATAAAGCTGATTTCCACCATCTGTGTTGATTCCACTTAGCCTTTTTTTAGCCACATAAAAGCTCTGGGTGAAAGGTGCAAGTGACTTTCTCTGAGAATACAACACATGAACAGATCCAATGGCATATGTAAACTCTGCTGCCCTTTGTGAGCGTCTGTGTGTTTAACCAGTTCAATTGTAATCTTTCACTCGCGCATACTTACATTTAGGAAAGTCTAAGCCAGATGGGCTCAGAACTTCTCTGTCTCCACCAACATGTGTGCTGATTTTGGTTAACAGCAAACCCGGCGAGACGCGAGCAAGGTTTGTAGGGCATTACACAGCATTCCTCGTAGATCTCTGAACTGTGAATTAGCCCAGTCCAAACACTAGCAGTAAACACTGTCACTTTGTTTTGCTGGTGTTTGTCTGGCTACTGTACACTGCAATCCGCATGCGGCCTTCTGTTATGGCAGCTTGACTTACACACAACTGATAGAAACACTCACACACGTTTCTCGATTTCACCAGAAATCATGTCTCTGTTTCTCACTCAATAATTGGAGTGGTAAAATGTGTTTCTGGTTGTAACATTAGACTGCTCTTGCCCCAGTAAAGCTAATTTTATGACCTTCTCTTAACCTTGTGACCCGTGTAAAGTCTACCATCCACATAAGGTCATAGTACTGTAGGTGGACTGTAGGTGGGGCTGCAACAACTAATCGATAAAATCAATTACAATCGATAATAAAAATAATCGACAACGAATCCGGTTATCGATTAGTCACGTCTGCACGCTGTGCACGGAAACCATCCACCAGTCACTTAGCTTTACAGTAGTGAATAACACATTTCTTTGGACAAAACGCATATGTAAAATAGCGGAGGACACAGATCGAGCTACTGCTGGGAAAGGTGTCTGACCCAAGTTATCGGAAACATGAGAATGCTTTATATTAAAGGGGTACCTAGGGCTGGGGAAAAAATCGATTTGATTTAAAAATCGAGTTGGTAAGTCAAATCGATTCATATTTTAAAAAATCATTTTTTTTTAAATTATTTTTCTCCCCCTCTTCACTATAGCGTACATACATTTGGCATTCGCCAAATCTTCCTTCAGTGTTTCCGTAGCACGCTCCCTGCGACGCAGTTCGGGTACGACAGTCAACACGATGAAACTCTCTCTAAGATGATTCAATGTTACTATTATTATACTTGATCTGTAGATAAAGGTCTATGGTTTCGCATAAAACAACTTTATATTGCTGGACTTTATTGCTGCAACTAAATCATGTTACTTTCTACCAAGTGTCTGTTAGATCACAACACCAGAGTAGAGTCAGACTCAGAGCACTATAATTGTTCTTCACGCGCACAGTAACTGAAATTAAAAACTGTTAAAAGAAAAGGCTCAATAAACGATTGCATAGATAGATACTGTATAATACACTACGCATCAATATGTATTTCCTTTGTGCTTTGAACTTTTCAATGCGGACTACGAGCTGCGCGCTGTGACTCCATGTGGCTTCAAGCGCATCATTCTGCGCTCGGGATGCGCATAAGCGCTTTGTATTGGAGCCTTTCATATCATAATACTTTTGCGCAATGAAAGATTATTAATAGCCTTTCTTGTTCTGTCCTATCTCTCATATGTTGCTGCCTCATTAAACAGCTGTGCTATACATTTAAAACATGTCTCTATTTATAGTAGACTAGGCTATATAATAATTGCAGTGTTTCCGCTACATTCATTCCGCCGTGGGAGGGCCGCCTAACCTAAAACCATCCCGCCACGGCTGCAGCTTCTCAGTGAGGTCCGATATTCTGCTATTTGTTAAGCCCCTCTAAAGGCATAAAAAACATTGTAAAGCACAATAAAGTTTTCGCACTATATTCTAAGACTTCTAAAGTCTTTCAATAGCATAATGTGAGGTAAAAATGAATATTTAAGTCCTTAAAGACAAGTTAATGGAAACTCATCTCTCCTCAGTCATTCTCCATTCAGCATTCAAACAGCGCGTCGCATTCGGTTACGACAGTAACACGACGACACTCATCAAGATCAATGTTCCCAATATTATACTTTATTTGTAGATAAAGGTCTATAGTTTGCATAAAATGACTTTATCTTGCTGGAGTTTATAGCGCTTTCTAAATCATATTCCTTTCTCCCGGGTGTCTGTTAGATTACAGCACTGGAGTAGAGGGCGCTATGAATTGTTCTTCATGCACACTGTAACTGAAATTTTAAACTGTAAAAAAAAAAAAAGGCTCAATAAACTGTTACATAGATAGAATACACTAAGCATAGATAGATATAATCTCTTCTGTTCGCTTTGTGCTTTGAACTTTTCAATTCGAAGCGCTGTGCGCTGTGACTTCGCGAAGTTCGCGTTGCTTCAAGTGCATCATTCTGCGCACGGGATGCGCATAATCGCTTTGCCGCTCTTATTGGAGCCTTCCATGTTATAATACTTAGGGGAGGTTTAAACACCTGGGGCAAGGGGGCGTGGCCAATGGGAATATCACACATGGGCCACGCCCCCCCCCCCCTGGGGAAATGGGCCTGCCACCACAGCTGGAAAAAATTCTAGAGGAAACACCGAATTGATCTTTTAGATTTTTGTTCTCTTGTTTTTCATGA
Source organism: Tiaroga cobitis (assembly GCA_030578255.1). Lineage (NCBI taxonomy): Eukaryota > Metazoa > Chordata > Actinopteri > Cypriniformes > Leuciscidae > Tiaroga > Tiaroga cobitis. Next base: position 24,254,583 of record CM060597.1, read on the forward strand.
ATGTATTTTACAACAAAACAAAGAGCAATGTGTAACATTTTACCAGATTTACTGCTCTTATTTGTTCCCCACTAAATGTTTTTTTACTAAATGTTCAGATTTTCTACAATTATTGTGCACTTGTGATTTTTCTAGACTAAATTTTACTGCTGAATTATCCACTAATCTAGTTTATAATAGCATTTTTGACATAGATTATGATCATATATTTTTGGGATTAGTTGTTTTTCTTTATAATGAAGTTGTCTGTATTAAGTAGACTGTAGACTGTTGTTTGTATTAAAAAAAAAAATCACCCAGCTCTAGGGGTACCTTACCAGTGGCACAACAGGCTTTCAGTCTATGCAGTAGGACTAGGATGCAGGACTTTTTCTGACAAATAAACATGAATTTCTCAGTCCAGAGAACTCAGAGAATGAGTAAACATGGTTCACTTCATATTCTACCAACATTGTAACAATACTGTAAAGGGTTAAATCTGTAAAATCTGCAGTAATCGGCAGTAAAACTGTAAAATTGGCAGTTACATTTGATGCGCTTCAAACAAAAGCATAAGCGTTTACCGCGTCTTGCCCTGCCGTACTTTGAGAAATGCATGTGCTTTTTAATGCTTTTGAGACAAGTTTTCCTCAGTACATAACTTACATTTTACTGTTATATGCTTATCTGTAAATTAGGTCTAAGTCCTGCGAGTATTTCCATGTTTCATATTCCGACAATAAGCGAGTCTTCATTAACCTGAACAGAATTCAATAACCAAGCGTCAGGGCGCGTAAGCGACGGAGCGCAGTAGAACAGCAGTGCATTAATTCTGGCTTAAATATTTATTGTAAAAAAATAAAGAATGGGTTTAAAATTCTACATGCAACACAAGTAATAATTTTTATAATGGCAGTAAAGGGATTGTTATTGGAATAGCCTATTAGTGTAATATAATTACTGTGTTCAGATGATTTAATCTTTTATTAAGTAGGAGCTGTTTTTACAAGGTTTGCTCAGATTGATATTAGGGGTGGCACGGTACATGAAAAAACATCTGAACCGTTCGGTTCGCTTGTCTCGGTTCGGAGCGTGTGTGCGTCTCACGGTTCGACGCATGCGCAATGTAGCCTCGTGCCCGTATGTGACCTCAGACGTGTGTTTCCTTTTCGCGCGAAATAAGAATGTGGACATACATATGAGGCTTTTTCGACATGACCCGGCACTGCACAGAGCGATCGGTAATGACATCAAAGTACCGCGAGCGCGACGGCTCCGTATGCTTTTCAATCACTCTCGCGGTGATGTCATTACCGATTAGGGATGTCCCGATCGAAATCGGGCCCGATCACGTGGTTTCAGACTCGATCAGGACTCGGATATATGTAAATTAGGGGTGTAACGGTACACGTAATTATTGAACCGTTTCGGACCGAGGCTTCCGGTTCGGTACGCATACAAACCGAACGATTCCTAGGACCATTTTTCCAGCAGACAAAATCCGCGCTGGCGCGACCACCACAACGTTGCGCAAAATCAAATGGCAAACGTAATAAAAGCGGAACGAAACTGCGCTACTCATTATATTATGCTTCACGAACCGTTTACCAGTTCGGACCAGCAACATCTGTGCAGCGCGATATCAAGCGACACTGTGCTAAGAGATCCAGTGAAGAAAACATTTGAATTCGCCACTGAAGTAATAACATTGCTGCGAGATCTAGTGAGAAGCATTCAAATTTCTCCGTTATTAACCGTAGATCCCTATTAGATCAAACAGCGCTGACGTGGGAACCAGGAGAAACATTGTGCCGTGAATGAACATGGATTTAATGTTGCACTTCAAAACTCAAATATTATAAAAATATATATTTAAATGTTATTTTTAATGTGATTACCAAAACATTATTTATTTGTTCATCCTTCAAAGATTACCCCCATTTATAAACCTGAAAGTTTCAAGATGTAGAAAAACTATTTAAAAATAGTTTTTCTTTTAATAAATAGGAAATTTCTCTGGCATTTCTTTCTTTTTGCTGTATCGTATCGAACCGAACCGCAAATTTTGTGAACTGTTACACCCCTAATGTATATATATTTATTATCATTATTTTTTTATACACTTTTAAAACATTTTTATTTTTTGCCTGCTGGGTATTTTAAGTTGAGGTGCTATTTGTTTTTATATTAGACTTTTTCTATATTTACAGTTGCACTAAAGTCCAAAATCGGATCGGGACTCGGTATCGGTAGATACTCAAAATCAAATGACTCGGACTCGAGGGCAAAAAAACCTGATCGGGACATCCCTATTACCGATCGCTCTGTGCAGCGCCGGTTCAAGTCGAACACGCCAGTAAGAGTGGAGTATGGAGCACTGCAGGACACGTCACGCGGAGAAGTGGCAAGTGGGAGAGATAAGGAAGGCTAACCGGAGTTTGAGGATGCGCCAGCGTCGTATAGGTCCGGTGTGTGGGAACATTTTGGATTTCATGTTATGATATTTAAATATATAGCAGCTACAGTGGCACTTTAAGTTTAGATAAGAACTCCAGTCATATGTTTCCAAATACTGCACTTTAATTGCAAGTGAAAAAAGTGTATGCTCACTCTCAGGGAATAGAAGCATTGTTGATACTGTTTATGTGTTGAGGTTGAACTTATGTTTCACTTTATGATTATGGCCGTTGCTATTGCTATAGCCTAATTACAGGCAATTATGTTTCATGTATTTTGACTTATTTAAAATACAGAGTTTTAAGAGTTCCTCTCTTTTTCTTTTAAAATATACCATTTTTGTAAGAGCTACACTTAAGTTGGCAGTTTGATAAATGCAAGTTAATTTCAATCTTTGTATGCTAAAAATGCACATAAGTTCCTGTAGTGATAGTGATACACATTCTAGTTTTTTGCCAAATAAACGAAAAGCATGTCATCAATGTCTTCTCTCTTGCTGTATCAAAATCTCACCTAGCTTTCCTGTAAGATGGTCCCAATAATGTGCTTAAAGTCAAGTCAAATTCAGCTTGTGCATGATTGCATGATATAACATTTTTGTTAATACTGTATCCTAAATTGTGGATAATTAAGCTATATATCATATGCTGAAGTACATTTCTGGAGTGTTAAAGATAAAAAAAAAAAAAAACAACAAGAACCGTACAGAACCGAAAACCGTGACCCTAAAACCGTGACACAAACCGAACCGTGGGTTTTGTGAACCGTGCCACCCCTAATCGATATCTATACTATTTAACAACAATACTTTTAAATAGTCAATTTTCTGTTCAGATTAAAATAATCGTTAGTTGCAGCCCTAGCTGAAGGTGAAGTATCCAGTCAGATCATCCACACACAAACACTCACTCAAACAATCAAACATTCACTTACACATTTTAGTATTATTTATATACTATTATAGTATTTATATAGCTTTTATTTTAATTAATGCTGTCAAACGATTAAAATATTTAATCGTGATTAATCGCATTATTGTCATAGTTAACTTGCGATTAATCACACATTTTAATCTATTCTAAATGTCTCCTGATTTCTTTTTGTCCCATTATTTTTTTCTCATTTTAATGCTCTTATCAACATGGAAAAGTGGATCGGCTTGCTTTGTGCAAATTTTTTTATTGAAAATAACATTGGCATACTGTGTTCAATTTCACACTAACATTCTCACTTGGAGCAAATAATCTCTCACACAATGTAACACTGTCCATCAATAAAAGGGTGAAAGAAATACTGACGAGGTCCTGATATTGACGAGGGGGCGGAGAATTCGCATCAGCTGTGTGTGTGTGTGTGTGTATGCTTGGCCATCATCAAGTGGTATTTCAGACTGGACGCGCTGCGATGATGATAGCTCAGTTCACAAAGACAAAACACACAGATCACTTTGGTCTTGTCAATGGGACAATTTGGCAACTTTTTAAAAGTAAACTTTCCATTCAGAATCTTATTGGCATCCATGTCGGCGTCTCGCGCTCGCCATCCACTAAAAACGTAACGTTAACCTACTATTTGGCCGGCTCGCAAGCCCAAACAAGTGTGTGCTGCTGCGTGCCTGTTGTTTTGTTTCCGGTCTAGCTAGATCCGCTTGCGCTTTGGTCGACGAAGCAACAAAACGTCCTCGCGGAAATGAATGGGTTTCATAGCGCAGCACCGTGTCCTGTAGCAAAAGCATGTGAAAAAAACTACAAAGTTTGCTAGGCCAAAAAGACCCTTAATCGCGCGTAAAAAATGTTTTTACGGCGTTAAAATGGGGTTGCGTTAATGTTCTAATGTTGCAATGTTGGTAATGTTGCAAATGTTCTTTTCAGGTTACAACACCCTGTTTTTTCAATTCAATTTTATGTTTACATGGTTTCTGAGTTAAAGGCATATGGAACAGCATTAATAACTACAACATTAGAAGAACAAGTATATTTTGTGTAGCTCTTATTAGTGGCTATACTAGTGGCTGTTTGTTCGCCTATTAATAGCCACCTTCTTTTTGGTTCATTAGTCAACAAATGCTCGGTAAACACAGCAAGTGCAAGTAGTCATAGATCACATTACAAGTTAATTTCAATATCGTTCTATTCACTAACTATTTCATCTCAGATTTAATTATTGTACTGATTTATTTCTGTAATAACTATTTTCTCATTAAACATTGTTTGAGGTACTACCTTCTCTGTCAAACGCCCAGATGCACACATAAAAACACACAAACAGCGTCTGTAGTTTACACCTGGCATACAGGTGTATGGGTCTCTCCTAACTGTCCTGACTAATTGGTAGCGCAAGTGCTGCTGACGGCAATATGGCTCAGTGAGTCTGTTCATCGTCTCTAAGGTCCAGTCACCGCAGAGCAGCTCACTCCCGGGACAGATGGAGTCTGCGGTGTCACCTGCTGACGTCACAACAACAGATACTCCACAGTAGCAGCCTAAGACTCCAGCAGCGCATGCCCCAGAAAGCATCATGGGAAACATTATCGCAAACAGCTGTTCGCTGAAAGGTCTGAAGGTATGGGAAAATTTCCATGTGCAGATTTTCCCAAACGGAGCCAGGGGGTTTCAAAACCACAATCAAACAGCATATAAAAGAGTCAAAATAAACACAAACCAAAGACAAGTGTGAAAATACGATGTTAACACTTTACAGTAAGGTAAAATTTGTTAACATTAGTTAATGCATACCATTAATTTAACATTTTTAATGCAGTTTTAATAATTCAAGGTTAATGTATACATGTACAATTGCTCATTTATAATTAACAACTTTTAATAACACATAAGTTATACAAAAATGTATTACTATTATGTAGAAAAGAAAATTAATTTAGATTAATAAATGCTGTAAAACTATTGCTAATTAATACTTAATGCATTAACTAATATTAATCACCTGAAATTATTAAATCTAAATTATTAAGGTTTGCTCAGATCCCACCATTTTTATTACTTGATTGCTAAGATTTATCAAGATTACTGCAGATGCATAGGCTGGTCAGCTGATCTTCCTATTCGGATCATTTGCATATCTGTATAGATGCCAATCGCTTAAACATGTTAACCTTTGATTTTTTTCTGTTCAAGTATATCTGTTCAGAATATTATTACCCATAATAGCTTTATACATGTTAAGGCTTGCATCGCATAGTTTCCCTATTCATTTAATTCGCCTTTTGTAAAAATATGATCAAATAACAGGGAAAAAAAACTAACAACTAGATATTTAGCCAGGTTTTCTAGCAGTTTTTCCCTGTGGGTGAATCAGTGTGTGTCTACCACTGAACAGACTTCATTAATGTGAGGTAATTATGCATCCTCAGTCATAGTGTGAGGGGAAGTGGGGCTATGATGTTAAAGAGTTAGTCATTAATACCCTGAAATAGCAAGTAAGGCACGCTCGCTTGTACAACACTGATTCTCATGTGCATACAGGTGGTTGATGTTTAAGCATGAAAGGCTGGAAGTGGGAAATAAATCTCAACAAACAAGACAAAAATCTGTTTTGCAAAGGACAACTAAGCTAGTTTGAGATGATTTGAGCTTTTTTGATATGGTGCGTTATCCTGTTGGAAGTATGTATAAGAAAATGGGTGTGGTCACTGTGGTCATAAAGGGATGGACATGGTCAGCAACAATACTCAGGTAGGTTGTAACGTTTAAATTAGGCTCAATTGGTACAAAGGAGCCCAAAGTGTGCCAAGACAATACCCTCCACACCATTACTCTACCACCACCACCAGCCTGAACAGTTGATACAAGGCATGATGGATGTTGTTTACTGCAGATTCTGACCCTCAAACTAACCAAGAGGAATTGGAACAAAGGGCATTGTAAAGGCAGCCCTGTAGTATAAAAGAGGGGAGATGTCTGATAATGAAAGATGATCATGCAGGTAACATAACGAAGGTCATAAAAAAAGGAATAACGGCCAATTACACCCCAAAGACAGAGGTGTGACGTGGCAGAAATGCAGGTCTGTTATTGTGGTGGTTTAATGGACCATTAGATGCCAGAGGTTATGATTCAGGGGAAAGCCTTCTTCTTTTCCTCACACGTTCAATGATCTTGGTTCCTGAGTTGTGTGTGCTTCATTAAGGCTACCACAAAAGAGGCCACTGCCTCCAAGACCATAAAATATTTACCAACAAGCTCTCTTTCTCTCTCTCTCTCTATGAGAGTTAGCCTCAAGAGAGTGCCAGGTAAGTTTACCTATCCGTTCAGGAGTACCACATGATACAGCAGGTTACTAATTTGGCTTCATTTTACATAAATGATGCCATCAACTCTACTGAAGTACGCTCCCACCGGTGAGCAGCTAGTAGTAGCACAAATGCAGTCGGTATTAAATAAAGTCTCTAATTAGACTGCTATACTGCCTGCTTAGATCTAACTGAAACCAACACAGTCCCGCACTAGCTGTTACCCAGTAAAATGAATTTTATGACCAGTAATGAGGTTACTAGGCCACATAGCAGACACTTTCTGTGTGGTCTCGCTTCTCAAGTTCTGCTTCCTGTGAGGGAACGGATGGGATCACGCTGTTCCCACTTTTGTGGCCAGCGTAATGAGTTCTAAAAAATCAAGGCTACAAGGCTTTGTATGAAAATCCAAAACCAAATTTAACCACTGGTGGTAATCAACAAACAAATGTATTCAACCAGGAAATATAGCCAGGGAAAATGACATCATCAGTAAAAGTCCTGTTGTAGAGACTCACCTTGACGATAGGGTGTCCCCCAGACGCGGCTTTGACAGCCCCTCGGCTGCCTTCGGTCTCATAATGAGCTCTGTGATGAGCTTTGGGGTGAACCTCAATCTTTAGTTCATACTGCCCATACTGATTTGGCAACGGCCAGTCCAGGGGAGGCAGGGATGATATCCTGTACACAGACCAAGAGCAACATAAACAGAGCAGTTACACAATGCATAGTGATGGGTCGTAGATATTGTAAAAAATTAAGACATACAAAACAAGATTAATCATTCAGCAGCTATGCAACATTTTAGGATGCATCGATTTCATGTTCTTTTGCTAGTCACAACCACAGAAATTCAACAAATCTTAATTTCCCTGGGTTGGTGCTGGTGCCAGAAACGGTTCCCACTACCCATGAAAAAGTGCTAAGCAAGACTGTGATTCCGGACCAGAAAAACTGGCTTGGCACAGCTTGGATCTGCACCTAGATAAAATCATACAGCTGTGGTGTGCCACAATGTATTTCACCATATGCCTGTCCACTGAGATACAGGACAAATTAGAAAGTTCTCGAAGAAAAACTAAACAAAAAAGAGTGTATGATCTTTTGAGCTGTGAATTGGGTGTTAAAATATGGTTTTAAAATTATGAATAAGACTTGTGATCAAAGACCATGATTACCTTTTGTAAGGGGAGGGTTAAATGCTAACAGTGCAGTGTTTCCGCTACATTCATTCTGCCGTGGCGGGCCGCCACACCTAAAATCATCCCGCCACGGCTGCAGCTTCTCAGTGAGGTCCGATATTGTGCATACTATTGTGTTATTGTTAAGATAATTAAAGGCATAAAAAACATTGGAAAGCACCATAAAGTTTTCGCACTGTATTCCAAGACTTCTAAAGTCATTCAATAGCATAATGCGAGGTAAAAATGAATATTTAAGTCGTTAAGTTAAAGATAATGGAAACTCATCTCTCCTCAGTCATTCTCCATTTAGCATTTAAACAGCGCGTCGTGTCCGGTTAGACAGTAACACGATGACACTCTCTTCAAGATCAATTTTCCCATTATTATACTTTATTTGTAGATAAAGGTCTATAGTTTGCATAATATGACTTTATCTTACTGGAGTTTATAGCGCTTTCTAAATCATATTCCTTTCTCCCGGGTGTCTGTTAGATTAACGTTACAGCACTGGAGTAGAGGGCGCTATGAATTGTTCTTCATGCGCACTGAAACTGAAATTTAAAACTGTTAAAAGAAAAGGCTCATATAATACAGTATAGATGGATATAATCTCTTCGCTTTGTGCTTTGAACTTTTCAATGCGAAGCGCTGCGCGCTGTGACTTCACGTTGCTTCAAGTGCATCATTCTGCGCACGGGATGCGCATAATCGCTTTGCCACTCTTGTTGGAGCCTTTCATGTTATAATGCTTAGGGGAGGTTTAAACACCTGGGGCAAGGGGGCGTGGCCAATGGGAATATCACTCATGGGCCACGCCCCCTCCCCCTGGCGAAATGGGCCTGCCACCACGGCTGGAAAAAATCCTAGAGGAAACACTGCAGTCAGTAACATGGAATATTTTTTGTGTTGTTCCAAACACAGAAGAATATTTTGGTAACCAAACCATTTTAGTTACCAATTGACTTTTTGTTTTTGTTTGTTTTTACTAGACATGTGCCGGTATTCGGTAATGCGATAAATCGCGGTAATGAATATGCACGATATTGTTATCGCGGCCACTTCAAAATACCGTGAAAAATAATAGATTTGAATTTAGACTTTTAGAACACGCATTAGCTAATTTTCTATCAACCGCTTAAACACTGCGTATATGCTCCGCAAAACACGTGCGCACTCTGATGTAAACAATCCCACATGTATAAGCACTGTGTGCACGCGGCGCAGAGCGCACTCTAGTCTAATGTAAACAATCATCACATGGAGTAGAAGCATGGCGGAAGGAGGAACGCTGCCGACGATTTACCCCCCCGCAGGGCTGCCACCTCTCACGCATTCAACTTGAGACTCAAGCGCCTTTCAGACAGGACGCAGAATACTCGCGGGGACGTTTTGTTGCTGCGTTGACCAAAGCACGCCGGGGTCAAAGTTAAAAATAGTTCAACTTTTTATTTGCAAAATAGCAAATCGCGTTCTGTCTGAAAGCCGCTTTACGGAATTGACACTTTTCACACGCTCTCACGCAGAGAAAAATCGCGGAGCAAAGAAGACACTGACACCGACAGACTAGACAGAGCAGGTTATAGTTTTGATATGAAAAAAAAAAAAAAGGTTCTGTCCATTGTGACAGATCGCTGCGCCTCAGTTCAAGTAAACCGATCATCTGTTACTTTTTATTTAAAGATACAGTACAACTTACCTTAAGGTTTATGCCTCATACAAAATGTCGATCAATCAGTGTTTTTCACGGAAAGAGGTCAATAAAACTGCAGGAGAACAGTTATGTCACAGAACGTTACATTTACCTCAGGAAAGCCATTTAATGACCAGCACTTTAGTTGACTAGAAAAAATTGTCATTTTGCTAAATATGTGCACTTTATTACATATTAATTATATGTTTACTTGTCATTACATAATTGTTATTATAATGAAAACCGCATTATATTTAATTTCTCTCTGTTTACAGCATTATGTGAGATATATTTTTTTCTTGAGAAAAATTTACATGCAGACTGTAGCCTACCTAATATTTATCCAAATGAGTCAATATTGAATTAAGATTAAAATCAAATACAATAATTTATTTGAATACAAACAGTAACCTACCAGTCATTGTACCATGTAAACATTGTAACACGTTGTCACTAAACTTAATAAAATTCTGTTTAGTTACCATGTTTTGAAAATCACAATTACACATTGTGATGCAAGTTGTTTTTTTAGATACCCGCAATCCATCTGTTTCTCTTGAGCAATTAAAATATCGTGATAATACCGTTTACCGTGATAAAAGCTCATTCAATTAATCGCAGCACGAAAATTTGATACCGGCACATGCCTAGTTTTTACATAAAATAAGACATTTCTAAAAATATCTTCTGTAATGTTCCACAGAAGAAAAAGGTAATATAGGGTTGATCAAAATGAAGGTGAATGAATGATGAATGATGATTTATTTTTGGGATAGTTAAGGATATGCAAAACTATGTATTTTCTAAATCAACAAAAAATGACTGATTTTGTTTTCACAGATTTTGTCTTAGTCTAGCTCTCTAACACATCCTCTTACTTTCCTGATCACCCCTCTCCTGTAATATGACATGTACATGCCCTGCTGTCATGGTTACGTGAGATGGATCGTCAGGGGAAATTTGAGAAGGCTGTGTGTGACGGTAGTGACCTATAGTGGCCTAGTGGCCTGAGGAAACCAAACAGCTTTACTTGGTGAAAATGTACACTTGCCTTATACATGCACAACTGCGGTACACAAAAATGAACAAGGAAAAATATTGAATCTTTATCCTTAGTATACATATGACAATAAACAGGAATATTAACTTACACATTTAAATGCACCAGGGGTTGGAAACCTATGGCACATGTGCCAACACTGGCACGTAGGGTAATCGCTGGCATGTGAGCAAAAGCGAGAGAGGTGCATATATGTCATTCATATAAAGTACCTCGTACTTGCATACAGATCTTCATTTTGAGGTAATCACTCCTCATAGTAACACAGCTTGTTTTATTAAGGTAGGAGTTATAAATACTATTAACGTGTGAGATTTAAACTGCGCAAGTCAATGAAAGCGCGCAGCTCTGAGTCTCTAACAAACCATTAGCACGACCACTGCGCATCACGCGTACACAAGTTACTGACTGACAGCTTACAGCTTGTTCCGCTGTACATAGTCAATGCTATTAATTTCAGAGATATCCAAACAAGTATACGGAGTCCTATTAAACATTCCACAAACATCAAAATGACAGTGATGCATGTAAAATCTGGTCACTTCATGCGTTTTCTCTGATTGGATAGCTATCCAATCATGAAAAGATGTTAAATTTTCATATTTTCAGTGCAGGAATTGATGATTAGATGCAGAGAAACATTTATGCTGCCAAGTGTAAATGGAACCGTTTCAACAAAACGGATAGCTATCCGATCAGTTAAAAGGCATGAATGACCAGATGTAAATAGGCCCAAATAGGTTCTGCACTATTTCATTATGCATATGTTTATGTGTATTTATATACCTATAGCCTACATAAAAATGGCACTTGGAAAAAGTGCCATTTTTATGTAGGTTGCCCACCTTTGCTTTACACTTTTCTGCAGCACTACCGTTCAAAATGTTGGGGTCAATAAGTTCCCTTTCAGTCGAGAACGTCAGACGTAGTCGACGTCGACTGAATGGGGATCATGCCAGGGAGCCAATCATCTTCAAGTACCACTGAACGAGCCAATGGAATTGGCGTGCGTGACTCACATCTCACACTCTGAACGAGAAAAATTACTAATAACATACAATTGTTGAACATTCCGTAATTGTGCTGGGATCGTCTGTTTGTTGTAGTGTTTGTGTTTTGTTGTTTTTATGTATTTGTCTATTTTGAGTCTATGGTATATTAAGTTTTTGTTTTGTATATATGTTGTGTTTATGTTATTGGGCCCCCTCCTAAAAGCTTTTAGTAGCTTCTTTGGGGTTCCCCATTTCACGCGACCTACATATGACTATTGTTCCTTCTGAAATTGTGTGTAAATGATATAATGATGACGTGTGAAATAAAACGAAAAAACTCCGCCCCCGCGAAGCGGGTACAAATACGGAAGTAGATGCACGCACTTGTTGCCTTTCGCTTCGGAGCCGATCGTTTGATGTCTCTGAAGAGTGCTATTGTTTACAACGAGCGAGTGTTTCGGTGTTCTTCTGGAAGACTCTCCCAGTGCTGGTGGTTTCTATAGCGAGTCCAGCGGTGATCGCGAGCTCTGAGCTCTCAACTGCTGTTTTTACAGCAAAAAATTTCTAAATGTTTGTGTTTGTTGACGGCTGGTTAGAGGGTGGAAAAGTGAGTGCTTCGCTGTTTCAGTTCACTGTTCAGTGTTGCCGCAGTCATTCCCCTGTGTGCTCCGGCACTGGTGATGGGTCCTATTTCCTGAAAGAGCAACACGGGTGCGTTTGCGTCTTTTTCAAGATGTCATTCCACCCGTGCGTTTCTGGATGCGATCGTTCCCTGTTCCTCTCTGACGGTCACATTTGTTGCATCATGTGTTTGGGCTTACAGCATGCTGAAACAGCCCCGGGGCCCGGCAGAAATGCGTTCCCTAGTGAGCCTTCTAAAAAAAGCGGCTATGCGATTCAACTCAGTGAATTTCGTCACACTCCGGTGTTGAGCAGAGATGCTCCTGAAGCTCAGTGATCTTCTTCACATCTAGTGTTGAGCAGTGCTCCTGTCTTGAGCGCGCATGTCGCTTGCACCTACTGTGCGCTAGGTCAGGGGTGGAACAGGTCTTGATAGTTGCCCCTAATTGGCCCAACCAGATCTAATTCCCCTGAATACATTTCAGGGACGGCGGATGATGGCACCCGCGTTCAGACCCCTGGAGAGATTCCAGGCCGGTCCTAAAAGGTGGACGCGGAGGTTCAGGTGGCTACCGCAGGAATATGTGGTAGTTACCATCACTTCTGCAAACACCCCCTAAGAGGAAGTTGTGCTTACGCCAAATAGAAGTGGAACCTATTCGTTGAGTGAGTCTTCTCTCCATGAGGAGATCCTGAAGGCGTTCGGTCATTTCAGTGCTCTTTCCTGCTAGATGGGTTGGAGTAGGCCGTTTCCTCCACCCTCAAAATGATGTTGCCTCTGTTTTTTCTTGACGCACTGCAGAGACCGGCCCTGAGCCACTGCAGGCAGTGAGTTAAAAATGATTTTTTTAAAACAGTTCTCCTGCTCACGTGGTCTCTTCTAGAGGGTACTCTTTTAGAATACTCCAAATTCATTAACATTCGAACGAGGTTAAAAACAAATCCATGTGCGTACTTAAGTGTTGTGAATTAGGTGGGAATTTTTCGGGAGAAGTTCTCCTGTGCGAATAAATACAAGTAATCCATGCAATTATTAGTGAATGAGACCTATTGTCCATTAAATACATTGGCCAGTCCAAAGAGTTGGCAGGTGTGTGTCTTCATCTGAAAGTAAGTTATGTTTAGCTGGCTGTCCTAAACTAGACCCACTATAGACTAAAGCTCAATGCTGTGCCAACTTCATCAACTCTGCCATAGCACTCCCATCTGTTAAACCAGTCAAGCTTTTAGATCTTTCTACTGCTGCTGACTAATAGAGCAGTCAGCGCACACACACACACGCCCAATGGCAGACAGCAGAGCTCTGAGCTCATATAACAGGGATCAAGTATCATGTCTCTTTTGTTTGAAGGTACGGCCATAAAGATGTTAGTCAACACTGCTCCTACATGTTGCTTTGCTGAACGTTTCTTGACATGTTTGTGAGAAAGAGGTTGTGTGACTCTGTGCTTTTTCATATGTGACTATTTTGCTGTACGTGAAACCAAGTGTTTACAATACATTGTGGATTATAAATGAATGAGCCTGACTGAGTTAAAAAGTGTGTTGTGTTGGTGCGGTCGATAACAGAATGACTGTGGGTAGGGACACATTTGCGACCCACAGCCACACGCTCTCTTTACTGATTTATGGTGACAGAGGCCAGGGCACACACATAGGCGTCTACATCTGACTAGCACACACACATACACACAACCATTATCTGATGCTCTGATATGGATAGCAGACACAATTATAACTCTTGGTGTTCATTGGCTCACTCAACTACCTCATCCTACTCTAAATGTATATTAGCCCTCTGGTGTTGCTCTATTATTATATATACAGTGGGGAGAACAAGTATTTGATACACTGCTAATTTTGCAGGTTTTCCCACTTACAAAGCATGTAGAAGTCTGTCATTTTTATCATAGGTACTCTTCAACTGTGAGTGACAGAATGTAAAACAAAAATCCAGAAAATCACATTGTATGATTTAGTAATTAATTTGCATTTTATTGCATGACATTAGTATTTGATCACCTACCGACCAGTAACATTTCCGGCTCTCACAGACCTCCTGTTCTCCACTCATTACCTGTATTAACTGCACCTGTTTGAAACCGTTACCAGTATAAAAGACATCTGTCCACTAGGGCTGCAAAAACGAATCGATAAAATTGATAAAAAACGATTATTAAAATAGTTGGCAACGAATTTCATTACCGATTCGTTGTCACGTAATTATTACGCCAGTCAATAATTCGCAGAGATGTTTGAGTATAAATAAAAAAAAGTTGAGTTCAGCGCGGAGCGGAGTATATCTATGAGGCGCCTGGACAAAGGCGAAGCGAACTCCGCGAGCGAGCGCGAGAGAGACCGAGTGTGTCTGAGCATTAGTAAATTGGTACATACTACATAGTTATAATTACTATATAAGAGGCATGGAAGTTCGATAATTGGACAACAATAAAAATAAAAACAACAATTAAATTCTTACCACTGAATTAGCAGACTGATTTGAATCAGATAGACAGAAGATGAAAACACTTTCTTGTCTGTTCTAAGTACCACTAGAAGGGGAATATTTTTTCCACAATTTGCAGCACTGAATTTTTCAATCTTTACTCTAAACCACTCAGAGAAACTATGTGCTCGAAAAGGATGAGCTGCAAAATACCTTACACACCATATGGTGGTCAATCTATTGTATTTGTTTTTTTATATTATTTTATATTGTATTTATATTTTATATACATTGTATTTATAATTAATATTAGGATAGACTAGTGATATTATCTTCTGTTATAATTATTATTATTGTTATTATTATTAGCTTGTCTTTTGTGTGCATTTGCTTGTCGAATAATGTCAAACATGTTGTTAAAGATTATAACATCTTTGACAAAAAACAAAACAAAACAAAACACAAGTTTGTGAGTGTGTGCTTCTGTGAGCGTGAGAGTTTGTGAGTGTGTGTGTGTGAGTGTAGTGTGTAGAGAACAAGTTCTGACGTTCAAAAAAATCCTGTTAAGTTTTCTGATTTGTATTTTTCTTTATTTTTTTATATATTTTTAAAAGGCCTATTTATTTGGCAGATGTAAAGCATACATGTGTATGTTTTTGTCTTTTTTTTTGCACTGGATTTTTTGCACTGTCAGGTTTGTTTTTGAATAAAGGGTTGGAAATGAATGCTTTTTTCTTTTTCTGGTTTTTAATCCGATTAATCAGAAAAATAATCGACAGATTAATCGATTATTAAAATAATCGTAAGTTGCAGCCCTACTGTCCACACACTCAATCAAACAGACTCCAACCTCTCCACAATGGCCAAGACCAGAGAGCTGTGTAAATACATCAGATAAAATTGTAGACCTGCACAAGGCTGGGATGGGCTACAGGACAATAGGCAAGCAGCTTGGTGAGAAGGCAACAACAGTTGGCGCAATCATTAGAAAATGGAAGAAGTTCAAGATGACGGTCAATCTCCCTCGGTCTGGGGCTCCATGCAAGAAATCACCTTGTGGGGCATCAATGTAGGGTGACCAGACGTCCCGTTTTTCCCGGGACAGTCCCGTATTTCAACTCTAATTGTAGTGTCCCGACTTATTATGAAAAAAATTTTGTCCCGTATTTCATCGTTAATATATATATTTTTATATATTATAGGTTTCGTTTTCGAAAGGCTACGTGAATATGTATGTATGTTATGTTCAAAACCGTGTAGCCCGCGCACGATAAAGAGGGAGAGAGCGAGAGACCTTGCGTGTGTGTGCCCGTGTAGCGCACACACCACGACAGAGAGTGAGAGAGCGAGAGACCTTGCGTGTGTGTGCTATAGTACGCATTAATACGCATGCGTCTTACCACGCGTTTTTGCAAATGCGTGAAATAAAATCAATAATTTAGCCATGATGCAGTAAAAAAAACAGACATCAAGGAAGGGGTTACACTAGAAAACATCAAGAGTACAAAACGCACACTCCCTTACACACACTAAGGCTACACAATCACTGATAAAGAATTCCTTTTCGATTTGTTACATTTTTATTGAATTTTGATGTTATATGTAACAAAATGTCTTTCTGTGTTCCGGTTTAACTGTAGAAAAATTAAGGGAAAAACTGACATTTCAAATCAACATTTCAAAAACCTAATATTTGAGAAATGTCTAAATATATAGAAAAATCCTCAACCTAATAAAAGTAAGGTTTTATGTCTAAAACAATTATAGAATGTACAAGCCCCTTTATATATAGCTAGGCTATATAGGAATCTATAGGATTTTTTCCTTTTTTTGCTACCACCAAATGACACTAATCTGCCTTCAAAAATTGGATTTTAAAAGGTCTTGTCTATTTGAACATGAAAAAAATGTATATTTTTACAATTATTTTGTATTATTTACAATGGGAAAAAACTGTCCATAATTATTGCATAAATATTAATTATTAACAAAATTCCCTTAAAATAAAAAATAAAAAAAGGAAAATATTATTGAAAAAATATATATTACATTGATTTTATTGAAAATAAAAAAAAGTTATATTTCAGCCACTTTTGAACGTGAACACCACAAGCATGACTCCCAAATGAACAATACCAGAGGGTTAGCTCTGTTCTAAATGTGGTGCGCTACATACCTAGAAATTATTGGAAGGCATCACTGACATGCTTCTGAAATAAAGGGATAATCATGCTGCCTTCTAAGATTGTTTTTGGCCAAATTAGAAAGCAGCATCACATATGTTCTCCACGCTTAAAGGGATCATTTACTCATCCTCATGTCATTCTGACTTTCTACTGTGGAACATGAAAGATAATATACTGAAGAATGTCTTAATGTTGTTTTGTCCTAAAAACAGCTGTAGCTCTATTTAAAAGTTGGCTATTTCCATAGTCAGTATTTTTATATGCCCTGTGTGATTTTTGTGCTTATAATATTGCATTTTTAGCTTAGCAACAAGCTAAACTCTGTTGGGGTAGGGATGCACAATATAAAAGGTATAATACCAGTTATCAGCTGATATTAAAAATATTTTAATTAAGGCTGAAGGAAAAATAACGAGTTGGCGTCAAAGATTAATATTTGCTGTTTAACATGTTAGAAATAATTAACGCAGTATCCATATTTTCACTCCCTGAAGTAAATGCTAATGTCAGATATTTTAAATACTGTCTTTATGTTGTTTCCACAGCAACATAGTGTTTTGTTATGATTCAACATTTGTGTACTTATGATTCCAAATTCTAAATGTTAGGAGTGATTAATCATTATTACATTTTCTTTTAGTTCATATAAATTTATCGGTATCGAAATCCCCCATATTTTTACATTTGAGTTTCCTTTGCCATCATCAAACACTCAAAGTTAATATTTAAAAACACTGTTAAATGTAATTATTAGCAAATCTCATAATGATTATCCATACTTATTGTATTTTATATAGTTGTGATGCCTTAAATGACTTGTAGCATTCAAAATGACAGATTTTTTGTGTTTTGTTTTATTTATTTAGACAAAATATTATATGATTTTAATATCTGGCATTTATTGCTTATTAGACATAAGATAAAACAAAAATAACTATTGGTATCGGCCATGTCTAACAGAAAGCTGAGTCTCCTATGAGAGTAATGAGCACTATTTGTGCATGTGACCGACCATTAAAAAAAAGTTACTGCCAAATCAGTCACATGATGTTCTCTGTCAGTTTAGATGCTGCCTCACAAGGCCGCTGACAATGTAGCATACAACTCTCTAAGTTGAGACAAGAGCTAATGTCTACACACATGAACACCTGTAAGAAAGAAGCTTTATAGAGCTTTATACCTGAACTCTATAATGGTTACTCTTACTTGTGTCTCTTCAAAGCAGAGGAGGGGGTTTACCTGAAAATAGGTGTGTGTCCTGGTTTGGGTTTGTTCCATGTGAAGTGAGATGGGACAGAAAGAAACTGCTCTCCAGATCCATCCTTCTTTAATCCGTGCATGGCATCCTCACCAGGTGAGTCAAGCAAAGGAGATACATTCCCAGAATCATCCATGCCCACGTCGCCCTTCCCTGTCTGGATTGCTGCTGTACAGTCCTGGGAGGTCTTCCTGGTCTTGGAGGGGATGTCAGCCTCAGAGGGACAACATTGGAAAGGGGACATACCCATGGATGGGCTTCCTATCCAGGTGTCTTCAGTCACGCTGCCCCTGGGCGAGGGGCCGGGAGTGGCAGTCGGGGAGTGATGGGGTGATAAAGAGCCCAGGCAGCATATATCAGCGCTGGAGTGGCGTCTCTTCCCACAGGGCGATGTTGGGCGCGAAGAGGGCCGTGAAGGTGAACGTGGGCTCAGCCAGTTCTCATCTGTGACGCTGGTACGGGGCGAGTGACAGGGCGACTGGCGGGGCGAGAGAGAATGGCCGTGTGAGTGAGAAAGGGAGTGAGTGAAGGCCTGTTGATGATGATGATGCTGCTGCTGCTGCCATACTTCCTCCTGTGGTCCAGCCTGCGGAGAGCAGCCAGGCGAAGTGAGTGGCGAGCCTAGGGTAAAACGCGCCGCTGCTTCATTTAGTTCCGAATCCACATCATCGTACACATGTGAGATGGATTCGCAGGACGATGCGTCTGAGAACCAGCTTCGTGAGGAAAGGCTGCTACATGGACTCGGGCTCAGGGACGAATCTCGATACGAATGATCTAGAGGCAGGTATAGGTGGTCTCGAGACAGAGGTCTGTCGTGGTAGTCTCCATCCGGACCCTTTGCTCTCATCTCATCGTCGCTGGCCTCCATCTCCTGCTGGCAGCTTGGGGAAATGGAGGTGATCTGGATGCTGGGACATTCAAAGGCCTTTGGTGGGCCGTTCCCTCCTCCACCCATCCCTGTGGGCATGTATTTAGAGTCCTGATGCTCATAGCTTTGTTCATAGGTCTTTTGGTGAGCCTGCAGGGAGGGGGAGGTGGCAATGAGTTGGGCTGGGGGTGGGCATCCATGGCGCTGGAGACCGTGTGATTGGTTCACCAGTAAAGGAGGTTGGCCCACATTGAGGATGTAAAATGAGGTGTTATCATCCGTTTCTAGATCTAAAAATAAAACAAAACAACACAAATCAAAAACAATACATGAAGTCAATGCAACAGTTTTTTTACAGACTGTGGAAAAAGCTACATGCCCAGAGCAGCTGCAAAAACTATGACTTGGTGGTGCTCACAAACAGACTATTTTGCTTAGTGACAATGAAAAGCAGAGGGATGGTCTGGAACCGGCTTGTTTGTCTTTGTACTCTTGTATTTGCCATTGCATCATCAACACCATAATGAATACAACAATCTGAACGGCTGTTAAAAATCATGTAAATTAGGGCTGGGTATTCACACAAATTTCACAATTCGATTCGATTTCAATTCACAAGCTTGCAATTCGATTCGATTTCGATTACGATTCGTTTCGATTCAATATTGATTATTTTGGATATCAGGTACAATACATGGCAAATTTTTTCAAGGAAAACAAATCTCTTAACTAATGCTGTAAACTATAAGAGTCAGTTGTAGCCTACTAGGCTTCATTAGCCTACTATAATTTTGAAGGTAAAAATGAATTGATTTGAAGCTATACAAACACTTAAATTACACTTATTTATTTTTATAATAAGAAAGTTATATGAAATATAAACATTTAAATGGTGGCTGTCATTAAAACTTGCCAGATTTATTAAAACATGCATTAAATATTGAAGAACATAAAAAATTATAATGAATATGTAATATGGTGCATATATTTAGCAAAATTCTCCTCTCTAGAGTTATTTTTTCTAGCTGACTAACTGACTAAGTTACTAAGTTTAATGTTTTTTCTGAGGTAAATGTGACGTTACATGCCATTGTTTACTTGCTGTTTAACTGACGTCTTTCCACGGATGAAACACTGATTGAGCGATACCACATTACATGATACGGATTTCGAAGTTGTACTCTATCTTTTAACACACTTTCAGATGCTCATTGATGTTTATTTGGCGCTGTAACTGGTATTATTAAGGCGGAGTAACTGGTATTATTAAGGCGGAAGAGGAGAATGAGATCATGTGCGCTCCGTGCTGCTGCTTCCCTTGAGCTGAGCCAGAGCGATCTCACGCCACAGCGCCAAAACGGTATTTATGTTTTTGAATTTCGTAAGAAAATGGACGTAATTCGAAATTTGAGACTTTATTTCATAATAATAGTCACAAAGCACAAAGATTATTTCGATTTATTGGATGGGATGCACGATACAATGTTCTACGCGATCATCAAATGAAAACAGGATGACTAATCGATTCTTGAGATTTAAGAATCGATATCGGTTCGTAAAAATGAGAATCGATTAATATCGAGAAATCGATATTTTTTACCCAGCCCTAATGTAAATACTGTTTGACTTCCTTTCTTCTTCATGACAAGCGGGTGTTAGAAACATGAAGCTGTGCAATGCTGCCCTTGTAAAGGGCTGTATTTCTGCTTTTCTATATGTGCTACCTAGTGTCAGAGAGTGAATTTGCATTGTCTTTCAGTCCGTGTGCAAAAGATTTTTGTCGCATAATTCTAAACAGACAGATCGCATGCAAAAATCAAAAGCAAATTTTTGTGCAGAACATTTGAGTTGCAGTGAACAGGCCTTTATTTGTCCCATATACTTAACTTTCACATACATATAATAAAATATTAAATGCAAAATATTAAATATTAAAAAGTAAAAAATGGCTTATATGAAATGGCTGGGTACCGAGTTCGGTACTTTTTAGGTACCGACCGAATTGCCTCGATACTACCGAGTATCGAAACATGTAATTTTGGTACCTAAGTGGTTAATCTCATCAACGTCAGTGAAACAATAAGCATGCAGCATGATTGGCTGTGGCGGAAAAACACTAGTTTACGCGGCTGCCCAGAGACGTGGCTCATCGCACATGAGGCTGTAGTGTGTGTGTGTGTGTGTGTGTGTGTGTGTGTGTAAGCGTCCTAACCCAGATAGATAGAAAATATGTGGAAATGATCCAAATTGTACCTATGTGCCAGACTCGATGCCAGAAGCACGTGATGCAATATTTTTGACAAGATAAATGCTGCCAAGACTGGTAACACGGTAAATCTGATAAGGCACTTAGAAGCGCACAGACACTTGAGAGTAGAAAGTTTATCCGTCTTCGACTTCAAGAACTGCAGCATGTCACAAATGAACCGAAACTCAGCATATAGGATACTTGCCTCACAGACATGAGAAATAGGCCTATAGACGGTCAAAATATGTCTACTTTTAAACGAAACAATTAGAAATAACTAGTTTGATTACCTAATCCATATAGGCACGCGCACGCGTTTACTACTGCAGGAATGACGAGTCAGCATCGCCATAATCATCTTTGCAGCCAACACACTTAATAAACCCTTGTTCATTAATAAACAATTAAAATATCTCCTTGCTATTGTTTCCCGACACATCCATAATCATTAGGCTACTTTTGCCAGTGCTTTGCGGCAAGCTTCATGTGTGCTGAGCGCGAGGCATATATCCCGACACCCAGTAGCCTATATTTAATTTAATTCACATTTATTTGTACAAAATGCATATAGCATTTTTCACAATACATATCGTTTCAAAGCAGCTTTGCAGAAAATGCATGTCTAAATTTCAATTTAGAGTGATCTGTTATCAGAGGTGAAAGTGTAATGCATTTCAATTAATTTCCATTCAGTTTCGAAACAATGAGCTCAATGAAGTAAAGAATACATGTTGTTAAATGATTAGGAAACATAGAAAACTTTAGCATTGGTGCTTTTTTACATACTCAAAAAAATATGAGTAAAAAATTCAACAAAAATTTTAGGTGATGCAGTGATACAGTTTTATGGACATTAGGGCCTGAAAACCAGAACTATGGTACTCAGTACCAGCATAGACAGGAAGTGTGCATGAAAGAAGTCACTCACAGAAACTGCATAACGTTTACCGAAGTTTACAGTGTAATTGCTTGTATAACTAACACATAAATAATTACTGTCTATTGAGGCACTTCAAGGTCTGCGTCTGTCTGCTGATAAGGGAGATGAAAGAGAACAGGCTATTTTCTCTCCTCTCTCTCTCTCCTTTATTGGACTGCTGTTCTGATAGCCTTGAAAAGAAAAGACTTGGGCTAGTTGCAAACAAGCCACTGGGGAATCTGCAGACACTACAACACTAGCAACAGGTTAACAATAAGAGTGTTATGGCACAAACGGTGCTGATATCTCAGTATCAGCGCAAGGGGAAGGGGTGAGAAGAACAGAGAGAGAGAGAGAGAGAGAGAGAGAGAGAGAGAGAGAGAGAGAGAGAGAGAGAGAGAGAGACAGAGAGCCGGTTAGTCAATGGGGAGAATTTTGGGTGGGGTGATAGATGGGCTCAAATCCAGAGAGGAATAACCCGTGCACATGTCATCTATCTCAGTACGTGCGCGAAAAACACACGGAAAACAAATTCGCACATAGGCGTATGCTTCGGCCTGTCACCACATAGAGACCGACCTTATTAATAACGCCAGCTCGCGCACACACACACACAGATGGCTATTATGCTCTAATACTGTACAGACACACACCCACAGAGCATATTGTGCCTGTGGTCTATTAAAGGTTATTGATGAGCTTCCAGTGACTGGGCAGAGGGAACCTGACAGGGCCAGACAGCAGTGAACAGTCAGTGAGATGTGTTTCTACAAGCTGCATTCAGCCCTACAGAGTCAATGCAACGCAATCAGGTCTTGTTAAATATTATCTTGATTCCCCACTGGTATGCTGCTTTGGGAGAAAAGCATTAGCTTAATACATGCATGCAATGAATGTAAATGAAGTCATCATGACTTTTCTCTCACTCTTTCTCTCTATTCTCTTTTGACTGACTGACTCTCATTTATGTTTTTCTACCCCATTTCTCATCTCTCTATTCCTCTCCATCTGATCAATTTATTTATAGATGCTCCACACACTCCCTGTCATAAGACATGCCTATTTGTGATCACAGAGCTAGAGAGACAGGAAGGGGGACAAACCTACGTGTCACACAAGACTCAACATGCCAATCCAACTGTGAACTCTGACCCCACGGGAAACAGACCACTGGAAGTTTAGTCTATCAGTCTGACACACACACTGCAGTATAAGAACTAAAACATGTTCAGAATAACATTCTACTACGGCGATCTTCAAATCCAAGAGATAATCTGCAAAGGCAAAACCCATGTTTTCTTTTACCCACAATTTAATTCTGAAATTTCATTCATTTTTGCTGCAAAGGAGGCTTTGATTAATCCACCATACGCTGGCTGCCAGTTCATTAGCATAACGCTATGAATAAATGCAATGGTCATGGAGGGATAAAATAAAGGAGAAAAAAGGCACTAAAATCTTTGAGCATTGGGAGCAGTGGAAAAGCAGGCTGATGATTTGAGTCTGATATAAGGCTCAGATCGGACATGTAAAGAGATGCTTGAGACATGTATTGCAATGCTATGGGTGTGCTTCAATTTAAAATGGACATAGAAAATAACTTTATTTAGTTGTAAGTGATTCAGCCTCACTCTAAAATGCCCCACAGAGAGCTGGATCATTTGGCTTTCACCAGATCCTGATTCATCAGAAATCAAATTTTTAGTCATTCAATCCTTTCTATAGCCTAGCCAATCAGTATAAAATATTTTGGTTATGTAATAATTATAAAAACAACAACAACAACAACAACAACAGAGTAACACTTCAGTGTTTCCTCTAGGATTTTTTCCAGCCATGGTGGCAGGCCCATTTCGCCAGGGGGATGGGCGTGGCCCATGAGTGATATTCCCATTGGCCACGCCCCCTTACCCCAGGTGTTTAAACCTCCCCTAAGCATTATAACACGAAAGGCCCCAAAAGAGCGGCAAAGCGATTATGCGCATCCCGTGCGCAGAATGATGCACTTGAAGCAACGTGAAGTCACAGCGCGCAGCGCTTCGCATTGAAAAGTTCAAAGCACAAAGCGAAGAGATTATATCCATCTATGCTTAATGTATTAGCCTATATGAGCCTTTTCTTTTAACAGTTTCAGTGCGCATGAAGAAAAAGTCATAGCGCTCTCTACTCCAGTGCTGTAACGTTAATCTTACAGACACCCGGGAGAAAGGAATATGATTTAGAAAGCGCTATACACTCCAGTAAGATAAAGTCATTTTATGCAAACTAAAATGCATAAACTAAAACCTTTATCTACAAATAAAGTATAATAATGGGAACATTGATCTTGAAGAGAGTGTCATCGTGTCACTGTCGTAACCGGACGCGACGCGCTGTTTGAATGCTGAATGGAGAATGACTGAGGAGAGATGAGTTTCCATTATCTTTAACTTAAGGCGAGACACGGCAGGCAAAAACATCGTTTTTTTTTCACTGGTCAATTTTGAGATTTTGGGATATTTGTCTTCAATAACATGTCTTCTTTCAGACTTGTGGTGAAAAAAAGTCCGAAATACACATTTAGCTCTTTATTTTACTACACTTTGTCTGTTTGCGTCTGTAGATTTCTCATAAATTCATCAAAAGTTGTCGTTATAAATCATCCCTCTGCTCCGCGATCGCGATCTGCACCCTGTCATCACACACACCGTTAGAAAGCTCTCTCTCTCCTGAACAAGACTGCCGGATCCAAATATGGTCATTTCCTTTTTATCAGCAACCAATCGCGAAAGTAAAAGGGGGGATTTTACTCTAAATGCGCAATCTCATTGGCTGATGCTAAATCTTTAAAGCCCGTTTTCTCAAAATGTCTTTTCTCTCATACTCAAAGTCTGAAATCTCCACTTCAGTAGCACCTATATACACCAAACTTTCCAGTCTTGTACCTAGTTATATTATGAAGACATTTACAGAGGGATTTGTAAATATATTATTCCTAGCCTGATTTATATAACATTTTATTCCCAAAAACATGGCAAAAATCATTTTTTTAAGGCTATTGGCAGTATATTCTGATTTACAGGATAACAAAAGTAGATATCCATAAATCCCTCTGTAATTTTTTCCCCATCTAATATGTGAACACAATGAAAAAATAATTTTGAACCTGGCTTTGTCCAATACTCAGATTTCGTTTTTTAAAATATATGCAAAATAGCGCATATTTAATTAGACAATGCCTCATTTGCATATTTAAACATTAAATTACAGAAAACTTGTAATACATTTTTTTCTCATCTTAATGTAGGTAATCAACTGGCAAAGTTTCATGGTGATATCTGATAGTTAAAAAAATTACCCTATTCACCTGTAGTGTCTCGCCTTAACGACTTAAATATTAATTTTTACCTCACATTATGCTATTGAATGACTTTAGAAGTCTTGGAATATAGTGCGAAAACTTTATGGTGCTTTACAATGTTTTTTATGCCTTTAGCTTAACAATAACACAATAGTATGCACAATATCGGACCTCACTGAGAAGCTGCAGCCGTGGCGGGATGATTTTAGGTGTGGCGGCCCGCCACGGCAGAATGAATGTAGCGGAAACACTGCACTTTACAAACACTTTTATTTTTAATGCACCTTATAATGCATGTATGATCTCAGCAATAATTATAACCACAGTTATAAAACTTTACAATAGTCTATTCATTGAACACCCTTTTAGAAAGTATAATGCATTAAAAAACATGACGATCATCCAATTTCAGATGACAGAAGTGTCCCCGTTTATGACCTATATGATCTGAAACAGAAAATTGTCAAACAAACGGAGGCTAGCTAGACCCTCCCTCCTCCTCATCCGCGCACTAACCCCCCAAACCCCACCCCCAAGTCCTTCTTGTCGGTGATTGGCTGGAACTGTTTTTCATGTTTCGTGGAGCGGGTTAGCCCAGTTTGTTTTTGTTGCTGTTTATGGAGCCTGGGCTGTCTACAGAGACCGCGTTTCTTTACAGTGTGTTCAGGGGACAGGCAGCCAGCGGTTAGTGAGGAGATGGTTGCTGTATGTGACAAAAAATGTTTTGGCCTAAAAAACGTGTGACATCGCTTAGAGCACCATTAATCAAAAGAATAGCATTTATTTGCAATAGATGTTGTACAATAGATAAGTTGTATAATATTTTGTTACATATATTTACAGAACCTCTCAATCAATTTAGTGAATCCTTGCTGAATAAAAGTATTAATTTCTTAAAAAAAAAAAAAAAAATCTTACTGAACCCCAAACTTTGTTGTATTTGATCTGTGTGCAGTACTTAATACATTACATACTTGAAGACGATTGTTGCCTTGTACACACACACATGCACACAGTTCCTGCTACCTTACATCTGCTGGGAACGTCAGTGAGAGAAAACCTGACCCAGATCAACCCAGAACCATCTGCTGGAAGAAAATGGGGGAAACGGCAAAAGTGTAGAACCATGACTAATATGGCATGCAGTATAGTATAATCTATGATGAGGAGAGTACAACTGATCTGCAGTATGAGGAGAGGAGTCTCAGTGTTGCCTGCTGTTCAGATCCACATCAGACTGGCTATCTGGTTAAATAAAGAGCCCTAAGAGGCTTTGCTGTTCCTAAGCTAATAATAGTGGGAAATCACTGCAGTGTGCTGAGAACCACTCAATGCCTTGCCCAGTCTGTGACACTCCTAATACACAGGCTTTCACCAATAAAGTCACCCAGAGGTGAGTCCAACTGTCCCTACCTGCTGCAGTGTGTCTGTGTGTTTGTGTGCATGTTGTGTGGTTTAAAACATCAATATCAGATACAGGATTAAGAGGGAAATCATGTCAGCAAGCAAAAGTAGGGCTCCACGATGTATAGTTTTAACATCGATATCGCAATGTGCACATCCGCGATAGTCACATCGCAGGATGTGCGATGTCAAGTATAGGGATCGTAGTAGATTAATCCATGTTCTTTTTTTATTCATAATCTCCCCATCGCCGGCAGGCACGGAATCCATTTTGCGTGAGTTTGTGTGTTCTGATGTCATATGTCGATGGCGCAACCTCCCACAGCAACGCAACTCATTAAATTATTGGCTGTTTACTTGTCACTCATAGCACTTTATCAAGGCATTTGATAGGCTGTTTATGATTCAGGGACGGTGGACCAAACTTGTTATGTGGTTTCATGTCTTTTTACATGAATACATTTAAGTGAAACTATCGAGCGTTATATCGAACATTTTTTCTATTGTTAACAATAAAGGTATACCGTTGACTGTTGTATCACCCAGGCCTAGCGGTTCTCAACCCTGGTCCTCAAACCACCCAAGCATTGCACATTTTAGATGTCTGTCTCCCTAAACAAACACACCTGATTCAACTCATTAGCTCATTAGAAGAAACTCCAAGACCTGAAATGGTTGTGTAAGATAAGAAAAGCATGTACAATGTACAGTTAAATGTACAGTGTTGGGGGAAAGGGGAGTTCCAGGACCAGGTTTGGGAAACACTGTGGTAGATGAATCAGCATCAAAAGGGCTTTTCATCGTTCTAAACCACGTTTTCAACACCGGGCAGAGGAACATTTCATACTTGTAATTTAAAAGTAGGGTTAGCACTGCTTTTTACCCAGGGTTTTATTTGCGGTGTTAACCCTGCATGTGGTCAAACTTGCACAGTGTGAAACAATGTGGTGTTAGAAAGTTAGGCAGGATGCTTTGCAATAGACAGCCAATCGCATGCTTTATAATCACAATAACGTGTGTTGTAAACAGTAATCGGAGTCAGTTGGAGTGAAGAAGAGACGTTTCACTTCATAGTCCAAAGAGTCCATTCAGGAAAAACTTGATAGTACAGTCAGCAATTTATAGGCCTAATATGAGGATATGCAATGCTAGAGCCTTTATGTTAACAGATCACGTGTTGTGCTCGTCCAATCAATGACATTGCAAATATGCAACTAAGGACCTTAACCCAGAATTTAGGAATGTACAGTGTGAAAAGTCCGTTTATGAATACCCAGTATTAATTGTTAACCCGAGTAAAGTATGATGTGTGAAACATGAAAAAAAAAAAAAAAATAATCCGTTTAACCGGGGTTTAGATTGACCAAGGGTTAGGCATTTAAAGTGTGAAAAGCCCTAAACTGCAATTATCTGTGCTGTGCTTTGACTTTGATGAAGCAATTACATCTGGGTGATTTATTGGTTGAGGAATGCACTTACTTCAGGTACTCATTTCGGTTTATTGAGACGTTACTGTAGGAAAACAGATCACTTAAGGGTGTAACAACATTTAAAAGGATAGTTCACACAAAAATAAAAATTCTGTCAGGACCACTATCGTCAAATACGATTGACAATTAGCATGCAGTTAGGATTGGCGGTATGGTTCTGTTCTGGGCAAGAACTCCCTGCGCATCCATGTAGCCTAGCATGGATAAGAGCAGGGAGAGCAGCAATAACCCCCCTTAGAGTAAACCAGTCCCTCCAGAAAAACGCGATTATGCGATCGCTGAATTCAATGCAAAATCAGCCAAAGTCCGCATATTTATGCGGGGGTCGCATTTTTTCAAATACTCCGCAATTTCGCTGCATAAATTGCTGATTTCCGCGCAAAATATGCGGGGCTTGCATAATTTCACAATCCCCGCATTTTTGTCGCAAAAAATTCACATATATCTTAGCAGAAAGTTGGAAAATGTTGCGTTTGCTTAACACAAGAGACGCCACTTCCCCCTGTTGCCATGGGAACGTTATGAAGTGAAGTAATTACGCGACGTGAACATCATTGAAAAGCTGTAAAACAGGAGCACACTTTATTTTTAAATATTTCATTTATTCATTTTTACTGAAGTTGTAGCATATTCCTCTAGTAAAGCTACAGAACTTGTTTGACTCATCAATGTTTTATAAGTTTGATGTGTTTATTAAGGTCTTGTAACGCGTTGTGTCGGGAAGAAAAATAGGGATAGCTCACAGCTGGAGTTATTGCAGAGGCCAGACAGACTCACGGAGGCGATTGGCATCTCACAACTAGCACTTTATTCCCAAATCGAACTCGTAACTGTCTGTCACACATTCTACCGTCCACATCGTTACTTAATAAGCAAAATAAGATAAAAGAAGTAGCACCAAACAGAAATTACCCGCACACATGGGGTGTTCGAGGCGCATGGCACATACAATATAATAACGTTACTGCAGACAGTTCAACAGGAGCGCGCAGCTCTTAAAGGGGCCACACCTTATTTCCACTCGTTACAGTCTGAAATAAAACAAGATGAGAAATTAAATATTCCAGCACTTTCTGTGATGTAGTTATGCTTGCTTATCATAGGAAGTAATAAGAAAGGACTGTTTACATTAAGGTAGTAGCCTAGTGAGAACAGGGTGTTGGGGGAATCCCTTTTTTTTTTTTTGCATCAAACCGCAGTTTTTGCAAGTTACCGCAATTTTATCGCAAAAATTGCATAAATATCCCGCATATTCCATCGCATTTTTAAAGAAAACGGGCCGCGTAATCAAGGATTTTTGCCCGCAACAATCACAAAAAAACGCCGCGTTTTTCTGGAAGGACTGGTAAACAAAACACAACCAACGTGAATGTATTGCAGATGTCATTAATTAATTTTAATGCACAACATAATTAGAGAATTTTTGTCTGATTCAGGGGGAATCAGATTGCCAAATCCTGACTGGGCAAGAGGAAGAGCTGGGGATGGAGGAGGGTAATGATCTCCTGAGAAACGCAATAGCTGCTGATAATACTGAAGGAGCTTATATATACATACAGTGATAGGTGTCCTATTCCTATAGGTAGACGTGGATCAGCTGAAAGTCAGCTGATGCGAGCTTGACTAACGTGACCTGCCAGAACTGACGCTACGCTTGATTTCTGTCATCATTTACACACCCTCAAGTTGTTCCAAACCTTTATGAATTTCTTTCTACAAAAAAGATGATATTTTGAAGAATATTGGTAACCAGACAATTGATGGGCCCCATTGACTTCCATAGTATGGAAAAATAATTACCATGGAAGTGAATGGGGCCCATCAACTGTTTGGTTACTGACATTCTTCAAAATATCTTCTTTTGTGTTCAGCAGAAGAGAGAAACTCATACAGGTTTGGAACAACTTGAGGGTGAGTAAATGATGACAACATTTTCATCTTTGGGTGAACTATCAAGCCTAATTTGAGAGTGTCTTGCTTTCTTCGATTTTCCATTTTGGCTTAATTTTCAAGTCTTGCGATTTTCCTACTTGTACGTGATGTTTTGTTTTCCTAGCTTCTTTGTTAGCCGAGTCATTTGTTTTGCTGATTCTTTGTGAAAATCAATAAGCTTTAGGCCACCGTGAAAATGTCAAAAGCACAAGTACACTGTTATTTTCGACATGAAATACCTTAATTTGAATTTATCCACTGAACCGACAGCCTGCGTGAACTACTATAAGATATGCATTTACCTGCCTCAAAGAGGGTAAATTCCTGAATTGCTTACACAACGTCCTGACCTGAGTGCTTGTGAGTGTGTATCATGCATAGAAAAATGGTGCAACCTAATCCGGAATTCCCTATGTAGAACACATTCGCACAAACGAAAGGTTTCTCTTAGAGATCAAACATCAGCCTATATTGTACAAATGGCCTTAACCCAAACAAATCATTATAAATATAATAAATAAAAATAATGATGAAGACTTTAAATAAGAGCTTTTGCTTGACCGAACAAGCTGCCTCCTAACACAACCTGCTTCTAAGAACTGCTGGCAGAGTGCCGTCACTTCTAAACACTGAGTCTCTGACGCAAACCGCACAGAGCAGCCCACACCTGTAGCACCGACATCTCTGTAGCGCACAACTAGCTGCTTAAGAACACAATGAGACACACAGCGGGAGTGTGTGCGCACAACTGAGCGTTTCTGCCTTTGTCTAAGCTTGCATACGAGTGTGTGCACATAATGTGTGTCTAATAGTCGATGTTGGATGCTTATTCAATCAGACCGAGTTGTAAGAGGCTGTTTTTTTTTTTTTTTTTTTTTTTTGGTTTGCTTGTGGTAATGAATCCACATATTAATAAACACCCTGACGCTTCCAAGCTTTATAATGGCAGTGGATTGCAACCATTGCAACCATTTAGTTCAGTTAGAGAACAGAGACTATTAAACTGAACATGTCTGCTTAATAAATCATGAGCCGAATGAGAGTCGCCGCACAGATCAGCAACAGGAGCTGACTGACAAGGTGACTGCGGAAATCACAAGGTGACTGTTTTGTTGTTGTGTTTTTCATTAAGAATAATAGGCTAATGAACTAACCATTCAAGTAATCCACCCCGAATTGGCGTTCATTTGAAAACGAAACTAAAATGTGCACGGCCACACGTGTCAACGGGCACGGAGCGGGCAGAACAGAGCGAGCGTTTTCAGTTTATTCCTATGGAAAAATTCTCGCTCTGTTTTGCTCGCTCCACTCCGGTTGACATGTGCGGCCGACCGTGCACGTTAGTTTCGTTTTCAAATTAGCGCCAATTCAGGGCACAATAACAAAACAGTGCTGCTCAGCACGACAGCACCATAAAGAATGCCAGTGTAAACGCGCGCATTTTACATTTTCCTTTAAGCCCTGTTGCCCCCGGTACCGGGGGCGTCCGTTTTTAACAGGTTAAATTAGCGTTTTAAAAGCCCCCGCCGGTGATACCGATATTACTGGTGTTGTCACACGTCAATTAACCGGTGGTAAATATTAGGAATGTGCACGAATATTCGAACTTCCGAATATTCGATCTGTAATTATTATTCGAAAAATAAAATACTATTAGAATTTTACTAAGTTGCTTTGCTGGCCCTAAATGCAGTGAATCCATGATAAATCCCAAGCACTAACACGCAATTATAATTAAATGCACTGGGTGGCGCTGTGGAGCGTGTTTAACAAGTTGTTTGTATTTGATCACATAATGTTGTCGTCTGCCTCGCGAAGTTCGGAATTAGGCTACTCAGATGAAAATTATCTTACTAAATTATCTTACAAAATGGAATTACTTTTGATCAAATTAATGAACGAATCTGAGTTACAATATCACCACAATGAGAAATCACATGAAATCCAAACAGCAGTCGACTGAGGAAAGACAGCTGTCCATCACTGCATCACGACTGCAGGTAAAGCACAGCTGTATATCCGAGATGATAACTTATCTTATAGCTAAATGATTTTGAGACATATGTTTCCTTTAAATTTCGTTGAGGGAGACCGGTTTAAGAACAGAAAACACAAAGTGCTGTTAGGAACTTCGCTTAGAACACCGTTATCTTTGTCTCTGCAACGTCTGTCAGCGCAGCATGTTTTCTCACTCGAGCATGTGGATATTATTGTTTTCTGAACATGAACGTGAAACAATATAAACACAATAACCATATTCTGACTTGGCCTGTACGATAACTGGCGTGACCTGCTTTATTAGCGTTTTTTTTTTCTCCGTTAGCCTGCTTGAGCTTAAATGCGTTTGTTCTTTATATTTGTTGTTTACTCATTGTTTAATGTTTTCAACTAAAATAAACCCTTAAGATATATTTTAAGCTTGTTGTGTATATTGCCTAATCATAAGCCTGTTCAGAAATGATGACAAAAACGTAAAAAAAAAACCCTTAAACTTAAAAAATAACTTATTTTTCATTAAACCTCATTTAAATAAACGAATATTCGATTTTTATGAGCCCGAATATTCGAATGCAATATTTTTTTTAAATGCCCACCCCTAGTAAATATCCTCACCGTCACATACCCGGAAGCTAGTTATTTTACTTTATAAAGTTTTAAAATATGAATATTTTTCTTACACAAACTCATCGTGTTGCTTCAGAAGGCCTTTATTAACCCCCGGAACCATGTGGAGTTCTTATATAATGGATGGATGCACTTTCTTGAGCTTCAATCTGATGGTTGCAATCCACTGCCATCATAAAGCTTGGAAGAGCCAGGGCATTTTTTAATATAACTCAGATTGTATTCGTCTGAAATAAGTCTTATTCACCTAGGATGGCTTGATGGTGAGTAAATCATGGGATAATTTTCATTTTCAAGTGAACTACTCCTTTAAAGTTTCCTATAATATAGCTGAAAAAAGTTGATAAAAAAGGTTAAATCATTGACCATCCAAAAGCAAAATACTTCTATAGAGATAAAATACAGGGAGAGTTAATTGTGAGGACAAATGTTTCTACTTAATTTGTCCCAATATGAAATCTATGTAAGGTTTCAAAAAGATAAGCCATGATTTAGCCTTTTCTCACAGCACTTGATATAATTAAACTTATCAATTTGAAGGCGGATCCAGAAAGGTTCAAACGACAATCACCAGTGACAACTAGAGATTCGCCCGCTGGAAAAAGGCAAAAGACTTCGTTTGGACTATAGAAAAAAAGAGACTGCAACCGGACCCATGCGAAAACAAGGATAAATATCGGAAGGACATTACATGTAGTCACGCATTGCTTGCTTACGTTGTTAACATTAACAATTTGAGAACAAAGTATAATTTGCACGGTTTTGAGTGATATGATAATCAGCGTGATTTACTGAAATGTCAGAACCGGAACAAAAGTGGATGTTTCTTACTAGTTCAGATGACATTTTCCAGTGAAAATTATTATGTTGGTGTTACGGTTCGTGTTTCCATCTACTTATGATGACGTCATGACTGTGCTTCTTTTGTGTGTCTGAGATTACTGATGGGTCTGCACCTGTGTATCATTATACACCTGCGCGTCGTTGGAGTCGTTTCTGATCCACTATAAGACGGACGCTGAAGCGGAGTATGAGAGGAGAGAGGAGAACCAGCAACCAAGCATTTCTTTTGTCTTCTTTTTGTTTCTTTTATTTAAATTACTTTTTTGGTCGTCATGTTAATATTTGTTACCTTCATCTTATTTGAAGTTTATTTTTCTTTATTTGTGATATGTGTTTCTTTGAGTTCTTGGATGTTTGTGAGTAATAAATGTCGTCGCCGCATACTCAAGTCTCACGTGTCCTTCTTTATGTTGTGAAACCCTTACGTAGCCACTTTGAACAAAAGGGTTCGTAACAGTTGGTCATACTTCCAAAAAGAATAATCTGTGATTCTGAATGCCAGTATCCACACCGGCGGGGGGATTGACAGCTGCACACTCTCCTCAAACACTGTGTTCATCCGCGCTGTGCCGTGTCGAGGGTGTTGAAGTACAACTCGCGTAAAGTTGATAATTCCGCGAATGACTGCAATTGCAGATTTTGAACAGAGATGGCGACAAAGAGGAAAAACACCGGACTGCAGCTTTAAATAAATAAATGCACTGCAGGTTTCAGGGTGAAGTGCGACGCTTTAATAATTTACATGCATGCAGGTTACTTGTTTCTAAGGAGGTGCTCCATTCCACAGTAAATGCTGAAACAAACTCAGTCTCTGCATGCGCTGTTTGTTTGGATACCACTACCAATAATGTGCATTTGGGAACTCACAAAGTCTGACGTGCTTTGCGTTTCATGCAAAGTGTTGCACGGTTATCATTTACATGCATGGAGCACGTTTCAAACTCCATCTCTGCATATGCTGCGAGTTTGGGTTTTTTATAATATTCATCTGGGAAAACAATGTGCATCATTTCACCAGATTTGTAACGTAAACCATTTATAAACCTAAGCCAACACAGGAGAATACATCAATATGTGCGAACTGTTCATTGTGATTTCAAAATGAAAGTTTAAACCCACACTCGAAATTTGCATGTTTTGATGTCCAGTCCACATGTTCTTGTTCAAGAAATTTTTAAAAAGAAAAGAAAAAAAAAATCATAAAGAAGTGACCAAATAATAAAGATTACGTGGACATTTGAATTAAATGTTGTTTGGCCAATATGAAACAAAGATGTGCTGTAAAGTGTAACAACAATCATCACCATTGTTGGCGCCATCTGCAGGCATTTGTTATAATACATAATGTACATAAGTTGGTTATTTACATTGTGTATATTACATTATGTATTTTAACAGTGTTGTTCAATAAAACCATGATTAATACTTTATTTGAACCAATTGTTCAATTAGGTCTATTTCTATTACCACAAAAAAATCGAATTACTCGATTAATCGTTAAAACAATTGACAGATTACTCTATTACCAAAATAATTGTTAGTGACAGGCAGCCCTATTAATAATGTAATGTACATAATATGATTTTAGCCAAAGCAATTTCTACATTTAATCAGAAGCCTTTCTTTCTTTAATAATGTTGTATCTTCAAAAAAGGAATTCTGCAATATTATTTAACTGAAATTGAACTTCCCCGTGAAGGCGAGTCACTGCTGTGGCCCCAGTTCTGCAGCCAGTTACATCACCAACAAGCTGCAGATGTCCGCTGTGCTAGGTGATGGAAGACTAAGCCAACATAAACGTATGTTTGCTTTCTAAATAAAGCTCCCTAATTAAACCATCTCATGCTGTGATAACATTACAGGATAAACAAAGCTCAGCCGGCAGAGGGAACGCCTAAGGTTCATCTAGTCCCAACCTTGTCAATCACTGCCGAAACAACCAAAGCAATAGAGTTTGTTTCAGATCTTACATCTGGCTAATTGCAGCTCGCATTACAGAACAGCTTATAATACCCATAATAAATGTAAATAAAGGCCTCATGCCTCTTTTTATGAATCATAAAAAGTGCCTTTTGCCTGTTCGTACTGTATCTGAACGGATGATATCCCCTTAGTTCAAAGTGGTAACCAGAGCAAAAAGAATTCAAAAGAGTTTGATGAGCTGACAGACAGTCCACTATTTCAGGAACACTTTTGGTTTCACTGCAGCCAAATAAGAAACAAAAAAGTGGAAAAAAAAACAGAGGTAAAAGAAAAAAAGGAACAGGAAACTAAGAATTAGCGCTGCAAAGAGCGATGCCAATTAGGTTCACTGATTTTAGCATTTTACTTTCCGCATTACTACCTATTACACTAAAAAGTTTTGTGGTCTAAACTACATCTTTTAAGCAGAGGATGCAGCCATTTACATGACTGAAAGTATATTTGCTGAGGTGAATTCAAAATACACATCCTCTTAGCCGCCAAAAGTCTCAGAGCCTCATCTGTGAAATGCCACAACCACATTCAAGACACACACACACACACACACACACATACCTACTTAACCACAATGTGAGGACGTATGACTGGGAACCCTACCTTTAGGGACACCCCTTTCTGAAGGGTCTAGAGACAAAAGAAAGACATGACTGCACTTCTGGAGAAGCTGTCATCACACTTATCACTTGATTTTATTAATAAAAGTCTTCCTTAAAGACCTGACATTTTGCCTTCACTTTAGGGACAGTATTTTTTATGTCCATTTTGGGGACATTAAACACAAACTCTGATCAAGTCATACTTTGAGGACCATGGTGATACACAGACTCTGGTTAAGTCATACTTTGAGGACCATGGTGATACACAGATTCTGGTAAAGGTATAATATCAGGACTTTGTTGAGATGGTATATATTTAGTGAGTAAACAGTTTTTTATTTTTTATTTTTTCGTCAAGATCACAGAAAATGGGTAGCCAACATTTTTGTCTGATTTGTAGCTTGAGATGAAGTGTCCTTCACTGCTCAGTTGGGGAATGACAATTAACATTCAGAAATATTATTCATTTGACTGTATTTGATTGATTGACTATCAGAGAGAACCAAAGATGGAACTGAAGACAATAGTGTCATTATTCAGCTCAATTCTATTTCAACTGTAAAACAGCTCTACAGAAGTAATTTAATAATTGCTGAAATTTTACAAGTTATGTGCCTGAAGTAGAGGTCAGCACAGGCTTTAAACTTAAGCCCAAACCCGGCCCGTACCCGAAATCATTTAACCTGACCCGAACATTACGGTTATATTTTAAGCCTGAGCCCGACCCAAACCCGAGGTCCGTTTCTCAGTAAATTGCTTTTTTTTTTGTGCAATATGCTGTATTTTATGATTGCTTGCCACGATAATTAAAAAAATAAGCTGCATGTACAAACACCGTTTCACCAAGGCACATTGGCCCCTCATCAGTCAGCACACAAGAAAAAAAAAGAGAAAAAGCACAGAACTTACTAATTACGAAACCTTGATGAGGTTGAAAAGGTGAAACAATCATAAATTCCCCTGGAACCCAAACATTAAACTTCATAAAGTTTGCGCAGTTGCACAACTATTTACACAAATATAGCCTATCCTTCTCAGTCCGAGTTATGAATGAAGGGAACAGCATCGAGAGCTGATGTTTCAGCGCATCCTCTGACTGCGTGTTGTGACTGAAATTGTGTGTGCGGGAGCACATGCAGAAAAAAGTTTTGTAAAATGATATATGATAAAATAAAAATGATTCATATATCATTTTACAAAACTGTTTTGTTTGTTATTTCGATCACATCACAATCAGAGGAGGACGGCTGAAACTGCACACATCTACTTTCTCTCTCGCGTGATCGTATAATTACGATCACAACACAGCAAGCAGCCGAGCACACGGCACGCAAACTAATATATATATATATATATATATAGCCTAAATAGTTTTTCTAAGACCACGGCCTGCATCCCTCTAGTTAATTTAGCATCGACTGCAAAATAATCATTATCACAAAAACATCTTGAGTCTTTGGCTACTCACTGGGGCTTTAACACATTAGTCATGTTCTTCTGTAAAGTGTAGTAATTGTCCAAAAAACAAACAAAAAAACACACACTTCGATTAAATGACTCTTTGGGGACTTGAGAGACACACACACTCCGATTAAATGACTCTTTGGGGACTTGAGAGACACACACACTCCGATTAAATGACTCTTTGGGGACTTGAGAGACACACACTCCGATTAAATGACTCTTTGGGGACTTGAGAGACACACACACTCCGATTAAATGACTCTTTGGGGACTTGAGAGACACACACTCCGATTAAATGACTCTTTGGGGACTTGAGAGACACACACACTCCGATTAAATGACTCTTTGGGGACTTGAGAGACACACACTCCGATTAAATGACTCTTTGGGGACTTGAGAGACACACACTCCGATTAAATGACTCTTTGGGGACTTGAGAGACACACACACACACACTCCGATTAAATGACTCTTTGGGGACTTGAGAGACACACACTCCGATTAAATGACTCTTTGGGGACTTGAGAGACACACACTTCGATGAAATGACTCTTTGGGGACTTGAGAGACACACACTCCGATGAAATGACTCTTTGGGGACTTGAGAGACACACACACTCCGATTAAATGACTCTTTGGGGACTTGAGAGACACACACACTCCGATTAAATGACTCTTTGGGGACTTGAGAGACACACACTCCGATTAAATGACTCTTTGGGGACTTGAGAGACACACACACTCCGATTAAATGACTCTTTGGGGACTTGAGAGACACACACTCCAATTAAATGACTCTTTGGGGACTTGAGAGACACACACACTCCGATTAAATGACTCTTTGGGGACTTGAGAGACACACACACTCCGATTAAATGACTCTTTGGGGACTTGAGAGACACACACACTCCGATTAAATGACTCTTTGGGGACTTGAGAGACACACACTCCGATTAAATGACTCGTTGGGGACTCGAGTGACACACACTCCAATTAAATGACTCTTTAATATTAACAGTCTTGAACACATTGTGTTGAAAGTACACATTGCAGTTAATGACAGAAATTCAAAAACATAAAAAAATAAAAAAAAGAACAATGAAAAATCAATTAACTTGGAGGTGGGAATGATTCTCAGTGCACAACCATCCTCGATATTTCCTCCATCCACCCATCAAAATCTCTACCTCCTCCTTTACCTTCACTCCTCCCTCTTTACCTTCACTCCTCCCTCTTTTCAACCTCTTTACCTTCACTCCTCCCTCTTTTCCATCCTCTTTACCTTCACTCCTCCCCATTTTCTCCCTCTTTACCTTCAATCCTCCCTCTTTTCCATCCTCTTTACCTTTACTCCTCCCTCTTTTCAACCTGTTTACCTTCACTCCTCCCTCTTTTCCATCCTCTTTACCTTCACTCCTCCCCATTTTCTCCCTCTTTACCTTCACTCCTCCCTCTTTCATCCTTTACATTAGCTGTGTTGGACATGGGCTGTGGCTGGATGTAACCGATCGGTGAGAGTTGCCGTGTGGAGGCGGGAGGAGCTGAAAACTGAGACGTGAGTTTGACACTTTCTGCTTCCCGTAGTGACGCTTGCGCTGTGTTTGCATACTTTACCACAGCTGAAGTGGAATAAATGCATTATTTGCCAAATACACCGATATTTCAGAGACATTTTGATTCAATACATGTACTGCTTAATACAGCGTCTGTTTGTACAAGAATATAGTTCAACATAAGCCTAAATCCCAATGAAGTGGGGTCTACATTGTATCAGTTTTATTTTGATAACCATGACAATATAACATTGCGACTACATGAAAAGAGCTTTCAATGTTTTAAAAAAACAGATTTGTGCGGTGGATTCGGCAAATCGTGGATCAGTTGTGTCGTCATCAGAGCTCGTGAGTCGCTCTGGAGAAACTGCTCTGGCTGAGTCCTGCTCTCGAATCGCTCTCGCCGTACTCTGATACCATACGTCACAGTCACGGGGCGTCGCTGTCTGAAGCCGGACACAAGCTCTAACCGTCATGCACTGCTCAAGTCAGCCGTCTGTGCAGCGCTGTCCAACAAGTTCAACAAGCATAAAGCTCTCCTCCCTCTTTACATCATCTTTATATTCTCCTCCCTCTTTACATCTTTTACATTCTCTCCTCCCTCTTTACATCTTTTACATTCTCATCCCTCTTTACATCTGTAAAGTAAAGGGGATGTTAAGAGGAGAGAATGTAAAGAGGATGTAAAGAGGGAGGAGAGAATGTAAAGAGAATGTAAAGAGGATGTAAAGAGGGAGGAGAGAATGTAAAGAGGATGTAAAGAGGGAGGAGAGAATGTAAAGAGGATGTAAAGAGGGAGGAGAGAATGTAAAGAGGATGTAAAGAGGGAGGAGAGAATGTAAAGAGGATGTAAAGAGGGAGGAGAGAATGTAAAGGGGATGTAAAGAGGGAGGAGAGAATGTAAAGGGGATGTAAAGAGGGAGCAGAGAATGTAAAGAGGATGTAAAGAGGGAGGAGAGAATGTAAAGGGGATGTAAAGAGGGAGGAGAGAATGTAAAGGAGGTGTAAAGAGGGAGGAGAGAATGTAAAGAGGGAGGAGAGAATGTAAAGGGAATGTAAAGAGGGAGGAGAGAATGTAAAGTGGATGTAAAGAGGGAGGAGAGAATGTAAAGGAGGTGTAAAGAGGGAGGAGAGAATGTAAAGAGGGAGGAGAGAATGTAAAGAGGGAGGAGAGAATGTAAAGGGAATGTAAAGAGGGAGGAGAGAATGTAAAGAGGATGTAAAGAGGGAGGAGAGAATGTAAAGGGGATGTAAAGAGGGAGGAGAGAATGTAAAGGGGATGTAAAGAGGGAGGAGAGAATGTAAAGGGGGTGTAAAGAGGGAGGAGAGAATGTAAAGAGGGAGGAGAGAATGTAAAGGATGTAAAGAGGGAGGAGAGAATGTAAAGAGGGAGGAGAGAATGTAAAGAGAATAAAGAGGGAGGAGAGAATGTAAAGAGAATAAAGAGGGAGGAGAGAATTTAAAGAGGATGTAAAGAGGGAGGAGAGAATGTAAAGAGGGAGGAGAGGATGTAAAGAGGGAGGAGAGAATGTAAAGGGAATGTAAAGAGGGAGGAGATAATGTAAAGGATGTAAAGAGAGAGGAGAGAATGTAAAGAGGGAGGAGATAATGTAAAGGATGTAAAGAGGGAGGAGAGAATGTAAAGAGGGAGGAGAGAATGTAAAGAGCATGTAAAGAGGGAGGAGAGAATGTAAAGGGGATGTAAAGAGGGAGGAGAGAAGAGAATGTAAAGAGGGAGGAGAGAATGTAAAGGGGATGTAAAGAGGGAGGAGAGAATGTAAAGAGGGAGGAGAGAATGTAAAGAGGGAGTAGAGAATGTAAAGAGGGAGGAGAGAATGTAAAGAGGGAGGAGAGAATGTAAAGAAGGAGGAGATAATGTAAAGGGGATGTAAAGAGGGAGGAGAGAATGTAAAGAAGGAGGAGATAATGTAAAGGGGATGTAAAGAGGGAGGAGAGAATGTAAAGAGGGAGGAGAGAATGTAAAGAGGGAGGAGAGAATGTAAAGGATGTAAAGAGGGAGGAGAGAATGTAAAAGATGTAAAGAGGGAGGAGAGAATGTAAAGAGGGAGGAGAGAATGTAAAGGAGGAGATAATGTAAAGGGGATGTAAAGAGGGAGGAGAGAATGTAAAGAAGGAGGAGATAATGTAAAGGGGATGTAAAGAGGGAGGAGAGAATGTAAAGAGGGAGGAGAGAATGTAAAGGATGTAAAGAGGGAGGAGAGAATGTAAAAGATGTAAAGAGGGAGGAGAGAATGTAAAGGGCACGAGTCATGTTTACTGTGGAGAGCAGGACGAGTGAGGGCCACGGGAGAACGACACGAGTCATGTTTACTGTGGAGAGCAGGACGAGTGAGGGCCGCGGGAGAACGACACGAGTCATGTTTACTGTGGCGAGCAGGACGAGTGAGGGCCGCGGGAGAACGACACGAGTCATGTTTACTGTGGCGAGCAGGACGAGTGAGGGCCGCGGGAGAACGACACGAGTCATGTTTACTGTGGCGAGCAGGACGAGTGAGAGCCGCGGGAGAACGGCACGAGTCATGTTTACTGTGGCGAGCAGGACGAGTGAGGGCCGCGGGAGAACGGCGCGAGTCATGTTTACTGTGGCGAGCAGGACGAGTGAGGGCCGCGGGAGAACGGCGCGAGTCATGTTTACTGTGGCGAGCAGGACGAGTGAGGGCCGCGGGAGAACGACACGAGTCATGTTTACTGTGGCGAGCAGGACGAGTGAGGGCCGCGGGAGAACGACACGAGTCATGTTTACTGTGGCGAGCAGGACGAGTGAGGGCCGCGGGAGAACGACACGAGTCATGTTTACTGTGGCGAGCAGGACGAGTGAGGGCCGCGGGAGAACGGCACGAGTCATGTTTACTGTGGCAAGCAGGACGAGTGAGGGCCGCGGGAGAACGACACGAGTCATGTTTACTGTGGCGAGCAGGACGAGTGAGGGCCGCGGGAGAACGGCACGAGTCATGTTTACTGTGGCAAGCAGGACGAGTGAGGGCCGCGGGAGAACGGCTCGAGTCATGTTTACTGTGGCGAGCAGCACGAGTGAGGGCCGCGGGAGAACGGCGCGAGTCATGTTTACTGTGGCGAGCAGGACGAGTGAGGGCCGCGGGAGAACGACACGAGTCATGTTTACTGTGGCGAGCAGGACGAGTGAGGGCCGCGGGAGAACGACACGAGTCATGTTTACTGTGGCGAGCAGGACGAGTGAGGGCCGCGGGAGAACGACACGAGTCATGTTTACTGTGGCGAGCAGGACGAGTGAGGGCCGCGGGAGAACGGCACGAGTCATGTTTACTGTGGCAAGCAGGACGAGTGAGGGCCGCGGGAGAACGACACGAGTCATGTTTACTGTGGCGAGCAGGACGAGTGAGGGCCGCGGGAGAACGACACGAGTCATGTTTACTGTGGCGAGCAGGATGAGTGAGGGCCGCGGGAGAACGGCGCGAGTCATGTTTACTGTGGCGAGCAGGACGAGTGAGGGCCGTGTGGAGAACGACACGAGTCATGTTTACTGTGGCGAGCAGGACGAGTGAGGGCCGCGGGAGAACGGGCGAGTCATGTTTACTGTGGCGAGCAGGACGAGTGAGAGCCGCGGGAGAACGACACGAGTCATGTTTACTGTGGCGAGCAGGACGAGTGAGGGCCGTGTGGAGAACGACACGAGTCATGTTTACTGTGGCGAGCAGGACGAGTGAGAGCCGCGGGAGAACGGCGCGAGTCATGTT
Source organism: Tiaroga cobitis (assembly GCA_030578255.1). NCBI lineage: Eukaryota > Metazoa > Chordata > Actinopteri > Cypriniformes > Leuciscidae > Tiaroga > Tiaroga cobitis. The sequence goes on from CM060597.1 coordinate 24,297,707, forward strand.
TACTGTGGCGAGCAGGACGAGTGAGGGCCGCGGGAGAACGACACGAGTCATGTTTACTGTGGCGAGCAGGACGAGTGAGGGCCGCGGGAGAACGACACGAGTCATGTTTACTGTGGCGAGCAGGACGAGTGAGAGCCGCGGGAGAACGACACGAGTCATGTTTACTGTGGCGAGCAGGACGAGTGAGGGCCGCGGGAGAACGACACGAGTCATGTTTACTGTGGCGAGCAGGACGAGTGAGGGCCGCGGGAGAACGACACGAGTCATGTTTACTGTGGCGAGCAGGACGAGTGAGAGCCGCGGGAGAACGACACGAGTCATGTTTACTGTGGCGAGCAGGACGAGTGAGGGCCGCGGGAGAACGGCTCGAGTCATGTTTACTGTGGCGAGCAGGACGAGTGAGGGCCGCGGGAGAACAGCGCGAGTCATGTTTACTGTGGCGAGCAGGACGAGTGAGAGCCGCGGGAGAACGACACGAGTCATGTTTACTGTGGCGAGCAGGACGAGTGAGGGCCGTGTGGAGAACGACACGAGTCATGTTTACTGTGGCGAGCAGGACGAGTGAGAGCCGCGGGAGAACGGCGCGAGTCATGTTTACTGTGGCGAGCAGGACGAGTGAGGGCCGCGGGAGAACGACACGAGTCATGTTTACTGTGGCGAGCAGGACGAGTGAGGGCCGCGGGAGAACGACACGAGTCATGTTTACTGTGGCGAGCAGGACGAGTGAGAGCCGCGGGAGAACGACACGAGTCATGTTTACTGTGGCGAGCAGGACGAGTGAGGGCCGCGGGAGAACGACACGAGTCATGTTTACTGTGGCGAGCAGGACGAGTGAGGGCCGCGGGAGAACGACACGAGTCATGTTTACTGTGGCGAGCAGGACGAGTGAGAGCCGCGGGAGAACGACACGAGTCATGTTTACTGTGGCGAGCAGGACGAGTGAGGGCCGCGGGAGAACGGCTCGAGTCATGTTTACTGTGGCGAGCAGGACGAGTGAGGGCCGCGGGAGAACAGCGCGAGTCATGTTTACTGTGGCGAGCAGGACGAGTGAGGGCCGCGGGAGAACGGCTCGAGTCATGTTTACTGTGGCGAGCAGGACGAGTGAGAGCCGCGGGAGAACGGCTCGAGTCATGTTTACTGTGGCGAGCAGGACGAGTGAGGGCCGCGGGAGAACGGCTCGAGTCATGTTTACTGTGGCGAGCAGGACGAGTGAGAGCCGCGGGAGAACGGCACGAGTCATGTTTACTGTGGCGAGCAGGACGAGTGAGGGCCGCGGGAGAACGGCGCGAGTCATGTTTACTGTGGCGAGCAGGACGAGTGAGGGCCACGGGAGAACGACACGAGTCATGTTTACTGTGGCGAGCAGGACGAGTGAGGGCCGCGGGAGAACGGCGCGAGTCATGTTTACTGTGGCGAGCAGGACGAGTGAGGGCCGCGGGAGAACGGCGCGAGTCATGTTTACTGTGGAGAGCAGGACGAGTGAGAGCCGCGGGAGAACGGCTCGAGTCATGTTTACTGTGGCGAGCAGGACGAGTGAGGGCCGCGGGAGAACGGCTCGAGTCATGTTTACTGTGGCGAGCAGGACGAGTGCGGGCCGCGGGAGAACGGCTCGAGTCATGTTTACTGTGGCGAGCAGGACGAGTGAGGGCCGCGGGAGAACAGCGCGAGTCATGTTTACTGTGGCGAGCAGGACGAGTGAGGGCCGCGGGAGAACGGCTCGAGTCATGTTTACTGTGGCGAGCAGGACGAGTGAGGGCCGCGGGAGAACGGCGCGAGTCATGTTTACTGTGGCGAGCAGGACGAGTGAGGGCCGCGGGAGAACGACACGAGTCATGTTTACTGTGGCGAGCAGGACGAGTGAGGGCCGCGGGAGAACGACACGAGTCATGTTTACTGTGGCGAGCAGGACGAGTGAGAGCCGCGGGAGAACGACACGAGTCATGTTTACTGTGGCGAGCAGGACGAGTGAGGGCCGCGGGAGAACAGCGCGAGTCATGTTTACTGTGGCGAGCAGGACGAGTGAGAGCCGCGGGAGAACGACACGAGTCATGTTTACTGTGGCGAGCAGGACGAGTGAGGGCCGTGTGGAGAACGACACGAGTCATGTTTACTGTGGCGAGCAGGACGAGTGAGAGCCGCGGGAGAACGGCGCGAGTCATGTTTACTGTGGCGAGCAGGACGAGTGAGGGCCGCGGGAGAACGACACGAGTCATGTTTACTGTGGCGAGCAGGACGAGTGAGGGCCGCGGGAGAACGACACGAGTCATGTTTACTGTGGCGAGCAGGACGAGTGAGAGCCGCGGGAGAACGACACGAGTCATGTTTACTGTGGCGAGCAGGACGAGTGAGGGCCGCGGGAGAACGACACGAGTCATGTTTACTGTGGCGAGCAGGACGAGTGAGGGCCGCGGGAGAACGACACGAGTCATGTTTACTGTGGCGAGCAGGACGAGTGAGAGCCGCGGGAGAACGACACGAGTCATGTTTACTGTGGCGAGCAGGACGAGTGAGGGCCGCGGGAGAACGGCTCGAGTCATGTTTACTGTGGCGAGCAGGACGAGTGAGGGCCGCGGGAGAACAGCGCGAGTCATGTTTACTGTGGCGAGCAGGACGAGTGAGGGCCGCGGGAGAACGGCTCGAGTCATGTTTACTGTGGCGAGCAGGACGAGTGAGAGCCGCGGGAGAACGGCTCGAGTCATGTTTACTGTGGCGAGCAGGACGAGTGAGGGCCGCGGGAGAACGGCTCGAGTCATGTTTACTGTGGCGAGCAGGACGAGTGAGAGCCGCGGGAGAACGGCACGAGTCATGTTTACTGTGGCGAGCAGGACGAGTGAGGGCCACGGGAGAACGACACGAGTCATGTTTACTGTGGCGAGCAGGACGAGTGAGGGCCGCGGGAGAACGGCGCGAGTCATGTTTACTGTGGCGAGCAGGACGAGTGAGGGCCGCGGGAGAACGGCGCGAGTCATGTTTACTGTGGAGAGCAGGACGAGTGAGAGCCGCGGGAGAACGGCTCGAGTCATGTTTACTGTGGCGAGCAGGACGAGTGAGGGCCGCGGGAGAACGGCTCGAGTCATGTTTACTGTGGCGAGCAGGACGAGTGAGGGCCGCGGGAGAACGGCTCGAGTCATGTTTACTGTGGCGAGCAGGACGAGTGAGGGCCGCGGGAGAACAGCGCGAGTCATGTTTACTGTGGCGAGCAGGACGAGTGAGGGCCGCGGGAGAACGGCTCGAGTCATGTTTACTGTGGCGAGCAGGACGAGTGAGGGCCGCGGGAGAACGGCGCGAGTCATGTTTACTGTGGCGAGCAGGACGAGTGAGGGCCGCGGGAGAACGACACGAGTCATGTTTACTGTGGCGAGCAGGACGAGTGAGGGCCGCGGGAGAACGACACGAGTCATGTTTACTGTGGCGAGCAGGACGAGTGAGAGCCGCGGGAGAACGACACGAGTCATGTTTACTGTGGCGAGCAGGACGAGTGAGGGCCGTGGGAGAACGACACGAAGCCGGTGGCGTGATTACTGATGAACGACACCTGTGAGACGAAATTTTCTTAGCAATGTTAAAATGCACATCAACCGATCACTTGTTTAGCTTTCATGTAAACACTACATTCAGATTCACCAATCGGAATGAATTCAGTTAGATTGAAACAAAAGGTGTGCATGTAAACAATGAATGGCGACTGCAGAAAGCAAAAGCTGAATCCCGGACATCGACGCCCGGACATGTCCGGGAAAAAGAGGATGGTAACCCCTACTACTCAGTTTTCGCCACAGAACAAGAACCTGCTAGCTTAGCTTCCAGAAAAAGATGTCTGACACTATGTGTACATTCTGTGAGTGAGATCCCACCCTCTATGGGCGGGTTGAGAACATGCGGGACAGCCCCTACTACTGGCTGTAGTCTTTAGCCTCTGGCCAAAAAATCCTCCGATGACGCAAAATGACGAATTTTGCTTCATCGGAGGATTTTTTCCAGACAAAAAATACATAAATCTCTCGTCTCAGGGGGATATGAGGGTGGAAAGCATGGTAATTCGAAAATACTACAGGTTTTCTACTAATACAAAGCTTAATCCTAAATCCTGAACTATCCCTTTAACCATTTTGTTCTCTTTAGGGAATACAGAGAAAAACTCTGGTGCGGTTTGAATGAAATATGAGCATAACATGGACCAGAGACATATAAACGAACCAAAAACAGGAAGATGTGACCCTAAAAAGGACAAACTGGTCAAGCATAACAGGTTTGACGATAGAAATGCCAATCTGAACACTAAGCAGACCCGGACCAAACGAACCAAGCGAACAGAACTACAGGCATGAACACACCCTGAGTATTTTACAGTTCCAGATATTTTATTATTAGGGATGTCCCGATACCACTTTTTCACTTCCGATACCGATACCGATGCCGTAGCTTTGGCTTTTGCCGATACCGATATTAATCCGATATTTTTATTTTATTCTTAAACTAATAAAAAATATAGCAATTTTCTCAATTAGCCACCTAAAATATACCTCCTATATAGTCCACAACAACAGTTGATTATGAAAGATTGCCACCCTTTATTCAAACACTACAAAAAAAATAAAAAATAAATATATAAATGAAAGAAAATACAGGTACTTCAGTACTTAAAGCTAGCTAGCTACCAACAGGTTTAAAGTTAAAACAATTTAAACAGCAGCATTCTACATTGTAAATACCAGTACAGTTTTTGTTTTTTAAATCAAGTAGAATTTCTATAACTGTGTGTTAAACTGATTATCACTCTTGTGTGTGTTAAACACAATCTACTTAATAGAGACAGCTTCATTATAAAGATAAACAACAAATCCCCAAAATATGTGACAAAAATGCTATTATAAACTAGATTAGTGGATAATACACATTGTTCTTTTCATTGTTGTAAAATACATTCATGAAAAACAAGATAACAAAAATGAAAAAGATAATTATTTTAGATATAGCTAAATCTGCTATAAAATTGAGACATGTTTTAAGTGTATTGCACAGCTATTTAATGAGGCAGCAACATTAATAATTATTAATGTTAATAAGCTTTAATTGCGTCACTGCATTATGATATGAAAGGCTCCAATACAGTGCGGCACAAAGCGCTTATGCGCATCCCGAGCGGAGAATGATGCGCTTTGAAGCCACGTGGAGTTACAGCACGCAGCGCGTCGAGTCCGCTTTGAAAAGTTCAAAGCACAACGGAGATACATATTGATGGACAGTGTATTATACAGTATCTATCTATGCAATCGTTTATTGAGCCTTTTCTTTTAACAGTTTTAAATTTCAGTTACTGTGCGCATGAAGAACAATTATAGTGCTCTGACTCTAGTTTTGTTATCAAACCGACAGCGTCCGACACCCGGTAGAGTAACACGATTGAGTTACAGCAATAAAGTCCAGCAAGATAAAGTTGTTTTATGCGAAAACATAGACCTTTATCTTACAGATCAAGTATAATAGTATTAACATTGAATCATCTTGAAGATAGTTTCATCATTGACTGTAACCGAACGCGACGCGCTGTTTGAATGCTGAATGGAGAATGACTGATTTGGAAAAGTTTACGTGATCTTGAATTTAATGACTTAAATATTAATTTATATCTCACATAATGGCTTCAGAACACTTATAATAGAGTGCACGAAAACGTTATGGTACTTTAGAATGTTTTTGTGCCTTTTGTGGGGCTTAACAATAACACATAATAGTATACCCACAATATCGGATTTGGATCGGCCTCGTCTGATCAATGTCTGATCGATACCCGATCCCGCAAAAATGGCAGTATCGGAGCCGATACCGATCCTGAGTATCGGATCGGGACATCCCTATTTATTATCACTACTACATCAATCCAACAGTTCTTTACTCACCACCAATTTCTGCCATGCCACTGAAAATCAAACAGGAACGTGTTCTCAGCTTCAGTGTAGTGTTCAGTTCGAGCAAGACTCTCCTCTGAACTCAGAAGTTCACCTCTGTATTCAAGAACAAAATCCCCTCTGAAGAAAGCTCCAGTGGTGAAAACTCCACGCCCTGAAGAGGAGAAATTCATTAGCAGCAGTTTCTTTAATGTCAACTATTATTTTGATTATTACTAAAAGTTCTCAACCATATGATGTACATTATATGATGTAAAAGGGAAATTACTGTAGGAAAATAGTCAATAGCCAGGCTAATCTCAAAGTATGCTTTGCTTTTTATACTTTACATTATACTTTTAAAGGGGTCATGACATGAGACCAAATTTGCCTTGATCTTTTGGTATATAAGAGATCTATGTACTATTAAAACTTCCAGCAAGTTTAATAGCTTAAGATGTCCCGTGCCGCCCCCCCCCAACCCCCATTATAAACGTACCAGTCGTTTGCATATGACCGCCTCCAGCGCAAGACAACTATGCCTCATTTCGCATCATCGCATGCGTTGTCATGCAGCGAGTGGGTCTGTTTACAAGAAGATTGCGATGCCACGCAGACGTGCTATTCCTCGCTGTGGACAAACAACATGTTTGAATACGCCACCGAACGATCCAGGCGTCAGGGAAAGCAGTTGGATGCAGTTTATTTGCCCCGCCAAACAGGGGTGATTCTAGGATTTTATAAATGGGGGGGCCACAGGGTGGACCAAGGACCAGTCAGGGGGGCCCATGGGAAATCAGCTAGAAAATTCAACTAGAAATAAATACTTGTTTAGAAAATATTAAACGCGATTTAAAAAATCTTTGCAATGCCCAGTGCCCTAATATAGATGGTATTAAATGTGGCACTGAACAAGAGCCTGAAAATCATTTTGTATTTTACATGGATTGGACCACACAGTTTTGTTCTTATAAATAAAAAAAAACATCACCTAGGCATTAATTAGTCATCTAACATGCATTATTCTCAACACAAACATTGAATGTGTGTGTGAGTGTCGGTGAACGTTCTGCATAAAATCGGTCTCTAAAATGATTTCTTAAAGAAATCTTGGATGTCCTGTTGCGGTGTAAAAATAAACAAAAACCCATTAAGTATCTAAATTACACAGAGTTGCATGTAGCTATGGTGTTAGTTAACATTCCCACATTTTAATGTTCACCACGGCACGACTTTTTTGGAAAAAGATTGTGCCTTTAGTCTTTAAAACAACAGATAAAGTAATCTATTAAAAATCTATAAAAATTATCTATTTTATATTTATGTGGTTGTGCGCTGCCGCGGAATCTCTATTCAGTCTGCCGAAGTTACGTTAGCTGATCTAACGGTACTGGCTTGATCAGTCACACATGAAAGTAATCAGACTAACATACGGTGCAATATTTCAAAATATATACTGTAATTGAGTGTGTATATACCATAAACAATGACGTGTCGAGGTATCTCTCTCTCTCTCTCCTACTGTTTTAAAAACGCGGACCTGTGATTTCGCTTTGCGAATCGCAAATCAAGCAGTGATTGACAGCGCTCTGATCCAATGGCGTTGGGCATTGTCAGGTTGACAGTAAATCTAGCCCAATGATGTTGGGGGGGCACCGGGGGGGGCCAATCATATTCCAGGGGGGCCCCCCTTCTAGACACGCCCCTGCCCCCAAAGCCTTATTTGATCGGTGAGTGATGTAGATGAGTGTGATAGGGCGCATGTTACTGAAAGAACGAGCAGAGCCCCGGCCGCGCGCGCACCTTCAAACTGTCTTGCTCTCTCTCTCCCTCCCTCGCGCATATGCAGGGATGCAAACACATGTATGGTCCAAAACGAGAGAGGTAATCGAAGCCCTCGCCCCGCAAATTTTCTTATGGAAAATATCCAGAAACTTACATTGCCACCAACCCCTGCCATCCCAGGCCCACCCCTATAGGCACATATAGTAAAATTAAATTCAAATAAAGTTGACAAAAAAGGTTTTATAAAAGATAAACCTCATTCTTTTTATAAAAATGATTTAAAGGCTGAAATATACGAGTAAAAAAAGACAAATTACTTGACATGTTCATAAACACTAGAACTCCCAAGGCAGTCATTTTGACTGTTTTAAAATTTTGCAATGTAATAACTTTGTTGAAATAAAACCCATGTAACTAATAGGACCCTGACTTTTCCTAAATGTGTCTATATTTTATTCTATCATTGTTATTTTATTAAAATTACAAGACACAAAAGACTGAGTTTTGAGTATTTCTACCTTGAATGGTCCTAACAGTCATACTGACCGTATGCATTACAGACCGTGTGTCGGTTGCTCCTTTTTCCTGCTCTTGAAGATGCATCACCGTTGACTAGCAACAATTTCTCTTGTTGTTTGTTTAGTCTATTGCAAAGCTGAAATCTAGCTTTAGCTTCGAGCTAAAACCAAATTGAAATATTGAAAAGAGAATATCAGAACAATGTCAGCAAGAAGAATGACTGCCACAGAGGCTTTAGCCATGCTTCAGAGCCTTGATGAGGCTGAGTGGTTGTTGGTTAACTAATACAATTTTACATACATCATAATTAAAATGTAGTGTTCTGATGTTTATTATTACCTATCCTAACATAACAGATCCATTTATTCTTAGATTTGATATAGCTTATTGAAATGATATGCAAATAATGTATGAGCAGTCAGAATGACTGCTATGGCCATTATAGTAGTTATAGAATTCTGGGAGTCCTAGTGTTAATGCATATTAGCTTATATTTTATTATTAATAGTAAAATAACAGTCTGATTTTCCCGTGGCGTCTGTTGTTGCTATGCAACCATGCACTGCACTCTCCACAATGACAAAGAAGTTTTAGTAGGATTTTGACTGTACCACTTCTGCATGAGATGAGAACACTTTTTGAGAACACTTTTTAAGATGTTATTGGGTCAAGAAAACGCTCGCTCTGTCTGGATGTGCTTAAATCCACAATAAGGACACTTTCCAGTCACACATGCTCACTTCAATAAGCCACAGAACGCAGGTTAATGTGTTTACATGCTGGGCAAATCTGGAATAAGGGGCAAAAATCTAGCGGTGTCGATTGGTTTATGCTTATGCCGTTTATGATGACCTTAGTCTGCGTTTACATGACCACACGCACTATGGGCTTATTGTGCATAATTGGGTTAAGAATGCGCAAATAAACACTGACTTTGGGTTGATGGAACCAGAAATGCAAAAATGCAACTGTTTTTGTTTTCGGGCTAATGACTGCAGAACTCTATTCAGAAATCTTGACTGCACAATAAAAATAAATTATATGAAGTACTGTGTTACTTGTATAACATGGATATAATTTGGCCAAACAACCATATGACTCACCTCACATTAAATTATCAGTTTTGTAGAGTAACGTTATTACTCCTTATTCATAAATACTTGCCTTTATATTTGCTGATGAACTGCTCTTGAAGCTCAGGCTTGTCGGTTTCACAGGTAATGTGATGCTCAGCGTCCTGCAGAGGTTTCTTACGTCTTTTATTTCCCAGCATGGCGACTTACTTTCTTGAAATGACTGGGAAAAAAAATATATATATATATATACATATATATATATAATGTGAATGAAATGAAATAAACAAGCATATTTAAAAAATCTTGTTGATCTTACTGGAATTGTTCACCCAAAAACATACGTAATTAACATACAATTATGTTAAGTGTTCCAATTGAACCTCATGTTGTTCCAAACACGTGTTGTGTTTTTTCTGTTCAACACTTAAGTATATATTTATATTATATCACAGAGCTCTATTCAATGACAGCACGTGTGACCAGTCTACAACAGGAATTTAGATTAAAAAAAGGCAATGTCAATGATGCCAAAAAACATAGGTTCTTGTGTGTCTTGTGACCACAATTGACATCAATCTACTATATTGATTAGCTACAGCATACAGGATATTTTCAGTCAATAACCAGCTAGATTTATATGGACTATTTCTAATGTGCTTTTTGTCTGCTTTGGACATTGAAACACACAATAAAAATACTATAAAGTGTCTATGTACCATCATTGGGCAAAAAAAGATAAAAAAGATAAATAATAAATCTAGAAAAAAAAACATTCCACTGAAAAAAAGATTTTTGGGCAAATATTGTATTACATAAAATTAAAAATATATCAAATAATAATGATATAAAAAAAATATAATTAATATTTTAAATCACAGTTGCAATTTGACAACACTTTTGAGAAAAACAATGATATAGTAGGCTATCACTGACTCGTTTTTTTTTTAATTTGTAGAATCTAAAGTACTAACAAAATTATATTTACTGGTCAATGCCTACAAGTAGGCAATATACTTGTTTCCTTATTGCAACAAATCATCAAATGAGAAACAAATAAAATACAATCGAGAAGTAAATAAAACCCTAAGCAAAAAATAATTAAACCACTAAAATAAACATACATCTTACTAACTTTCATATTTCACAATGTATTTAGTTATCATGCATTTTCAGGACAAGACTTCATCTCACCTTTCCTGCGTGGTGGAGGGTGGAGGGCTGTCGTCTGACTGTTTCGCGTCCCATTGTCACGTGTCTGCATTTCCCGGGAAAATACATCCACTGTCGCAGACGTGCGTAAATGACGTGGTTACGTATTTGGATTTCACGTTGCAATTGTGACTATTTATTTGACCGAATAGAAAACTCTCTGATGACAAGAATCTTTTTTTTTTTTAATCGCAGTAGTGTTTCTTCTTCTTCTTCAAAAAAAAAAAAAAAAAAACTGTGGTGGATCAAGTCTTTCTAGTCTAGTGGACAGAGCACATGATCACTTGTAAACGAACTCACCCGACTCGAACTAGGAACCAGTGCGCATGTCCGAACAAGCACAGGTTTAAAAGAGCAAAAAATGCAAAATGAGCAACCTATGAACAGACATCTTATTTTCTACTAATAGCATTTATTAATCAAAATAGTAAACTGATGTATGCAAATACACAGCAGGGCTGATATTCAAGCTGGTATAATATGTCTCTACTTTTGGAGTCTGTGTTGTTGTCAATTTATTCGAGTTAAGATGGGGGATGGGGGATGGGTGTGGATTATTTCGAGGCTCTAAATTAAACTTTAACAAGTACTTTAACAGCATTATCTTCTTTGTATTTCTTTCATAAATTAATGGTATTTTACATTACAGGGCGGAGAAGCTAATAGACCTTGTAAAAGTGCTTTAAAAACGCATAGCCACGACAGTTTGTGATCTTTTGAGAAGCACTTCTGCTTAGCTATCTACCTGTAACTGTCAGTCTGTTAGTTCAGCCAGAGACAAGTTCAGCTCTCTGTCACTCCAGTCAGTCTCAGTGCTGTGGGGGAAGGGCGCGCGCGCGATCAGTCTCTCTCAGTGCTGTGGGGGAAGGGCGGCTGATCACAGTGTGAGCAGATCTCAGTCAGACTGACAGTCACAGGCAGAGCTAGGGTTAGGGTTAGGGTTAGGGTTAGTGCAGATCCAATGGCTTTTAAAATCAAATTAAGTACAAAATAATTATGTAAACAAACATTTAAACGTGTCAGCTTGATTCATGATTCTTTTAAACACTTTTTTTCTTTTGTATGACTATATGTAACTGCTCTGTCCCCCCCCCCCCCCTCTCTCTCTCTCTCTCTCTCTCTCTCTCTCTCTCTATCTATCTATCTATCGATTTATATATATATATATATATATATATATATATATATATATATATAGGCTATATATATAGGCTATATATATATATATATATTGAGAGATAGATAGAGAGAGATAGAGAGAGAGAGAGAGAGAGAGAGAGAGAGAGAGAGAGAGAGAGAGAGAGTGAATGTATGCTGTAACTGCTCTCCTCTATAAACAGTTCTTATCAGTCGCTTTGGTACATTTCTTGAATCATCCTTAAGATTTGCAAACAAGGAAAGTGCATTTCGTACAAACAGCAGAACACAATAGGATTACATGACAGCATTTTGACATTCTTGTTTGTGACACAAGGCACTGATATGTTCATTGATATATATTGTACTAAGGATTTTTAAAAAGTTACAGGCTTTTGATGGTTGTCAATATAACTGTATCAGTATTTTCAGAAGTAAACACTGGCTACGATTTTGATGACAATGAAAAGACTGCACATTATCTGTATGACACATAAACACGTACCCATTATGAGACTGGACTCACAGATACACTGTTGGTCTGTTAAAAAATGACAATGCCATTGCGATGAACAGACTATTCAAACACATACTGTATATGTGTGTGTGTTACATTATGTCTCTATCAAGTATATTTATATAGCGCTTTTCACAATATAGATTGCATCAAAGCAGCTTCACAGTATCAATCAAAACATAATAACAATGTTCGTTTCTTAGTGGAAAAACATCCACGTTTGGTAGAGCTGATCAATGGTATTAATGATTGGTTAATTAATTTGAATATCCCCAACTGAGCAAGCCAAAGGCAACAGTGGCAAGGAACCGAAAAACTCCATCAAGTGACCCGATGGAGAAGAAAAAAACCTTGGGAGAACCCAGGCTCAGTGGGGGCCAGTTCTCCTCTGGCGTTTATGAACTAGAGGCCGGATTTACAGTAACTGCAAGGTAAAAATTTATATGAATGTCTCTAAACAGACTTTAAACGTGAACCTGTGATTAACGCTGATGGCGTTCACATGCGCATTAAGAATTGATTCTATAGTTATGTGCGTTTGAATATATGTGCGTAGGTTTGTATTTCCCTAGAAAACCATGCCTGAACAAATTACTTGTCTATAAATTTGATACATAATTTTGTTTTATTTTATCACTTCGGGGTAGGTACGCGAAACTAGATTCACAACGCTTTATATCTGTAGAGTGGGAAAGGGATCTCTATCACGTATTTTTACTGTCTCATGTAAAATGCAAGTAGACTCCGCTGTAATACAGTAAGTCTACAGCTTATGGTGAACACTACAGTATAGTGAACACTGTCTGATTACACGCATGTTCTGTCTATAAAGACTTGAATGTTTTAGGACACACACGGTTGTTCTCCCAACATTCAGCTCAGCTTTCAACCCGCCTCGGCCATGAGGTGATGAACATGATCTACAATATTGGCCCCTATTTCTTCAGAAACCTACAATCTCTCTGTTTTACCTCTGTATCCTTCCACCACACATCCTTACTCCTCCTCTTCTTCTTCTCGGCTGTTCCCCCTGTTGTTCTTCCATTCTCAGAGTGTGTATGTGTTGTGCTCTGTCTATATGGCTTCCAGAGGAAGCTTCATGAGATGCACTCTGAGCGATTATAGAGAACTGGTGATCATTGATTGATCTAATGCTTTACATTCCCCTTCATTAGTGAAATTCAAAATTCACATCTGCAATTCAGGACAAAAAAAGTATAATAGAATTGTATAGAAAATATGTTTGACAGTTTATGACAACTAGTAATTTAATGCCTATATGTTTTGAGGGGTAAGACTATTCAACAGAGAACCAGTATAATACATTTTGATCAACATGACATAAGCAATTGATAATGTAAGAAACAGCAGACACTTACATTTATTGCATGAATGTACCAAAGCATTTGCAATTTGTTCAAAAGAATGATAAACTGCTTTCATGATGTGCACAAGTGACTAGATGATGTGGAGGTTGAACAAGAATTTTAGTTGTGATTTGAGAAATGCACCAAAGCGCCTTAAAAAAACGTATGTAATTAGTGTAAACATTTAATTAATATAATAATATAATATGAGAATGTTGCATGCAGCTGCTCTCCTCTATATAATATAAAATAATATAATATATACTATAAAGAGAATGTTTGCTGTAACTGCTCTCCTCTTTATATAATATAAAATAATACAATGCAATATAATATAATAAGAATAATGTTTGCTGTAACTGCTCTCCTCAATATAATATAATATAATATAATATAATATAATATAATATAATATAATATAATATAATATAATATAATATAATATATAAAGAAAAAAGTTAGCTTGTTTGCTGTAGTGAATGTGTTGCTGTGGTAACTGGTAACGGAGTCCTGCTCGTGCGGGGGGTGGGGGAGGGGCGGTGGCCGCTCAGGGAAATCACTGATATTATGAGAGGAAACGGCAGAACGCAAAGTAGGAGAAAACACTTCAAACAAATAAAATCACTCATAAAAGCAAGCGATTTAGCATGTTTTCACATCTTTTGGTGGCTTGTGTGTTTTTATTAAACAAACTTGGATGAATCAATCATCACGTCCATATTGACAGATTTAAACAGCTGTTCCTCCGCTTTTGGAAGGAAATATGTACTTTGTAAATTCACATGACGTAATGTCTCTGTCTCTTCCCCGCTTCAAACTCGTTCCTACATGATTAATAAACTCCTATGTAAGTTACTGTACAGCTGTTCGGTGACGCGCAGCAGCGCGATCTTCACACACACATAACGTTACACAGAGCAGACTCCGATGCGAGAGCAAAACTGCGAGGATTAAAGTTTAATAACATGCCCATATACATCGTGAGAGCTCCTGCTGCTCAGGGTAAATTAGTCTATTTTTATTTAAATAATAATTATTGCGAATTTATCTATTATTGAATGTGGATTATCTGTCAATTCATTCATAATAATGATATCGCCTCTGCTCCGCCATTTTTGTTGATGACGTGATGGCCTCAGATTGGTCAGATCATTAAGTCCCGCTCTCATAGTGGCTTCCTGCGCTCTGATTGGTCAGAATCCCCGAAGTGTGTATCTTTTCCGGAAGTGCAGTACTCCTAGAGGGCGCTGTGTTATACACACTTTAGTGGGGGGGCATACACACTTCACATACACAAATCACTTAAAACTGATTTTTTGGGACAAGTGAGATTTTAAGTGTGGACACCATTTTAGAGTATGCTGAATGCCATTATATAGTCAAACAAATGAGGACATACAAAATGTCCTCAATTTTTGAGGTGGTCCTCAGTTTACTGGTGTGTATCCTGGTGAATGTACCCAAAAGGGACATAAACAAACACACACACACACACACACACACACACACACACACACACACACACACACACACAACGGCCCGAGGGTAAATTGTGTAATAGTGCCTTTGGGACCAAAAGAAGGGGAAGGAAGTGAAGCAGTGACTCGGAGGAGAATGAGGGACCGTAGGTACAACGCAAACAAGTGTGAGGGAAGGAAAGACTGGTTTAGAAGATAAAAAAAATCTAGCCTCAGAATCCCATTCAGCTTAAATCCAAGTTTGTGCATAAAGATCATTGGATACAAATGTGAATTTGAGTTAGGGGTGGGCGATATGGCAAAAATATCATATCACGATTTTTTTTCCAGGAAAATCACGATTCACGATTTTATCACAATTCTTTTTCATGTTGGTTTTACTATTTTGCAAGTAACTTAGCATTACAGCCAAACTAATGTCCCTATTTTAAAAACAAAGCCTTGGGTAACAAAATATAAAATAAAAAAGAATGGCAGACATTTAGGCCAAAGTGGCGAAGATTTTTATCTTTGTCATTATTTTCTTTGTATATTAAGTTGTGTATGTGTAATGTGTATCTTTGTTCTTAATTTTTAATAACAAATTAAACAGTGCTTTATTTCAGCTACAGTAGGTGTATTTAACAGTAACATTGAAGAAAGTAATTAAATGAACAAATATGAAAATAAAACATAACATAGACTTCACTGTATAACTTATACATTGATTCTTATTAAAGCTACTATTAAAGTTCTCAGTCAAGAGCAGTGAGGTATTTCCTCTTTGTGATTTGTTGTTTTATTAACATTAAAGGGATAGATCTCCCAAAAATTAAAATTGTCATGATTTACTCTCTCAAGTTGTTTTAAACCCGAATACGTTTCTTTCTTCCATTGAAAATAAAAGTTATTTGGAATAATGTGGGTAACCAAACAGTTGATGTACCCCAGTGACTTCCATAGTATATTTTTTTCCTACTATGGAAGTCAATGGGGACCAGCAACTGTTTGGTTACCCACATTCTTCCAAATAACTTTTATTTTCAACAGAAGAAAGAAACTTATTCGGGGTTAAAACAACTTGAGAGAGTAAATGATGACAATTAAAATTTTTGGGGGAACTATCCCTTTAATGTCAATGGGGAAAAGCAACTGTTTGGTTAGCCACATTCTTCAAAATATCTTCTTTTGTGTTCAGCACAAGAAAGAAATTATTACAGGTTTGGAACAACATTAGAGTGAGTAAATAATGACAGAATTTTTATTTTTGGGTGAACTATCCCTTCAAGGACAAGCGGCAGCATGTTTACTATTAGGCTAATGTCTCTTTAAGTCCTGCATGCGATGCGTCTAACAGGGCTGTAGTACTCGAGTCCGGTCTTGGACTCGAGTCCGGACTCGAGACCGTTTTTCTATGGTCTCGGACTCGCTGGTATTCGGACTCGGACTTGTCTCGGTCTCAGCCACTGGTCTTGCCAAATATGGCTTTTGGTCTCGACCGAGTCCAGGTGTCTTTTTTATGTTCCCAGTAACGTATTATTGTAGTATGCACCCGCAGACTTCCACAGAAACCTCCGCAGATTACCGCAGATTGTAGTGACCGTCATTGTACGACCTGCGCGTGTGTGATTTCTTTTCTACTATTTGCTACTGCAATACCGGCGCATAGCTGAAATAACAGATCTGTCTATTCACTGCCGATCATAATATGAAATTGCTATATTGACTAGTCACTGTGAATATTAAAGACTGCTATCAAATCTGATTGTTCAGCGAGTCTCTGCAAGTGAGTGCTACAGGTTCATGTACTACACATACTCAAGTACACGTTTATCTTCAGCATTTCATCGTCAGATACACTCAGACCCGTCAAAATAAAAGTTTGGTTTAACGTGAAGAAATTACCACAGATATATTTTACTGGAGTGAAGCTATATTGTCATTTAGTTGCTCAAATGCTCCGTAGGCTACTAGTACCTAGCAGTGGTAATAGTAGTGGGTTGGTGTTTGTATCAGTTCTAACACTGCTATTATGAGGTATCACCATATGTCATCATTCTTTTTTCTTTAGATTAGAAGATTATATGATATCAAGGGGAATGTCTATACTTAAAAATCCTGGGTGTTGTGACACTGTTTTTGCTTTTAGATCAACAAATAAGAACCCAAAATGATTGTCATTTAATGTCATAATGTCAAGACTTTTTTCCTGTCCTGGACTCGGTCTTGACTCGGACTCGGACTCGAACCTTTTTGGACTCGGTCTTGTCTTGGACTCTAACCTCTTTGGACTTGGTCTTGACTTGGACTCGACTAGTCCTGGTCTTGGATTCGACAAAGGTGGTCTAGCCCTAGCGTCTAATATACATGCATTTGACAAGCAGATTTTCTCAAAATTTTCTCTGTTTGCTTTCACTTTAGACATAAACAACCAACTTTGTTTATGTAAACCTTGTGTGTAATTGACAGTATTAGCCCAATAAGACTCGAAAGATAACTTAGTACAGTAACCAGGCGCTGTTTGACAGGCTTATAGTTTGTGAGCTTCGGGTGTTTGTGCTCAGAAAAGCGCATGTTAGAACAGTCCATCAGCACGTGAATGACATGTGTAACCGGCAAGGCTTTAAAGGGGTCATCGGATGCCCATTTTCCACAAGTTGGTATGATGCTTTAGGGTCTTCATGTAAAGTTTGTAACATACTTTGGTTAAAATTCCTCACTGGTTGAGTAAAACAACACCCTTTTTACCTCCTCAAAAACAGCTCTTTTCACAGCGACCCGTTTTGATGCATGTAGGGCTGGCACTTTACGTTCGAAAATCGATTGCACCAACCAACAAAAAAAATATCCCAATCGCTAAAAAGCACATTTCCAAATAAGCACATAAATTCCATTAGAAGCCTAAAGATCAAATGCGTTCTTACCGGATTCAGTACATCCTGAATTTATATTTTTTTGTCTGATCTGGCAGCTTCGAGTTGGGCCATTAATTATGGGACATTACATATTAGGGGCCCTATTTTAACGATCTAAAATGCAAGTTACAAGCGCAAGTAACTTTGTGGGCGGATCTCGGCGCTGTTGCTATTTAACCGGCGGGATAAATGACTCTTGCGCTCGACGCAAATCTAAAAGGGGTTGGTCTGAAGTAGCTTCATTATTCATAGGTGTGGTTTGGGCGTTATTGGGAAACAAACCAATAAGAGCGTCATATCACATTCCCTTTAAGAGCATGATGAACGAGGTGCGCTTATTCCATGGCGCAGTACTATTATAACGGCGCATTGACCAGCGCGCTTCAGAATCGGTTCACAGCCGAGGAGATCGATGTTCTCGTCAGGGCCGTAAAAGAAAGAGAAGTGACATTGGGGATGGGACAAACCCACCCAAATTAGCTTCGGTTAAACATGCATATAATAATTTGGGTAAATGTGTAAGCTTTATGCCTATTTTTCCCATCGTCATGGACACAACAATGATTTCCCTCGTGTTTTAATATTTTTCCTTATAATAATGTATCATTTGCAAAAAGTAAAATGCATCTGTGTAGATGAGAAAATCATCTACAGCGTTGTTCACACTATGTATTATGTATAATGGTATTATGACTTTAGACTAGGTTTTTTCTGGTCAGTGGCACAATTGTTTTCTGGAACTGCAAAATAGCACCAGGGATTGTTTGCGCCGGAACACGCCTCCTTTTTTTGCGCTGAACCGCCCAGGGAGCGCAAGTTCATTCCCTAGTTTGCCGGCGTGCGTCTGTGGAGGGAAGAGTCCGCTTTGCACGGGTGCAAAATATGAATGATACATGCGTCGTGTACAAAGTCAATTGCACTGGGTGCAAGATAGGGCCCTAGGTCAGTAACTCCTGGCAGGTGTAGCTCACTTTCACCAGGAGTTCACTTTTTAAGAGGTCCACAGTTGCCCGGCTCCTTGTCTCTGTCCATGCAGCAGTCATCAGAGAAAACACCCAGTCTCCACGAAGAGGAGTTTGTTTGTTTTCCCGCTATGGCTAGAACCAATAACGGCTGTGCTGCGCATGTTCTGTGTTTTTTTATTGAATTTTTTTTTATTGTAGAATTGTAATTGTATGTATTTGCGTTTACATGCAATCAAATACACTCCATTAGTAAACGGATTGAACACTCAACTGGTCTGAAAAGCCTTCATGTAAACACCCGGTTGGGCTCGATCCGAATGAGGACAATGTCCCACCTGTCCTTGTTTCAGATTCTCATCCACAGACGATTCGACACACAAGCAATCAGAAGATCCTTCATTGTTGCTGTGACGTCACCTTTGTTTCCTTGTATGTGATTGGCTGAAACCTTTTCTATCGCCTCAAAAGTAAAAAAAAAAAAAAAAAAAAAAAAAAAAAAAAAATCGACATCGAAGCGAAATAAATAAAAGTAGTTTTTTTGCCGCAGCACATTCGCGTTCGGTGTGGAAGCACTCATTACACAAACAGCTGATCAAAAAATAAAACCATCGCGCGAATTATTCGTGCGTCAAAATCGCGTCCAGTCTGAAAGGACCTTAAGCCAGAAATGCGCAGATTCTGCGCAATATGCTGTATTTAATATATCATGAGGACTCACGAGTTGCGTATTTGCACTAAATCCACGCAGATTTGGCTTACACGAACTTCCCCAGCAAAGTGAGTAAACATAGAAATACGCCAAATTGGCTAGTGATTTGACAGCGTTACCAAAGCAGGGCTCAACATAAAAAAAAATCCCCACTGGCCCCCGGGGCCAGTAGATCAGAGTTTTGCTGGCCCCTTCTATATTTTGACTGGCCCAGAAAGAAATACAAGGAAAAGCACTTTTCCATTAAACTGTATTTATTGTATACATTAGGATTAATCAAAACAGTGAAGGGAGTTCAGGAATTAAGAGAGAGCCCCTGCGGAGACATGCAAAAATAACCAAATTTCAGCGTCCAGTAGATTATTTGTCAATACCTGCTCTCTCCTCATCTCGATCACTCTCTCCTCATCTCGATCACTCTCTCCTCATCTCGATCACTCTCTTTTTTTCTCAGTCTCCTCATCTTACTTATTAAAGCTAAAGTTATTCACTCAAGAGCTGTGAGTGATTTTCTTTTTGCCTTTTGTTGTTTGATTCGCAGTAATGGCGCAATCATCCGCATGTTTATTAGACTGCTTCCCCTTTAAGAACGAGTGCAGATCTACTAGTCTAATGATGCACCATATTTTCTCCCAACTATTTCCATAACTGCGTCCATTTTAGACATAAACTGTTTAAGTGAATCTCCAAGCCAGTCATTTTGACATATTTGTGTGTACATTTGATCGTTTAGACGCGCACATGAAGCACAAAGTATAATTTACTTGTCTCGGTGCGGTCTGTTTCGGAGCGCGTGCCCCATTGGGAACAGCATCTCTTGCGCCGATTTTTGTGCTTTTAATAGCCCCTTTTATTATTAAACGCGCCCCGCAATTTAGCAACAGAAGAGACTGCATTTTACAACAATCACCGATCGTGCTGATTCTATCTTAAAGTTTGAGTTAAGGAGAAATGACAGCGTGCTACTGTACTGCTGTGATGGGAAGGACGTAGACAGAATGCAGTTTTTAATGGTTTTACCTCAAATATATTCTATAATCTTTGGAAGCCGAAATCTAAAATAAAATCATACTACCGGTAATATCACAGATCTAAAGTGTAACCATAACTTGAATGTTTAGTTCTGTCCTCCGTCAGGTGTTGTGCGCGCTGTGGCACCGCGTGAGCTCTCTCTCGAGCTTCTGGACTGCGCGAATAGCAAAATGCATCACAGACAAATGGTTTAATTTTCTTATATATAGAAATGGCTGGCGACTCAGCGAGATGGTAAAAACAAAACGCTAACGTCTTTATAGCAATAATAAATGATAGCCTACATGTATTTCTCCAGTACCGACAGCAATAACAATAATGTCCGAGCTAATTGATACAGCGGTCTTTCAAAATGCAGTCCCGTTTAATACCGCGTTTCGGTACCCATCCATCCCTACCAGGTGTACTGTGTTTTCCATAACACTAGAAATGTCCTCTTTCTCGTATTAGCTTCGTAGTTCTTTGACATTTTAACACGTTATAAATAACCTGAAGTAACATTGACGCTCTTCGCGCCACACTGTGTATGACGTTTGCTGTTTGTTTTGCTGATGGCCAGTTACTGGCCCGCGCGGGCAAGTGACTGGCCAATCAACTAGGCCGACATACTCTTTTACTGGCCCCGGGCCATCGGGCCATTGCTTATGTCGAGCCCTGACCAAAGTACATTTTTACCCGCATTTGGCGGGTTGGAGGGTGTTAATTTCAATCCCTGAATGTTCCACTCCTGTTTGTCATTGTGTACGAAACATCACGCCAATAAATCATCAGAAATATTGCTGACTTGTGCGCGTCTCAAGCGCCCTCTTTACGGTCGTCCTAATGCCTGTTAGTTGTCCGTGGATTTGCATATATTTGGTGTTGAAAATGGAAACGTCTTTAGAAAAAGAAAATCGGTTTTACAATCGATTCAATGAACACTTATGTCTCAAAAATCGAAACAGGATTTTTTCAGCCCTAGGTGCATGTCTCTTTAAATGATAATGAGCAACTGCTCACCCCACCCCTCTCTTCCGTGGGGCGTGTCGACACAAGACACGTAAAGTGTTGCCTTGGCAGACAATATCCAAATGTCTGAGGGTGGAAATATGCTAATATGGGACAGTTCGTCAGTGGTCGTGGGCGGAGCATGAGCAATATGACATCATATTGCTCAGAAAATCAAAACGGCTTGATTATTGAGAGTGTTTAGGCTTTTTGAGGATTTAAAAAAAGGAGTGAATGGATATTTTTCATTGTATGGTGGTTGTGTCCACACACTGCAAAGACACATTTATAGGCAAACACCACATAAAAGTGAATTTTTGCATCCGATGACCCCTTTAAAGCACATGCAAATACTTAACTTCTGTGAACTGCAGTGTCCCGTTCCTCTGCGTTAACATTTGATGTGAATATACGTCGTGTTGTACAGTATGTTGTTGAGATGGAGGCGCCAGAACTGCAACTGATAGAATGCACTGTTGGACGATACTACAATATTTCTTCAAAACCAGATCGTGGAGATATTTTAATCGTCCACGATAAAAAATCGTGAAATCGCACACCCCTACACTCTTGTGTAGCCTTTGAGTAGGCTACACAAGAGATAAATAATACTCAAGTAAATAAAAAAAACTTCAGAAAAAAAAAAAATCTCTTCTGATCCATTCAGTTGCACTCTAGAAGATTGTAAACAACCCCTAATTCTTTCCAGAGTGTCTGTTGATAACTGCCATGGGTAGAAAATCATGTGTGTTAATTCAATTTTCTCAGAAAATCAGGTGTAACCAACTGCAAAATTAAAATTGAGGCTTGCGTTTGACAAGTTGCTATGAAAATTCCGATCAAATGTGAAATTGAAAAAACAATAAAGTCACAAAATTATTGGGATTTCATAATTATTTGTGATTTTACAGACATTGCTTATAAGAAAATAACCAAATAACAGCTCAATACATCTATTTGGCAGATGATTGACGAAAAATTCTCCGTGAGGTCCGATATTGTGCATACTATTGTTTTATTCTTAAGCTAAAGGCATAAAAACATTGTAAAGCACAATCAAGTTTATTCCAAGACTTCTAAAGTCATTCAATAGCATAATGTGAGGTAAAATTTATATTTAAGTCATTAAGTTAAAGTTAATGGAAACTCATCTCTCCTCAGTCAGTATTCAAACACTGCGTCGCGTTCGGTTACGACAGTAACACGACGACACTCTGTTCAAGATCAATGTTCCCATTATTATACTTTATTTGTAGATAAAGGTCTATGGTTTGCATAAAATGCCTTTATCTTGCTGGTCTGGAGTTTATTGCCTTTCTAAATTATATTCCTTTCTCCCGGGTGTCTGTTAGATTACAGCACTGGAGTAGAGAATGCTATGAATTGTTCTTCATGCACACTGTAACTGAAATTTAAAACTCTTAAAAGAAAAGGCTCAATAAACTGTTGGATAGATAGAATACACTAAGCATAGATAGATAGATAGATATAATCTATTCTCTTCGCTTTGTGCTTTGAACTTTTCAATGCGAAGTGCTGCGCGCTGTGACTTTGCGTTGCTGCAAGTGCATCATTCTGCGCACGGGATGCGCATATTCGCTTTGCCGCTCTTATTGGCGCCTTTCATATTATAATACTTAGGGGAGGTTTCAACACCTGGGGCAAGGGGGCGTGGCCAATGGGAATATCACACATGGGCCACGCCCCCTCCCCCTGGGGAAATGGGCCTGCCACCACAGCTGGAAAAAATCCTAGAGGAAACACTGGTAATGCCCTATGGTGAACACAAGGTCTGAAATCAACACTGCCCCTCTGCCAAACACTGCCAAGGGCCAATGAATGTCATTTTTAAAGCAGTTAATTCAATAATTAGTACATGACATCCAGCAGCTTTAAACAGTAACCAGACTTCATTACACAGACTTACAACCGCAGATATTTAAAATTTCACTTTATAGTTCACATTTTTTGACAATGCTTTATCTTCAGACTGAAGCTGTTTTAAGTTCCACATTTTACTACAATAATTATTCGAAGTTATTTCTTAATTGACTAATCAAATAAATGAATAATATAAATATATTAATGAAAATATTCATAATTTTATATATGTAAAAATGGTAACACTTTTCATCAGTTTAAAAAGGTTTCATCAGTTAACAGTTCACTGTATTGGTTAACATGAACTAACAATAAACAATATTTCTACAGCATTTATTAATCTTAGTTAAAGCTGCAGTCCGTAGTTTTTTGGGGTTAAAAATTATCCAAAATAAAAAGCAAATGCATAACCAGCCAGTGTTCAAAACTATCTGCTTGCCTTAGCTTGATTCAAAGCGGTAAGCTTGTAATAATGTTTTTAATTCCAGTTGTACTGGTGGATTTCCGCGGGAAATTCGAGGATGTCTTTGCGTCATTACGTCACATCTGTAAACATAAAGAAGGAGTCTCGGCTAGTAGGCTATATTGCGTGTGAGGATGTTGGAGGTGGAGATTTATAGCCTTTTCTCACAGCACTTGATATAATTAAACTGATCAATTTGATGGCGGATCCAGAAAGGTTCAAGCGACAATCACCAGTGACAACAGATTCACCCGCTGTAAAATGCAAAAGACTTCGTTCGGACTTCGGAGTGGCTACAGAAAAAAAAGAGACTGCAACCGGACCCATGCGAAAACAAGGATAAATATCGGAAGGGCATGAAATGTAGTCACGCAATGCTGACGTTGAACATTAACAATTTGAGAACAAAGTATAATTTGCACGATTTTATGTGATATAAGCGATTGTTAGATTTAATCAGCGCGATTTACTGCAATGATTTCTTTCTCTTGGTCAGAACCAGAACAAAAGTGGATGTTTCTTTACTTGTTCAGACAGATTACATTTTCCGGTGAAAATTATTATGTTGGTGATACTTCCAAAAAGAATAATCTGTGATTCTGAATGACAGCATCCACATCGGCGCAGTGACAGACAGCCGCACGCTCTCCTCAAACATTGGATTCATCCGCGCTGTGTCGTGTCGAAGTACAACTCGCGTAAAGTTGATAATTCCGCGAATGACTGCAATTGCAGATTTCGAACAGAGATGGCGACAAAGAGGAAAAACTGCAGACTGCAGCTTTAATGTTAATCTCATCTTTTACTATTACATTTTTAAGATTAAAAGTTGAGTAAAATCTGTTAACATTAGTTAATGCACTGAACAAGCGTGAACATTAAGATTTTTAACTAACATTAAGACAGGTTAATAAATGCTGTAAATCAGAATATAACAAATGAGACCTTTTTGTAAAGTGTGTCAATACAAGTAATTTTATTGTAAAATACTGTAAAAAAAAAATTGGAAATTTGAATTAATAAACTACCGTTCAATTTCTTTTTTGAAGATTTTGATTTTGGAACTCTCTTAAAATACAGAAAAACCACAGCAATACTGCGAAATGTTATTACAATTTAAAATAACTGTTTTTGTTTATTAAAATGTAATTTATTCCTGTGATGGCAAAGCTGAATTTTCAGTCATTCCTCCAGTCTTAAGTGTCACATGGTCATTCAGAAATCATTCTAATATGCCGATTTGCTGCTCAAGAAATATTTATAATTATTATGAATGTTGAGAAAGAACATTTATTTGAAACAGAAATCTTTTGTAACGATGTCAAAACCTTGTAGCCTGACTACGTCAGACTTCGTACTTCCGCTCAATTTCAGTTCGCTTCTGTAATCAGTCTGAGATAGTGACCTATCTCTCAGTTTTCCTCCAGCCTGAAATCAACCGGCCAATCAACGAACAGAGGGCGGGCTGAGAGCCGTGACGTAGGCGCTAAGCGCCGAGTTTAAGATTGTATTTTAGGTTAGGGAAATCGAAAACGACTGCGGATATGGAGACACAGGATGCAATTCGCTCTGTTGTGGAGAATATTCCCGGCATTTGCAAACTGAAGCCTGAACAAGAAGAGTGTGTTAAACATTTTGTATGGAGGTGATGTTTAAGTTGGAGAGAGAGGTGATTGCGTTATGTGATTGGCTTACGGGTAACCAGTGATTTTATACTGCAGACAAGCGTCTAAAATTTTAAAGAGTTAAAACTATTCTTTTTTGTAAAGTAAAACACGAGTCATCTTATCTGCTTTTTGTTTGTTTTTTAAAGCTAAAGGATGTTGCCAAATGTGCCTCTATGACGCATTCCATTTGAATTGTAAAATCAGCTGGCACCTGTGTCTGATCCAACAAGCTCCCGTCTCTCTACCTCTTACTATGGCCCAACTCTGAGACTTCAGAAATGTCCCCTGTGCATTAGCATCCAATGAATGTCGCTGGTTTCAGTTACACTAAATTTAAACTAGACAAATGCCACACATATCTGCTCGTCCCTCGCCCCAGGAAACAAGCCCCTTAAACCCACCACATTACAGATCCCCTCTCACACAGTGTTCAGATTCTGTAACAAAAAACACACCTTCTCTGACACCCGATGAGTCAGACGATTCACTGGTACACATTGTCCTCTTGCTGGAGCTAAGCTAACAGCTAAACTGCCCCAAGCATAGCTCTAGAAACAACTTGTGGGACATGAGCTTGAAATGTTGATGGCCCTTATGATTAGTATCAAGTCCCCTGAATGCGTGTAAAGCTGATTCACTGTCATGTATTACAACACCACATTCTGGCAGCAAATCAACATGAAGCCCAAAATAAGAACAGCAGCGCCACATGGATGTAACTACCACGGACAACGTTCAGGGCCCTGCTGTAGCATTAGCAATACATGCTTTTGCGTTTCCAGAGGAAAAGAGAAAGAAGAGGAAGCATTTTAACTAGATCATATTTGTTGGACTGCAAATAAAAGAATGAATTGGAGATGGGAAACTTATTGATCACTGGTAAGGCCTTGAGAGCCCACCTCATGTTGCTCTAAACCTGTATGACTTTCTTTCTTCTGTGGAACTAATGAAGTGACGGAAGTTCATGGAAGTCAATGGTATTCTGCAAAACATATTTAGATGCCCTTAACCCAGCATAGGCGAGCTGGCATGGCTGTTGAAGTTCACCTGTTGACAACCAAGGTCGCACAGACCAACTTCTTTGAACAATTGAATAATAAGGCTAATGACTGAAATTTTGTGGAAAAAAAAAAACATTAACTTCCATGTAGACTTTCTTGCTGGAGTTTAGCAACCTTCTGAAGCTACAATATCCATAATATATCATCATGGTTCCTCTGCAAGCAGATTATTCACACGTTTAGGTTGCATGTGAACACGGTGTTGCAGAGGCAAAAATGAGTCAGCACTGTTAGCCTGCTTCAAACCCTGGGCAGAATTGAATATAAATATAAAATGGAGAAAAAAAAAATGCACTTCATTAATACAAACACTTGCATGTTTGAGCAGATAATGTTTATGCTGTTGAGAGTTTTATAAACTATTTTAATGCTGAATATTCACTGCCACAATGTTAGGGTGTTGCGAGTTGCTAGGGTATTGCTATGCGGTTGCTAGGGTGGTTACTACTAGGTGGTTTCTTACTGGTTAAGTCAGAGAGAGAGCCAACCCCCTGCATAAGGCATTCTCTCCTTCAATGCAAATCTAGAGGAGTATTTTCCCCTAATTTTTGTAACATTTGCCAGGCAAAATTCTTCAGCCCAATGGTCTAGAGAAAGTAATGGCACATCTCCTAAACAAGATGTGCCATTAGGTATCATTCATGTCCGTAGCACAATGATGTGGGACAAGTTGTGCACTGTAGAATTAAGGGCCGTACACACCGGGACGAATATCGACGCGCGTTATTCGTCAGCGTTTTTCAGCGCGTTTTTTGTGTTCACACCCAAGCGATTTTCGCTGACGATGAGCCGAGTGAACATGCAAATTCATTCCCTGACATTAGATGGCGCTTAATATAAAACAAAAATACCCCAGTACTAGGGGTGGGTCGAGAACTCGTGCCACGAGATCTCGCGAGACTAAAATATGACAAGATTTCCTGTTGAGTAGGGCTGAAACAACTAATCGATTTAATCGATTAAAATCGATTATTAAAATAGTTGTCAACAAATGTCATTATCGATTAGTTGGTCTGCTTACGTCACGGGAATCGTTTACTGGTGATTTGGTTGAAACAGGCCAATCATGATGCTCTCTGTCTTACATGCGCTGCGCTTCATGAGACATGCAAGGTCTCTCTCCCTTCGCCGATCTGCCGTGCGCGCAGAGACTGAGATCTTTTTTACAGTCTATGTTTGGAGCACAGTCTCTTCTGTCTGATATGCGCACTCTTGCTTGCGCGCTCTAGATTCCGGGAGATTGAACTAATTTGCGGGCATCAGGGAGCCGCTATCAATATCCGGGAGACTCCCGGAACTTCCGCGAGACTTGGGATGTCTGTATTTTGTCTCGAGCATCAGGTTGCGCAATCAGTTCGCTCGCAACATAAGTGATGGATTAAAATAGCGCTACCGCAGAAATAGGTTAAATTAAAGCGGTGTTTACCATGTGAAGCACTAAATATAAAGGCAGTTAATAACAGCAGCAGTAAAAGATGTTTTTTTTTGTCACTGTACTCAGTGGTTTTCAGCGAATGCTTGTGCACTAATGCCTCATTTTTCCTGCCCTTTTAATGAAGCCTGTTAGCTTGCTGCGTACCTCCATTCCATTCACTTTTTATATAATTTGTCTACTATTAAGTTTTAATTGTTTTTCAAACGTGATCTACTGCGGCTCTACGTTCACACGCTTGTTTTCAGTCTTTCTATATTTATTTTATCAATTATCCTTATAATTCAATTAATTTTAAATAAAAATTTAATTAATTATATATTTGAGATGTTTTTAGTTTATATCTTCACATCTGAACAACATGTCTGTGTAAATTTGTTTTAAAGGGGTCATGACATGGTTTTTTGTTTTGTTTTATTATGTTCCCTTAGGTGCAATTATAGTATTACTATAGTTTTTTGTACAAATTTTTTTTTAAATGTAGTGATTTATGACCTTTTTCCACACTGTTTCTCCCCCTCTGATTCAAACAGTCTGTTTTGGAGGTGTTTCCCCTTTAAGAGTTCAGTGTTAACGCCCACTGTTATGATTGGCTAACGTCAGTGCTGCTTATAATGCTGCGCATAAATTATTAACGTTAATCATTTTGTATCACATGATGTAAGCTACACAATGCTCCGCCACGTGAAACTTCGGTCTTCGATCTTTTACCATCGTGTCAATTCTCAATTGATTTTGATTCATATGCGCGAGGGAGAGAGAGAGAGAGAGAGAGAGAGCAGGACAGTTTGAAGGCGCGCTCTCTCTCTCTCTCTCTCTCTCTCTCTCTCTCTCTCTCTCTCTCTCTCTCTCTCTCTCTCTCTCTCTCTCTCTCTCTCTCTCTCTCTCTCTCTCTCTCTCTCTCTCTCTCTCTCTCTCTCTCTCTCTCTCTCTCTCTCTCTCTCTCTCTCTCTCTCTCGTCGTTCTTTCAGTAACATGCGCCCTGTCACACTCATCTACATCACTCACCGAACAAAAAAAGGCTTTGGCGGGCTGCATATGCTGCAAATAAACTGCATCCAACTGCTTTCCCTGACGTCTGGATCGTTCGGCAGCGTATTCAAACATGTTGCTTGTCCATAGCAGGAACAGCACATCTGCGTGGCATCGCAGTCACTCGCTGCACGACAGCGCATGCGATGATGCGAAATGAGGCGTAGTTGTCTTGCGCTGGAGGCGGTCATATGCAAACAACTGGTACGTCACTTCGTACCGTGACGTCACTAAGTTCAAAGGATCTAGAACGAGCTGTATTTAGAGCTTGATTAAATAAATGCTTCGTTTATAATGGGGACGACGTCTTAAGCTATGACATTTGCAGGAGGTTTTAATTGTACAAAGACCTCTTAAATACCAAAAGATCAAGGCAAATTTGGTTTCTCATGTCATGACCCCTTTAACAAAAATTGTGTTATAACATATGTTGGATATCATTTTTAATTAATTTTAACAATAGAATATTCCACCGCTACACTCACATTCGCCTAAACTATCGTGTTGCTGTTTATAAAAAAAATAATAAAAACCATTATAAACGAATGTAAAAGTCTGCTCTGCTCATCCAGCACGAGTTGCCGTTGCAATCAGTGCAGCACAAATCACAATTCACTGTTCGCGTGACGATGGCGGAGGATTCGTTGTGCAACATAGACTAAACGTCTGATAAATGTCTTATCTTGTAAAATGCACGCTCAGCACCGCTGCTCCCTATACACAGAGTATGCGCGATCACCAATTTGAAAGTAAAACACAAGCTCCCTGATGTGCATTATGCACAAATTAGGCTTCATAGTCCGTCTCCCAATAACGTTACCCATCTCTGGACTGTTTATTTGCAGCTATGGTCTCTGTTTGCACTTCGAATATTGAGAGAGTACTGTAATGTCTTAAGGACAACAGACAATTTACTGTAATTTACTCTGGCCCCCTTCCTGTACGCAGGAGTGATGAGATAGTTAGCCGATTGGCCTCACTGAACGGTTGGCTGTCGAAGTGGTGTCCGCAGAATAATATAAAATTCATAGACAATTGGAAAAGTTTTTGGGGCAAGCCTGATCTGTTGAAAAGAGATGGTATCCATCCCTCCTGGGCTGGTGCTGCTCTTCTCTCTAGCAATTTGGCTCATAGTCTTAGAGATAAAACATGACAATCTGGGGCTCAGGTCAGGAAGCAGACAGACTGGCTAAACCGACCGTCTGCTAGCGGCCTCACGTCACCAAGGTCAGATAAATCCCATCACATAGAGTCTCTTTCACCTAGATGTCATCATATAGAGACTGTGTCTGTTCCCCGAATTTGGAAATCCAAAAAACGTCAGGTTAAAAATTTAATTGATGTTCAACAAATAAAAAACAGATATAATACAGATGAGCAAATGATAAAGCTTGGGTTGCTGAATATTCGATCCCTTACTTCAAAATCTCTCATAGTTAATGATATGATTTCAGATTATAATCTTGATATGCTGTGTTTGACAGAAACCTGGCTAAAACCAAACGATTACATTATTTTAAATGAGTCAACCCCACAAGATTACAGTTATAAACATGAACCTCGTCTGAAAGGCAAAGGGGGAGGTGTTGCTGTAATTTATAGTAATATTTTCAAAACCACTAAGAAATCTAGCTTTAAATATACTTCTTTTGAAGTATTGGTGCTTAATGTAAAAATATATAGTGTAAACGATAAATCACATTTGAGTGCTGGCTACTGTATACAGGCCACCGGGGCACCATAAAGATTTTATCAAAGAATTTGCGGACTTTCTATCAGAATTAGTATTGGCTGCAGATAAAGTACTAATTGTTGGTGATTTTAATATACATGTAGATAATGAAAAAGATGCATTGGGATTGGCATTTAAAGACATTGTAAACTCAATTGGAGTTAGACAACACGTGTCAGGACCTACTCATTGTCGTAATCATACTCTAGATCTAATATTATCACATGGAATAGATGTTGATGCCGTTGAAATTCTGCAGCAGAGCGATGACA
This sequence comes from Tiaroga cobitis, assembly GCA_030578255.1. Taxonomy (NCBI): domain Eukaryota; kingdom Metazoa; phylum Chordata; class Actinopteri; order Cypriniformes; family Leuciscidae; genus Tiaroga; species Tiaroga cobitis. Next base: position 24,328,810 of record CM060597.1, read on the forward strand.
TCTCAGATCATTATCTAGTCTCATGTAAATTACATTTAGCCAAGGCTGCAAAGCCGACTCCGTGTTATAAATACGTTAGACCTATAACTTCTGCCACTAAAGATTGCTTTATCAATAATCTTCCTAATCAGTTTCATCATCTCAGCATCCCGGATAGCTTAGAAGAACTTGATATTGCAACAGAAACGTTTAACTCTCTCTTTTCCAGCACTTTAGACGCAGTTGCTCCGTTGCGCTTAAAGAAGATTAAAGAAAATAGCCCAACGCCGTGGTACAGCGAGCACACCCGGGCCCTTAAGAGAGCAGCCAGAAAAATGGAGCGCAACTGGAAGAAAACTAAACTAGAGGTATTTCGGATTTCGTGGAAAGAGAGCTCGATTGCTTACAGAGAGGCTTTAAAAGCTGCTAGATCTGCTTATTTTTCAAACCTATTAGAAGAAAATAAACATAATCCAAGGTATTTATTTGAAACAGTGGCTAAACTAACGAAAAAGAAAGCTTCAAGCTCAGAAGTGTCCAAGCAACACAGCAGTGATGACTTTATGAACTTCTTCACTTATAAGATTGATAATATCAGGGACAAAATTATAACTATGCAACCGTCTACCACAGTATCGCATCAGGAAGTGCATTGTAGTCTCCCTGAGGAAAAAAAATTTGATTCATTTGTTGCTATAGGACAGGAAGAATTCTGCAAACTCGTTAATTCATCTAAATCGACAACTTGTATGTTAGATCCTATACCGACTAAGCTACTGAAAGAGATGTTTCCAGAGGTCATATATCCTCTTCTTAATATCATTAATTCATCTTTGTCTCTAGGATACGTACCAAAAACTAGGGCTGTGCTCAGAATATCGATACAACGATATATCATCATGAACTCCTGGCGATACGCGTATCGATACAGCAGCTGCCGTATCGATACTTTTGTGCTTTTGAATGTAGCCAATTCAGGGCTCCAATTTCGGCGCGGGACTGCGCATAATTTTAATAATTCCCGCAGTTTATAATGCGGGAAATTCCCGGAAACATTGATTCACTTTAGCATGTAGGTTGTAGTATCAGTAAATGAATCCACACAGATTATAAAATCAAATCAGTCATTTTAAAACTTTCTGTGAGACGCAATTTCACAAACAGCGTGAGTTCAATGCAGTGCTGCGTCTCTCTCTCTCTCGTCTCGGGCAAGCGTCCAGCGCTGCAGCCGGTGAAACTACACGCTCACGGTTAGGAGTCGGGACATGACGGAATATTCACTTGCATAATCGGGCCATCGTGACTAAAGTTGACCATTTGCATGTCTTTAAGTCTTACCAGTTTAAACATTCAAACGATTTTAAACTATTCAGTAGGCCTACTTGCGCGCTCTCTGAGAGTTGGTTTTCTCTGCGTGCATACATAGACTAGAGTAAAGCCGCCTCACATACAGCTCGCGAGATTATATCGCTTTAACAGACTAAAACACGCAAAATGATGGAAAAAATTTCGTTCTTGGTAAGTATCCTCTAAACACAGTTGGTTATGTCTTAAATAAGCATAAAGATTTTTAACAGAAACGGCAATTCCCCGGTTGTATGATGAAGTTAAGCGAGATATTCTGCTGTCACTCTCTTAACCCTGAGCATGTCAATCAATTGTTGTTTCTGCATAAAAATTTGAAATTGTAATCATTTAAAATGATTTCAACGTAGAAGAAATGACTTTGTTTGGTGCACATTCCAACACTTAAGACCTGTTAAATACTAGGTGTTTAAAAGAGTTTGAGAAAACTAAGTTAAATTTAAGTTGTTACCGTTTTTGCTTTTATTAATGTTTTAAGTTTTGTTTAGTCATTGAGCAGTGTAGACATGCTTCAGTGTCACTATAATTGTCATTTCAGTTATTGAGGCAGACTTTAAAAGCATTTAAAAGCAGACTTTAAAAGGAAGAGCCATTCTAAGCTTTTTTATTCATTTAACTCATTGTTTTTCAGTTATCACAACTGTTATAACACTGGTTATTCAATAAGCAGATATTACTGTTACTAAACTCAGCTCAAAAGAAATTTAAATTCCAAATTGATCCATATCGTGATACATATCGTATCGTGGCTTTAGTATCGTGATACGTATCGTGACATTGTTGGTGATACACAGCCCTACCAAAAACCTTTAAACTGGCTATGATAAAACCGCTTGTTAAAAAAACACAACTTGATCCTACAGAATTAGTCAATTACAGGCCGATCTCGAATCTGCCTTTTCTGTCAAAGATATTAGAAAAAGCAGTATCTTCACAACTGTGTTCCTTTCTAGAAAGAAATGATATCTGCGAGGATTTTCAGTCCGGATTTAGACCGTACCATAGTACTGAGACCGCTCTCATTAGAGTCACAAATGATTTGCTCTTATCATCCGATCGTGTTTGTATCTCTCTATTAGTGTTACTCGATCTTAGTGCTGCATTTGACACAATTGACTACAACATTCTTTTAAATAGACTAGAAAACTATGTGGGCATTAGTGGAATTGCACTAGCATGGTTTAAATCATACTTAACTGACCGTTATCAGTTTGTAGCAGTAAATGAAGAGATGTCTTATCGACCTCAAGTTCAGTATGGCGTACCACAAGGCTCAGTACTAGGACCGCTGCTGTTCACTCTGTACATGCTACCATTAGGAGATATCATTAGGAAACATGGAGTTAGCTTTCACTGTTATGCCGATGATACTCAGCTGTATATTTCTTCAAAACCCAACGAAACTTACCAATTCACAAAATTAACGGAATGCATAGCTGATATAAAAAATTGGATGACTAGTAATTTCCTACTACTAAATTCTGAAAAGACAGAGATTCTAATTATTGGACAAAAAACTTCCACACGTAATAACCCAGAATACTGTCTAACACTTGATGGCTGCTCTGTCAAGTCTTCGTCGTCGGTTAGGAACCTGGGTGTGCTCTTTGATACCAACCTTTCTTTTGAAAGCCACGTGTCTAGTATCTGTAAAACTTAAAAATATATCTAAAATACGCCATATGCTCTCATTGGGAAATGCCGAACAATTAGTCCATGCGTTCATGACCTCAAGGCTAGATCATTGTAATGCTCTACTGGGTGGTTGCCCTGCACGCTTAATAAATAAACTACAGCTAGTTCAAAACGCCGCAGCTCGAGTTCTTACCAGAACCAGGAAATATGACCATATTAGCCCGGTTCTGTCAACACTGCATTGGCTCCCTATTAAACATCGTATAAATTTTAAAATATTGTTGATTACCTACAAAGCACTAAATGGTTTAGCTCCGCAGTACTTGAGCGAGCTCTTAATGTATTATAGTCCTTCACGTCTACTGCGATCTCAAAATTCCGGCCAGTTGATAATACCTAGAATATCTAAATCGACTGCAGGCGGTAGATCCTTTTCCTATTTAGCACCAAAACTTTGGAACAGTCTTCCTACCATTGTCCGGGAAGCAGACACACTCTGTCAGTTCAAAGCTAGACTAAAAACACATCTCTTTGACCTAGCATACACATAACACACTATAGACTTCTATAAATTCAATGTTAGGCTGCATAGATTAGGTCAGCCGGAACTGGGAACACTTCCCTTAAATCTTGATGTACTCGCTACATCATAAGAAGAATGGCATCTACGCTAATATTAGTGTCTTTGTTTATCCCGAGGTTTTCCCGCAGCCTGCCGGATCTAGGCCGTGTCCAGATCTGACGAAGGAGATCCGCCTGGACCCGATGACAATGCAGTGCTGAAGTGTCCACTATCCTCTCCCTATGGAGGATCCCTTTCCCACTCTACAGATGAAGCGTTGTGAATTCTGGCTCGCGTACCCCGAAGTGATAAAATAAAAAAAAAATTCTGTATCAAAATTTATAGGCAAGAAAAGTAGTTTGTTTAGGCTGGGTTGTATGAATTATAAACCTGCGCACATATTTTAAAAAGCACATAACTATAGAATCAATTCTGAATGAGCATGTGAACGCCGTCAGCGTTAATCACAGGTTCGCGTTTAAAAGTCTGATCATTTCGACGGAGGTGAATCAATCAAAGTTAACTTTAGCTGGAAATAACATTATTCAAGAACCGCTATGATTCCAAAACAATCTGTTACCTTAAATTATATGTTTATCTCTGTAAAGCTGCTTTGAAACAATCCATTGTTAAAAGCGCTATATAAATGAAGATGACTTGACTTGACAAGGGAGGCTCTGTTTCTGAAAAACATAGAGACAAACACACCAGCCGTTTCTCTCTAACCGGCTTTTTCCGAACTCACGACATTAACCCTATAACTGCCGGTGCAAAATAAAACAGCAATTTCAAAACAATTATAAAGAGTCTGTGTGCTAACTTTGATTATGGTTGCACTTGCACTTATTATTTGCACTTCAGACTTCAATGAGTTCAGTAAGGAGGTCACACACAGCCTCAATCAGAAGTTCTGAAAGCTCTTAAATGTACAGTAAGGTCTGAAGAGACTCATGTGAAATCATACAGGAGAAAAGACAATAAAAACCTTTTAAAGTGCTTGTATATTGTTTTCTTTCAATGCATTTGATAATTCATACCTAAAGTAGACCTGAAACGACATGCATTAGAAGATTATTAGTTAAAAGATTGCAAAATGCACCTGCATACTATTTTTCCAGTCATGAATTTTGTCATTGAGGATTTCTGAAAAATTGTGCAAAAATCTCGTCTCGTCTCGTTCTCGTGAACCCAATCTCGTGTCTCATCTCGTCTCATGAGATAAGCGTCTCGTCACACCCCTACCCGGTACACAAAATGGCGCTGCGCAACTTTATGCTGATGACACTCGCTTGTCACGCAGAAGAAGAGAGCAAGTTTGTCGCGTTTGTCATATAGCCTAGTTATTTATATTCCGACACCAACGAGACCAGCAGCTCTACATTCATCTTGCCTTGCATCGTCCACGTCTTATTTCTTCCCGGCAGTGTAGACGCTACGCTACTTGGCGTATATCTTCTTCGTCGTTACGTATGTGTGCTCGGCAAGACAGTTTTGTGTTTGAGCGCCCCCAAGTTGTGTTTTACAGCAACTTCAGAAGCTCCAGACACGTGAGCAAAAGCGCCAATCTCATTGGTCGGATAGTTTCTGACGCGCAAAAAAAAAAAAACGAACCCGAGGCGTTTAAAAAAAAAAAACGAACCCGAGGCGTTTTTTTTTTTTAAATGACGCTTTTCCGCGTGGTGTTTTCCGCGTCGGTGTGCACACTCACATTGGCGCACTTTGTTTAGTCACGAGGCGTTAAACGTCGGCAAATATCGCACGAGAAATTCGTCCCAGTGTGAACAGGCCTTAACACTTAAGGTTAGGGGTAATGGTTTATAAAAAAAATACAAATCTATGAGAAACCAAATACATTGATGCCTCCTTTAGGAAGCAGCAACAACAATTTTTCAATACATTTTTTCCCACTCAATGTTTAAAATTGTTTTAATGTCACGATAGATGGTAACGTCCTAGCATACTAGCAGCTTGCAGTTACACTGTTGTGGTCTAAATAAAACTGCCAGGCTAAGCTACACCCCATTACTCGTCCCCTGACCAACCATGATACACCTGAGTCTGCGGCCTCACCTGGGGACGTAGCACACAGCATTTTAACACTTCTCTGCTGCAGCGCGAGGCGGTGCAGGGCTGAAAGGTGTGGCGATTTGTCCGGTGGCACTTGCTGGCCGAGGGGGGAGTTCTCCTCTGACGGGACTAGCGAACCTGCAGTCTTGCCCTCTACCAATTTTGCTGTGGCTTAAAATAACCCACCCTGAGAGCGATGTAATTTCAGTCTTTCCCACGACTGAGACAGCCAGCCAGATGAGCAGATGCATGCTAGCAGACGCTAAACACTGCACGCCACGCTTTTTCTTCACCGACATATTACTACCCACTCCTAAAAATACCTCTAGACTGGTACTCATACACTGTCAACCTGGTTTTTCAGAGCCTAAAGACTGTAAGAAGATACAAAGGCCTATCATAAAAGAAAAGAAAACACACACACACTTACAGGTGGCATTTTGGGCCCACTACTAATGGAAAAGATGAAGAGACAGAGAAAGACCCAACCCCCTTTTCTGTTCTGTCTAAGCAGGAGGGTCTCGTGCCCCTCCCCTTGAATTCCACTGCCATCTGAAGACCACATGCTGTGCCTGGGCACTACGTCAGACAGCTCCACACTATCTGACTTTACCCAGCCCTGCGAGAGCACCTTCTGCTCTACTACTGCCACCTCTACAATGGAAGAGGCCACTTTTACTACACACTCAACCTCTGTTTTAGAAACAAGGGACAAAGCCTTCATTCTGAGGGCATAAAATAATTTAGATTTTTGAGACTAAGAATTTGAGATAGCATAACATAATAGTAGCAACCAAGTAAGACACTTTTTATAAATATGATGGTTTGTGTTCTGATATTTTATAATCTCCAAACTAGAGATTCACCAAACATCAACAGGGCTCCAGACTAACATTTGGTTTAATGGACTAACATCAGAAGTAAGTTCTACAGATGGTGGCACCAGCACCTGATTTGGTAGGATTTTTATTATAGAGGTAATTTAATCATTGTTTTGCATTAATAAGGGACTAATACTGATAATACTACGTTTAATTTTTGGAAATGCACATTTGACAGTAAAGCACTGAGCTTGTAAAAAAAAAGTTACTTTTATTAACAACAGTAAAAACCTATTTTTTATAGGGAAATTTAATATTTTTTTATTTTGGTCATCACATTAAAAATAGCATTTAAATTGGATAATATTTAGAGCTTTGAAGTGCTGAAAAAAGTATGAAGGGTTGTACGAATATTATTAATAATATTCGAATATTAAATGCTCAAATTCATCCTATTATTAATATTTACGACATTACTCAGGCTTATGGATCGCCAATGCCACTATAGCATGTGGTTGTTGTTACACGTTCTGTCCACTAGAGGGATATCTAACATTACAATAAACATTTTATTCGTGCTGAATATGGTTGAACCGCTACCGATGGTTTTCGGCTAATATCTCCGCTAAAACACTACCAAAAATTCTGAAACTTATATCGTTCTTTTGAGTTCGACTAGACGATTCCAACGAGTTCGGTGCTCGCCAAATCCGTTGAGTTTTCACCGAGATATTTGCGCTTCACGGGCGCTTTTTTACGTTGTTAAACATTTACCATTTTTTGGACAGTATTGTTATGATGATACAGCGTGGATAACGTGCACAATTGTGTTACGATTCAAAAACTTTATTGCTCATCAGACGAAACAAAAGCATTTCATTTTCACATGTGTGTAAGCCAAGGTGGCGAGAAAGGTAAGATTGCATACCCGTAAAACTTCAAATAGCAGCCCGGGCTTTAATTTCCCAAATCGTGGAACTGCACCGGCTTGTATTTGAGACAGGCGTCTATATGAGACAGGCCTTTATAATTTAGTGTTGAGATATTGTTCATTGAGTGTAGGCCTAGAGAGTCTCTAATCTCTAAAAATGTCCAAATGCTCCACGTGAAACTTCCGACCTTTAACTATAGTGTCAAATGATTTTGATTAATATGTGCGAGGGAGAGAGAGCATGACAGCGCTCGTGTTTGAAGACGTGAGAGTGCGCGCGCGCGGCCGGGGCGCGCGCTCTCTCTCTCTCTCTCTCTCTCTCTCTCTCTCTCTCTGCTCGTTACGTGCCCTGTCAGGCGCAGCAGTCATTCTAGTCTACATCACTCACCGATCAAAAAAGGCTTTGGCCGGACAAACATTTGCGTTGGCGGCCGCCAAAAAGTGGACGATCTGACGGGTTTTAGAAGATTAAATACAACCTGAAACTAAAAAACAGACCCGACCTCTATTTGAGACCGGCCTTTATTTACCCAAACCTGCAGCCACACCAGGCGTGTAAAAGAGACAGGCGTCTATTTGGGACTCGGCTATTATTTGAAGTTTTACGGTATAAAAAATAAATAAAAATTTACATAAAAAAACAATATTCGAATAGTAACTTAAGCATTCGAATAGTATTGATTTTTTTAATATTCGAATTATATTCGAATTTCGGAATTCGTTCCAACAGCCCTACTTTCACACAGGTGTGTCACAGGACCCCAAAGAATGCAAGGACAAAAGAAATTATCTAGCCTATACATATTTTACAATTAGAAATTGTAACCAATTACAAATAGGTTACAATTACAACAACAATTACAATTTTAACAATATTTCAAGTGTATTTCTTTGTAAAAAGTATACATTTTATCATACGTATTAAAAAAGGTAAGGATTCATTAGTTTGAATATTGGAACAAACACTATAATAACATCTTAGTTGATAATTCAATATACCTACTTTATTTTTGACAAAACATCATACTATAGTATATTTAACTATGAGCAGAAATTGGTGAACAAAAGCGTACCTATTTAATGTGACAGTAGTCTTTTTTTACAGTCAAAACTTTATAATCTATCCAAAACTAATCACAAAATCGTGTCTAAACATTCATATTTAGTCTGTAATATATTGTGTATGATATATTAGTATATACATGTGAATTTGCAGCTTGTTGCTTATACAGACATTTTATTTCAACATATTTCAGGCTATTTTTACTCATCTTAGTAGGCTATAGCAATATAGTTTGTATGTGTTCATGTAAACATAACGTTTACTAATGTAGGTGCGAGAGTGAATGAACAAGGCACAGACACGCGCTGTATAACTGTAGTAAACAAAGCGAACGCGCGCCTATGCTGTTCACTCATCATTTAGCCTACACACAGACACGCAATTCATATTTAAACAGTCTTTTTGCGGTTTACAGTCCGACACTATTCAATATCATGATTAGAACAAAGCACTAGAATAAATGACTTACTACATCAGCTGGATCCGTTGCTCCTCGAAATGAAACTACCAGCACTTCTGGTACATTTTCCAGGGTTAGATAGTATTATTCCTCACAGCGAAAGGATACGCTGTGTACACAGCTGTACAAGATACTCACTAAACGATGTGTTTTATAATCCAGCTGGTGGGCGTTGGCATGTTTGAACGGCTTGCCTTAGATCATTTGCGTTTGAATAGCGCGCGCTCTCCGTGGGCGTGGCACATTAACGCGTAATTAGGTATAATGAGCTGGAAAGAAAAATACTGATATCTCTCTCTTTTCATACAGATTACATAAGCTGAGCAATAATTTGTTTTTTTTTATATAAATTAATTCATTTAAAAGAAGAGAGTTCAAGCTTCATTATGGAAAAACACTCGTGCCTGTATGACAAGTATTCGCGGAATTAAAGTTAATCTTAGGACGCGTTTCAGAATGGACTTCACTAACAGAGAGAAGGCAGAACGCGCATCATGTTTGTTTTTCTTTATTTGGCGAAAAGCACAACACTTTGTTTTTATTGTGAGTATCCACAAAAAAAATAGACACTTATCAGGATCTAATGATGTACAACACTTAATATGTAAGATCAAAATCAACAGAGTATTTTGAGTTTCTTTTGCACTGATAAGAAAAAAGCGAGACTATCGCGCCGGCGCGATAGCCGACCTCAGAGGGTTAATTAACATTCTTAAAATGTAAATGTACCCAAATTAGCCCGAAGGCTAGTTTTCATTGGTAGTCCCTTTCCCTAGTAGATATGGGGGTTGTGCCGAAGAAGCCAGGGACAGCCCAGGATTACAGGGAATGCAGAAGACTGGATGAGATGGAAAGATATCTCCTCTTAATGTTGAAGAATGGAGAGACGTAGTGGGAGTGTTTGACGAATGATTTCTCCATGGCCCAGAGGTCGACCATCCAGGGCAGTAACAACCAGGGGAGACGAAAGGGACTCAGAGGGAAGGCTCAACTTCTTGGCCAAGGAAGTGTCCATAAAATTTCCAGCTGCACCTGAATCCACCCAAGCCTGCAGAGAATGTCTTTCATTGCCCCAGGAGAGTGTGACCGGAAGGAGTAGGCCAGTGTCGGTTAGGGGAGAGATTTGGGTAACTCCATTCACAGACCTCCCTTGTCTGCACGGGACAAAGCTTTTCCCGAAAACTCAGGACAGGAGACTCTGAAATGTCCAGACTGGCCACAGTAAAGGCAGCGGCCCTCTTTCATGCGCCGACCACGTTCAGTGGGTGACAATCTGGTACTTCCCAACTGCATGGGCTCTGGGGTTTCTTGGGAAGCTTGAGTTGTGAGGTGTACAGGCATGGGGATGAAAGACTTACGGGCCCATTCTCTCTCTCTAAGTCTATTTTCCAAGCGGATCGCCACCTCAATTAGAGTCTCGGGAGTACCAACAGGATCTCTGGTAGCAAGCTCATCCTGGATGGCCTCTGAGAGTCCGTTCTGGAAACATACAATGAGGGCCTCTTGATCCCAGCCACTAGCTGTTGCAACAGTGCAGAACTGGATGGCATAGTCTGCCACACTGCGTTTACCTTGCTGCATGGCCAACAGCCTCTTCGATGCCTCCCAAACTCGGAGGGGACGATTAAAGACCCGTTTGAACTCTCCCACAAAGGCAGAGTAACTGGTAGACGGGACTGTGGTCCTCCCAAATGGCTGTGACCCAAGACTGGGCTCTTCCAGAGAGAAGGGTGATAATATAGGCTATCTTAGCCCTGTCTGAAGGGAAGGATGATGGTTGTAACTCAAAAGTAGTGTTGTCAAAAAACTCGGTACTTCGGTACCAAGTCGGTACTAAAAAAATTAAACGGTTACGGTCCCAGCTTTTCTAGGTACCGAGTATCGGGTTAATCCGGTTCTTGATGCGCTGTCGGAAAGATGCAGAGGTGCGTAGGCCTACTCTTCATAAAAACACTCTGAGACACGGCGACCGGCGCTGCTAATGCAGTGGCTCTGAATCCACTTGTTGACAAGAAAGGAGGAAAGAGCCACATATGGAAATATTTTGAATTAGGCTAATGTCACGTTGCCATAAAGGGCCGTTCACACGTTTATATAGCGCGTTTTTTTGCGCGTGCAAATTTCAAATGTAGGTGCGCGGCAAGCGCGCTCATAATAGAAGAGACGTGCGAGCTCGTCTTTCCAGGCTCGCCGCTGTTCATGGTTGCATAGCGGAGACACGGGAAAGCAAGCGCTTGTGGAAAGGAGAAAGGGGTGCGATGCGCTCCATGATGACGAGGAAGTATCAGAATTAATTGATTTCTAGCCCTTGCATTAGAAATCAGCTACAGGGTTCTCAAGCTTTGAAGACAGGCAAGAGTGACATTTTTGGATTAAATAAAAGTACAGTTAAGTCAAATAAAACATGTTTTATCTCCTGTATTGTTTGGTAACACTACAATAAGACACCATTCATTAATATTACTTAATGCAACATCAACACATTGAGTGAACAATATATTTTTACAACATTAATTAATGTTTGTGAATGTTATTTAATACAAACACTTCATGTTTGTTCACCTCATTCATCGTGCATTAAATAATGTTAACAGATAAAACTTTTGATTTTAAAAATATATTAGTACATTTTTAAGTTAACCCCATGGAGAATAATTGCTACAGTATATAACTGTTGTTTATTGTTAGGTAATTTTATCTAATGTTATCTAACAAATAGAATCTTATTTTTAAATTGTTTTTAATACTATAGTTTCCATCTTTGTAACCGTGATATACACTTCAGTGTTTCCCCTAAGATTTTTTTCGGGGGGGGGGGGGGACTGCTAGTGTTGCGGAGCGGGCGTGTTACGGATACGTGGTGTAATTTTTTTAGTAATCAAAAAGAATGTCTAATTAATTGAAATCATGTATTATGAATCATTAAACTTTTACAACATTTTTTTTTAAATCTATGAAAAAAGTCAATATTTCTGTGTTGTCTGCACCATTCATTCACACAGAACATGCAGGATTCGTATTTAAATAGTCTTTGTGGTTTAATATTCGCACACACTAGTCTACATCGCGATTTGATTTCAAGTGTAATAAACTGCTTTCTATTAATCAGGCATGAAAAGGGGTCAGGGGTGAAAAAGGTGAGAAGGATATAACCCCTCTAGGGGGGTCCGGGGGCATGCTCCCCCGTAAGAAAATTTTAAATATTCCATATTTTAAAGCATCAATCTGATGCATTTTGAGATGCATTTTTTGCCAACCTGGGGAGAGCTGGAGAAACTTAACTTCAGCCATTAGTCAAAAATATTATGGCCTCCGTAGCGTTAGCTAATAATAATATATTTTTTTTTAAAAGACCGATACCGATCCGTTACCAACGCAGTATAAAAAAATAAAAAAAATCAAGTAGAATTTCTATAACTGTGTTGAACTGATAATCACTCTTTTGTGTGTTAAACACAATCTACTTAATACAGACAACTTCCTTATAAAGAAAAACAACAACAACAACAAAAAATATGATCTTAAACTATGACAAAAATTATATTATAAACTAGATTAGTGGTAACTCAGTAACATTTTGTCTAGAAAAACAATAATTTTATAAAATCAGAACATTTAGTGAAAAAAAATATATATTTAGTGGGGAACAAATAAGAGACAATAAGTGTAGCACTAAATCTGGTAAAACGTTACACATTGCTCTTTGTATTGTTGTAAAATACATTCATGAAAAACAAGATAAAAATCAAAAAAGATAAATTATTTTATAGTCTACTATAAAATTAAGAAAATATATATAGCACAAATGTATAGCACAGCTGTTTAATGAGGCAGCAACATATGATAGATAGGGCAGAACAGAACAAAAAATACTATTAATAATCTTTCATTGCGCAAAAGTATTATGATATGATTATGAAAGACTCCAATAGAGAGCTGCACACAGCGCTTATGCGCATCCCGAGCGCTGAATGATGCGCTTGAGGCAACACGAGTCACAGCGCGCAGCTCTTCGATTACGCAGTGAAAAGTTCAAAGCACAAAGGAAATACATATCGATGCATAGTGTATTATACAGTATCTATCTATGCAATAGTTTATTGAGCCTTACAGTTTTAAATTTCAGTTACTGTGCGCGTGAAGAACAATGATAGTGCTCTCCAGTGTTGTGATCTAGACACGCGGTAAAGGAACATGATTGAGGTACTACAGCAAGATAGTCAATTTATGCGAAAATTGACTATCTACCCCCCCCCCCCCCCCCTAATATGAACCCAAACAGTAACCAAACCAAGATGAATAAATGCAATAAATGTTGATAAATCTCTGTTGATGCATGACAGCTAATGGTTTACATGTCATTTCATTAAATTATTATTATTATTATTATTATATGTGAATATATTATTATAGTTCTTTTTTTTTTTTTTAAATCAAAATTTAACCTACTGTATGTTCCCTAACTGAATTTTATTTAAATTTTTTTTACAATTTGATACATTTTCTTTGCACATTTGGTAGTGGACAATTTCAAGCAGTGTTTTTTAAGTGTCACTTAAATTTTGAGACTGTTTTTTTATTTAACCTGTGGTATCGATTTAGTATCGATACCGAGGTATTAGGTTCTGGTATCGTACCGAAGCCAAAATTGTGGTATCGAGACATCCCTATGACAGTGTAAGGCATTTTAATTAATTTTCATTCAGTTTCATTGTTAAACAATGCATTAAGTCCAGGCAGAAACAATGAGCTCATTGAAGTAAAGAATACATGTTGTTAAATGATTAGGAAACATAGAAAACTTTAGCATTGGTGCTTTTTTACATAGTCAAAATATGAGTGCAAAAAAAGTCAACAAACTGAATAAAAAGAAAAAATTGAGGTAATGTTATATTGTTAAAACTAGTTACATAAAATTGGTATTGAAAAAAGTATCGTTCAGGAACCGGTATCGAAGTCAAGGTATCGGTATCGAACATTTTGTTACGATACCCAGCCCTAATTAAAATTGTATGGTTTCTACTTTTCTGCTCACAATAATAACTGTATTGCAATGTCACATCCGGGTATGTTTGGAAAAACTGCACAAAAAAGTTCAAATTAAAAGTTGCCTCATGTACTCAAAATTCATCTGGGGTAGGTCATTCAAGGTGACGATGGCCACTATGCAAATATTCACAGATTAACCAAACGAGCAGACAGTCCTGTGAGATTTCACTTTGGACTAAACAACACTGAGAACTAACAGAACTAGAGTTTTCTTTGAGTGTGATTAACCCTGTTAACAAAATTTGGGAACTATATTTGACCAGGTTGTCTGATTTTTTTTTTTTTTTTTAAATACAGGAAAATTTTTGGCAGCCAAAAAATAAATACAAAATTAGTCATCAAAATTTAATAGGATGTGACTATATTGTGACATCTTACAAAGAGAGACCTGGCCTAATTCAACCGTATCAGCTTTATTAACAAGACTATACAATTCAGTTATCTTTGTCTAAAAACAACCAGAGGCACAGAAAACACAGAGTGACTGTGTATAGTAACAACAACCCTGCCCTTTAGTTACATTACTTCTTGCATGAGCAGACACCTACATACCTTGGGATAAAACCTGTTCAACAACTTAAAACTATTGTATTTTTATAAAAAATACCCTGTTTTATATGACACTGAGTGCATACATATAGATACACAGATATGGGGGGGATTTCATTTTCTACCAAATTTAACCATTACATTTTTCCTTTAGTCAATAGCTGCCAATTAGGCTATGCAAAACAACGGGCAAGAAAGTAATTTAAGTTCCTAAACAATTCTATTCTCTGCAAAATCAGTTTGAAATTCTTCTTAATCCTCCACACTTCTTAGGGATAAAGTTGGACTATACGGTAGCTGAAAAAAATCAACACAGTTCACTACCAATTCTAATTTACAAATCTCTTATCAAACCTGTGTATGCGTGTGCACAAATCCTACATAAGGGCCAAATTATACAGAGCAACTAACTTAAACCCCCTTGCACAAAGTTTTTTTTTATTGCCAACATTTAGTCCAAATACATCCTCCCAACTTCTGTCTCAAATGAAAGGTTTCCTCTTTTCTTCTGTCAATTTCCATACAGACCATCAGGCGGTCGTGTGTGAGGTAAAAATCGCACAACAGTGATCTTTCCACTGATTCCTGTAGTTTTTGAAGTAGTAAAGTTACTGTTCACACCATAATAATGCAGTATTTTACCTAATAACAAAACATGGTGATTGCTCTTTTAAAATACGATAAAATGCTGATCATCATGCAATACTTAAAAAAAAAAAACACACACAAACAAGGGGTCCACCCACACACAGGCATTCTGCTTTCACTATACCCAAATCTCTTTCCTTCACGACACACTCAAGCACAATGACAGAGGCTGATAGGGTTGCTGCTTCTCACACTTTTTTTTCATTAGGCAATTAAACAAACAGACACACACACATATATGGCATGCCTGGTGGTAACTAGAGACAATCTGCATTGCTGATTATACATTATTATTATTATTATACAAAATAATGAGGGCAGGAACAAAAAAAGTGATTATCAAATCATCAGAACCCCGATTTAATATTAATTAAATTTCCACATTAAGTGGTAACACTTGATGAGAACTCTTAAAACTTTGATAATGCAAAAGCATAACTATGCTTCTAGAAAAATATTCACATTTATTACAGCAACACTTAGTTCTAATCTTGTAATGTGATTGGCATGTAATATTGCTTAATTAAATATTTGATTAGCTATGTAGATTATGTTAATGATAAAAGCAAGAATACTTCAACAAAGAGTAGGCTATATCAAATTTAGCAGTTTTATGACTTTAGGGATGAACACAATAATTGGCATCAGATGGACTACCCACAAAATGTGTTTATATTCTGGAAAAGGAAAAACAGATACACCTCCCTGAACTGAACTGTGATGGGGATTTATTTATATAATCTTACATTTTAATAATTTTTTATTACCTGCACAGTCGGTGACAGACCTAACTAGATACTGTTTGTATTGATGTAAATATGGAGAGATGGAACAGTGTAAGTTCAGTATTAGTGGAAACTTGTGGGTTGAAACTTTTTCCATGTGCTCTAGCTGAAGGCAGGAGCAAGTGATAACAGAAATCTTTATAGCATTTCACTGTGCAGCAGCTGTCAGATTCGTGGTGGCTCTGTCTCAAATCACCTCAACGCGCCTATGTTGTCCCAAAAAAGGCTGTCTAGGTAGTTTTTGTTTTTTTGTTTCGTCTTCAGGAAAGTGTATACAGGTGCTTGTTGGTTATATTTTAGTTCATTCACCCGCCTAAACTTGCCGCTTCTCGTTTTCATTGGCTGAATTTACAACCACACAAAAAACTAAACAAAACTGCAGCTGCTGGTGTAAAGCGAAAAGCCGGCGAGTGCTGTCGTTCTAATGGTGCTTTTGATAGCGTGTTTTCAATGTGCTATCGACCTGCTCACTTTTTCGATGCATGATTCATGAGCTAATCTATACTGAAGGAGGGTGAGAGAGTATCCCGAAGAAAAGGCACTGACCTGCGGGGCCTAACGGCGGCTGTTGCCCGTCCTCCCCGAAGATCAGTCTGAAGTCCAGCTCTTCATTCCCGGAGCAGTTTGCAGTAGTCATCGGGTTTGACAGCTCGGGCTCACCCCGTCTATATACGCCGACTCTTTAATAAACTCACTACATTGACAAATATTGAAGGCAAAACTTTTTAACTTTTCCTCCGTGCTGTATTTCTCTAAGTCCGTGCAGAAAATGTTATTGCTTCTCCCTTTAGAATAATCCAAACAGCTCGACCTTCTGTGGAGATTCAGCGAACTCGCAGCGGCTTCAACTTTTTGCCCGTGGCGTAAAGGGGGGGTGAGCGTTGTGCGTCAGCGCGACCGTTGGTCGAGTTCGTCTGTAAATTCGCTTCTGCTCTCCGTTTCGAGGCTCAAGCTCCTATCCCAACTTTTACTAACAGCGCGTGACAGGGCAGTTCCAGCGGTGACGTCAGGCGAGTCGGCAGACAACACAAGCGCGCGCACACGCGCATATACACGCATTCAATCACTCACTCACGCACACACATACACAAACTTAGTGGGCTTATGGGTCTTGTAGTTTCTCTGACGGCTGCAGTTGAATCAACCGTCGTCTTTCAAAGACAACGTGTTTCAGTGCATTTTATTGTAAAAGCAATAACCTATACACATGACATTAATATAAACTCTAATATTTAAATAATTTAATATAACGAAAATAAATGTAACATATTATTATTTTTAATAATTGATATAAATTATATTATAATATTAATTAATTCTGCTTTGCGTCGTGCCTAACGCCCTTCATCCGTGCCTTATTCACAATACAGCAAAGCATCTCGTTCCTAATTGCTTACTTATTTTACACCATAAAGTTTCATCATTTACATAATTTCTAAATTTTATAACTTTGTTTTTGCCAGGTTTATATTAGATTTTGAATTCCAGATTTTCATGGTCTCCGATTTTTGTATTCCCCTGTATGTATTCTATTCATTTTGAATATAAATGTGTGTCGGCAGTGTGTGTACACAACCAATCTTAAAAAAAGAGTGGGTGGTTTTTTACCATTAGGTAAAAATCCACCCACTCCTTTTTTTAATCCCCATAAATCATAAGCAGTGTCTCAGAACAAGCTGTTTGGAGATTCTAGCAGTGTGACTTCACATTGCACAGGCCCTGCCCACAACTGCTGACAGACTCTACTAGCTTAGCTCCTCACCTGAGTGAGCTGTACACAGTCAACCATGTTTATCTCCTCGCCAGAACATGTTCGGCATTCAAGTAAGAAATGTTAATCTTATTAAAGCTACAAAAGTTATCAAGAAGCAGTGAATGATTTTCTGTTTTTTTCTCCCGTTGTTTAAAAGCACATATAGCATGCACTTTAATACTCACAGGATACTCACCATCTGACAGTCAGCTTTATGTGCGCTCAGAAAACCATAAATCAGAAGTTTAGACTTATATGGCTTAAAAACGTATGCAGATAACAAAAACTTTCATGATGATAAAAAAGAATAAAAAACAAACGATGTTTTAGTTTTTGGCAGAGTATGCCAGGCACAAAGCTGTACAGGCTCCGCCCTCTTCTGGAAAGCTGGGTGGTGACCAGCAGCTCATTTGCATTTAAAGATACATGCACGAAAACACTCAAAAATGATCTGTGGGGTTTTTTAATCTGAAACTTCACAGACACATTCTGGGGACACCTGGGACTTATATTACGTCTTGTAAAAGGGGCATAGGTCCCCTTTAAATAAACCATATATCTTTTGCAAATTATAATATCAGCATTACAAACTGAGTCAAAAGTTGAATTTCTGAATTTTTCAGTATTTGTTCTCCCTTGTTTTTATGGCAGCAGATCTCAAGCTGCATGAACTGCACAAGTTTATGAAAAACTTGATGATCATGCAGCTGTACCAAAGAGCATGTTGTGCATCACTGAAAACCAGAACATTTGGCTATTTATTTAGAGGAGTTAACATGTCCAATGTCACACATTTCTGGTCTAAATTTTGCAGAAATTAAATATTTCCCTTTTTTTAGCTAATTTTCTGAAAATAATTAGAAATCAGTTTATTTCCACATTTAAATTCATTTTAAACCCCAGATTATCAAGGTGGTGTCAGACATTTATACCCAACTATAGTATTCTTTAAGATTTGGGATTTGTTAAAGAATTTCATTTCAATACTCATGTACACTGTTTGGTTACCACAGACAGAGATAGCATTATTTTTCATAATCTTTAAATTAGAGTGATGACATTATAATTTATGTAAATAAAATCCCTTAACATCTACACACACACACACACACACACAACTAACTTTAATCTGTCATCACACACACAAACTTGAATTAATGTGCACATTTTTCTCCAAACATATACTCACAAAATAATGCACAGTGCAAACTTCAGACCTCAATAGCAACCTAATTTAATGCAACACAGGAAAAGTGTTATGCCACAAGTCATCAGCAAAAACACTTAACCAGATTACTCAACTTCGTGGAGTGTTTGTTTACCTTATTATCCTATGATGACTTTTTTGTTTGAGTCATTGAAATCTTTTAAAGTGACATGAAGTTAATGTTGAAGTACATTCAGGAGGAGCACTGTCTCATACAAGAGATTTTTTTTATATTTGATATATTGTACATATATATATATATATATATATATATATATATATATATCCTTAATTTTCCTGTTAGATATACTTTTGTGTAAATACACACACACACAAACAAAATGATAAACATCATCATTTGTTGATCATTTGTTCTCTTCTCATAACTTGATCTAGTTGTATTTTGCACTGTAGTCAGCAGGGTGTGTTACGGCTAAAAGAAAAACACAATATCAGACAATATCGAGAATAGGAAAAAAGTACAAAATATAAAAGTGTGGACAAAGCAGTTTTATATCAGTGACAGGGAATTCACACCGCCAAACAAGAATGTTTTCTTTTACACACGTGGGCGTATAAAACATATCAACAACCATGTTCACATTTCACATTTCCTGTGGTCTTTATTTACTTGATGTCAACTAATCTACACATTAAATGCAGAACTTTCATTGAATACTCAACATGTTTGATCAGTTAGGCTGTTATTAGCAGGCTGCAGTTTCAGAATCAGTTGCAGAGCCACTTTGCTCTTAACGGAGGTGAATCAATCAAAACTAACTTTACCTGGAAATAACATTATTCAAGAACCGCTATAAAGCCAAAACAATCTCTGCTACCTTAAATTATATGTTTATCTCTGTAAAGCTGCTTTGGAACAATCCATTGTTAAAAGCGCTATATAAATGAAGATGACTTGACTTGACTTGACTTAACCTGGTCTCAGGTGGTAAATACAAAGCATTAACTAAATACTTTTTATCTTTTAATGTAATTATGAACTTCAAGCTAACTAAATCAACCAGAATGTCGATTTTCTTTTGCAAAAACTGTACAAACCTTCTCACATTTTTGCAAACAGCACAATTCTGAAAGTTTGTATGAGAATAACAGAAAAAAAATAACAATAAAGAGACCCAGTCCTTGATATTTGTTTTATTTTCAAGGAAGCCTCAATGAGAATGAATAATGCTGCATATCATGATTCATCTGACTGATTTATTTCATTGTTAATTAAAATTTCAGAAATGAACACAGACATAACCATTTTATATTAGCGTGAAGGGCAATGGCCTGAACACATGCTCACACTGTTGAAATGATCCTGCCAAACTCATTGTTTACTATTCAGAATACCTGTGTTTTTCTTCGTCTCTGATGACCTTTGTGGGAGGAAGATAGAGAACACGGTATCCGTGGATTGTGTAGGAGGGGGACGATGTGGTTTTTGATACTGTGTTCTCGTAAAGACAGTTAAGTAGAAAGAAAACTTTCTACTCTCACACAAATCCGGTTCAAAACTAGTTTTCTTTTCAAGGATTGGCGTTTTGGTAATGTGTTTTCTGCTTGTAATGTGCATGCATTGTTTCAAAATCACTGGATAAACAAACCATGCATAGGTTTGAAGTCCGAAATAAAATTTATTAAATAAGTTTTGATTTGTTTAATTTCTGTGCACATTAGTTTTTATTCTCATATGGAAAATATAATTTATAGTAACAATGGTGATTTTATAATCAAAACCTGATGTAGAACAAATGACAGTATTTTTTTTTCATCAGATTGAGCTGTTTAGGAATAATACAGTAATATATATATATATATATATATATATATATATATATATATATATATATATATAAATATGAACATGGATGGACCCAGATGGACACATTTTGTTAAATCTGATTTAGAGAGCAAACTGACTGAACAAAATAAAAAAAAATAAAAACTGGAATGTCTCGAAACCATTGCTTTTAATGTAGACTTCAAATAAGCACAGTACAAAGTTAATGAAATACAGTGTCCTAAACAAAGCCTTTGATCTTGAAACACTATTTTCAACTGATGCATGCTGCCCTCTGTTGGACTATTCTGTTTAAAAAATATGGCTAAAATGTGAATCATAAACACCATGCACTGTTCTCTCTCCTGGAATATTTAAATATTACATGATGGTTTGACTATATTACACATTGTTCTCCCATCGGCCAATATTATCAAACTGTGTTGGGATTTTCCATCATTTCAAGCAGTTCAACCAACAATGGATTCACAAATTCTAAAGGTTTCTTGTATTATTTTTCTGCCATTTACTCATAAGGCCTACAGCACGATTCTTATCTTAGTGACCTGGTAAATGTTTGTGCATTTCCAGGAATCTTTTAAGATTGTAAATGCAATTGCACATTCTGTACACACACCTGAACCACTGTTGCAACATGAACAGAATCCTCCTCGACTCCTTAGATCCACTTAAGTTTGCGAACAGAACAAGGTTGTCTTTCCAATGTGTCCTACACTCTGTGTTGAAAAACTAATTAAGGATGCAGCAGGGGGAGTTACAAGCCACAGGTTTTCTTTGACCCTTAATAAGTTTATGAGAAGACCAGAAAAGGCACATCAAGGCCTGACTACACAAAGTACTAGCACAATACAAAATAAAAAGCAGATGTTGGTGAATAAAGCTATTACTGTACATTAATTTAATATACAATGTTTTTTTTATAGTACTTTAAAAAATACAATGAAAGTCCTATTACACCATGCTACACATCCAAAACATCTACCAAATTTAATAATATTGTCCTATGTTCAAATTAATATATCTTAATGAAAAAACGTCAGTTTAAAATAAGCTTTGAATTAATAATACAAATACATGTCATTAACCCCTGTTACTAGTTAAAGCGTCCTCCGTTCAGTTTTACGTAATAAAGCGTCCTTTCAGGTGTACGTAACATTTGCCAACAGGGGGGGTTAATGAGTCAAGAAAAAAGTCACCAGTCACAGCCATTCAGTACACTACAACAGAATGCTTTACTCTTTATAATACACAGACAGCAGACACTTATAAAAAAATATTCAACCGTCACTATGGTAGAGAAGTAAAAAATGTGCCCCAGTGATTTAAATAAACAGCTGTTGCAACTGTGACCATAATTAATGTGCCCAAATAGACTGAATGGAAGAGACACCATGCTTTCATAATGCTGAAACAATTAAACATAAATGAAAGACCATTTTGGTCAAAGCATAGAAAAATCAAAGAAATTTTTTTTAGGTTCATTATTTAGATAATTATTAAGTCTATTATTTATTAGGTTTATATACATTATAGGCAGAAACTGATGTTTTAGTTCTTTGTCCATGTCATTTGCTCTTGAAATGTTTGCTGTGTTTTGATATTACTGAATTAATTTTTGGCAGGGAGTTAAAATGGGGATCATTTAGACAAATGAATTTTTCAGTAGCAAATGTTTTGATTTATTGATCGAATTCAATCCTTATATAATAACAAGAAAACAAAACTAAAAAACATTAGATTTACCACAGAGAACATGTAAGAAAAAGTGTGGATTCTGTCAAATCCAAAATAATCTAAAAGAATAGAACAATGCACTCCCTCATTGCATGCCCGCTTGTTCTTTGTTTAAATGTGTGTTGGTGAGCAACATGTGACTCGGTCATTAGTGTGTGTGCTGCACTGCATGGAGAGAACTTCAATCAGATGGCTGATCAATGCAACATTTGGGAGTGATCCATACTAATCCCCCACAATACACACACACACACACACACACACACACACACACACACACACACACACACACACACACACACACACACACACACACACACACACACACACACACACACACACACACACACACACACACACACACACACTTACCCATGCATTGTAGTCTCTGTTTAACATGTTTGCAGCGACAGTTTGCTTCATCTGACCTCTGTCTTCACAAGCAGTAAATGATAGCCAGTTCTCCTTATCAGGGTTAATAAAAGCAGGAACAGAGCTCTCACAAGAATCAGTTTTAATTTTTAGTTCTTTTTTCCTGAGGCAAAAGAGGACAATAAACAGGGCAGATAACAGCGAAAGGAGAAACAGGCCTTTACTTGTGCATTAACACTTATACACTTAATTTCTATACAAGTTCCCACAAAATATATTTATTTTAATAATAAAATATATTATTTGATTTAGTTTGTGATAAATATATGTTGCAAACAGTACAGATAAATGAAATGTTCAAATTTGAAAAAAAAAAAAAAATGTAAACCTTTAAATGATTAAATATATTACAAAATTTACTTAAAGTGCATGGTGAAAACAAATGCATTAGCAATCTCATAATTTTTGGTAAATACAAAATAGATTTTGAACACAATTAACAAATTTAGATAAAAAAACATTTAAAAAATATAACTTAATATAACATAGAAAATATATATTAATGTCAATATATTTTAAAAGCCTTTTTGTGGATATTCTGAAATATATTTAAGAGCAAATTTTGCCATAGTTTATGGGTTACACTGATTAAATATTTCAACTTAAAGCAGGGCCGTGCACAGACCTTTTGAGGGGCATGTGCTGAAACTGAAAAAGGGCACCCTCCTCCCTCTTTTTTATATCAAGATTATTTAGTAAGCCTACATAAAAGGAGGAAATGGTCTCATCTTCATGACAAATTCAATAAAAAAATAGTCTCAAAAGCTTTAGATTTATTCACTATTAGGCTAATAATAACGACCATAACAATAATTATATAGATAATATAGATTAGGGTTTCAGGGCTTCTTTAAACCTAATTACAACAGCATGCTTGAAGATGTTTATGACTTCACTGTGATCCACTGGGATGTCCCTCTCTATGGCTATGAGGAGAAGGTCTGAGAGTCTCTCCTCTGAGCAAAGGCTTCGGAGTTGGTTCTTAATTAACCTCATTTTTGAAAAGGATCTCTCCACAGTTGCAGTTGATGGCAAAAACCTGATACTGCGGAGGACCAATGTTGGTCTCTTGAAGGTCTCTTATTCACTACATTTCCCATAAAATAAGCCAGCAATGGAAAAAATGATAAAATAGTGTGAAAAGTACAGTTGCAGTGAAAAGCATTTCTGAAGGATCACGTGACACTGAAGAGTACTGAACTGGAGTAAAGATGCTGAAAATTCAGCTTTGACCACAGAACTAAATTACATTTTAAAATATATTCAAATAGAAAACAGTTATTTTAAATTGTAAAAATATTTCACAATATTACTGTTTTTGCTTATTTCGGATCAAATAAATTAAGCCTTGGAATTAATTAAATCATGAATTACATTCTGCATGATAAAATATAAAGATTTCTCTGTGATCTTCTGTAATGTGTTTTTTTTAGTTACTACTACAACATTACTGTAGTAAAACCATGTTTTACTACATTTATACATGTGAGGACGACCGGAGAGTATATACTGTAGATTCAAAAATTAGATAGCGAATACGTGCATATTAACAACCTTGAATTAACCATAATTTAATATTATTAACATAACATGATTAAATGTTAATAAATTAAGTGTATCAGCAATCATAAATCAAAGAACACATTTCTTAGAAATATATGTTATCTAGGTGACGAGGATCACTCGTCGCTTTGTGTAGTTCCAGTACAAACAGCGCGGGGGCTGGATGTTGATTTTCCGATGGAAACGGCGCCGGCGCCCGGCGGCATCATTAAATTTTCATCAGCAGCTTACCAACTAGATTGTTATAGCTATATAGGTGCTCAGTTTTTCCTGTTGTAAAATACATTTGGTCAAAATGGCATTTTATAAAAACTGAAATGCTACTGTATGCACAGGCTATTTAAGTGTAGGATGTATTGGCTATGACAGGCTAATGCTAGCATACGCTGATTTCACTCAGCTGCCATTTTGAATTGGCTCCGGTGGGAAGAAAACCGAAAGTGTCGCCTTAAATCATATGCGATGGCGTATTGTTGTGCTTAATGTAGAAATTAGTTATTCTAAAAATGTACATACATTTCTTTCATATTTTAGACTATATTCATAAAACTATTAATATTTACACTATATATATAATAATAATAATAAACTTTATTACAGACTCACCGGTCCAAATAGAAAAACAAGACAGTACACACAAAACAATACAATATAATAAAAAACACATACAACTTCAGAGACAACTATACCAATGCTTCCATAACTTGGACTTATACCGTGTAGTGCTAAACTTGATATTGGTCAATTCCACAATTATATAATTCTCTGAGTTATTCAGCTGACATATACATTTGTACATAACATTTCTCAATGTGGCTTGCAGAGTATTAACACCTGCAGCCACAAACATCTCACTGGCACTACACCAGCGTGGTCTTCTCAGCAGATTTCTCAGTGCATCATTGTAAGCTGCCTGAAGTTTATTCAAGCTAGCTTTGCTGAAACTAGACCACAAGTGGGCATTATGGAGAGGAGTGCAGTAAGCTCTGAACAAAGCAACTTTCACTCTATCTGTGCACCCACCAAACTTGCGAGCCAAACTATTCGCCTGAGCGGAATTGCCTATAATCGTCAAGGTCATCCTTCAACTGGTCTGTAATGAGATGCCCAATATACTTATATTTGCTCAAAACTATCAAGGTATTACCTGCCAATTTAAAAGGAGGAAAAATATAAATAAAATATTTTTATATATAATTCAGAACATAAAAAAAAGAAGTAGGAACGAACTATATACATATCCTATATTGGATATTAACATCCAATAGTGTAAATCGCGGCAGCAGCTTCAGGTTGGTAGTCCAAGGCATTGTTGTCTATCTGTACTTCTGGGGTTCTTCCCACCGGAGCCTCGCTTTCGATTTCAAAATGGCGGCTGCGTGAAATCAGCGTAAAGCCCTCTCTCTCAGGTCCCACATATCTTAGTCAGACATCAAATAAATAAAATACGAGCTTTTATAGACAACGTGTTTAGTGCTTATTCAAACAACAAGATCTTTGTTTACCCTTGCAAAACTTCGTTCAGCTGCTGTCTGCTGTCCGGCCGCTGCGGAGCTTCAGTTGATTCAGTCAAGATAGAGGGGGCGGAGTTATCAGCTTTACTGACAGTTTGATGATCGAACAAGATTTACACAAGCTCTTTTTAAGATCTTTCATTGGCTACATATTTTTAAAACAGACAGATAGACTTAAAGGGTGACCAATAGCATTAATTTATATTAAAAAAAAAAACTAAAAAAACACCACCACCAAAAAAAAGGGCACTTCGGCAAAAAGGGCCTGGGCCAATCGTTCCAGCTGCCCCCACGTGTGCCCCATTATGATCAGGTCTCCTGCCTCCAGATCACGGAGCCAGGTGTTTCTTGGTCTGCCTCTCTTCCTCCTCCCTTGGGTGTCCCAGGTGAGGGCTTGCCTTGTGATACTGTCAGGCCTATGGATGATGTGTCCAATCCACCTCCAGCATCTTTGGAGGATGTCATCTTCCACGGGTTGCTATTTCGTTTGTTGCCACAGTTCTTCATTGCTGATCTTGTCTGGCCAATAGATCTTGAATATCCTTCTGAGGCAGGTGTTGATGAAAACCTGGATTCTCTTCATGGTAGTGGTGGTGGTTTTTCTCCAGGTCTTAGCTCTATACAGCAAGACAGGCTAACCAATGGTGTTGAAGACCCTGGTCTTGGTGTTCATATCGATGTCAGAGGATCGCCAGGCGTTCTTCAGTTGGAGGAAAGCTGCTCTCGCTTTGCTGATTCTTGTTCTCACATCGGCATCTGTCCCCACATGATTGTCAATTATGCTGCCAAGGTAAGGGAAGCTGTTCACTTCCTCTAGCGCCTCCTCTCCAAGCGTGATGGGCGTTGCATTGGCTTTTTTGATCTTTACTACCTTGCTCTTCTATCTATTGATGTTGATGCCCAGACTTGCTGAGGTATCCGCAATGATACTGGTCTTTTCCTGCATCTGTTGTTGGCTGTGAGAGAGAAGCGCCATCCAATTGTGTCCATAATGTCCACTGGATGCCTTTTCACTTCTGGACTGTAAATGTCTTCATAACCCATTCTATTGCCAGCAGGAACAAGAAGACCAATAGTAAACAGCCTTGCCTCACTCCATTTCATACTAGAAAGGCGTTGTGAGTTGCCTGCCATGAACTATCCTACAGGTCATTCCTTCTTTTTGATGAAGTTTTCTGATCAGTTGATCTTTTCTGGCACTCCATGGTGTCTCAGTAGCTTCCAGAGGGCCTGTCCACGCTGTCAGACACCTTCTCATAGTCAATGAAATTAACGTAGAGAGGCGAGTTCCACTCCAGTGGCTGCTCCAAGATGATATGTAATGTTGCAATCTGGTCAATGCATGACCTGCCCTTACAAAAACCAGTTTGTTGGTTTTGGAGTTGCAGGTCTATCCTGTTTTGCAGGACTCGGTTCAATACTTTTCCTGGGATAGACAGTAATGTTATCCCTCTGTAATCTGAACAACAACTGAGATCGCCTTTCTTTGGCAGCTTAATAAGGTACCCTTCCTTCTATTCCTTCCTTCCATCGGAATTTTCTCATCTTCCTTGTTAAAGATCTTGTTAAAGAGGGGATGGAGCTCCACACTGGCCTCTACGTCAGTGTAACGATGTTCGTTGTTGTGGGAAGAAGGAGGCGGGAACCAGCGAACATTCAAAGATTTCAATAATAAATTTCAAATTTATTGTCAAGAGGAAAACCCCTTGAGATGTGACATCTCGTTTTCGAGGGGACCTCAAGAAAAATACTTCACATACATACATACTTACAGAACAAAGACAAAAGCTCTCCATCACACCAAAACCACCCATATCTTCCCCAATCCAACCATTAGATATTAGGCAATAAACAGTTAAGGTCATTCAAATAGGCAAGAGAGGAGAAGAGAGAAGATTCAATTGAGAAGAGAGGAAAAAAAGCATGCATAAAGAAAACAGTTGCAGCTTGTATGCAAATAATTAAGAAGAGACATCTTAAACTAGTGAAAAGAGAAGATCGATCTAAAAGACCTAGGTAAACCATTCCAGTCAGAAGGGGCTTTAAATTTAAAGGCTCTCCTCCGACTTTCTTTGGATGTATTTGGTACGGAAAAGAAAAGATGGTCAGTGTCTCTTAGGCTGTAGGATGTTTGATGTGGAATCAAGTATTGCCTCTGGGCATCTTCGGTCAAAAATGACCGAAACCGTTCACGTTTTGAAATGTTTAAATTTTTTGCTTCATCGGAGGGGGATGAAACTTGGTGACTTTTGTTGTATTACCTATGTGAACACACACAAAAATCAAGGAGATGATTCTGATATGTTAAAGGTTCGTAAAAAAATAGTCACACTTAGCTTCCTCCCGGTCAAAAATGACCGACCATAGGAAATGAATGGGAAATATGAAACAATAGAAAAACTCAGAGTAACATTTGGTGGTACAAACTACAGATCAGCCACTGTGCAGAAAAAAAGTGTACAGCAATGAAGGGGTGACACTCTAAAACATCAAGAGTGCAAATAAGACACCCCCCCCCCCCCCACACACACCACCACGCACATAAACACACACACACACACACACACACACACAGAGATAAACTGGCAAGACTGCAACAGCAAATTTTTTGAATATGCAAAATAAAATCAATAAATGAAAAAAAAAAACTCGCTCAAATGCACACACACACACACACACACACACACACACACACACTCACAGAGAGAGAGAGAGAGAGAGAGATAAACTGTTTGCATTGTGTTCCCTTTTTAACCAAATGTTATTGTTTGATTGTAATCATAATGCAAAACCTGATACTTATCTAAAAAAATAAATAAATAAAAAAAGTAGTCTTTTAGAATATCTAAATATATATCTAAATAAAAAAACGAATAACAAATCATGTCTAAAACAACAATAGGAATCGAAAAGCCTTTCTATGTATTTATATAGGAAGCTATAGGCAGCCTATTGAGAGTGAGGAGTCACGTGCCGATTTGGGCGGGGTCTGAGCCGGTCGGCCATGATGGCAGGAGACGCTATCGGTTGCCAGGGGCAACGCCTTCAGAACTTCACAGAGGCGCGACTAAAACATTCCAGAAATAGCGAAAGAGAGACAGCGCAGCTTAGTATTTGTTTACATTTTACCGATACGCCGCAGTTTCTTTGGAAGATATGGAGAAGGAAGAGAAATGAAAGGGGTTCTATCGGGAGAGACTAAATAACAATGCTAGCCAGGTTAGAGAAACTGCTTGTCAATAAACTGACAGCAGCAACAGCGAGCAAAGTCTGCTTTCAAAAGCAACACATTTCAGCACAGTTCGCCTTTTATTTAACACAAACGAACGAAATTAATACTCTGTTATTCATCGAGAGTTGTTTCATTTGTTATAGATATATCTGTACCGCGAAATGTTTTAAAAAGACACATTTTTTAATGACGTACGATTCGCATTGACAGGGGAATGTCCGAACTGTTCGCTTAACGTTGCACGGCAGGTGCAAATGCACGTATCTGATTCATATCAGATTTATTTCCACATATGAATGAGGCCTGAAACATCAAGTATGACTGAACTCTCGCAGTTTAACGTTACAGGTTTGGGGGTTTCTAAGTCTTGCACCCAGCCGCAGCAGACTTGTTCAGCTTCTAATGTTCAGCTTCTAATGACTTAACAGTTAACGTTAAAGCTTCTGAACTCTTGCATTGTGTAGGCAGTAACGTTAGTCACTGATACCATTAACAAACCAGGTAATTAACTATGTCAGCGTACGTGAAAGGTGGTAGTGCTTTGGGTCTTTCGTCCATTCTGTAGCAGGTCGTACGGGTCCATGTTGATGTCAAGTAGTTTCTCTAAATAACGCTGCTTGGTGTTGTTATTTAGTCTCTCCCGATAGAGCCCCTTTCCTTTTGCTTCCCCCTTCTTCATTTATTCCCAAGAAACTGTGCCTTATCGCAAAAATGCAAACAAATATCAAGCTGCTCTCTCTCTCTGTCGCTATTTCTCTCGGGCTCACGGTCGAAGTAACCATGACAACGGATAGCGTATCCTTCCAAGATGGCGAAACCTTCCCACAATGCAACGCGGAGTGATACGCGTGACGTCACCTTCTCATTCTCAATAGGCCAGTAAGGACATTACACACATTTATATATTTTAAAGGGTTAGTTCACCCAAAAATGAAAATTAAGTCATTAATTACTCACCCCCATGCTGTACCAACCCCGTAAGGGCTTCGTTCGTCTTCAGAACACAAATGAAGATATTTATGATTAAATCTGAGAGGTTCATGACTGCTACATAGGCTGCCTAAGGGAATGAAACTTGACGGCCCAGAGAGTCATTAAAGAAAATGTTTAAATATTCCATGTCGCAACAGTGGCTCAACTATAAGTTTATCAAGCGACGAGAATACTTTTTGTGCGAAAAAACAAACAAAAATAACGACTTTATTCGACTATTCCTTTTCTTCCTTGTAGGCCTGAAAGGAGACTTCGAGAGATTTCCACGACGCATGCGCGAGAATTGCGATCTCCTTCAACTACTTCAGTTAAGTTCTCGCGCGTGCGCGTCGTGGAAATCTCTTGAAGTCTCGTTTCAGGCCTACAAGGAAGAAAAGGAATAGTCGAATAAAGTCGTTATTTTTGTTTGTTTTTTCGCACAAAAAGAATTCTCGTCGCTTGATAAACGTATAGTTGAGCCACTGTTGCGACATGGAATATTTAAACATTTTCTTTAATGACTCTCTGGGCCGTCAAGTGTCATTCCCTTAGGGAGCCTATGTAGCAGTCATGAACCTCTCAGATTTAATCATAAACATCTTAATTTGTGTTCCGAAGACGAACGAAGGCCTTACGGGGTTAGTACAGCATGGGGGTGAGTAATTAATGACTTAATTTTCATTTTTGGGTGAACTAACCCTTTAAAGCCACTGGATGGCCGTCTTCTCACTTGAATTTTTTGCCTGCAGCCTGCACTCTATTTTGATGTGAAATTCAAAGGTTTAAGATTGGTTATGGCTGTGTTCTGATAAACAACATCCGCATAATCAATTACAGGCAATAATTGTAATGATGTGGTTGAATCATAGGAGGAAGCAGAATCCACGTGCAGCACACTTTAATTAAATAAACTCAAAACTTCTCAAATTCTGACATAGGCTTAAGAACAAGACTCTGGAACAAGAATACAGACATAGGCTCGGGAACAGCACAACCAACTTTACACCATCAAGAACTCACAAAGACTGAACTAGACACAGGGCTTAAATACTGTAACAGAGACAGGGGTGTGCCAACTGACATCAAGAGGCCCCAAAGATGTTCAATCAGTAGCAGGACCACTGCTCTGAATGTACCGGCCGATGGAGGCGTCCATAATGAAGTAACGTGAAGACGAAGTCAAAAAAAAGTCCAGTGTTTATTCCAATAGAGTGTATATTTACAGTGGAAATCTCTCAAAACAAAAATCCAAAAACAAAAAATAAAATAAACTGTTCAAAGTTATCCGTTCCCAAACTTTTGGCTATGTCAATAAATTGACCCAAAATAGAGCAACAAATACCTCCCAACTCACTCTACGAGCCTCCTTACAACACTGAGAGGCCCTCTTAAAAATGATAAGCCCCTCCCACTTAGACTAAACCATTCAGTAATTAAAGAAAATAAAGAAATTTAAGAGACAAAAATATATATATATTTAACAGTAACAAACCAATAAACAGTTAGAATAATATAAAAATATATAAACATTGAAAACAAAACAACTCAATTAATTATTAATGTTGAACAACTTTTAACAAAGAATCAAACAGAACTCCAATCTCCCCCTCACACATGACAGCAATTAACCGTGCCTATTGGCGGGAAAGAGGCATTCAAAATGGTGGCAGTTACTGTGACCGGGTTTCGTCTGTTTGGTAAAGTAAAATGTTCCTGTACGTAAGTATGACAATTTATTATTATGTAAGTGGTTAATTGAAATCAATAAACTTATAACATGGTTACCGGTCTTGTTTGAGTTCTTAACAATACATAAATCAACACAGAGAAATTAATAACTCAGTAAATGGAAAAAGGGCATGGTGAAGACAGGTATCAAAACAATCCACAATAAGTGACACACCTATGTCTGCCTTAACTAATGTTAAAACATGCGCAAAACAGATAGTGTGTTAAGATGTTAGTGTGAAAAGTGTCTGTATGTATGCATTTTCTCAGTCCAGCGTCATAACAAGAGTCTTCTCCAAAATAAGAGTCTCTAGTCACAGAACCTCACTGTGACATTTCCCCCTCCCTCTCCAGACACCGCCTATGGTGTCCTCGAGAGAAAGTCCGCAGTGTAATTTTGTGATCCTGATCTGTACAGCACCTCAAAGTCAAACGGCTGCATGGCCAGAAACCACCTGGTAATGCGAGCATTTGTGTCTCTCATGCGGCCTAACCAGGCCAATGCTCGATGGTCAGTTTCCAACCGGAATTTTCGTCCAAGCAAATAATACTTCAAAGAGTCCAGGGCCCACTTAACCGCAAGGCACTCCTTTTCAACAGTGGAATAGTTTACCTCTCTGGGCAGGAGTTTCCTACTGATGTATACAACTGGCTTGAGTTGCCCTTCTTCCTCTTGAAGGAGTACAGCACCAATGCCATGTTGTGAGGCATCAGTCTGTACTGTGAACAGTTTCCCAAAATCAGGACTCTGAAGAACTGGTTCTTGACATAGTGCATCCTTTAAGTCTTTAAAGGCCTTTTCACAGTCCTCAGTCCATACTACATTGTTAGGCTGGCTCTTTTTTGTCAAGTTTGTTAGGGTTATTGCCCTAGCTGAGAAATTTGGAATAAATTTCCTATACCAGCCAACAAGTCCAAGAAAAGATCTAACCTGCTTCTTTGTCACAGGCCGTCTTGCTCCTTTAACGGCCTCTACCTTCCCCACCTGAGGTCGGATCACACCGTGACCCAGCACAAATCCAAGGTATTGGGTTTCTGGTTTGGCGAGAGTACATTTATCAGAGCGGATGGTTAGCCCTGCAGCCTTGATGCGTTTCAACACCCCCTCAAGGTGCTTCATATGTTCTTCCCAGCTTTGGCTGAAGATTATGATGTCGTCAAGGTACGCTGCAGCATAGCCCTCCGTACCCTGGAGGATTTTATCCATCATCCTTTGAAATGTTGCCGCGGCCCCATGGAGTCCGAAAGGAAGGACTCGGAACTGAAAGTGGCCAAAGGGAGTTCTGAAGGCAGTAAGCTCCTTACATGCTGGCTTCAGCGGTACCTGCCAGTATCCCTTGCAGAGATCCAGCGTACTCAGGTACTTCGCCCTTCCCAGCCTCTCCACCAGTTCATCCACCCGTGGCATTGGATAAGGATCAAATTTACTAACGCTGTTCAGCTTCCTGAAGTCTAAGCAGAACCGGAGGGTACCATCTTTCTTCGGCACCAGCACTATGGGACTACTCCATTCACTTGACGATGGCTCAATAACACCCAGTTGTCTCATGGTCTGTAATTCTTCTTTCATAACAGACAGAAGTTTCTCTGGGACCCGATACACCGACTGACGGACAGGTTTAGGGTCCTTGAGGATGATAGAATGTT
The DNA here is from genome assembly GCA_030578255.1 of Tiaroga cobitis. Taxonomy (NCBI): domain Eukaryota; kingdom Metazoa; phylum Chordata; class Actinopteri; order Cypriniformes; family Leuciscidae; genus Tiaroga; species Tiaroga cobitis. Next base: position 24,362,313 of record CM060597.1, read on the forward strand.
CGACCAAGCCTGTTCTGCCAGGGGTATCCATGAAGAGCTGTTCAGGTATACATTCCCATAGTTGATGTCTCTGTTCTTCACTCAGGTGCTGCAGATTCAATTCGCTGTCACCGCGACAGGTCGGTAAATACTGTTCTTCTACTTCCTCTTCACCCTCTACGGCTCTCACCAACATAGCAATGTCATTGCTCTCCTCTGTTTGGCCTGGAGTTCGATGCGTATGCCATTTTTTCAGCATATTCACGTGAAATGTTTGCAGAGGCTGGTTTCTTGAGGGAATTTCGATCTGATAGGTCACCGGACCTACCTTCTGCTTTATCTGGTATGGGCCTTGCCACTTTGCTAACAGCTTATTGTCGGAGGTCGGAAGTAACAACAGGACTTCGTCCCCTGGTTTGAAACTTCGTGATCTAGCCGTCTTGTCGTACCAGTGTTTCTGTTGTACTTGGGACCTTAACAGGTTTTCTCGTGCCAAGGCAGTACTCTGCTGAAGTTTCTCCCTCATCTTCATCACGTAAGTGAGGACGTTCGTTCTCTTTGGGTTGTCTGTCGCCTCCCAGCTCTCTTTCAGGACATCTAGAGGACCTCTTACTTGGTGGGCGTATAGCAATTCAAACGGAGAGAATCCTGTAGAAGCCTGGGGTACTTCACGGTAGGCGAAAAGGAGGTACGGCAGCCATTTATCCCAGTCTTTGCCAGAGTCTGAAACAAACTTTTTTAACATATTCTTTAGAGTCTGATTGAACCTTTCAACAAGGCCATCAGTCTGAGGGTGATATGGGGTTGTTCGTACTCTCTTAACGCCCAATAGCTGATAAACTTGTTGCAGTGTGCGACTCATAAAGTTAGTGCCCTGGTCTGTCAGAACCTCTTTTGGTATGCCTACTTGCGAAAAGAATTTCAACAAGGCTGAAGCTATCTGCTTAGCAGTAACATCTCTCAAGGGATATGCTTCAGGGTATCTCGTAGCATAATCTGAGATTACTAGAATAAATCGGTTTCCTGCCTGGCTTCTCTCAACTGGTCCAACAACACCTACCCCTATTCTCTGAAAAGGTACATCAATCACAGGCAAAGGGATTAGTGGTGCATATGCAGGAGTCCGACCAGTAGTGAGTTGGCATTCAGGGCATTTTTGGCAGTATTCTTTAATGTCTGTGTACATTCTAGGCCAATAAAATCTTTTAGAGATTCTCCAACATGTCTTTGCGAACCCTAAATGACCTGACCATGGAATGGAATGACCTAATTTTAACACCTCACTTCTTTGTGCTTTAGGTACAACAAGCTGAAGATCTCCTTCCTTAGTCTGCTTATACAGGAGTTCATGTTTCAACACAAAAGGATCATCAAGTACAACATCATTATCATCCTTCTGCTTAACCTGATCAAAACATATGGCTAGTGTTGGGTCCTCCCTCTGCAGCTGGGCTAGACCATTCGGAATCACGATGTCTGACTCACATAACTCAGGTTCAGCAATATCCTCGTTAACCTGCTCTGATATATCCATCAAGTCCTTTACCCAATCTCTACGCTGTCGCAACCTGTTGTCTTTGGTTGGTCCTGCCTCAGTTTCAATATCAGCTGAACAAAAAGGCAAGGTTTGTAAGGGATCATTTGGGTCTGGGTTGTTTGTTGTCTGCACTGCCTGCTTTGACTGAGCCCTTGTCACTACCCCACACCACTCTGTGTCCTGCAGCAATTCAGCCAACACTGGCATATCCGTGCCAAGCAGGATGGGATAGGGAAGAGTCTCAGCAATTCCAACTTTCATCAGATAAGACTGATTCAATACTTCAATATACACTTCCGCAGTAGGCAGTGGAGTGTTGTCCCCATGCACACAACAAACAGTAACAGTCTCGGTGTCGCTCCAGTCTGGTCTGGGAACATATCTGCTCTGCACTAGCGTATATGTACATCCAGTATCTACTAAGGCTAAAACTGGTCTACCATTTAACAAGACAGTTCTAATAGGCTGTGAGTTGCATTTCATGGGGGATGACTGAAATGAATGAGGAACATAACAAAGGCTTGCCTGCTTGGGTTTCTTTAAGGGGCAAAAAGGTCTTGTATGCCCTGGTTGACCACAATGATAACAGACAACGTCTTCCTTAACTACACTCTGTGAAGTTACCTGCGGAGTTGTGGTTTTACTTTGTGTGAGTCTTAGGATTCTATCTTGAGAGTTTGAACCGCCCCCAAATCCCTCAGACTTACCTCTGGCCGAAGGGAGGATTCCTGCATAGCGGAAGTTTCCTGCTCCTTTCCGGGCTGTGATGTATGCCTCCGCCAGTCTGGCAGCCTCAGCAGCAGTCGTTGGATCTCGCTCCTTGACCCAGGTCCTCAAGTCTGGATACAAGACTCGTAGGAACTGTTCCAGAACCAGGGTCTCCATAATATCCTCTTTAGTGCTGCTGGAGTAGCGCACCCACTTGCAAAACAGGTCCTTCAGTCTGATGTAAAGCTCCTGTGCCGACTCCTCGCCAGGGGTATTTAGGTTACGGAACCTCAGTCTATAAGTCTCAGCATTAATTTCATACTTTTTCAATATTGCTCTCTTAACAACATCATAGTCTTGTGTATGCGAAGGGTCCATTGCAACAAACGCAGACCTGGCCTTACCAGTTAGCAACGGTATGAGGTGAATGGCCCATTCTTGCTTAGGCCACTGGTACACCTCTGCCAGTCTCTCAAATGTCAGCAAATAGTGCTCAATATCGTCAGAGTCCTCCAGTCTCGCAAGCCGTGGCTCACGGTCTATCACCCTTGGTGCTTGTCCGTCGGAAACTGCTCCCCGACCGATATGTTCCATGTCAAGTTGCATCTGCGTGACATGGTGACTGAGCACTTTAAAATTTTGTTCTCGTCGGGCTGTCTCTCTCTCTTGACGTTCATCTCTACCCTTTTGATATTCCATAAAGGACTTGAACATCTGTGCCAGAGCAGTAACAGCAGTATCAGCTCCAGCCCCAGAAACCATCGTAGACTGCACTCCTTCATCTGGATCTTCCTCGACTTCACTCTGGTCCACATCTGGCCTTGTTCTTTCATCAGTCTGATTCCTTGTCTTTGGTGGCATTGCAAAAAAAAACCCAAGAATATCCACGTCACCTCAGCGGTACAAAAACTTCTGACACCATCTGTAACAGAGACAGGGGTGTGCCAACTGACATCAAGAGGCCCCAAAGATGTTCAATCAGTAGCAGGACCACTGCTCTGAATGTACCGGCCGATGGAGGCGTCCATAATGAAGTAACGTGAAGACGAAGTCAAAAAAAAGTCCAGTGTTTATTCCAATAGAGTGTATATTTACAGTGGAAATCTCTCAAAACAAAAATCCAAAAACAAAAAATAAAATAAACTGTTCAAAGTTATCCGTTCCCAAACTTTTGGCTATGTCAATAAATTGACCCAAAATAGAGCAACAAATACCTCCCAACTCACTCTACGAGCCTCCTTACAACACTGAGAGGCCCTCTTAAAAATGATAAGCCCCTCCCACTTAGACTAAACCATTCAGTAATTAAAGAAAATAAAGAAATTTAAGAGACAAAAATATATATATATTTAACAGTAACAAACCAATAAACAGTTAGAATAATATAAAAATATATAAACATTGAAAACAAAACAACTCAATTAATTATTAATGTTGAACAACTTTTAACAAAGAATCAAACAGAACTCCAATCTCCCCCTCACACATGACAGCAATTAACCGTGCCTATTGGCGGGAAAGAGGCATTCAAAATGGTGGCAGTTACTGTGACCGGGTTTCGTCTGTTTGGTAAAGTAAAATGTTCCTGTACGTAAGTATGACAATTTATTATTATGTAAGTGGTTAATTGAAATCAATAAACTTATAACATGGTTACCGGTCTTGTTTGAGTTCTTAACAATACATAAATCAACACAGAGAAATTAATAACTCAGTAAATGGAAAAAGGGCATGGTGAAGACAGGTATCAAAACAATCCACAATAAGTGACACACCTATGTCTGCCTTAACTAATGTTAAAACATGCGCAAAACAGATAGTGTGTTAAGATGTTAGTGTGAAAAGTGTCTGTATGTATGCATTTTCTCAGTCCAGCGTCATAACAAGAGTCTTCTCCAAAATAAGAGTCTCTAGTCACAGAACCTCACTGTGACAAGGCAAAGGCAAACAAGCTAAACAAGATAACAAGGGGGCGTGGCTAATCACAAACACCTGGGAAGACTAATAAACAAGAACAACTACAAAGGACTACAAAACATGGCACAAAACAGGAAATAACAAAAGTCCACACAAGACAAGGGGAACACAAGACAGGAATCACAACAATAATAGTTGAGTAATATTTTTTTTATCTAATCTGTTTTGTAAAACAATTAATTGAGCGGTATAACATTCTTAAGATACGGTTTATGTTTTTTTTAATGTTGCCACCGTCCTCACGCCTAGTGATGGCCAAATGAGGCTTCCTGAACCACTGAGGCTTTCCAGCCCATTGGTTCACCAAAAGGTTCGTTTACCTGAAGCCTCATGAAACAGTGTGCTCCCTAGTGACACCTGCTGTGCAAAGCAATGTATCGCACACAAATCTATTCATCCTGAGCAACCAAATTGTCATGGTGTGGGCACACCCTTTTTCTATTGCCTGTGTATTAAATAAAGTTTTTTACTCTGCTTGTGTTTACCTATGCACACACAACTCACACACACATAACTTTGTATTCAGTAGTTCTTTGGGTTAGTGATGACAGTGAATGCCCCAAATGAGTGTAAAGAAATCACTGAGTGCAGTGCTGACTGAGTGCAATAGTGTAGTGATTATGGAACTGGGAGTACAATTATGTAGTGCTTATGGAACTGGGAGTGGAACAGCAAACTGCAACAGGGATGGGAACATTTTTACTGATTTTTATTTAAAAACAAAAGTTTTTTTACAGTATTTGGATTGAGGCGGTTTCTCTTTTTGGAAACCACCTCTCCAGCCTTAGAAAACACCCTTTCACAGGGCACCGATGATGCCGGACAACATAAGAACGTAAGTGCCAGCTTATATAAATTGGGATGTTGGAGCTTCTGTTTGTTCCAATAACCCAGCGGATCCTCAGTCCTTGCCAGATTTGTCTCTGACAAATAACGGTCCACCTCAATAGTAGCATCTGCGGTCACACTGGAGCTCCGTCTGCTGTTATCCACTGTGCTGTCCAGTAGATGCCAAAGGTCACCTATAATTATACAAGGGAAAACACTCACTTCTCAATGGTTCACATTACATGACATTACAAATGTGAAAATTCACATAAGACATAGACTACTTACCACAGGTTGTAGATGGCCCAGCTTGTGAGGCAGGTACTTGAGCTGGGGGTGTTGTTTCAGAATTTCTGATAACATTGGCACATTCTGACTTTAGTCTTGTAATGGCTTCTTGGAGCTTCCCTGGACTTAGGAACCCTAGTTTTTTGAACCTAGGGTCCAGCAATGTAGGCATCGTCATCACACTAATGGATTCCATTTGTAACGCATGCTCTCTGACGCGACGGACAAGGTTGTCAGCCAGCTGCCTTGCCATATTTGATGTTAAGCCCTCGGATTTTCTTACTATTGTGTGGTTCAGCATCTTCATTAGGGGAATAACCTTTGAAGCAGACACTCTTTTTTCTGCAGAAAGCTCTACTGTGGCCTGGTGGAATGGGGCCAGTAGGTCGAGAGCATCCTTCATTGTTTCATACTCCAATGAAGTAGGAGGGCTTACATCTGTCCTCAAAGAGGCTAGAGCTGCCCCCACTGGCTCTCTCAGGTCATAGAGCCTTTCCAGCATGCTGTAAGTGCTGTTCCATCTAGTGTCCACCTCAATAATCATTTTCAGAGCAGGCCTCCCCATCTGCACCTGCACTTGGGCCAGTCTTTCTTTTCCTGTTGTGCTGGTCCTGAAGTAGGTTACAAGCTTCCTACATTTGGTGCGAAGCTCATTTAAGCCTGGCACATCATCGAAAGATTTCTTGACAATTAAATTCAATGCATGTGCAATGCATATCGCATGCCTAATATTCAATGCCCTCACACAGGCAATCATATTGGCAGCAGCATCCGTGACAAGGCACCTCACCTTATCCTTTATGCCCCACTCCTCCATGGCCATGGTATGGGCAATAGCCAAGTTGTCTGCCGTATGGGTGTTTGGGAAATGTTGCACCCCAAGCAAGATTGTCCCAAGCTGGTCATTGGCATCAATAAAATGACAAGTCACAGCCAGGTAAGCCTCCATGTTGATGGACGTCCACATGTCGGACGTAAGGCTAACAGCAACAACATTGTCCAATTTTTCTTTGGCCTTCTCCTTAGCCTCCTCATACCGGGTGTCAACCATGGACTTCAAAGCCTGAGAATGAAAATATTAATTGTTACTATTCATTCTGACTTTATAACAATAAACTACTTTAGTCTATTCACATACATACCTTTCTTGTTGGGAGAACATAGGATGGATCCAGCACATGCACAAGCTCCCTAAACCCCACGTCATCCACAACAGAAAAGGGTTGGGAGTCTTTGATGACCATGTTGACCAAAGCCTCATCCACCATTTTCTTTCTGTAATCTATAACACAGTACAATGCTGGTGTATTGTAGGAGCCTAACACATTATTTACATAATAAAAAAATTAAGATTAAATATTACTTTGACTAGTGGCTGGTCTGTTTGCAGCAGGTTGTGCATCCTCATGCATTGCACGATAATGCCTAAGCATTGAAGAGGTGTTGTTGCTGTAAGTCAGCTCTTTATGGCACAGCAAACATTTCACCTTCAACATGCAGATAATACACATTGTGATTATACAGCGATATGGTGAGGATTATGTGATGTTATGATAATAAATTATATAAATGTATACAAACCTTGTTATGAGCAATCAATTCAAAATGCTCCCAGACAGGAGAAGTTCTCCTCTTTCTTGCTGGCTCCATTGTAAGGGCTCTAGGTTTGCCTTTAACGTTTGCACTCTAAGGCTTTCCCTACAGTCTAGTCTTAGAATAATAATAATAGCAATAATATATATATATATATATATATATATATATATATATATATATATATATATATATATATATATATATATACAATAATAACACTACTACCAATATATGTATATATATATAGCAACTAGAACTAGATATAGGCTAATTTACTCTAATAATCTACTGAACTATGTATACTTTACTCTAATAATCTAATAATCTACTAAACTAAGTATAATGTAATATAATATATAATACAGGCTATGATATATAATGATAACTATGCTACTACAAACTCGCTACTACAACTCGCTACTCACTACTTCGTACAACCAACACTTCAACACCAATGCAAACGCCTACTGCAAAACCCACGAGAGGCGCGAGGTTTCGAACCACTTTTATCCGGAAGCGATACTCAGAATGAAGCAATGACGTATTCAACACAATCCGAGGCCTCGTTTGTTATCGTCACGTGATTTTCACGGAAACGACACAAGCCTCGAATCGGGGCTTCATCTGGAACGCCCCTTTTTGCTCGACACAAGCTCCGGAGCCTCGCTTCAGATGTCACATCACCAGTGTTCGAATTACGGGGGAGCTAAGGGGAGCTCGGCTCCCCTGAAAAGGACCTGGGCTCCCCTGAAAGCCTACTTTGAGACATTTAGGGGGAGCTCTAAAACACTCTCCATTTTTTGTGTCACATAGATTTTGATTTTCTGTACATTAAGGTTCCTGAAATAAATGATTATATTAAAAATATGTCAGTGTTTATTCGCTCCTTACATTACTATTTCCGAACATCTGTCTCCACTAATAAATGCAATGGGCGTGGTTCAGCGAAGTCTGTAGCGGGAGAGCGGGGACGGAGCCGAGCGGTGAATAAGTGGGTCAAGGTCAAATGACAAACACCGGTCTGTGATTTCAGTAATTGGCGTGAGGAGACCGCATATAAGCGGGCCGTGCTGATATTAGTGTGAGAGAGAGACTGGCTCGTGCACGTATCCTGAGAGAAAGTGACTTCTGAAAGCTGTAGGCTATTCACCGGAAAGAGTGGGTCTACAAACTGTATCCAGTGAAGCTGTGTTCAGCGGGAAGAGGATTACTACATCTGTATCCAGAAAGCTGTGTCCAGCGGAAAGAGTAGCCTATTAATTATCATCTGTTTCTGTTGCCTTTTTGATATTTTGAGTTAACGTTATTTGAGCGCGACCACGCGCTGTAAAAGAGCCTTGTAAATAAAAGTGCACGAGTTCCAGCATTCGCCGACCCTGTGTCACCTTCCATCACCTACACACAACGAACCTGTTTTGCATCACACTATTCTTTTAAATGCCCGAACATGCACCAAAAGCGTTAAAGTCAGTCAGGGTCAGGGAGGATCGGAAAATAGGGCTCCCCCGAAAGCCACTTTGTAATTCGAACCCTGCACATCACTACTCACGCCGTCCTCCCACGGCCCTCGACCTCGTCCTGCTTGCCACAGTCATCTTTCAGCGCCTCCACTGGTCTACTGTCCGGTCCTGCGGACTTGCCGTTCTTTAACTGCTTAATGGTACTGCAGATTTCATCCTTTGTAGGTGCACTGCAGTCAATTGGTAGGGCGCTGGCGGCTGGCAAGATGTCCGGAGGGGATGGGGAGATGGTTTGTTTAGCAGCTCTTCAAAATGTTCCACCCATCTGTTCTTTTGCCCTTCCTCATCTGGTATCATTCTGCCATATCTGTCTTTTACTGGTCTCTCTGGCTTGATGAACTTTCCTGAAAGTTTCTTGATGGTAGAGTACAGGTGTTGTGTGTTGCAGTGGTGGGCTGCTGCTTCTGCCTCTGTTGCCAGCATCTCTGTGTAGTTCCTTCTGTCTGACCTGATGCTGTGCTTGACGTTCTTGTTTTCCTCCGTTTACTCTTCTTGTGCCTCTGCCTCTGTTGCTCTTTTTCTGCTATTATTTACCGCTGCATTTTTTTGTTTTTCTCTCTTTTATCTTCCTCTGTGTCTAGGGATCCAGCACTTTTGGCATGTTGTTTTCACTTTCTTCCAATTTTCATTGACAGTCTCTTCTTCTAGAAATGCTTGCAGTACATGGAACTTGCTGGAAAGAGTGATGCTGAATGGTCCGATGCAACATCTGTTCCACGTGTTGACACGTACATCCCGAAGAGACCTATGGAACTTCTTTGAGATGAATACATGGTCAATCTGGTCAATCTAAGTCAACAGGTCTGTTGATACCCAAGTCACCTTGTGTATCCTTCTGTGATGGAAGAAGCTCCCTCCGATGATCAGGTTGCTTGTGGCACACAGGTCGGCAAATAATAATAATAAATATTATTTGTATTACACTTTTCATTACAGCAATCTCAAAGTGCTACAGAGCATTTAGTAATATAATTAAAAATTTTAAATCGATAAATAGTTAAAGGGGAAAAAATACATTCAGTGAAAAGCTTTTTTAAAAAGATATGTTTTTAGGTTTTGTTTAAAAACATCTGTAGTCTGTGGGGCCCTCAGGTGATCAGGGAGGGCATTCCACAGCCTCAGAGCAACCGATGAAAAGGCCCTACCACCCATGCTGCAGATATTGGTTCTGGGGGCGTAGAGGGTGTTTGTGTTTGCAGACCGGAGGGTGCGTGAGGAGGTCTGGTGGGTGAGGAGTTCCTGTAGGTAAAGGGGGGCATGTCCGTGAATGCACTGGTGGGTGAGGAGGGAAACCTTATATTCAATTCTGAGTGGGACAGGAGTTTGAACGGAGTTTGGCGATGTTCTTGAGGTGATAGAATAATGTCTTACAGAGGTGTTTGATGTGGGTGTCAAAGGTGAGTTGAGAGTCCATTTTAACACCCAAATTGGTGACAGATGGGGAAAGGGCGATGTTTTGGCCTGAGAAAGTGATACTGCTGATGGTGGAAAAGCGGAGCTGATGTGGTGTGCCAATTAAGATGGGTTCCGTTTTGTAACTATTTAGCTGAAGGAAATTGAGCTTCATCCACGCCTCCTCCAGGCAGGTGTTCAGTGTGGATGCTGGCAAGGGAGTAGAAGAAGTGGGTTGTCCTGAGATAAAGCTGTGTGTCATCAAAATAACAATGGAATGATATACCATGTCTGCTAATGACTTTGCCAAGGGGGAACATGTAAATGGAGAAGAGTGTGGGGCCCAGCACAGAGCCCTGAGGGACACCGCAGGTGACGTTATGAGTGTGTGATTTGGCTTTGCCCAGGGCGACGTGCTCAGTTCTGCCGGTCAGGTATGAGATAAACCAGTTGTGAACATTTTCTGAGAGTCCAATGGTGTATTGCAAGCGGTGGAGGGGGATGTTGTGGTCTACTGTATCAAAAGCAGCTGTTAGGTCTAGTAGGATGAATAGAGATGGGGAACCAGTATCTGCTGACATCAGGAGGTCGTTGGTGATCCTGACCAAGGCTGTTTCTGTGCTATGGCCAGGGCGGAAACCCGACTGAAACTTTTCAAACAAGTTATTGTGTTTGAGGTGAACATGAAGTTGTGCTGCAACTGTTTTTTCCAGAACCTTTGATAGGAATGGAAGATTGGAAATGGGCATGTAGTTGGAGAGAACTTCTGGATCCAGAGTGGATTTTTTCATTAGAGGTCTGATGACAGCAGTTTTTAATGTTGATGGGATATGGCCAACCAAGAGGGAGTGGTTTATGATCTTGGTGATGAATGGAGAAATGGCAGAGATGTTGGACTTCAACAGGGCTGAAGGGAAAGGGTCCAGGGCACAGGTGGACAGCTTAATTTTTTTGATGACGTCCTCCACTTCTTCCTGTGTGGCCGCAGAGAAATAGCAGAGGGGCTGGACAATCTCAAACGGTGGGTCGGCCGTTGGGAGGGGCAGGACAGTAGTGGTTGAGAAGTGTGAGCGGATGTTATTAACTTTTTGTTTGAAAAAAGTGATGTGCATGTTACACCTCTGCTCGGTGGTCTCAGGGTGGGAGAGTAAGGGGGGTTTGAGAAGGTGGTTTATTGTTGAAAAAAGTTGTTTGGAGTTACCGGGGCTGTTATTGATGATAGTGGAATAAAACCTGGACCGTGCGTGCCCCAGAACTTCTGCATATGCCCTCTTTTGTTCCATGTATGCCTGTATGTGAACAGTCAGTCCAGAGGGCTTTATCTGCCGCTCAGGGACACGCCCAACCACCTTCATCTTTCGCAGCTCACAGGTGTACCAGGGTGCAGAGCGCGTGAATGAGACTGACCTGGAGCCAGTTGCACCAACAGGGCGTACGCCTGGTCTTAAGGTAAGTAGGTCTTAACTCAACATTCTAAGTCCGACCTAATAGTTACGACCGTTGCACCATCCAGGCTTAAGTCCTCTTTTCGCTAAGACCGGGCGTAAATCTTACGCCTAGTCAGTAGCAGGCGTAAAGTCAAAATCTAGGCAAGTTTCTATAGTAACCACTTCATAACTCAGCAGTAAAGACATGGCGCGCCTTATACACAGACTTTACAATGAGCGGGCTATTAGACGGGAGAGAATTATTAGGGACAGAAATAATCCATTGGACATTTACAATGATGAGGAGCTGATTGAGAGGTTTCGATTCTGTCGGAGAGATATATATGAACTTGTAGAAGAGCTGTCACCCGACTTACAGTTTGTGTCGAACCACAACGCAGCATTGCCACCGGCATTACAGCTGTTGATGGCGCTACGTTTTTATGCAAACGGTGCGTTTCAAAACACTGTTGGAGACATGATTAATGTCCACAAATCCACTGCATGTCGGGCCATCCGCAGAGTATCACTGGCACTGAGCCGCCGCCTTCCGCGATCTGCTCACCTCCCCACTGAGGCTGAGTGTGCAGTGATGAAACAGCGATTCCGCCGGGCCTCTGGCATTCCTGGTATTGTGGGCTGCATCGATGGGACTCACGTCCGGATCCAGGCACCATCTGAGCATGAATATCTGTATGTCAACCGCAAGGGATACCATTCAATCAATGTGCAGATTGCGTGTGACGCCAATTATAACATCTTTAATTTGGTGGCGAGATGGCCTGGATCTGCCCATGACGCACGCATCCTCCGGGAGAGTGCGTTATACCAGGATTTCGAGGCTGGAAGAGTAAACGGGCTGCTTCTCGGCGACAGTGGATACCAACTGAAACACTGGCTGATGACTCCTATAATTGCTCCGAGGACTGAGCAAGAACGACGGTACAACACCATCCACACCACCACTAGGTCACTCGTTGAGCGGTGCATCGGAGTCCTCAAGCGCAGGTAAAATCCTTTGCCTTTGCCGCTATCCATGGTACTGATATAGTGCGATCACTGAAAGCTATATAACAAAATATACAATTGCGTCTTTAACGGTTGCTGTCTGTCGTGCAGTAAACTGACCTGCCCATCATCTTGTCACAGTTAAAATCCTCCACATTTCGTTTAATTTAATTTCCTACCGAATCGGAGAAATGCAGCAGCACGTTGATGTGCAGTCGCTGAGACTCTCCTCATATTAATGCATAATGATACATTTAAAAGTCAATGGCCAAACGGATCTTTATAAAAGCCCACATTGTTATTGCAGATGAAATATAACACGGATTACATTAAATATATATTTTTTGTCATGTTAAACTTTGATAAGTCACTAATCAAAGTAAGTAATCATTTAACAATTTTTTCTAGGTTTCATTGTCTTCATGGGGAGATACGGATGCACCCTGAGCGAGTCTGCACCGTAATAGCAGCGTGCACTGTCCTCCACAACATCTGTGTCACCAAGAGGATCCCTCTCCCTAGGCAACACCATCAGCCGGTGCCGGAGGAAGGTGTCGAACCTGTGGACCATGCAGGGCATGAAGATGTCGGTGGACGACTAGTCCGTACACGCATTATTAATTCTTTATAAATGTAAAGCTATAAAATGTAAATGTAAACTATTATAAAACTATTGTTTCACTTAAAATAATTCTACTAATTATCTGCAGGTTGTAAACCATAAACCATAAAAAAATAAACCACAAAGAAAGTCCAGTATGTCTATAATAAAGTTTTTTTTTAATTTACATATAATTGTCATTGATTCATTGCACACAATTTGCCATTAGGCTTATTTACAGAATTACAAAAGACCGCCCATCCTCTTCAGAAATAGGCGAAGATGATCTGTTTAGGCCTATCTGTTGTTGGAGCAACTGTATTTCTAATGATATTTTTTGTTTTTCGAGTTTCAGCTTTTCCTGCTCGGTCTGTAATTTTTTTGTTTCAGCCTCCACTCTAACAATTTCCTTTTCAAGAAGTGTCTGCTGCAGATTATCCAGCCTCTTTATCCGTTTCGCCGGCGGTGCACCACTGCTGCCTTCATACGAAATTTCTGGAGTGACTGGGGGCTCTATAGAGTCTGAAAATACAGAGATTCTGTCATACGGATACTGTTATCTGACAACTATTAAAACTGTTATTGTAGGCTACTCTAATATATTGCTAGGCTACACACCTTCACAATTCACACTCTCGCTTGAGTGGTCGTCATCCATCTCTGGAGAGACAGCAGTTTCTTCTAGGTCGGTACCGCCACTTTCCGCACCGACCAAACCAATAAAAGCCGGGGAATCCTCTCCAAAGATATCAACAATTATGGTACTGTACACAGACGTTTTTGGGGGTGGACCCCCGCCGGTCGGGTGGTGTTTTTGTGAAGAAAAATCTTTTTTTGCCTTGCTCAGGAGGTCTTTCCACTTTTTTCTTACATCGCTCTCTGTCCGAAAGCAGCCGGAGTCAGAGCAATCATTAATCGCCTCCGTTATCTGTCTCCATGTTGTTTGTTTCTTCTTGTTAGTTATTGCGTTTGATTGCTTGGCAGTAAGTGTGTGTCTGTGCTGACTGTACAACTCTATTAGTTCCCTTTCGTAGTCACTCCGAGTTACGTCGGATGACGGAGAATGGGGGTTTCGCCAGAAAGCCAATCCTCTTCGAGTATTAAAAAACGAGCCTATGGCAATGAAATGCCATGGGTCTGCGGAATTTGCATAATGTATCTCCGCCTCACTGCGTGAGTATCTAAGGAGAGACAGCTGCAACAGCAGATCATGTTTTCGCTTCGGAGCCAAGAGAATCTCTTCACTCCACAAGCCAAATCCTGAGTATTCTCAGTGACTACATCTCTTCGAGACGAGCGAACTCTCTGATGTTGGTGTGACGGCGGTATCCAGCGAGTTTCATATTGCCTGCGATCTGAGCAGTGGTCTGCCGGTCTGTGTGTCTCTCCCTGGTCGCTTCAGCATCCGCAGAGTTTTTTTCCTCTCACTAAAAGAGCGTGCACGCGGCACGTCTTTTTAAAGACGCGTCTTTCTAAAGACGATCTGCCCGTGTATTTCTGAGTGCGGTATTCTGATAGATTCAGCTGTTGGGCGCGAGCGCTGTTTGGCGTGTTTGGGCTTTGATCACGCTCGGACAGCGCTCGTGGGTGTGTCACGTTCTCTCAGTGGGAACGTGACCATCGCAATGTATACGGTCGAGACTCTGTGAGCTCATTTGAGTGAGAGTCCCCTCATCCATCACCCGATCTATTTTTCTCCACGTGAGATAATACTTCGGCTGGTGGCCAGGGTGACTAAGACGTCAGGTCTGGAACTAACCGACGAAAATTCCTCGGTCCACACCCCGTCTTTCACGTTGCAACCCACGTGGTCCCGAGTGGATTCGCCGGCCCGCCCGCGGGCCCGCGTTCTCATTCGGTCCACCAGCTGATGAAATCATGTTTATCGCCGCATCACAAGGTGAGCTGGAGTCCTCTGGAGATGGCTCGTCTGTGCTGCTGTCCTCGGATGTGCTAGCATAGCGAGCTTGATTCAGAATTCACAGCTATGCTTTCCCGGGCTGCCACGAGTATCGGGTTTGTGTGGAAAATTCTGCCATATCCCGAGCACTTGAGGCTGATGATTGGTTTTTGGGGGTGGCGAACCCAAATCCTTTCTACCCGGATGTGCATGAAGAGGCCATGAGATCGTGGAAGTCTCCTTTGACTTTTCGCGACTGCTCTGCGGCCTCTTCCGCCTTCTCTGCCCTCGTAGAGGCCGCAGTCTACGGTACACTGGGGTGCCCCCCTGTGGAGTGTTCTGTGGCAACACTTAGGTGTCCCCACAGCGCCTCCACCTGGCGTGGCAACCCTAAGCACCCCCCCAATGCCTGTAGGTTCTTGTCTACTCCGGTGGCGGGGACCTATAGAGCTGCGGGGCAGGCTGCCACCTCACTGTGTGTTATTGCCATCCTTCTGGGTGTTCAGTGACATGCACGAGGGTAGGGCTGATTCAGGGCTCATCCTTGAGCTGCCTGCCGTCACCGACCTTGCTCTACGAGCGACGAAGGTGACCGCACGCTCCCTGAGTCAGGTGATGTCCACATGTGTGGTCAGACATTTCTGGCTTAACCTGGTTGATGTGCGCGAGGCTGAGTGAACCAGTTTCCTCAACTTCCCCATATCCCAGGCTGGCCTCTTCGGCGGCGCGGTCGAGAACTCTGCCCAACAGTTCTCGGCCGCCCAGAAGTGGACTGTGGCTTTTTTCTGACCCTGCGGCTTCTGCTGCCAATCAGCCGGCGGCTCAGACGCTTCAGTCCGCTTGCCGTCGAATGCGCCCTCCTGCGACTTCCGCCCCCTCCCGCCGGCCCCAGCAGCACCGGGCCGGGCCGTGGAGGTGGTCGCAGGGAGGTGCCCCTGCCCGTACCAGCCCCGCAGCCCCGCTGTACGCCAGGCTATGCGGCGCTCCCGTTACGGGCAGCTCAGTTATGGCTTGCAGTTCTCATGGAGTGGTTGCAGGCCCACTCCTTCCCCCGGTGGAGGGCTGGGGGAGAATCTTTTAAAAAAGAGCTGCATCCCATCTCTGAGCACGCAGAGCTGGACGGCAGTGCGCGACGCCCCCGAGCCTCGCCACTCTCGTTCCCCTCTGTCTCTGAGGGTGCGGATGACAGTGCGTGCCGTCTCCAGACCACACCACTCTCGTCCCCCTCTATCGCCAGACCCCTGGCAGAGCAGACCCCCGCGGAACGCTGGTCCTTCCCTGGTCTCCTCTGTCAGGACGCGGAGCATGACTGTGCACGCGTGCTGGGCCGCTATGCCACCCTCACCTGTGCCGGTCACTCCGCTCCGCTGCCCCTCCGGGGGGACGCCTGTGGCTCGGATGATTCCACTGGATCAGTGTTTGGTGGCTTGGTTAGAGCTCCCCAATCTGTCCTGTTGGGTCGCCCGAATGATCAGGCTCGGCTATGCGATTCAGTTCGCACGGTCTCCTCCCCGCTTCAGGGGAGTCCGCTTACTGTGGTCGGTGGCTATGCCCCGATCATGAGAGCGGAGGTTGCCACCCTGCTGGCGAAGGGTGCAATCGAGGCTGTCCCTCCAGCCGAGGTGGAGTTACGGGTTTACACCCCGTACTTCATTGTCCCCAAGAAAACCGGTGGGTTACGGCCAATCCTGGACTTGCGCGTCTTGAACCGCTCCCTTCACAGGCTGCCGTTCAAGATGCTCACGGCCAAACGCATTTTCGAATGCGTGCGGCCACAGGATTGGTTTGCAGCGATAGACCTGAAGGACGCCTACTTCATGTCTCCATTTTACCTCGACACAGACCGTTTCTTCGGTTTGCTTTCGAGGGGCAGGCATACCAGTACGCGGTTCTCCCATTCGGGTTGGCTCTGTCTCCTCGCGTCTTTACGAAGGTCGTCGAGGCAGCCCTTGTTCCCCTACGCGAACACGGGGTTCGCATCCTGAATTATCTCGACGACTGGCTAATATTAGCTCACTCTCGAGATCAGGGTTGCGAACACAGAGATCTAGTGCTCCGGCACCTAGCCCGTCTGGGCCTTCGGGTCAACTGGGAGAAGAGCAAACTTTGCCCCGTGCAGAGGATCTCTTTTCTCGGTATGGAGATAGACTCGGTCGCCATGTCCGCGCAGCTTACGAGCGAGCGCGCACACTCACTGCTGACTTGTCTTCGACAGTTCGAGGGCAAGAGTGCGGTCCCACTGAAACTTTTTCAGAGGCTCCTGGGGCATATGGCATCCGCAGCCGCAGCAACGCCACTCGGATTGCTTCATATGAGACCGCTTCAGCTGTGGCTTCGCGATCGAGTCCCGAGGTGGGCATGGCATCGCGGTACGCTCAGAGTTCTAATAACTCCGACCTGCCGTCAGACCTTCACCCCGTGGCGGAACCTCAGCTTTCTACGGGCCGGGGTTCCCCTAGAACGAGTTTCCAGGCATGTTGTCGTCTCCACAGATGCCTCTGCCACGGGCTGGGGCGCCATGTGCAATGTACATGCAGCCGCGGGCTCCTGGACAGGACCCCAGCGCCTCATGCATGTCAATTGCCTCGAGTTGCTGGCAGTACGCCTTGCCCTGCACCGCTTCCGTGCGTTGCTCCTGGGTCAACACGTACTTGTCCGCTCGGACAATACCGCGACTGTAGCGTACATCAACCGTCAGGGTGGTCTACGCTCTCGCCGTATGTCGCAACTCGCACGCCACCTCCTCTTATGGAGTCAGAAGCACCTGAGGTCCCTTCGTGCTATTTACATTCCTGGAGTGCGGAACCGTGCAGCCGACGAGCTGTCACGGCTCCGGCCAACCTCTGGCGAATGGAGACTCCATCCCCAGTCGGTCCAGCTGATATGGGACCAGTTCGGGGACGCACAGATAGATCTGTTTGCCTCCCACGACTCATCCCATTGCGCCCTGTATTACTCCCTGACCGAGGGCACGCTCGGCACGGATGCACTGGCGCACAGCTGGCCGCAGGGCCTACGCAAGTATGCGTTTCCCCCAGTGAGCCTTCTCGCACGGACTCTGTGCAAGATCTAGGAGGACGAGGAGCAGGTCATATTGGTCGCCCCATACTGGCCCACCAAGACCTGGTTCTCCGAACTGATACTCCTCGCGACAGCACCTCCTTGGCCAATTCCTCTGAGGAAGGACCTCCTTTCTCAGAGACGGGGCACCCTATGGCACCCTCGTCCCGATCTCTGGAGACTCCACGTGTGGCTCCTGGACGGGACGAGGCAGGCTTGAGTACCCTGCCACCAGCGGTGGCGGCTACCATCACTTCCGCTAGAGCATCGTCCACGAGACATGTCTATGCGTTGAAGTGGAACCTCTTCGTTAACTGGTGCTCTTCTCGCCGAGAAGACCCCAGGAGATGCTCGATCAGCGTTGTGCTTTCCTTCCTGCAAGACGGGTTGGAGCGAAGGCTGTCTCCCTCCACCCTGAAGGTGTATGTGGCCGCTGTCGCCGCATATCACGAAGCAGTTGAAGGTAAGTCTCTTGGAAAACACGACCTGATCCTCAGGTTCCTGAGAGGAGCGAGGAGACTGAATCCTCCTCGCCCTCCTCTCGTTCCCTCTTGGGACCTCTCAGTGGTCTTCTGTGCCCTGCAGAGGGCTCCCTTTGAGCCTCTGCAATCAGCTGAGCTTAAGATCCTGTCAATGAAGACAGCGCTCCTGGTTGCGTTGGCCTCCATCAAGAGGGTAGGGGACCTGCACGCATTCTCCGTTGACGAAGCGTGCCTGGAGTTCGGGCCCGGTCACTCTCACGTGATCCTGAGACCCCGGCCTGGATATGTGCCCAAGGTTCCCACCACTCCCTTCCGGGACCAGGTGGTGAACCTGCAAGCGCTGCCCCGGGAGGAGGCAGACCCAGCCTGGGCACTGCTCTGTCCAGTACGCGCACTCCGTGCTTACGTAGACAGGACGCAGTGTTTCAGGACCTCAGACCAGCTCTTGTCTGTTATGGTGGGAAGCTGAAGGGAAAGGCTCTCTCCAAACAAGGTTGTCTCACTGGATAGTGGACGCCATTGCTTTGGCATACCAGCAGCAAGGTCGACCATGCCCCCTTGGTGTGACTGCCCACTCCACCCGGAGTGTGGCGTCCTCTTGGGCTTTAGCGCGTGGCGCCTCGCTAACAGACATCTGCAGAGCTGCAGGCTGGGCGACACCTAACACATTCGCCAGATTCTACAATCTCCGAGTGGAGCCAGTCTCCGCCCATGTACTGTCTTTTTCAAGCTAACATGGGAGCTGTTAAGTGTCTCGCTTGCTCGCCATTCCACTCCACGGACTGGATACGTGCGATATTTCCTCAGGTGAGCCTTCCTCTCTGAAGCCCTGAGTTCCTCCAGCACTGTTGACGCTGGCGCCAGTGTCTATTGCCTGTGCGTCGGCTAGGTGCCTCCGTGTGCATGGTTCCTCCTCTGAGTAACCCCCACATGTGTATTTTCCACTGTAAGCCTCTTTGAGCATGTGTCTTTCCCTCGGCAAGTCACCTGCCACTCCTGGAGTTGAAAGTAGATGCCACCCTACGGGCTGGTCACTCCAGTGTTCCTCCATATGTAGCCCCCTTGGGCCATATGTGTATTCTTAAGTCCTCCCTATGGGTAGGCATGCTGCGGCATATCTCCCATGAGATATGCTTCCCAGTGTACCTTGGTATTCCTGTGTTAAGTAGGACTCCTTCGTCCGTGCCTATATCACGACAGGGAGGTCAGACTTCGCAGGGCACTGGAAGACAGCTGTGAAGGTGGCGTGATTTCAGAGGGACCCCCATTCTCCGTCATCCGACGTAACTCGGAGTGACTACGAAAGGGAACGTCTCGGTTACGGATGTAACCCTCGTTCCCTGAGTAGGGAACGGAGACGTTACGTCTCCCTGCCACTTCCGCTGTACCGCTGGGTAGACGCCTGTGTTCAGTCTCGGCTCCTCAGCGAAGACATGATCTGCTGTTGCAGCTGTCTCTCCTTAGATACTCACGCAGTGAGGCGGAGATACATTATGCAAATTCCGCAGACCCATGGCATTTCATTGCCATAGGCTCGTTTTTTAATACTCGAAGAGGATTGGCTTTCTGGCGAAACCCCCATTCTCCGTCATCCGACGTAACGTCTCCGTTCCCTACTCAGGGAACGAGGGTTACATCCGTAACCGAGACGTTTTCGTATCTCTATGTCGGTGAAATTTCCTTTCCTTTTTCTTTGATCCTCCATTGATACGGCTACAAGTTAACCAAAAAAGAGGAAAATTGTTTACAACGTAACCCCAGCAACGCACGATGCTAGGCAACTGCTATAGTTCCATGGCCATTCACAGGAACGCGCATCGCTAAAACCAGGCGTAGTTATGCCTAGGCTTAAGTTTGGTTGGTGCAACAGACGTTAGGTCAACTCTAAAGACTGGTCTTAACTAAGACCTACTTAGCAGTTAGGACCAGGCTTAGTAAAGCCCTGTTGGTGCAACTGGCTCCTGGATATTAAGGGGGCGTGGAGGTCCAGAAGACTGTTCAGGGACTGGTTGTAGAAATCCACGGAGTCAGCAACAGAAAGGAAGTCAGTAAAGCCGGAGGGGAGATGTTGAAGGTCCTGGGCCAGGGCATCCGCATTGATGTTTTTCAGCTTTCTGTAGTGGATCTGTCACTTTGCTTTGGTGTGGGGTGGTAAGGAAAGGGCAATTCCATTGACACAACCTTGTGATCTGAAACACCAAGATCATAAACATGTAGGTTGCTAATGAGGGCGGAGTTAGAGATGACGAAATCGAGTGTGTGTCCCCTGGAATGTGTGGGGACATCAACAAGTTGTTGTAAATCGAAGGAGTCTAGCAACTGAAGGAAATCAGCAGCGGGATGACATGAGGGGGTGTCGACATGAATATTTATATCTCCCAGAATTATTGTATTTGCATATGTAGTACAGAGTGTTGTGAGGAGATCTGACGTTTCCGGGATCAAAGTAGAGTTGAGTTTAGGGGGCCGGTAGATAAGGAGAACAGTCATTGGAAATGGGGGCTTACATGTAAATGCAAGACACTCGCAGGAAGATGTTGCAGGCAGCGCGATGGGGGACAGCTCCAGGTTCTGTTGGTGAATGACAGCTAGGCCACCACCACGGCCAGTGCTGCGAGCTGCCTCCACGTAACTGTAGCCTCGGGGACAGGCTTCATTTAGGGCAGAGTAAACCTCTGGCTGATGCCAGGTTTCCGTCAGACACATGAAGTCAAGTCCTTTCTCCTTGATCTGTTCTTCAATCAGTGGGGATTTATTATTGATGGATTGAGTGTTGAAAAGTTAGATTTTGACCAATGACTGTGGGGTGAATCTCTGTATGGGTCGCAAAACATTAAAATCCACTCCACAAAATGTTTCCAGCCAAAAGTGCGGGGATCCCATACTGGAGTGCAGAGGTTAATGGTAAATGGACTGCATTTATATAGCGCTTTCACAGACCCAATGGCCACCAAAGCGCTTTACATATTACCTCACATTCACCCATTCACTCACTCATTCATACACCGACGGCGGTGTCAGCCATGCAAGGCGCCATCCAGCACGTCGGGAGCAGCTGGGGTTAGGTGTCTTGCTCATGTACACCTCGACACTTGGTCAGGTGGAACCGGGGATTGAACCACCAACCTTCCAGTTTGTAGACAACCTACACGAACCACTGAGCCACTGCCGCCCGCCAGGTCTCGCGATATTTCCAGTGTTGATGGTAGCTGGAGCGACGGTACTCTGATGACGCGTCAGACATGGATGACCAGAGAGATGGAATGTTTGTAGCAGAGCAGCTTGGCTGGTTATGAAAGATGAATTTTCGACTGGAGCCTCTATGAATGTAACGAGGACGGCGAAGAAGTCCAAGTTCTTTAATGATGGGGATGTTAAATCCAGGTGTGGTTGCGAAATTAAGTCGTCGGAGTTGCGAGCTGGAATAGCTGAATGCCATAGTGAGCTGGAAGTCGACTGTAGCATGTAGGCAGGGCAGGCGATTGCCTAGGCCTAAGGCCTCAGGCTTTGAGGAGGGGCCTTCATAACCGTAACATCCCCTATATATATAGTCCACCAGACGGGCAGAAATATAGCCTCATTGTTCTTCGGATATTGTTGAATTGTCACTCATCTGCAGTTAAACCTATTAATGTTTCCGTTTCAAAGTGGGTGCCAGCTTCTGAAAGTTTGTGTAACGGACGCATCCATCAGGTGCTGCGAAGCAAAAGCCTAAATAGGCACGCAAAGAAGCACAGCTCGTAATGCAGGTGTGTGAGTTGTCGTCATCTATTTTGGAGTAATTGCAATGTATTCTAGATATAAACTTGTACTGTAGATCAGCGTTATTTCTGGAAAAATCTTCACGCTTTATTACGAGTTTAAAAGAGCGTGAGCGTCATTAACGTGCCCAGACGCGACGCTTTGAATTTGCGCGTACAATAAATAACATTGCGTTGGGAGCTGACTAAAAACGCTACAAAAGTAAAAGTCAAGACCATTGTATTCAAAGTTAAAAAGCCAACACACTACAACATTTTTAAATGTTTCAAATAAAGGATCTAATATCTATGGGTCTATCTTCTAAATTCTGCTGATGATTAGATTAGATAGTACCCTGACATCATAGCCTACTTACGCCAATAATATCAGTTTAGAATTTTTTTTTTCTAATTAGTAGCGATCGTGTCTTTCTCTTCCACTTGATTTGTGTATAGCATATTTAAGCTAACAATACAATGAATAATATCATATTACTTATATTAATAATATGACAATATCTGCAGTCAATAATGGTTAAATGGGAGGGAAAAATCCTGCCCATACCGCAGCTATGAAAAAAATGATAAAAGCACTTATGTTCATCTCCTGAACTGGTATTCTGGAACTGTGAATAAATTGAATAAAACAGCAAAATAACAACAATAACAATAACATCTTCATTAAACAAAAAAGAGATTACCTTAGATAAAGTTTGATTAATATGTACATACAGAAGCCTGCTGGTAAAAAGTCTGGACCAATTACTATTTTTAATGTTTTTGAAAGAAGTTTATTGTTATGCTCTACAAGCTTGCATTTTTTTAAATAAAAAATACAGAAAAAAAACAGGAATATTCAGCAAGGATGTGTTAAATATATAAAAAGTGATAGTGAAGACTTTTTTAAAACAACTTTTTAATAATCAAAAAATCCTGAAAATAAATATAAAATAAATATTAAGCACCATTTCTAACATTTGATAATAAATCAAGAATATTATAAAGTTTTCTGAAGGATCACGTGACACTAAATTCAGCTTTGCATCACATAAATATATTTTAAAGTATAGTAAAATAGGAAAACCATTATTTTAAATTTGAATAATATTTCACTATATTA
The DNA here is from genome assembly GCA_030578255.1 of Tiaroga cobitis. Taxonomy (NCBI): domain Eukaryota; kingdom Metazoa; phylum Chordata; class Actinopteri; order Cypriniformes; family Leuciscidae; genus Tiaroga; species Tiaroga cobitis. The sequence continues at coordinate 24,385,476 of CM060597.1, forward strand.
TTTTTCTGTATTTTTGATCAAATAAATCCAGGCTTGATGAGCATAAGAGACTTCTTTCAAAAACATTAAAAATAGTAATGTGTCCAAACTTATGTACCGTGTAAGTAAAAATATACTACATTTAAAATTAAATGTTGTATAAATTTAAAAGGTTAGGAATCATATGTGTTTCAAGAGTTTTTTATTGGGGGTGGGGGGCCTCCAACATGAATATTGCCTAGGGCCTCCAAATGTCTAGAACCGGCCCTGGTGTGCTCGTTGTAGCCTATATGTGTGTGTATACCGTAAGTAATCATGCAAACATACTTTTATCTTGCTCTTTTTTTCTCCTCCTCTGTCATTTTCTTCGTTCTATTTTCGGCACCAGAGGGATACGTCCTTTTTTGTGACATGGCTTAACATTACCGCGAGTTCGCGACTATGCGCAGTTGCGCACGAATTGTCTATGCACGCGCGAGGTGTCTAGATTATGCGCATGACTTAAACGCTGGCAGACACAGCACAAGGGGCCCCAAGCAGCCGCTTAGTTCGCTTATGCCTCGGGCCGGCCCTGATACACACACATATACAACGAGCGCCAGTACATCATTACCGGTATTCTAGTAATAGACTTTGTTGGATTCTGTCATGTACAATCTAACAAAGTCTGTTACAATAATACTAATAAAAAAAAGACTTTGTGGACAGTTACACTGTATTGAGACAGTTGAGAAATAATAATATTTTTACAGTTTTCAACAATAATTGTCATTGTTGAACCCTTGCTCTTATTATGTTTTTGATTTCTCAGTTATTTTAGCAAATAATTTATTTGATATGTTTTGAGACAGTTTGTTTTAAGAAGTTTCAATGAGATAGTAAAAGAGAAAAGTAAAAGTAAAAAAAAAAATATTTAAGTAGGTTATCTATTTTTTATTAAGTATTTATTTTGTATTTATACATAACCTCACTGTATTAATTTATAATGTATCATTGTTTCGTGTTATTTGTGTCAATAATCGTCAAGCACAGGTGACTCCGCGTAGTGGGAGGGGCCCCCAAATCAAATTCTGCTTAGGGCCCCCAAAAGGCTCGGGCCGGCTCTGGCATACCGAGTCAGAACAGTTTGAGTGTCCGTGCCGAGTTTGGAGTATGTTGAGTTAAAGCTCTAGGAGGAGATAGAGTTGTAAATTTTTGAGTAATAATAATAATAATAATAATGATAATAAGTTTAAATAGGATTTCAGTAAGTTGGCTTTCAAAAGCCAACTTAATTAAAAGTAACTCCCAATGTTAACTTATTGTTAATTTAACTGTTGTATAACATAAATATCTCAGTTGCAATTGTGCACGGGAAAACATCACCTTTGCTGGTGTAATATTCTAATATAAGAACATGATATAAATATAAGACAAAAAAATAATTTGGGGACATACCTACAGTAGGCTATGAACTGCACACAGCAGTGAAAGGACGATAGACAAATGCGATGTCAGCTCACAGTGCCTCGTACATAGTTAAAACAATGATTACAATATCATAATAGACAATACACATCGCACACCCCTACGCACATATAGAATGAACTTACAACTGAACTGACATTTACCAACTTTCTTCTTCTCTCCTCTCTCGCGTGCAGGAGACAGACGTTATTCTGCCGTGTGATGCGAATTGTCACGTGAACAAGCAAATCCACAAAGATAGAATAATAAAAAAATAATACGCATACAACGATAGCAAAAAACAGTTTCGTAAAAATTATTTCACACTTCACATTTAGGGGGGCCACAAGGGGGGGGGCAAAGCTTGTTGTCACAGGGCCCCCCCCCCCCCCCCCTAGAACCGCCACTGCAGCCACTGACTGATACTCTTCGCACAAAATGAATAATCTGTTAATTTGAAGCATTTCACAGCATCTACCTCTAATGTATTTTTAACGCGTAACTTTTCAGCTCCACCTTTTCTTTTCTTCCCCTTTTCATCCATGGCTGTTCTAATGTTACGTCTTACTTGAGTGTTCCTTGGCGAATATTTAAATATTAACATGAGCGGAGTTGAATAAAGAAAGTGTTTGGCAGGATATTCAAAACGGTAAGCGCACTGCTTTGTTTACGGTCTGTATCTGCAGCGGGCAGCGTCGGTTTCTCTTTTTGAATGACGAATATAGACGAATTTATCTGCAGAATTGTCTCATTTACACCCAGGCGCAGAAAGCGCATTCTAGCTAACAGTCGGCTGTAGTTCTCTCGGTATGTTCAAGTGCAGCTTTTTTCCCGCGACGCGAGGGAGTCGGCTTTCATCTGCGCGGCTTGGTGTGTTTCCAGGACGTGAAAGAGGGCATGTTTCAAGATAAGCAATGGAGTAGACCAAACTAATTAACAGGGAGGGAGGGTAATACACTCACATGCACACGAAACACACTCCTTGTCGGCCGCGCCCGCGCGATCGATTCCCTCATCCATTTGCGTAGAAAAGAAATGTAATATTACGATTTCCGTCATTGTTATATATATTTTTTTATATTTGTGTACCGGGCCGGCCCACATTGGCCAGCGGCCCACCGGGAAAAGTCCCGGTGCTCCAGATGGCCAGTCCGCCCCTGACTGCACAGCTGATTAGAACAAAGCCCAACAGGCTTACCTATGTGCCCAGCAAACATGCCAGTGCGGGCCCACTGTGGGTAAGTGTGGGCAAGGGCAAACCCTTTGGGGCCCCATGTGGGCTTTCTGAGGGCAAGCCCACAGTGGGCTTGCCCACAGAAACCCCTCAAGGGCCCCTAGTGGGTTAGCCCATGTGGGCCCATAGCAGTTATACTTTCGTATGCTATTTGCCTCTCTCTCTAGAAATAGCCTACCCCAGTTACTCAGGTACACAAAGCACTGCACAACTTTCTGACACTCACTTGATAAGACGGTTTCGGAGTGTTACAGCGGTTGTATGAGCTGCGAGAGGAGGTGAAGTGGTTTTTGACAGAAATCAAATCAGATCTGGCGAAGCATCTGGATGACACTATGTGGCTTGCGTCTCTGTCCTTTTTGGTCGATATTGTTCGGAGCTTTGCTGATCAAGTTTCGCTGGCGTTTCAACTTCTACGATGGCTGTAGAATTCCTTTCCTTTTTATGGAGCAGAATCCTCCGTCTGCGATGTGAACTTAATCCGTTTAGCGCGTCCGCTGAGAATGATCTTTGTTGACATAATATAGCGGCTTGAATCCAATGATGAAACCGCTGAGAGACTAAGACAGGGACTTATGCACTTGTGTGACGCATAAATACAAATATCGATGAGGCAAATGACCTTTAGCAATTCTTTATTGCTGGCTGATATTTCTTGATGGTACAAAGTTTAGTGGTCAACAAAGAATACATCACCCCTGCTCACCCCCTCTCACCTAACTTAAACAGTGAACAGGTGACTTATGCTGCGTTCCAGGCAGGTTTTTGAGCACGTAAATCACGACTTCAAACCACGACTCACGACTTTGTAGCGTTCCAGGCCAGTCACGCCAAACTACCTGAGCGCAAGGAATTTTGGTAGCTAGATGTAAACAAACCATTGTTGTTTTGTATGGTTTCGCGGGCTATGTGACGTCAGAGCTCGTAACTGGGAGTACATCGATCTAGTACGAGTTCACGGGTGGGAAGTCACGGGTTTGACTGCCGTTCCAGTGCACTTTCACGGGTATAAGGTTGGAAAAACACGGGTTGCAGGCAGTGGCGGCTCCAGACAATTTTGAATGGGGGGGCAATGGGGGGTCCTGGTCCTTTCAAGGGGGGTCTCATGAAAACCAACAAAAAATACAGTGGACACGGCTAATAACTTCATATTACCGCTACTTAACAACAAAAACAACACAGCATATCAACTACTTTGTTTTTAATTAATTAATCAATTGCATTTTGCAAACAATATGCTTGAATTTTAATTGCCATTGCCACACCCATGACAGAAAGCATATTTACAAAATAGTATCTATTATTGTCATGCTCTCACTACCTTTTGATTGCCCTACTTCTGTCCAGTCTCCTCCTGTCTTCTTCTCAGCCATTTGCCATCACATGAATAAATTAAAATTTTTAAATATATTAAAATATAATTATTTTAAATTCCGTTATAATATTTTATAATATTACAGTTTTTTTTATCAAATAAATGCATCCTTGGTGATCCAAGAGAGACTTTCAAAAGCATAAAAAAATATGACATACCCCAAACTTTTGAACGGTAATGTACCTACTACCTAACAGTGTTTAATCTGTGTCATAAAACAGATCATCTCTCATTCTTTTTTTCAAGCGTCTCTCTGTTTAATTGATGTCTCAGCCATTTCGTAAATTTTTTGTCTTGTGCCTGCTGAAGTTGTAGCTGTAATTACAGAATTGTCTTGAATCAGGATTGAAATAGGCTACTTATTGATAGCCTACTCACAAAAAAACTAAAGTTTAAAGGGGTTGATATAATGCCCTTTTCATACGATGTAAAATAAGTCTTTGGTGTCCCCAGAGTGTGTATATGAAGTTTTAGCTCAAAATAGGCTACGTAGCCAGTACCCCACAGATAATTTTATATAGCATGTTAAAATTGTCACTTTTTGAGGAGACTGGATATAATGAGTGACCACCAGATCCATGCACACTGTGAAAAAAATTACGACAGGCAAAACAAAAAGCCGCGTCTTTTTTGACACAGAATAGCCTAGCCACTGGTACTGTTTGAATCACGAGCAACTAAAACCCCTGGATGCTAGCTGCCCCTGCGGTGTGATCCAAAAGAACGAGGCGGGTATGATTTTAGTTGAGACTGTCTTGGTTTCTCGGCTGGGCCATGGCTTAAATCCCCCGTTAAATCCACTCAGCCGCCAGGTTTCCCACCATCCGTGCCCGCTGTAGCGTAGCAGCTCTTGCGGGCTCGCGGGAGCGCCTTGAACGCAATGACGCAAGCCACAGCGACGTGCATGGGGGTTTATGTTTTTTTTTCTGTCGAATAAATTATTAATTACTATTGTTCTGCGTAGTTTGAAGAGAAACATGTTTAAATCTTTATATATGTTTTAATCAGGAAGGGAGTGGGGGGTCAAATGGGGGGTCAAAGCGTTTTTTGGGAGGGTCTTGAGACCCCCCAAGACCCCCCCTGGCGCCGCCACTGGTTGCAGGTTGCCTGGAACGCGGCATAATATTCACATTCCCACGTAATCCTGTGACCCGCCACCAGGATCACGTGACAATCAAAAACATTAACTCTTTCATGTCTACTACAGATTGCATACTTGATTTCTTTTTAAAATACTCTTTAGTTCATTTTTAAAAGCCCCCAGATCTAAGTCCTTTTTCAGCTCGATGGGCAAGGAGTTCCAGAGCTTAACACCCTGGATAGTAAAAGCTGACTTTTCAAAGGTCTTTTTTTAACGGGCACTTTCACATTTCCATTAGCAGCTCCTCCTGTGATGGAGCCCACTGATCGAAGTGGGACTAGGCCTATGTGACGTTTAAGAACCTCAGGGGCTTGTTTGTGCAAACATTTATACATTCATTTCAAGTTACAAAATTTTATAAAATTTTCAAAATTAAAAAAGTTCAACCTCTGCAATACTCCACAATGGTGTGTTCTAACAGATGTTTTATCCAATGTTTTTAAAGCTCTGTTGTAAATCAATCTTAAGGGCCTGACTGTTGTGTCTGTTGCCTGTGACAAAAACTGAGGTGAGAAAAAATCATTGCGTGCATAAATGTATTTGCCGCATGAAATGTTAAACAGTCCCCTATGACTCTAAAACTATACAAGTTTGCCCTGGCTGTTCTAGTGATTTTTTTTACATGACTTTCAAATGATAAATGGGAGTCCAGGATTCATCCCAGATATTTTACTTCTTTAACCTGGGCAATTCTTTGACCATTAATTGTCAGATGCAGTTCTTCCATGGAGTGTGATCTGGAAGCAAAACAAACTGACACGGTCTTACTCAGATTTAGAGTTAGTCCTGAGTTTTGAAACCATACTGACACAGAATTAATAAGTTGCTGCAACTGCGCAATAATTGCCTCAACACTTTTGCCACTCACAAAAACAACTGTATCATCTGCGACTGCGTACATTTGGAAACCTGCGCCCGGACATATGTTTGGTAAATCATTAATGTACAATGTGAAAAGCAGAGGCCCAAGAATTGATCCCTGGGGAACCCCCATTTTCAGTGTTGCAAAGGATGACTTTTCATTGTTAATTATTACACATTGTTGTCTATTTTCCAAATATGTCTGAAACCACTGTAAAGTTGTTTTATCAAAGTTCAGCTGTGATAATTTCTGTATAAGTACATCATGATTAAGTGCGTCATTTTTTTTTTTTTTATATCGATGAAAACTCCTCCAACTATTTGACCTTTGTCAATTGCTAGTTTAAGTTGTTCAATAAAATAGCAATTGGCCGTTTCTGTCGAGTATTGTGGCCGGAATCCAAATTGCAGAATATGCAGTATGTCATTGAACTGTAAGAAAGACATTAGCTGATTGGCTACAATCTTTTCCAGCACCTTAGAAAAAAATGGTAAGATGCTAACTGGTCTATATAATTGCATGCTAGATCAACCTTCCCAGATTTATATATAGGTATAACCCTAGATTGTTTCCAAACATTGGGAAACTCTCCATTTTTAAAAGAGAGGTTTACCAATTTAGTTAAAGGTTTTACCAGTATTTCTTTATTTCTTTTTAGAAAGGAAGTGTCAATATTAAAAAGATCTTTGGCATGACTATTTTTTACTTTTTCAATGACAGCTAGCACTGGGTTTCATAATGTTGTTAATTGTTTTCCACATTACTGATGGATTTCCTCTTGCCTCAGTAATTGCTGTGATATAGTAATTGCTTTTAGCAAGTCTCATATCCTTTATCATGCGATTTCTTAGGCTTTTATATAGAACCATACCACTGTTAAGCTTGCTTTTAATTGGTTGTTTTAAGATTTGGTCTCGCTGCTTCATAAGTTTTTTAATAGATTCATTTATCCAGGGTAGAGATCTCTGTTTACCACTTTTCCTCTCTTTTAGGTATTTAGACACAGTTGCATCTATTTTTTTTCATAACTTGCCTACAGCTGCTGTCCACCTCATCCCACACCATGTTATACCAATTTATTTCTTTTAACTAATTGTCCAATTTAGGAACATCATTTTTAGGAATTATTAGTGAGTTGTAGTTAGGCTTTTTGGGTTTTACAAAGCGTTTATTAGATACTTTTCTCACCATCAGGGTCATATTATGATCTGACATTCCAGTCAAAAAGTTATAAGATTTCAGAATACGTTCTTCTCTGTTTGCAAAAATTAAATCAATTTGCGTCTTACTCGATTTTGTAATTATTGTAGCCCCTTTCACATGCTGCGTAAAATCAAATTTGGTCATTAACATTTTTAATTTTCTCTTTTTACTTTTGTTAAACCAGTCAATGTTAAAATCGCCCATGACAATAATTTCGGATTTATGTGATATTACCTTCAACAGTTTCTCTAATTCATTATAAAATTGCTCCTCATTAGTAGATGGCAGATTATACAACAACAAATTAAGAAAATGCATTCTAGGAGATAGAGAGATGTCAACACATAGGTATTCTATTTGGACATCACAATCAATTGTTACTTCTACACATTTCAAAGAGTTGTGTAAATTGATTAGCACCCCTCCACCTTTCTTCGTCTTTCTATCTTTTTAAAAACAGCTATAACCAGGACCCTCCAAAAAACTAGTATTAATTTTACCTTTAAGCCAGGTTTCAGTAAGGCCCAGAAGATGTAAGTTTGAGTCTGTTAACAGTGTCTTTATCTCATCAAGTTTTGGTAATAAACTGCGTATGTTTAACTGCGCACCCAAGATTCCCTTAGGCTTTTGATCCCTGTCCCATACAATTTTCGCACCACTAACTGTAGAAACAATAAACATGTTCATATAGGTTTAAGAAAACACTTGGATTATCCTACACCTACCCCATTATCAAGTCGTTTTTATGTCATTTTTTATAAACCCAGAAAAATCCAAATTTGTGTTTCTGGAATGGATTTTTCATTTTATGCCGAGAAAATAATTCATGCTCATGGCGGTTTCTGAGACTGTGACCATTTAATTAACTTGAGTGTTGATAAAAACCCACAAGGGAAAGCAGAATAAGATGAAGGAGAGAGAAGTGGAAGTTCTCCAGACAACATCAGGACTTGAGGACTTCTGAGACGCATCTGATTTGAATCAGGGGCTGATTGAAAAACAAGCCACTCAACTGAAAAGCAGCATACCATTTGTAAAAAAATTATAAAAAAATATTGACACCCAGTGTTTTATCAAACACTTTCTGTGTCAATATTCTATAAAAAAAAAATCGGGGAACAATAGTACGTACATGGCATGTCTGTTTTCCCTCTGAGGCATTTCACCAGTCATATAGCCTAACATCCTGGCATTATAATGCAATTTGGGTACTTTTTACCTGCTTTGAAAATACGCAGGAAATGTTGGAAATATAATATAAAAATTCAATTGTGTGTCCCCAAGGAGAGCGTTATTCTTCTGCCAGGCTGTTTTTTTTTTTTTTTTCAGATAAACAGTTTTTATTGATTCACAGAAACTTCCAGAATCCAACACAATACATATGTATAGAATCAACGTTTTTACTCCGATAATCCCCAACCCCCTCCCTCCCAACTTGGTCACAACTTGACTATACAATTAAATTAAGATAACTTCCAACATACCATGGTGAGGGAAAAAAAAAATAGCATACATACATATACCATCACAATTACACTTTCGAGTGCGTGAGCATGTTTCTCACACAATTATTACTGTCCCTTTTCCAAATAAGTTAAATATCTGGACCATTTCTTATAGTATTTACTTTATCAGTCTGTTTATAAGACATTTTTTCAAATGCAGACACTCTACCTAGTTCTGTTATCCATTCTTGAAAAAAAGGTGCCTCCTCCGACTTACAACTCCTAAGAATTATTTGTCTGCCAATCATTTAACTGGTTTGTACCCAGTACATTATGTGGTTGTTTCTTATTTCAATATCTGTTCACACACCTACATGTTCATAAATAGACCACATGTTCATAAATAGACCACTAGTTTGCTCAATCTGCTTATCAGTGCCAGTTGGTTTTAGTGACCACAATCTTATTGCAATTGTAAGGAAAACAAAAGTTCCTAAATCGGGCCCAAAAGTAATAATGAAAAGGTCATTTAGAAGATTTAATCATTTACAATATGAAGATGATGTTAGAAATACAAACTGGTCAGAGGTAATTCTACAAATGGATCCAGAGAAGGCATTTCAGCTGTTTGATCAAACTTTAATGAGAATTGTAGAAAACCATGCACCAATAAAAAAGTTTACTGTTCGAAATGTTAACACCCCGTGGTTGGATCAAGAATTAAACGATTTTATGAAAGAGAGGGATCTAGCTAAACAAGCAGCAATTACATCTAAATTCAAATCGGACTGGCAAATATATTGCAAACTTAGAAATTTTGTAACCAAGGTAAATAAAAAGAAAAAGAAATTGTACTATACTAAGAAAATTATAGAAATAAAACATGATAGTAAACAATTATGGAATACATTGAATAATATATTAAGAGGAAATAATAAATCAACTCCAGCTTATTTAGATCATGAAGGTGAATTTTTTACTAGACCAAGTGATATAGCAAATTATCTTAATGATTATTTCATAAATAAAATAAATAAACTTAAAAACACTTCACAGTTATATAAGACAGATTTATCAAATACACTAATAAATAAGATGATGGAAGGTAAAACATGTAGCTTTAAATTCAAGAGTGTCAGTAGTTCTAAAGTGGAATTACTTTTGATGAATAGTAAAAACAAACCACCTGGTGTTGACTACCTTGAAAATAAGTTACTTAAACCAATAGTTGCAATCATTGCTCCTATTATTGCTCACATAATTAATTTGTGTTTTATGAATAATATATGTTTTAAAGAATGGAAAATATGTAAAGTTGTGCCAATACCTAAAAATAAGAAAATGCCTTTCTCTGGGTCAAATAGTAGACCAATAAGCTTATTACCAATTCTTGGAAAAATAATGGAAAGAATTGTTTATGAACAGATTCAGTCTTATTTTACAAATAATGATTTGATTACAACTTTTCAGCATGCATATAGAGGAAAACACTCAACAGCTACTGCCCTGACTCAGATGGTTGATGATTGGTTCAAGGATATGGAGGAGAGGAAAATAATAGGTGTTGTAATGCTTGTTCCCTTTCGTTGTCACTCCGAGTTCCGTCGGATGACGACGAATGGGGGTTTCGCTTAGAAAGCCAATCGACTACGAGTACTACAAAACGAGCCAATGGCAAAGAAATGCCATGGGTCTGCGGAATTTGCATAGCGTAACTCCGCCTCACCTCGTGAGTATTTAAGGAGCGCGCTCATAGCAAATAGGCATGTTTTCGCTTCGGAGCCAAGAGTATCTCTTCGCTCCACAGCCATTTCTGACTTCACTCTACGAGACGAGCCACTCTCTCCGGTGTTGGTGTGACGGCGATCTGCAGCGAGTTCACATTGCCTGCTGATCTGTGCAGTGATCTGCCAATGAGTGTGTTTCTCCCTGCTCGCTTCAACATCGCGGAGTTTCTTCCTCCTCTCACAAAAGAGCTCGCACGCGGCACGTCTTTTTAAAGACGGCTCGCCCGTGCATTTCTGGGTGCGGTCGACTCATTTCCGATTTTGATGGGCACATTCTCTGCTCTGCGTGCTTGGGCTTCATCACGCTAGAGCAGCGTTTGTGGATGATTCACGTTCTCCCCGCGGGAACGTGATCATCGCGTCATTACGGTCGAGACTCAATGATCTCGTTAGAGAGAGAGTCCCCTCATCCACACCCCGATCTAACACTCTCCACGTGAGGTGCTACTTCGGCTGGTGGCCAGGGTGACCTGAGGGTGTGTGCGTGGAACAAATCCGCCGACTCTTTGTCCGTGGACCACGCCCTCCTCTTCAGTGACGCAACCCGCGAGTGTTCAGGGGATTCCCCGGGTCTATTTTCGGATGCCCCGCGGGTTTCCCTTGACGCTCCAGAATCGGATCTGTTGTCCATCGCAGCATCACAGGGTGGGCTAGAATTTTCAGGAAGTGAAGATTTGACAGTGCTGCCACTTTCGGGTGTGCATATGGCATTGTCGAGTCAGATCCTGAGATGACGGCCATGCTTTCCCGGGCGATTGGTTTTTGGGCGTGGCCGCTGACTCCTGTCAGCGTCCACTCCAATACCTTTTTTCCCGGATGTGCATTAGGAGATCTCGAAATTCTCGAAGACCCCCGTGTCTTCCAGCGATCCCTCGTTGATCTCCTTCGCCCTTCCTTCCCTCGACGGGGCCGCTGCACATGGGTACACTGGGGTCCCCCGGTTGAACGCTCTGTTGCGATGCTACTGTGTCCTCAGAGTGCTTCCTCTCGGCGCGATCCTAAGCACCCGTCCTAAGCCTGTAGTTTTTCGTCTACACTTGTGGCGAATTCCTATAGCGCTACAGGACAGGCAGCCGCCTCACTGCATGCCATGGCCATTCTGCTGGTCTACCAGGCCCAGATGCTCACGGACATGCACGAGGGTGGGACTGACCCAGGGGTCTTCAATGAGCTGCGCGCCGCCACTGACCTTGCTCTCCGAGCGACGAAAGTGGCCGTGCGTTCCCTGGGTCAGGTGATGTATACCAGTCTGTGGCTGAACCTGTTCGATGTGCAGGATGTCGGGCGGACCCATCTGCTTGACACCCCCATATCCCAGGTCGGCCTCTTCGGCGGTGCGGTTGAGGGCTTGGCCCAACAGTTCTCAACCGCCCACGAGCAGACTGAGGCTTATCTGCCCCGACGGCCCCGCCGTCCGAGCTGATCCCTCAGTCTGCCCACCGCCGAAGGCGCCCTCCTGCGGCTCCCACCCCGCCCGTTCACCCGGGCTGGCTCTGGAAGCCGCAGGGGGACGCCACAGCCCTCTCCAGCCCCGCCCCCCGCTATACGCCGGGTTAAGCGGCGCTCTTGAGATGGGCTCCTCAGAGATGGGACTCAGTTCTTTCCAGGAGCTGGTAGCAGGGCCACTCCTTTCCCTGGTGGAGGGCTGGGGAAGAATCCTTATTCAGAAAGAACTGACTCTCCCGTTTCTGAGCGCACAGAGTTCTCGGACGACACGGTGCGCCGCCCCCGGGCCGTGCACCCCTCGTCCTCCTCTGTTCCAGAGCCGGATGACAGTGCGCGCCGTCCCCGGACCGTACCACTCTCATCCCCCTCTGACGCCAGACCCCTGGCAGAGCAGACCCCCGTGGAACGTTCATCCTTCCCTGGTCTGCTCTGTCAGGACGCGGTCTATGGCTGCACCCCCACACCGGGCCGCTATGCCGTCCACGTCTGGGTCAGCCATACCGCCTCGCTGCCCCACCGACGGGAAGTCTGTAGTTCGCATGACCCCGCTGGTTCAGTCGTTGGGAGCCTGGCTAGAGCTTCCCAACCTGTCCCGCTGGGTCGCACGAACGATCAGGCTCGGCTACGCGATTCAGTTCGCGCGGTCTCCTCCCCGCTTCAGGGGAGTCCGCTCCACTATGGTCGGTGGCAATGCCCCTATCATGAGAGCGGAGGTTGCAACCTTGCTGGCGAAGGGTGCGATCGAGACTGTCCCTCCAGCCGAAATGAAGACCGGCTTCTACAGCCCGTATTTCATTGTCCCGAAGAAAGCCGGTGGGTTACGGCCAATCCTGGACCTGCGCGTTCTGAACCGCTCCCTTCATAGGCTGCCGTTCAAGATGCTCACCGCCAAACGCGTTTTCGAATGTGTGCGGCACCAGGATTGGTTGCAGCGATCGACCTGAAGGACGCCTACTTTCATGTCTCCATTCTCCCTCGACACAGACCGTTCCTACGGTTTGCTTTCGAGGGGCAGGCATATCAGTACGCAGTTCTCCCATTCGGGCTAGCCCTGTCTCCTCGCGTCTTTACGAAGGTCGTCGAGGCAGCCCTTGTTCCCCTCCGGGAACACGGGGTTCGCATTCTGAACTACCTCGACGACTGGCTAATCCTAGCTCACTCTCGAGATCAGCTTTGCGAACACAGGGATTTGGTGCTCCGCCATGTAGCCCGTCTGGGCCTTCGGGTCAACTGGGAAAAGAGCAAACTTTGCCCCGTGCAGAGGATCTCTTTTCTCGGTATGGAGATCGACTCGGTCGCCATGTCCGCGCAGCTTACGAGCGAGCGCGCGCAGTCACTGCTGACTTGCCTGTCACAGTTCCAGGGCAAGAGTGCGGTTCCACTGAAACTTTTTCAGAGGCTCCTGGGGCATATGGCGTCCGCAGCCGTGGCAACACCGCTCGGATTACTCCATATGAGACCGCTTCAGCTTTGGCTTCGCGACCGAGTCCCGAGGTGGGCATGGCAACACGGCACTCTCCGAGTACCAGTTACTCCGACCTGCCGTCAGACCTTCACCCCGTGGTCGGACCTCAGTTTTCTACGGGCCGGAGTGCCCCTGGAACGAGCTTCGCGGCATGTTGTTGTAACGACAGATGCCTCTACCATGGGCTGGGGTGCCATGTGCAATGGACGTGCTGCCGCGGGCTCCTGGACAGGACCCCACCGCTTATGGCACATCAATTGCCTCGAGTTGCTGGCAGTATAGCTCGCCCTGCGCCGCTTCTGAGCCGTGCTCAAGGGCCAGCACGTACTAGTCCGTTCAGACAATACCGCAACTGTAGCGTACATCAACCATCAAGGTGGTCTGCGCTCCCGCCGTATGTCGCAACTCGCCCGCCACCTCCTCTTATGGAGTCAGAAGCATCTGAGGTCGCTTCGTGCCATTTATATCCCCGGAGCCCTGAACTGTGCAGCCGACGAGCTCTCACGGTTTCAGCCCCTCCCTGGAGAATGGCGACTCCATCCCCAGTCGGTCCAGCTGATTTGGGACCAGTTCGGGGACGCACAGATAGATCTGTTTGCCTCTCACGACTCGACCCATTGCGCCCAGTATTATTCCCTGACCGAGGGCACGCTCGGCACGGATGCTCTGGCGCACAGCTGGCCGCGGGGCCGCAAATATGCGTTTCCCCCAGTGAGCCTTCTCGCGCAGACCCTGCGCAAGGTCAGGGAGGACGAGGAGCAGGTCATTTTGGTCGCGCCGTACTGGCCCGCCAGGACCTGGTTCCCCGAACTTGTACTCCTCGCGACAGCACCTCCTTGGCCGATTCCTCTGAGGAAGGACCTCCTTTCTCAGGGACGGGGCACCCTATGGCACCCTCGTCCCGATCTTGGAACCTCCACGTGTGGCTCCTGGACGGGACGAGGCAGGTTTGAGTACCCTACCACCAGCGGTGGTGGCTACCATCACTTTCGCTAGAGCGTCGTCCACGAGACACGTCTATGCGTTGAAGTGGAACCTCTTCGTCAACTGGTGCTCTTCTCACCGAGAAGACCCCCGGAGATGTCCGGTCAGTGTCCTGCTTTCCTTTCTTCAAGAGGCGTTGGAGCGAAGGCTGTCTCCCTCCACCCTCAAGGTCTATGTCGCCGCTATTGCCGCACATCATGACCTGATAGAAGGTAAGTCCGTGGGAAAGCATGACCTGATCACCAGGTTCCTGAGGGGAGCGAGGAGACTGAATCCTCCTCGCCCTCCTCTCGTACCCTCTTGGGACCTCGCAGTGGTCTTAACTGCCCTGCGCAGCGCTCCCTTTGAGCCTTTGCAGTCAGTCGAGCTTAACTTCCTGTCTATGAAGACAGCGCTCCTGACTGCATTGGCCTCCATCAAGAGGGTAGGGGACCTGCACGCATTCTCCGTTGACGAAGCGTGCTTGGAATTCGGGCCGGGTGACTCTCACGTGATCCTGAGACCCCGGCCTGGATATGTGCCCAAGGTTCCCACCACTCCCTTTCGGGACCAGGTGGTGAACCTGCAAGCGCTGCCCCCGGAGGAGGCAGACCCAGCCTTGGCACTGCTCTGTCCAGTACGTGCTCTCCGCACCTATGTAGACAGAACGCAGTGTTTCAGGACCTCAGACCAGCTCTTTGTCTGTTATGGTGGGAAGCTGAAGGGAAAGGCTCTCTCCAAACAAAGGTTGTCTCACTGGATAGTGGACGCCATTGCTTTGGCATACCAGCAGCAAGGCCGACCGTGCCCCCTTGGTGTGACCGCCCACTCCACCCGGAGTGTGGCATCCTCTTGGGCCCTAGCGCATGGCGCCTCGCTAACAGACATCTGCAGAGCTGCAGGCTGGGCGACACCCAACACATTCGCCAGATTTTACAATCTCCGAGTGGAGCCAGTCTCCTCCCATGTACTGCATGGGACTTGTTAGGTGTCTTCGCTTGCTCGCCATTCCACTCCTCGGACTGGATGCGTGCGATATTTCCTCAGGTGAGCTTCCCCGAAAGCCCTGAGTTCCTCCAGCACTCCTGATGCTGGCGCCAGTGTCTTTTGCCTGCGCGTCGGCTAGGTGCCTCCCGTGTGCATGGTACCTCCTCTGAGCTACCCCCACATGTGTATTTCCACTGTAAGCCTCTTTGAGCATGTGTCTTTCCCTTGGCAAGCCACCTTGCCACCCCTGGGGTTGAAATATTCCACCTGCGGCTGGACACCCCAGTGATTCCCCATATGCATCCCTCGGGTCATATGTGTATTTTCTAAGTCCCCCCCTCTGGGTTGGCAGTAATTGCATACTGCCCTTAAAGACCTTGGGATATGCTCCCCAGTGTACCTTGGTATTCCTGTGCTAATAGGAATCCTTTGTCCGTGCTATCTCACGACAAGGATCTCAGATTACGCAGGGCACTGGAAGACAGCCGAGAAGGTGGCGTGATTAGACTGGTATCCCCATTCGTCGTCATCCGACGGAACTCGGAGTGACAACGAAAGGGAACGTCTCGGTTACGGATGTAACCCTCGTTCCCTGAGTAGGGAACGGAGACGTTCCGTCTTCCTGCCACTTTCCGCTGTGCCGCGGGGATCGCCTGAGCTCAGCCTTGGCTCCTCAGCGAGAAAAACATGCCTATTTGCTATGAGCGCGCTCCTTAAATACTCACGAGGTGAGGCGGAGTTACGCTATGCAAATTCCGCAGACCCATGGCATTTCTTTGCCATTGGCTCGTTTTGTAGTACTCGTAGTCGATTGGCTTTCTAAGCGAAACCCCCATTCGTCGTCATCCGACGGAACGTCTCCGTTCCCTACTCAGGGAACGAGGGTTACATCCGTAACCGAGACGATTTCACTGCAGCATTTGATATAATTGATCACGACTTACTGTTTAAAAAAATGGAATATTATGGCTTTTCTCGAGCCGCATTATTATGGATGGAAAGTTATTTGTCAGATAGGAGACAACTAGTTTATTTTAATGGTAGTTTTTCAAATGTAAGAGTTGTGGAACATGGCGTGCCGCAAGGAAGTTGTCTTGGGCCTCTTCTCTATACAATTTTTACCAATGATCTTCCATCTGTTTTAGATAAGGCAAGCATTTCAATGTTTGCTGATGATTCCACTATATATTTAGCAGAAACTAATATTGGTGATTTGAATACAAAATTACAAAATGAGTTACAGTTAGTGGTGGATTGGATAAGGAGCAACAAACTGGTTCTTAATGTATCTAAAACTACCTGTTTAGTGGTTGGAACTCCTTTTTTTTAACTTTCCAAACCGAAACTTGAACTTAGCATAGAGCAAAATTCTGTTGAGCAACGAGAAGAGTTCAAACTTTTGGGAGTGATGATTGATAATAGATTATGTTGGGACAGACATGTTCAGAAATTGTTAACTAAAATGGGTAATACTTTGTCTGTTATTAAAAGGTGTGCAAAACATTTTACACCACAGATTGTTAAACAAGTACTTCATGCTTTGTTTTTTTCACACCTTGATTATTGCTCTGTGGTTTGGTCAAATACTTCATCAATTAATATAAAAAAACTGCAAGTGATTCAAAATAAAGCTGCACGTGTGGCTCTCTCATGTGGGTTTAGATCAAATGTTGATAAAATGCATGAAAGCCTTTCATGGTTTAAAGTTAAAAATAGATTGGTGTATTCACTAATGGTATTTTTGTATAATGTTATAACAAACAAAACACCTTTTATTTTATATACAAAACTATCCTTTAGTATTGATACACATCATTATCCAACGAGGCATGCAGTAGGAGGTAGTTTTATTTTACCCAGAGTAAAAACCAAATCAATTCAACGCTCAGTTGGGTATAGAGCCATGTGTGAATGGAATTCTCTCCCAAAGACTATTACACAACAATATACCTTGTATGGTTTCAAAACTTTACTTAAGAAATATTACCTTGACGATATTAGATAGTTAGTATTAAATTAATATAAGGAGATACGGTTGTAGGATTCTTAGTGAGTTTATTCTTGATATAGATCTATTCGGAATTTTTATTTATTATTATTATTATATATATTTTTTTTTGGTTATTAATGGCATTAATTGTACAATATGTATTTTAAATGTTGTGTAATGTCCTGTGCGTATAGTGTGGAATGTGATGTAATAAACTGTATTGTCACATGGAAGATTGTAGGACCCCAGGAAGAATAGCTTTTAGCTTATGCTGAAGCTAATGGGGATCCAAATAAAACAAACAAACAAACACACCTAATATAAACAATTGAGGACATAGTGAAATATGAGTATCCAAAACTGTGCAAATATGTTCTTGAACTTTTTTCCAGAAATCTTGAATTTTTGTACAAGACCACAGAGCATAAGTTAAATATCCATCATCAGTTTTACACCTCCAGCAATATGGTGTTTCTTTTAACCCAAGTCTATACAGTCTGGAAGGAGTCCAGTAAAAATGGTGCACAATCTTAAACTGTATAAGGCGTATCTTTGCATCCCTAGATGCCGTTTTAACATTCTTTCTGCCAGGCTGTTATTGAAAATAAAAAATCATTCTTAAGTGACTTGTCAGTAAATAGAGGCTAAATAAAATCAAATTGTGCTGTCAGTATTCTGTAACAGAACAGGTCTGACTAAATCATTTTCCGTTTTAAAATAAAGTTTTCTCTCAGGTAAACAACATACAGATATTTGGCTCTTTGCCATAACAGTCTGACTGTGACATATCAGAACGACACTGGATGCAATAGCAAATAACGCTTTATTCAGAGAATAATCACAGGTTGGTCAGACAGACACTAGGAGGGTCGAGACGGCACAACACAGATGGAACAGTGGCGCAGGGACCCAGGTGAGCTGACGATGCAGGTGCTGGTGATATCCTCTGTGATGGTGCTCGGTGATCCCGTGGTGAGTATTCGTGACTGCTGGTGGGAATCCCGTGAAGACAATCCAGAACACGAACGATATACCCAATCCACACCGGGAACGACAGCACAAAGACAGGTAATCCACTCAGCGACGAAGACACGAAGAACAGGAATCCACTCATACACAGGGGCACGAGGAACAGGAACACACCAGAGACGAACAATGATCTGACAACATGAGACACCAGTTACTGAGCATATAAAGCCACATACAAAGTGAAACCAGCTGGCGCTGCTGATCAGAAGTGATCAGTGACCACGCCCACACATCGCACACAAGACGAGAGAGAGAAAGTAAATTGATCAAACGTGACAGTACCCTCCTGGCGTCCCCAGGACGCCTTACCTGTCGATTGTAATCATCGATCAGAGAGTGATCCAGGATGTCTCTAGCAGGTACCCAACTTCTCTCCTCCGGACCGTAACCCTCCCAGTCCACCAGGTATTGAAATCCGCGTCCCCTCCATCTCGAGTCCAGAATACGATTTACCGAATACGTTGGTTCCCCGTCTACGAGACGCGGCGGTGGGGGAACCGGGACTGGCGGATTAATACGTGCGTAAAACACTGGCTTTATTTTGGAGACATGGAAGGCGGGATGAATTCTCCTGTACGCCGGAGGAAGTTTGAGGCGGACTGTCACCGGACTAATGATCTTGGTGACAGGGAACGGGCCAATGAATTTGGGGGCCAGTTTATTAGATACGGATCGGAGAGGAATATTCTTCGTAGAAAGCCACACTTTTTGACCCACGACGTATACGGGAGGCTTTGACCGGTGGCGATCGGCCTTAGCCTTCATGCGCCTCCCTGCTTGGAGTAGAGTCTCACGGGCTCTAGTCCAAGTACGGTGGCACCTCTGGACGAACGCATGAGCGGAGGGGACCGCGACTTCGGATTCCATACTAGCAAAAGCTGGTGGCTGGTAACCTAAACTACATTCAAACGGTGAGAGGCCCGTAGATGACACTGGTAACGAATTGTGGGCGTACTCCACCATCGGGAGTTGCTGGCTCCAGGAGGAAGGATTCTTGGAAACCAAACATCGCAACACTCTCTCCAAGTCTTGGTTGGCTCTCTCCGTTTGTCCATTGCTCTGGGGATGAAACCCCGAAGATAGACTGACAGTCGCCCCCAGTAATCTACAGAACTCCTGCCAAAATTTGGACACAAACTGGGGACCCCTGTCAGAGACCACGTCTATCGGGAGGCCATGAAGTCGAAAGACGTGATCTATGACAGTTACCGCTGTCTCCTTGGCTGAGGGTAATTTGGGCAAGGGAATGAAATGAGCGGCCTTCGAGAACCGGTCCACGACCGTCAAAACGACAGTCTTACCCTGGGAGGGCGGGAGGGCGGTGACAAAATCTAGAGCGATGTGGGACCAGGGTCTCGAAGGGACTGACAACGGTTGGAGTAACCCGTCAGGGGGTCGATTGGAAGTCTTACCAGTGGCGCAAACCGAGCAAGCCAATACAAAATTGCGGATGTCACGAGCCATCATGGGCCACCAGAATCGTTGCCTGACCAAAAAACTGGTGCGGTTAACTCCTGGATGACACGCTATGCTGGAAGAATGTCCCCACTGAATAACTTCAGACCGATTCTCCTCTGGCACAAATAAACGGTTCGGTGGACACTCGGGCGGAGGCGTTACCCCTTCTAAGGCCGATAAGACCCTCGATTCGATCTCCCATCTGAGAGCGGAGACTACTATAGTCTCTGGTAAAATACGCTCGGGAGTAGACGGGCGTTCGGTCTGATCAAAAATACGAGATAATGAGTCGGGCTTGATGTTTTTGGAGCCCGGGCGGTACGAGAGAGAAAAATCAAAACGTCCGAAAAACAGTGCCCACCGAGCCTGCCTAGAATTGAGTCTTTTAGCAGTTCTAATGTATTCTAGATTCTTGTGATCAGTCCAAACAATAAAAGGTACCCCTGACCCTTCTAACCAGTGACGCCACTCCTCCAGCGCTAACTTGACTGCCAGCAACTCTCTGTTACCTATGTCATAATTGCGTTCGGCAGGAGATAAACGATGGGACAAAAACGCGCAAGGATGCATCTTGTCGTCTGAGGAAGAGCGTTGGGAAAGAACTGCTCCTACCCCCACCTCTGACGCGTCGACCTCCACCACGAACTGACGTGAAGGATCAGGGGCGACAAGAATGGGAGCTGAAACGAAGCGGCTCTTGAGTTTAACGAATACAGCCTCAGCTGTATCGGACCACCTGAACGTCGTTCTGGGGGAGGTCAAGGCAGTCAGAGGCGCGGCTAGCTGGCTGTAGTTGCGAATAAAACGGCGATAAAAATTGGCGAATCCCAGAAACCTCAGTAGGGCCTTACGGGAATCTGGACTTGGCCAATCTATCACAGCCCTAACCTTGTCAGGATCCATACGCATTCCCTCAGACGAGACGATGTGACCTAGGAAAGGAACAGACTGTGCATGAAAAACGCATTTCTCCGCCTTGACAAAAAGCCCATTCTCTAGCAACCTCCGAAGCACTCGTCTGACGTGCTGAACATGCTCCTGGAGAGAAGACGAAAAAATCAATATGTCATCCAGGTAAACATATATGAACTGGTCAACCATATCTCTCAGCACATCATTGACGAGTGCCTGGAAGACCGCCGGGGAGTTGGACAGCCCGAACGGCATGACCAAATATTCAAAGTGCCCCCTAGGGGTATTAAATGCGGTCTTCCACTCATCACCCCTCCTTATGCGGACCAAATGATAAGCGTTACGTAAATCCAGTTTTGTGAAGATGGATGCAACCTCTCGAAGGCTGAAGACATCAACGGTAAAGGATAAGTGTTCTTTACCGTGATGTTGTTCAACCCTCGGTAATCAATGCAAGGTCGCAAGGATCCATCCTTCTTCCCCACAAAAAAGAACCCCGCCCCCGCTGGAGACGAGGAAGGGCGAATGAACTTGGATGCTAGAGAATCAGAAATATATTTCTCCATAGCCTCCCTCTCTGGTATAGAAAGTGAATATAACTTGCCTTTCGGCGGAGACTCACCTGGCACTAAGTCTATGGCACAGTCGTAAGGACGATGCGGAGGTAGAGAAGCAGCACGAGACTTACTGAACACTTCTCTCAGATCCTGGTACTCCTCGGGCACGTTTGGCAAATTCACTTCCTCCTCCTGGAACACAGAAACAGGTACAGACGTACACGCAGATACGAGACAATACTCATGACACTTATTACTCCAAGCGGACACAGAATTCTGGCCCCAATTAATTCTAGGGTTGTGCAGTGTAAGCCAGGGGTGCCCGAGAACCACTGGGGCAATGGGTGAATCCATGAGGAAAAATGTGATAGTTTCCGTGTGGTTGCCAGATGTGGTGAGTGTAATGGGTTCAGAAACGTGGGAAATGTTCGGGAGTTCCTGACCATTGAGTGCGTTGACGGATATCTTGTGATTGAGTGGAGAAACGGGAATAAGAAGCTGCTTAGCGAGTCTAATGTCCAGAAAATTACCTTCTGCCCCAGAGTCCAGTAAAGCCTTGGTGTCGTGAAAGTGAGTAGCCCACCTGAGCCTTACCGGAAGGAAAGTAGATGATGAGGTCTTCTCGGCGGAGATCCCACCCGATAGTAGCCTCACTGGTACTACCGGGCTTGCTCTTTTACCGGGCATGAATTGATGAAGTGCCCAGATTTACCACAGTATAGACACAGTCCTTGGGATCTCCGCCTTTCTCTCTCCTCCCGGGAAAGCCGAGCTCTACCCACCTGCATGGGCTCGTGATCGGTGACGGGGCTGACCGTGTTTTCGCTGATGGCGTGTGCCTTCTCCGTGCTGACAAAATGACGATTCTGGACGACCCGACTCCTCCTGCTCAACCGAGCGTCAACCCGAAGAGCCAACTCAATGAGTCCGTTAAGTCTCGCAGGCAAATCCAGCATGTAAATCTCATCTTGGACACGGTCAGCCAACCCATGCAGGAAACGGTCCCACTGCGCCTCCTCGTTCCATTGGCACTCTGCGGCCAGGGTGCGGAATTGGATGGAATATTCCGACACCGAGCGGTCTCCCTGACGCAGATCGGCGAGTAGTCTGGCCGCCTCCCTACCCGCCACAGCCCGATCGAAAACTCTCTTCATCTCCTCCGAGAGTGCCAGGAACGAGGTGCAGCAGGGATCTTGGTTCTCCCACACCGCCGTTCCCCAGAGTGCAGCCCTTCCAGACAGTAGGGTTAGTACAAATGCCACCTTGGATTGTTCCTGAGCGAACGTCCGCGGCTGTAACGAAAAGTGCATAGAGCATCTGGTCAGAAATGCTCTGCAGAACTCGGGCTCACCAGCATATCCCTCGGGTGTGGGTAAGCGAGGCTCGCGAAGATTCAGATCCTGTAGAGGTGTGGGCTGAATGGGCGGTGTGGGCGGCACAGTGGGAGCTCTAAGATGTTGTAACTGTTGGGTGAGCTCGGACACCTGCGCCACAAGTGCTTGAACCGCTCGACCCATATTCTCGATGCCCGCCTCTTGTTGGTCCATCCTCGCGATACTGTTGACAGCGAAGTTGTCCCAGTTTGATGCGCCTGCTGCATCCATTGTGGTCAGATCATTCTGTGACATATCAGAATGACACTGGATGCAATAGCAAATAACGCTTTATTCAGAGAATAATCACAGGTTGGTCAGACAGACACTAGGAGGGTCGAGACGGCACAACACAGATGGAACAGTGGCGCAGGGACCCAGGTGAGCTGACGATGCAGGTGCTGGTGATATCCTCTGTGATGGTGCTCGGTGATCCCGTGGTGAGTATTCGTGACTGCTGGTGGGAATCCCGTGAAGACAATCCAAAATGATATATATATAGGACTATATATATATATATATATATGCTAAACTGACATTCAAATTTTGGGTATGGCATTTGTCTTTTCTAAAATATATTTTTTGAAGAGACTGCTGCAGATTGCAATAATTCACTACTTTATTTCTGAAGTGCACTTTTTCCTCTGCCTGTCAATAATACTCAGTGAAAACACTCAACTGAGAGGGCCCGTGCCTAAAAGAAGCTGTTTTGTTTGTGCAGATGTAAAGCAAAGAATAAAGGTGGCATGGCTCTTATAATTATGCTTTTTGAAATGCTATTTAATATACATGAAAGAAAGAAAGAAAATATACATTTAAACTTTGCTGAATCTTGTGAGAATATTTTGAACTGCTATATCCAAGCCATTTTTTATTACGTTAATTTAAAATTTAAATGAACTAGATTAAATTGAATGCAAAAAGAAAATCAGCTAATGATCCAGATATAGGTTTGACTAAGCAGCAGACACAGACAGTCAATTAGGGCTGCAACAACTAATCGCTAAAATCGATTATTATTGAAAATGAAAAAAATTCCAATTCTTGTTAATCCAAGTTGCGTCTGCGCACTGTGCTCGGAAACGATCAGCCAGTCACGTAGCTTTACGGTAGTGAATAACACATTTCTTTGGACAAAACGCATATGGAAAATAGTGGAGAACACAGAGTGAGCAGCTATGGGGAAAGGTGCATGACCCAAGTTGAATTGTTAAAAAAATGTTTTTGTTTTTAATGTATAATATATATATATATATATTTTTTTTCTTCATGCGATTAATCGAAAAATCAACAGATTAATCGATTATCAAAATAATCATTAGTTGCAGCCCAACAGTCAAATACTTCAAAGTGCTTCCCTGTCCCTTAATATCATTACAAGCAAAGACAAAACCTCAATAGTGTTTCTTCTAACAAAAAGGCTCTGACAACTCCTGATGTGAGTATTAGGAAGCCACGTGTGTCCATTTCTCTATTTCTCTCTCTCTCTATTTCTCTCTCTCTCTCTCTCTATTTCTCTCTCTCTCTATTTCTCTATTTCTCTATTTCTCTCTCTCTCTATTTCTCTCTCTCTCTCTCTCTCTCTCTATTTCTCTATTTTTCTCTCTCTCTCTCTCTCTCTCTGAAATGGACATACTTGGCTTTTAGGCTAGTGACAATGCCCCCGAAATTTTGAGATACCCCTACCGGAGGTAGAACTAAACCCAACAATATTTTTCCTCATCTCTAAGGTCTCCCATATATGAAATGGATTCTTGGCTCAAAATATTTTACTGCTAAGATTGTTAAATTGACAGATATTGTTATACAACCCAAAACCAAAAAAAAGGACTAAAATATAGCCTGTCCGTATGGGAGTTAAGGCATATAAACTAGTACAAATCAATCACACAAGCTCTGAGAGCTTTGAAACTTGACATGTTAGTAGTCAGGCAGTTGCTTTAACTACTAGAAAAGACTGGATGTGAATATCTTGATGTATGGAATAAATAGAGATATATAATAACATACCTAAAATAAGCGGACATGCACAAATTGAATATCCATGCAGAATGTTTTAATTTACTTTATGGTTGCTTTGCCAGGGATTATCATAGAAACACATATGATGACTTGTTGGAAAGGTGGGGTTGTGCTGAATCCAGAAATACCAAATATGTAAATATAGCATGACAAATCAGGGTGTTCTGTCACTCAATGTATGAGGTGTACAAAATGAAAGAAAACAAAACACTGACAAAATAGTCTCAAATCCAAATCACATTATCAGTGTTGAGAAGAATGTCGACAAATTCATTGTTACTGCAAAGTAAGTTACATTAGGTACGTGCTGATATATATTTATGATAAATTTAATGATGCATTTCATAAGGCACAGTATACTTTACAATTCATATGAGACACAGATTCAGATTGAATCAGGTTAACATTGGAATGGAACACCTTTATTAAAATATGTATATCCATTTGATCCATTTTGTTTTGGTCAAGTCATTACTGAATAATAAAAAATAATATTGTTAGCTTTTGTCTGTCCTGACCAGCAGTGGACAGTAGAGCCTACACTGCTTACTTGACCACATTGGTGTGATCTTTGATTAGATAAGAACAAGATAGTAGATATTTTTCATTTGATAAGCGTATTGTGGTCTAGTGAGTTGACTACTGTTAGGCTAATGGTTGGATCCAGCTGTAGCTACAGACCTGCCAACCTTTAGCCAACCTGTACGCATTTTGCGTAGCGGGCACGCATTTTGACCTCAAAGTACGCTGGTACGATTTGTCACTCTAAACTACGCAAAAACCTGGCACTAATGATGTTCGCCTCCGCCAGTCTGAGATCACCAAAATTAATATTAAAGAGGTGTGTGAACTCTCAAGTACAATGTCAGGCACTGTAATTTTCTCTGGCCACCTTCCTGTTCGCAGGAGTGATAAGACAGTTAGTAGATTGTGTTCACTCAATGGCAGGTTGTCTGAGTGGTGTCCGCATAATAATGTAAAATTCATAGACAATTGGAAAAGTTTTTGGGGCAAGCATGACCTGTTGAAAAGAGATGGTATTCATCCCTCCTGGGCTGGTGCTGCTCTTCTCTCTAGTAATTTGGCTCATAGTCTTAGAGATAAAACATGACAATCTGGGGCTCAGGTCAGGAAGCAGACAGACTGGCTAAACAGAACATCTGCTAGCGCCCTTGCGTCACAGAGGTCAGATAAATCCCATCACATAGAGCATCTTTTCACATTTCATTTATCACATCAAGGCTTGACTACTGCAATGCTCTATTTCTCGGCATTCCGGAAAAAATCCTAAATAGGCTGCAGTATGTCCAAAATTCTGCTGCAAGGCTGCTTACCCGCACCGGGCCCGGGGATCACATTACTCCTGTCCTCCAGCAGTTGCATTGGCTTCCTGTCCACTACCGCATCCATTATAAAGTCCTTCTCCTTGTTTATAAATCCCTACATAATCTGGCCCCATCCTTCCTATCAGATCTCCTCACCCCATATCTGCAATCCCGCACCCTTCGCTCTAGTGATACATGTCTCTTAGCAGTTCCTACATCTCGACTTCGCTCCATGGGTGACAGGGCCTTTAGTGTGGCAGGTTCTAAAATGTGGAATGCCCTACCACTTGAGATGCACCAAAGTACAAGTGTTACCATTTTTAAAAATAAATTAAAAACACATTTTTTTCGTTTAGCTTACTTGTCAGCCCGCTGATTTTGTTTGCACTGTCTTCAGCTCTTGTTCAATGCACTCATGTATACCATTTGAGGGTGTTTATATTTTCTCTGCATCTTGGCATTTTATGTACTGTGTACTTCACAGTGTACTGTTTATGTACTGTGTACTTTTGTATGTTCTTTTGCTTTACCAATTTGTACAGTGTCCTTTGGTACCTTGAAAGGCGCTGTTCTAAATAAAATTTATTATTATTATTATTATCTTTCACCTAGATATCATCATATAGAGACTGTGTCTGTTCCACGAATTTGGAAATCCAAAAAACATCCAAACCCATCTAAGGTTAAAAATGTAAGTGATGTTCAACAAATAAAAAACAGATATAATACAGATGAGCAAATGATAAAGCTTGGGTTGCTGAATATTTGATCCCTTACTTCAAAATCGCTCATAATTAATGATACGATTTCAGATTATAATCTAGATGTGCTGTGTTTGACAGAAACCTGGCTAAAACCAGACGATTACATTACTTTAAATGAGTCAACCCCACAAGATTACTGTTATAAACATGAACCTCGTCTTAAAAGCAAAGGGGTAGGTGTTACTGTAATTTATAGTCATATTTTCAAAACCACTAAGAAATCTAGTTCTAAATATACTTCTTTTGAAGTGTTATTAATGTAGTAATGTAGTGCTTAATGTAAAAATACACTCACCTAAAGGATTATTAGGAGCACCATACTAACACTGTGTTTGACCCCCTTTCGACTTCAGAACTGCCTTAATTCTACATGGCATTGATTCAACAAGGTGCTGAAAGCATTCTTTAGAAATGTTGGCCCATATTGATAAGATAGCATCTTGCAGTTGATGGAGATTTGTGGGATGCACATCCAGGGCATGAAGCTCCCGTTCCTCCACATCCCAAAGATGCTCTATTGGGTTGAGATCTGGTGACTGTGGGGGCCATTTTAGTACATTGAACTCATTGTCATGTTCAAGAAACCAATTTGAAATGATTCGAGCTTTGTGAAATGGTGCATTATCCTGCTGGAAGTAGCCATCAGAGGATGGGTACATGGTGGCCATAAAGGGATGGACATGGTCAGAAACAATGCTCAGGTAGGCCGTGGCATTTAAACGATGCCCAATTGGCACTAAGGGGCCTAAAATGTGCCAAGAAAACATCCCCCACACCATTACACCACCACCACCATCCGGCACAGTGGTAACACGGCAAGATGGATCCATGTTCTCATTCTGTTTACGCCAAATTCTATTCGCCCATCCGCCTCAAGGTTTTGCATGTTGTGGCTTCACAAATGCTTTGCTGCATACCTCGGTTGTAACGAGTGGTTATTTCAGTCAAAGTTGCTCTTCTATCAGCTTGAATCAGTCGGCCCATTCTCCTCTGATCTCTAGCATCAACAAGGCATTTTCGCCCACAGGACTGCAACCATGCCACGCTCAAAATTGCTTAAATCACCTTTCTTTCCCATTCTGACATTCAGTTTGGAGTTCAGGAGATTGTCTTGACCAGGATCACACCCCTAAATGCATTGAAGCAACTGCCATGTGATTGGTTGATTAGATAATTGCATTAGTGATAAATTGAACAGGTGTTCCAAATAATCATTTAGGTGAGTGTATATAGTGTAAACGATAAATCACGTTTGAGAATTCTGCTGGCTGCTGTATACAGGCCACCAGGGCACCATAAAGATTTTATCAAAGAATTTGCAGACTTCTATCAGAATTAGTATTGGCTGCAGATAAAGTACTAATTGTTGGTGATTTTAATATACATGTAGATAATGAAAAAGATGCAGTGGGATTGGCATTTAAATACATTGTAAACTCAATTGGAGTTAGACAACACGTGTCAGGACCTACTCATTGTCGTAATCATACTCTAGATCTAATACTATCACATGGAATAGATGTTGATGCCATTGAAATTGAAATTCTGCAGCAGAGCGATGACATCTCAGATCATTATCTAGTCTCATGTAAATTACATTTAGCCAAGGCTGCAAAGCCGACTCCGTGTTATAAATATGTTAGACCTATAACTTCTGCCACTAAAGATTGCTTTATCAATAATCTTCCTAATCAGTTTCATAAGGAATGATACTCAGCTGTATATTTCTTCACGCCCTGACGAAACTTACCAATTCACAAAATTAACGGAATGCATAGCTGAAATAAGAAATTAGATGACTAGTAATTTCCTACTACTAAATTCTGCAAAAAAACAGAAATTCTAATCACTGGACAAAAAACTTGTCTAAAATACTGTCTAACACTTGATGGCTGCTCTGTTAAGTCTTCGTCGTCGGTTAGGAACCGTGTCTAATATCTGTAAAACCGCATTTTTCAATCTTAAAAATATATCTAAATTACGCCATATGCTGTTATTGACAAATGCGGAACAATTAGTTAATGCGTTCATGACATCAAGACTAGATTATTGTAATGCTCTACTGGGTGGTTGCCCTGCACACTTAATAAACAAACTACAGCTAGTTCAAACGCAGCAGCTAGAGTTCTTACCAGAACCAGGAAGTATGACCATATTAGCCCTGTTCTGTCAATACTGCATTGGCTGGCTACTAAACATCGTATATATGTTCTGTCAATACTGCATTGGCTGCCTACTAAACATCGTATATATTTTTAAATATTGCTGATTACTTACAAAGCCCTAAATGGTTTAGCTCCGCAGTACTTGAGCGAGCTCTTAACGCATTATAGTCCTTCACATTTATTGCGATCTCAAAATTCCAGCCAGTTAATAATACCTAGTGCTGGTGGTAGATCCTTTTCCTATTTAGCAGCAACACTTTGGAACAATCTTCCTGTAGATTAGGGGCTCATTCCCCCTCAGAGTGTTTGTTTTGTTTGATTGCCATTTGTTTGATTTAAGACAGTAAATTAATTTGTATTTTGTGAAGTTAAGTTATAGTTTTATTAAAAGGCTCAAGGTCAAACTGCCATCCTGACTCCTTTTCTCCTGTTTGTGCTTTGGTAAAGTGTTATCTTTCGATTTCAATCTTTAATATAGTACAAGGTGCCATATGGAATGTTTCATAACAAAATGTATCTTATATTTGAATTTCTCAACATTCTTCTCACCACTGATAATGGGCTTTGGACTAAAAGTCAGTGTTCCATTTTCTATCATTTTGTACACCTCATACACTGTAAAAAAAAAAACTGTAAAAAAACTGTAATTTTCTGGCAGCAGGGGCGCCAGAAAATGTCTGTTAAAAAACGGAAAAATACTGTCAGGAAAAAAACTGTCAGGAAAAAAACTGTAAAAAACTCTAAAAAAATGGTAATTTCTTATTCTATAATTATGGTTTATTACTGTTATTCTACACACAAATATCTTCCATTATCAGATATAATGTTAATTTACTGACCTATTGAAGTATTAATATCTGTTTTGTACCATTGTAACACGGACAACCGCAGTGGTGATGAGAGTCACATGATCATTCAAAGCTCATTACAAGCAGCTTTTCCACAAGAGAGTTTATACTAATATATAGAAACTGCACAGTGTCATTCGCAGAAACATTAAACACCATCATGGTAACACATGAAATTTAAAAAATGCAATAAACATTAGTTTAACAACATTAAATGTAACATAAAACCCTAATATACATAACTGATTCGAAAAAAATAAGAAAACTAAGAAACAGTTATTTCAACAAAAACACATAAAATGTGAAGTGTCACGCAGGGAATTGTGGGAATGTCAATTTACGGTTTTTCACTGTAAATTATACAATGAGTTGTTCTTTTTCACTTTCAAAAACTGTAAATTTAATGGTATTTAGTACGGAAATACTATTATTTAACCTTAAAACTCACTTTAACACCCACATACTTAATGATCTTCAAGGAAAACATGTTAAATGACTGCTTATTTCTGCAGTTATACCTTCTTTTCTGTGTTTTCTAATTTAACAGAAAAAATCTGTAAAATATTACGGAATATTTTATGTAAAATTACACACAACCCTGTAAAAATACAGACAATTTCCTTTAAAAAAACGTAAAATTGATGTAAAACCAAAATACAAGCAATTACCTGTAAATTCGTGGACCTTCGTGGAAATAGTGGACCTTTAAATTACAGCAAATATCTGTAAAATAACAGGCATTCACTGTATAATGACAAAACGGCAAAATTCGGTAAAAAAAATACAGACCATTACCTGTAAATTTACATTTTTTTTTTACAGTGTACATTGAGAGACAGAACACCCTTTTTTGTCATGCTATATTTACTTATTTGGTATTTCTGGATTCAGCACAACCCCACCTTTCCAACAAGTCATCATATGTGTTTCTATGATAATCCCTGGCAAAGCAACCATAAAGTAAATTAAAACATTCTGCATGGATATTCAATTTGTGCAAGTCCGCTTATTTTAGGTATGTGTTTATATGTCTCTATTTATTCCATACATCAAGATATTCACATCCAGTCTTTTCTAGTTAAAGCAGCTTCCTGCCTACAAACATGTCAAGTTTCAAAGCTCTCAGAGCTTGTGTGATTGATTTGTACTAGTTTATATGCCTTAACTCCCATACGGACAGGCTATATTTGAGTCCTTTTTTGGTTTTGGGGTGTATAACAATATCTGTTAATTTAACAATCTTAGCAGTAAAATATTTTGAGCCAAGAATTCAAAAGGTTTTCATATATGGGAGACCTTAGAGATGAGGAAAAACATTGTTGGGTTTAGTCCTCCGGTAGGGGTATCTAAAAAACTAAAGCACCTTTTGACCATTTGTCACTAGCCTATTTCTACTCACACCAGGAGTTGTTGATCTCCCTTTGCAGACACAGCTAAAGTTCTGTGATTATGTAAATGCAGGTCAGTGGCACACCTCTGTAGTTTCGGGCTGGAGTGGAGATTAATGAAGTTGCCGGAGGTCTAAAACTAATTTTGGGTAAACTGTTATTGTTATTGTTCATTTTCATATTTTGTGGGGGAAAAATTCTACCTGCCATTTGTGTTAGTCATAGTCATGCAGGGCTCAATTTAAAACTGACATGATTTATATGTTCATGTCAGTTAAATCAGATTAATAAAATTAATATTCAAAACCCTCTTTGTAAAGTTTATCAGATTATTAAAAGAATTAGAAATTTACACAATCAATCAATCAATGTCCAAGAAAAAACAAAACAGATATGCACTGTTAAATCTTTATTTGAATCTCTCAGAGCAGCTCGTTCATGAGCCGTTGCCGTTGATAAAAGGAGTGAGCAAGTGTTTAGCGTGTGCAAAGACTCCATCCATGCATTTAGGTTTAGATGCAAACAACATCTTTCCTTATTTTTGTAACAATGAATAAACATAGCCTCAAATCCACTTTCTATGGCTTCTCATTCCTTGTTCCTTGCACGTTACCCTTTACCACGTTCAAAAACTGTGCTTCCCCATTACCAATGCGCACCCTTTTTGTTACCCTGGCGCTCTTATTATAATTCGTCACAACGTCACTCAGTGGACAAAAGTTGGATTTAGAAAATGTATTTAATTTAGTAAAATATTACACTTTAAAGTTACATAAGATTTACATATGATGCATATTATCTCTAAAACGTGACCAGAATTTATAATGATATTGCATTTATATATATATATATATATATATATATATATATATATATATATATATATATGTATCATTATCTAGCATGTGTAGGGCCCAACTGTGCCGCACAAGTCCTGAAAAGTGAGGCCAAAACGTTTCGATCGCCCCCAGGGGAATGGTCTATATGTCATAGTGGGACATGAGATAAACTAAACAATCAAATTGCACTTCAAATACATTTTTTTTTTTCAAAAGGTTTTTGTCATTTTAGGTAGTTTTTATTATAATGCTGATGAAAGTTCAAGTGTTAGTTTTTTAACCCTCTATGGTACGCAATATGATATCAGTGAGGAAAAAAATATTTGTTATGTTTTTCCTGCTTAAAATTGGACACTATAACAATATCAATAAACATGATCATTATTTATTTATTTATTTATTAATTAAAAGTTTGTTGCCTCAAGGCAACATTGTACCACTATAGACAAATTGAAACATTTGACATTTCCATGAAAAAAAAAATTATAGATTTATTGAAAACATCAATTTCTTTAACTAAACACTCATATATCGTCCGATTCCGATAGCCGATTTTTTTCTTTGTTTAAACTGTTTTATTGGTTTTAATAATAATAAAACAAAAAAATAAAAAAGCCATTTGAAAGCCATTCAAGTTTTTAATGAATTACACATTTCACATTTGAAATTAGTGGCAACCACTGCATTTAATCATGATCCAAACAAAGATGCCAAACACATATGCAGCATGAGCAGTTTTTAATACATTTCTTTTATTATTATTATTATTATTGTAGTTTCAATATTTAAAGCAAAAACAGAATGGTCTGAGTCCATGGTCTTTACCTTTGTGGAATTATGCTACAAAAAACGTGCACATAACAAAAACAGTAGACGGGCTAAATTAAAATGCATTCACTCTCTGACAGTAACAGTTCACCTCTTACGGGGTTGGTACAGCATGGGGGTGAGTAATTAATGACTTACCGGTAATTTTCATTTTTGGGTGAACTAACCCTTTAAGATTGTCGGAAGGGGTAAATCGGGGCTAAAATCGGCCTAATTATCCTTCAAGAGATTTCCACGACGCGCACGCGCGAGAACTTAACTGAAGTAGTTGAAGGAGATCGCAATTCTCGCGCATGCGTCGTGGAAATCTCTTGAAGTCTCGTTTCAGGCCTACAAGGAAGAAAAGGAATAGTCGAATAAAGTCGTTATTTTTGTTTTATTTCCGCACAAAAAGTATTCTCGTCGCCTGATAAACTTATAGTTGAGCCACTGTTGTGACATGGAATATTTAAACATTTTCTTCATTGACTTTCTGGGCCGTCAGGATTCATTCCCTTAGGGAGCCTATGTAGGAGTGATCCAGCTATCACATTTAATCATAAATATCTTCATTTGTGTTCCGAAGACGAACGAAGGCCTTACGGGGTTGGTACAGCATGGGGGTGAGTAATTAATGACTTAATTTTCATTTTTGGGTGAACTAACCCTTTAAGTATGCTCTAATTATCGTAAAATAATCTGATCAGATATTCCTGCCGTGTGTGGTGTGTTAAGAGTGCTCTCGTCTGCTCGGAAGGACGTCGGGACCTCTCCGATCTCAAATCGGGGATATCCAACATGTTGGATTTTTTTGGCCCGATTTCTCCTCGTGTGTGGTGTCCCCCGGGGACAAACGAGCACGCAGCCTGTGGACTGTGGCGTGTAGCCAATCAGAAAGCGAGGTGACGAGGCGCAGAGGAAGCACCGGGAAACAAAATCAAAAGAGCCGTCCATGCTCGCGTTGTCTCCACTTCTTTGACCATCGCCTTTTCTTTTGATAACCTTTTTTTTTGGTTAAAAACAAACTACAAACTATCGTCACGGCATCCTCTTCGTCCGCCATGTTTGTTTACTCTGAAGTCACGTTTGATCTCGAGGGATTTTGCGAGATTTTCCGTCTGACCTGGGAATGCTCTGGAGTCAAATCGGTTCGTGTGTGATGTGTTGATTTTGCTGTGTGGCTGCGCACCACACACTGTACGACCAAAACTGTTAGACCTGTTAGATTTTTTATCGCCGTGTGTGGAGTCTCTCAGGTTTGGAAAATCGGCCGACAATTTTAAAATCGTCCCGTGTGAACCAGGCTTGAGTTGGCGGCACTTATGGACATAGATATAATAAATACATAGACGCCATATTGGCCGCTTTGGAACGTTGCTGCGATACGTCAACGGGTCCGCCATTTTGCAGAGGGCAAGACTTCACTGTAATCTAATGCAAGCAAACGGTGAGCTGCGTTTTTTCTGGATAAAAACAAAAACTGTTTTTACATTTATCAACCGATTTCAGTGGTTTGTATGTGGTGTACAAAAAGTTCCATCTCTAGTTATTTAAAATCTTGATAGTTAGACTTGTAAAATATTGTTTTTAATAAAGAATGGTTGTCATGCATCTGTTTTTTTATTATTGGATAAGAATGGTGAAGACCCCCATACTGAGATATAATTTAAGTTTTCTTATTGTGGAAAAAGCATTTTCTGTGATTGACCAGATTTTAGCAATAACAAAGATAACTGATGGATCCTTTATGACATATGTTATGGTACACCAGTGCAGTGCAAATAGTAAATATAACATAAAATGAGAAGTAAGAGTAAATAGTTTAGTCAATAAAATAAACAAATAGTATACAGTAAACAAAATAGTAATGAATTGTATAATTATATAATATCATAAGTACAATAATACAATCATAAAAATATTGATAACAGCATTATTAATAATACTATAATAATAGCAATAGAATAATAAATATCAATTAAAAAAATAGGCCTAAGTTAAATGGTGACTTATATTTAATATTGAACTCTTTTAGTTAAATTTCAGTTTTATTCACTCTAAAACATGCTGGGTTGTTTTTTAACCCAGAATGCTGGGTTGAGTCTGTTGGGTAATTTTGTTGGGTTATTTTTACCATATTTTAAACACCTTTGGGTATTTTTAATTTTCCAGTGGTTGGGTTAAATCTGCTGGGTCGCAACGCTGGGTTGTTTCACGAGTTTCGCGCCTTGGAGATGTTCAAATGCGCCTTGGAGATGTTCAAATGCGCCTTGGAGATGTTCAAATTCGCCTTGGAGATGTTCAAATTCGCCCCCAAGCTGTCATTTTGAGGGGACAAAGGGGCAAAGCAGCTGGGTGAAACTGTTTTGAGGTAAGTTTATTTAATGTTTTTTCTAATTAATAATTATTTTAAATATACAATTCATGATTATGTACCACACGGAACCCATTAAAAATGTGAATATCTGAAACAGAGGAAAGAGTCGTTTCTGTCACTGACAAGCGAATTGAACAAAGTGAGTCGAGTCACTCAAAACAAAACAAGTGAGTAATATCACTAACTGCTCTTATGTAAAATACCTGCAATTGTCCATACCGACATGTAAAAGACATAACAAGTGCTTAAAATGTTGTGGGACCGCAGGTCGAAAAGAACCGTCCATCCGGTTCAAATAAACCGGTTCACCAATTTTGAAACAAAACTTATTATCAGCACCGCGAAAACTTTCAAAGTGCGTGCATGCTCACTGCTCAGTGCCGTGGGTTGGACCAGTGAGGTGATGCATGTGTGGTACAAAAAGTATTTTTACATACATAAATTTGTTTTTGTAAGTGATGTAATTCAAAATGTCGTTTTTTTTTCTAGTCAGAAAAGCATGGATACATCTGTGAGTTAAAACTCTCCGAGTGGCAGTTACCCAGTCTTATCGACAAGTAACGTTTAACGGTAAGTTCATGTTTATACACTTTTGCAGCTTTTACATAATTGACTGCCTGTGATAATCAACTCAACCTCGCGTAACTTAAATCTACACTGTGTAACTTTTTTAGTTTATTCTTAGCTAAAAACACTTAGTTCTTTCAAAAATATATGTGCTCATTAATGTATATTTACTTCGTTCAAGTAATAAAGTATTACTCGTGAGTGTATAATATGCCATTGAAAATACATACGGGTAAGGGGTTCTAATGTCGGTCGCCATGTTGCCCCTACATCTTGAAAGTACATTAGCCAAAGAGGGACATACCCGTTAATTCAAGCTTCGCCTTTCGCGTTTTAACACTCGATGGCACCGTATCGAATGTGAAGAGGGGGATTGCTTGAGACTGATATATAAAAACCTGAAAGCCTTTTTGAAAGTCTGTTGCTGATGGAGGATCACTCTTATTCTCGAGGATACATATCAGAGTCGCCAAGGAAGCGAAAAAGAGTGAAAAGTTAAAAATAAAAGTTACTTTACTAAGATTAGCTTGCATTTGTCTGGGAACCTGATAACTGATGTTAGCAATGAAATGGTAAAAAAAATTACGAAAACATAAAACTATTATTCATTTTACATAGATGTCATAACCTATATGTTACCTGACAAATTAAATTACTGCAAATTATAATAGTTTTCTAAAATAACCTCATCACTTGAAGGAACACTCATGGAAGAGGTCGAACTGGAAGCCATGTTAATCTTGGACTACATTGGCCACCGTAGGAGTTGAGGAACAGAAACTAATATTCACTGGATGGTCATATACGTTTTCACCGCTAGATGGGGGTAAAAATCACAAAATGTAGTTTTAACGTAGCCTATATGTATACATTTGATCCGTTCAATAGTTATAGGTATCGCACAAGGCTGCCAACTTCTGAGTTTAGCTATTTATAAGCTTGTGATTCGATTCCGATCTTGATTCAATGTCGATTCATTTGGATAAATATCAGATGTAGTAGCTTCATGTAAAAACATTTAAAGGAAAAAATCTCTCAACTAATGCTAAAAACATAAAGGGAGCACTGTCAGCTGGTATAGGATGGACTATGTTATATGGTTAATCTCCATTTGTGTTACACAGAAGAAAGAAAGTCATATACATCACATCTGGGGTGGAATGAGGGCGAATAAATGATGAGAGATTTTAAATTTGTGGGTGGAGAATTACTTTATTAATCTATTTAATTTTTTCAACTTTAGTTAGTGTGTTATGTTGCTGTTTGTGCATAAAAAATAAGCAAGGTTAGTTGTTTTAGATCTTCAAAATTATAGGCCTACAACAGGCAACTTTAGGTATGTAGTATCATTATTGCATATTTATTTCTATGTCTGTAGCTTATTGCACTAACTTAGTATATATTTGTTGTAGCTGGTCCTGTTTCTGAGATGTTATGTCTCTTTTCTGCAGAGAATAGAGGTGATGTTGCTCTTTTGGTCCTTCCCCTTCTTCCTGCCATGGTGTACAGAATGGTCTTTCTGACGAAGCTAGAAAGGCTTTCATTGATCTTCAACCAGTAAGTATACAATTGCATAACTGCTATTTAAATTGCATTGTGACCTGCCTGTGCATTAAGGCTTAGTTCACCCAAAAATGAAATGATGTCATTAATGACTCACCCTCATGTCGTTCCAAGCCCCTAAGACCTCCGTTCATCTTCGGGACACAGTTTAAGATATTTTAGCTTTTAGTCCGAGAGTCGCTTTCATCAGACGCGTTGCCATGGTGATGAGCTGGCCCAAAGTTAACTTCCGTTCTGTTTGTTTATTAGTGTTTACTGGATAATATGGCATTGACTACAAATGCAGTGAAAGTTAAGGTGATGAGCAGGTTGTTGAGTTGTGGGGTGCAACCTGACCTTGGGAGCATACGCAATTTTTAAAAATAAAAACGTTAAGGTTTCCTAACAAAGAGGGAGACGGCGGTATTAAAATAGCTATGTTTATCTGAGTGATATCCGGTACAGTGTTTCCCATACATTTATTAGTGGCAGCCCACCACATTATCAGCGCTGACCGCCACATATTGATTTCCGTGTTTTTTACAATTTAAGATGGGGAAAAGTTGTAGCTATTTGACTGCAGAGTTGCATGCAGCGCATATTCTCTCTCTCTCTCTCTCTCTCTCTCTCTCTCTCTCTCTCTCTCTCTCTCTCTCTCTCTCGCAAACACATTGACAGCGGACCCGTCTGTGTATTGAATGGTTAGTATCATAAACAACGCTGCACAGATCCATCCAACATGCTGTCAATGTGGAGACCCACCTTGAAAAAAGGTCATTAGCAAGCATGTAAGAAGCCTAGCTAATTAGGAGAGCTATGTTAACCTTATAAAACCCCGCCGCCGCGCTCGCCAGTTTTTTAACACTGCGGTAAATCAGACACGTCGGTAGAAAAACATTCTTGTCTCCAATTTTTGTTCAACGGGTCTGGTAGTGTCACATTTCAGTTTGGCCAAGTAACATTTCTTTTCTTTGACTGGCAAGAATACTAAGGTTATTTATTGTCTGCGGAAGTCTGCCGGAAGTTAAATTTGGGCCAGAGTAATGCACATGCGCAGTACCGTTTGTTTATGTTGTTGTTACTGCTGAAAGCGTCTATACTGTCCTTGTCCAGAAAGGAAATAAAGACATCATCAAAGTAGTCCATATGACATCAGTGGGTTAGTTAGAATGTTTTGAAGCATCGAAAATACATTTTGGCCCAAAAATAACAAAAACTACGACTTTATTCAGCATTGTATTGTCTTCCGTGTTATCTGGTGCATCCGTGTATTCGGGTTCAAATAAATATGGCTGGGCAAAAAAATGCAAGTCTTCCTCTGTGTCGAAATCCTTAGAGTTGTTTGCGAAGATTGTTTTTTTACAGCGTGCGTCTCCCTCAGACTGTAAACGAAGCTCGGGCGCACTAAATTACACGGCATCAGCGTCTTACGCCATCAGCGTCACTGAACAGATCCACAACAGAACCGGAAAACAATGCAATGCTGAATAAAGTCGTAGTTTTTGTTATTTTTGGACCAAAATGTATTTTCGATGCTTCAAAACATTCTAACTAACCCACTGGTGTCACATGGACTACTTTGATGATGTCTTTATTTCCTTTCTGGACAAGGACAGTATACCATGTATACATTTTCAATGGAGGAACAGAAAGCTCTCGGACTAAATCTAAAATATCTTAAACTGTGTTCCAAAGATGAACGGAGGTCTTACGGGCTTGGAACGACATGAGGGTGAGTCATTAATGACATAATTTTCATTTTTTTTGGTAAACTAACCCTTTAAGCACGGGATACTGTACATCCCGCCAGTTGATATTGCAGAATAAACTTCAACAGGGTAATCAACACAAAGTGGAGGGATCTCGTATCACCCTGAAGGAGTTTATTTTGTGATGAAAACTGCCTGGATGTACATTTAACTTTATTACCTCAAAACAATTCCTATTAAGCAGCTTTGATCCTTGAGAGAAAAAAAAAGATCAAACAAGACATTTAAGGAATAATGTAAAGTATACCACTTATTATATGGCTTTTCGCCAAATAAAAATATTGATTGTTGAAATTATGATGAACTTTACACAGTAATTGAACTGAATTGAATCAACACTGAACTGACTTCAACCGAATAATGACACCATTGCCATTGAAACAATTGGATTTAGTTTCTTTTATAGGTTGGAGTCCACAAAAACCCATCCCATTGTCATGGCCATGGGAAACGCCCAGCAGATATCGCAATCCTTCATCATCAATGTAGCTAATCACTACTGTTTCCCGAAACCATATTGTCGCAAAGTGGTCGTTCAACCACATTGGTTTATGACGTCACGCACGTGGTGGAGTAATAACTTATTTTAATGAAACTGTTTGAGATCGAATTAATGCTAGATTTTTTTAATATAAATTACAGACATGGCATCTGAGGACTACTTCAAATTTTCCCAGTAATTTTGCTTTATTTACAGATTCAATCATAGGCTCGTACTTACATAGTAGAGCACGTTCGCACATGCGCAGTCTTCAAAAACGGTGCTTTAAATCTCTTGACAAACTCAAAGACGTAAATGACATTTGTATGGATTCTAAATAAAAGACACAGGTTGCACTGAATGTCAGCTTGCTTATTTTGCTCAAGTTAAGGATTTATTGAGTCCACATGTCATGCAATCTTGAAACTATGATCTCGAGAGCTGTCGTTCCAAACACACAACTTTGCGATGCTGTTCGCGAATGTTCGTTGGAACTATGGTTTCGGGAAACATCGATTTGTTGAGCTGTGCTGATAACGATGGAACTTGCGACCATAGTTGGCTAACGATGCTTTCTGGAAATGCACCCCATTTTGCTTCTACAGAATTAATTTCATTGTTCAACACTCATTTTCTTTCTTCATTAGCTGTATTTTACTTTATTTAACTATACCTATGTAAATTTTAGCATATTTTAAAAATTTGTTTGCATTCGCTGACTTTAAAATTTAATTGTCTGTCAATTTCACTGCGTATTTAAACCATTAAATGTATAAATGTCATTGTTCAGAACTAATCTTCTTTCTTTAATTGTATTTGACTTGATGTATTTTTTAAATGACTTTGCATTAGCTGACTTTAAAATATTATTATCAATGTCACTGTATTTAAACCATCTTAGTCTTAGTCTTTATTTAACGTTTTCCATTAATGGTCTAAAACCAAATGGTTTTAGAACTAATCTTATTTATTTATTAAAACTGACAATATTTAACTTTGCAGCACTAAATGATTTTTGCATTTAAATTGGATTTGTGCAGTTTGTTGTGCTTCCAATTTTAACACGTTTGTGAATGTCAGTTGACAAGCATTAAAAAATATTATTTTGACAGTCTAAACATGTTCTTCATTATTTCTTAATTCATAGTTTTCCAGTAAAGCACAGGTGAAATTATAAGAATAACCCAGTAAAAATAACCCAGAATAGCAAATCTATTAATGGTAAAAAAATGGCTACAACTTGGGTTTTCTCAACAACCCAGCCTGCTGGGTTAAAATGTCACTGGGTTAATTTAACCCAGCATGTGTTCTGTCCAATATTTACCCAGCGCTGGGTTGCCAATTGGGTTGTTTTTAACCCAGCAATTTTTAGACTGTTGATCATTAAATAGCCATTATAACAGAATAAGCTTCAGTCAAACATACAGCAGGATACAACGTTAAAATAGCCTAAATATAAAGTTATGAAACTTCACTTTGCCCTCAGCCAAAACGATTTACCAGGGAACCATTTAGATTATTGAGACCAAAGATCGCCCGTTAGATATACACAAGACGAATTATATCTCACGTTTAACCACTAGACTAGAGACATCCGAGCCAGCGGCAAACGTCAGAAGCACTGGCCGATGTACGGCTGTTCCAGGCGGGGTGCAGAGCGCTGAACACCCGGTGAACGGATCTCACAACTCCGAAAACGTCAGATCAAATTTTTATATAGGCGCTATCTTTATAAACAAACCACATATTTGAGCTTTAAACAACTACATTGTCGACTGAAAAACTATTAAAACTACATTTCGTGACACAATAACAGTATTTTTTTTTTCATTTATCCTCTGAACGTTACTATTACTAATTAAATCATGACCAAATACAACCAAAAACAAACGTTCAGTCTTGCTTGTGAAAGGTAATTCCTCGAAAGCTGTTTTCAATAGTGTGGCGATATGTACAGCCCCAAGCAGCGCACAAAACAGGCATTTTTCTCAATTCCCGGTATGACAGGTATGGGAAAGTTGCCATCCCCAATATGGCGGCGCCATTGACGTATGCTCCAGCGGCCAATAGAGGGAATGCATTAACGTCACTTTCCCGTCGTAACACACCCCCCTCAGCCAGACTGAGTGGCAAAAGAGCTGCTAGGTGGCTGGAGTTAAAAGGGGAAACCATAGATATCCATAATAAAGGCTAGATGTCTCGTCCACGCTGCTGGCCAATGAAGGTCGACGTCAGCACCTGACGGCCATCTTGTCACAGGCAGCTCACTCACTCGTAGCATTGTGTTAATGGTGCATGTACTTTTTAAATAACCATAACTTGCTCAATTTTCTACCGATTTTCAAACGGTTTGGTTTGTTATAAACGTAAGAGATGTTTATGACACTGCACACTTATGAAAAATAAGTGTATAAATAAATAATCAACCAGAATTATCCAGCCACGTTAATAGCGTTTGTAAGAAACCAAACCATTTGAAAATCCATCAAGATTTCAGCAAGATAAGAGTATTTGTGTTCTCACCATAAATCAGTACCACATAGCCCGCCAGAAAGCTAGCCTGTGACAAGATGGCCGCCGGTGATGATGATAGAGACTCTAGAGACATCTAGCCTTTATTATGGATATCTATGGGGGAAACTACGAAAACGCGAGTAAAACAAACTATTATCAGTTTAAACTAAAAGTTGGACTCGATATAGTGTTCCTTACAACTTATCAAAGATCCAGTGATCCATGGATATTGACAGGCAGCCAGGAATCGTGTTTCCTGACATTTATATGTGCCTGATTTCGACGCCGGGGAGATAATTTAAGAAAATTTGCCTGTAAACGTTTTATATAAATACAATATAGATAGGTCTAAATCCGAGTGATCACTTACATTAATGTTATACGGTATATCATCACATCGTCCAGCCCTAAAAGTTGTATAGTTTTTTGTCAGTGTTTATTTAAAATTATGCAGAATATAGTCTGTTCTGTAGCTTTTTGCAGTCTGTAAAAATATACAGTACCTCAGATTTCTGGTCAAATCTAGTTGTACAGTCAATCGCAAAGCTCTTTCCCGTTTTAGATGTGTTTTTCACGGCATTCACGCTGAAAACAAATGCTGCCGCTCAGTCTTTTTGCCACTTGTGGGCGTGACCGCATTCACTCCGGCCGACGGTGACGTCATATGTATTTATTATGTCTATGGTTCTGGAGAGCAGCGACATAGCGTTGCCTTGGTTCTCGATTTAAACAAATCAGCTGAGGTAGGCTAGAGGAAAAGAAAATCCCGGAGAGTTGAATTAAAAAAAAAGAAGAAAGAATATGTCATCGAAACTTATATTTAGAGATTTTAAAATAGATAAGAAATAGATTCAATATTTATATTTTTCGTTTAATATCAAGCATCAAGAACAGCTTGCTGTGCCTGTTACAGTATTTTATGTGCTTTCCCCTACCAAAATTAATTAAATAAATTTTTTTTTTTTTGCCGGATTGATTGCCAGTTGTATCAGTTTACTACAAATAGGCTACAATGGTTAAACTATAGTGTAACAAAACCATGGTTTATTTGCGGATACATGGTTGAACCACAATAACCATGTTTTTTTTGGTTTTGTTTTATTTGTAAAACCATGGCAATTTTTCGTAATCTTTGCGCTTGTCCTGAGCGTGTCCCATCTCCGGCCATGTTAACGAATATTTCCACACAATCGCATAAAGGACATTAGTTTTGCACTCTAAAAGATTCCTTTATGCTTCCACTATATGTCTTAATCTGAATCACTCCCTGTCCATGTTCTATTCTAGACAATGTTTGAAAATGAAATAAATCGCTTCCTGTATTCCTCAAAGTCGCTTTAGATAAAATCGTCTGTTCAATAAATAAACGTAAATAAATGGTAGAAATAGCAAGAGTAGTGCGCGGTTCTGAATTCAACAATGGTCATTTCACATTTGATCAACGGGGCTTTAATTATGACATGAGCCTACTGTGTTTGTAAACGTCATCAT
This sequence comes from Tiaroga cobitis, assembly GCA_030578255.1. Lineage (NCBI taxonomy): Eukaryota > Metazoa > Chordata > Actinopteri > Cypriniformes > Leuciscidae > Tiaroga > Tiaroga cobitis. Next base: position 24,429,027 of record CM060597.1, read on the forward strand.
CCTGTGCCCGGATGATCTAAGCGCATCGGTGCATGTGAGATCCATGTTTTTTTCCCGCACTTGTCACATTAAAAGGTACTTCTCTAATCCGTTTGTGTATTAAACAGGACATACGATATTCATTTTCGTTTGTACTCGTATCCACAATGCAGGCAGTGAAGTTCGCACGCTGTGCCTTTCTAATTTCCAAACTCTCGCAGGCAACACGCTATTTTTCTAGTTCGCAGCCTGGCAGGGGACAGAGCGCGTCCATTAGTGCGGGTCTACGCAGAATGACAACAGCTAGCTCACAGCCTGTTGTGATCCGCATCCCGAGACCCATGCAAGAACATATGGAGAACGTCAAACAGATGCAAAGCAAGAAGTTTGACAGACTGCCAACAGTCAAGCCGGGCAGACTATTGATCAAGAGCAAGAACCCGCAGCTAAACCAGTCAGTAGGCTATACACTTGGAAAATTTGAACAACCTGTTCTGACATCAAAGGGATGGAAGAGTAACAAAACGTTAGGGGATTACTTCTCCATAAATAGCATCCAGAGTGCTCCACCATCCATGCTCAAGCAGAAGGAAAAGGGTAATGACACACCTTCCACCACTAAAAATACTTTTAATTGCTTTCACATTTGTCCAGAACTAGTCGAGACTTTACACAGTCAGAATATAATTCACCCTACCACAGTGCAGATGCAAACCATTCCCAAAATACTAAAAGGATGCAATATTCTCTGCGCTGCAGAGACAGGAAGTGGAAAAACACTTGCTTACCTCCTTCCCATCATCCACAGGCTGCAGGAGGAGCCGTTCACAGACTCCGATAGAAACATTCGCGCTGTGGTCGTTGTTCCATCACGGGAACTAGCAGAACAAGTGACATCTGTAGCTCGATCAATCAGCCAACGGTTTGGAATAGTGGTCAAAGTCGCAGGAGGTGGGAGAGGTGTGGGAAACATCAAAGCGGCGTTCACTCATGGTCAGCCAGATGTTTTAGTGGCCACACCTGGCGCTCTTCTAAAGGCTCTCCAGAAGCGGTTCATCAGCTTGAGCGAACTAAACTTCCTAGTCATTGATGAAGCTGATACTATGTTTGACGTCAGTTTTGCGGGCTTGCTTGAGGATATTTTTTCGCATACCCAGGTGGCGTCCAGACTCTCAGAGACAGTTGGGCTTGATCATAAAGCTCAGCTGGTTGTGGTGGGAGCCACGTTTCCGGGTGGTGTAGGAGAGGTGCTCAGCATGGTGACTGACCTGGCCAGTATGGTGACCGTTAAAAGCCGGATGCTACATCATCTCATGCCGCATGTAAAGCAGATGTTTCTCAGGATCAAAGGTGCAGACAAGATTCTAGAGCTTCATCAAGCTTTGAAGAAGGTTGAACTGGAGCATAAAGGCGTTCTGGTGTTCTGTAACTCGGCTTCCACTGTCAACTGGCTGGGCTATTCGCTGGAGGAGATGGGTGTTCGTCATATGAGGCTCCAGGGAGAGATGCCTGCAACCATGAGAGAGGGAATTTTCAGGAACTTTCAAAGAGGGAGTGTTGATGTTCTAATATGCACTGACATTGCTTCAAGAGGTTTGGACACACAGAGGGTTGGACTTGTTGTCAATTATGATTTCCCAGAGACCCACACAGATTACATCCACCGGGCAGGGCGCGTGGGTAGAGCAGGTGGCTCCGGCGGAGGGGAGGTGCTAAGCTTCGTTACTCACCTGTGGGATGTGGAACTTGTGCAGAGAATAGAGACAGCAGCCAGGAGGAGAACATCTTTACCAGGGATGGAGTCAGAAATTAAGAAACCCAGCAATAAAACTGATGTTAAAGAAATGGAGGAAAACAAATAGGTGGTTAAAGTATGATCTACAAATCAGCCTTATTAAAAATGTCAAATGTTTATTGCATATTTGTTGTTTGAACCTTTAAAATAAACATGTTAAAAGAACGTTTTGTCCTAAAGCGTCTGTACACATTTGTATTAGACATCTTAAGGGCTAGTTCACCCCAAAATCTAAATTCTGTCATCATTTAAATCATGTCTGAAAGCGCATATCTTAGTTAGTAATTCATACTCTAGGAAGAACATCAGAACCCCTTTATTCTTCAGTTTGGCCTTACTTTGGAGCTGTTAAAAAATATGTTTTATATAGTTTGAATGTGTATAGTATGAATCTATTCCACACATACTACATTTTTCATGTTGTTATTGTCATGTGACCTACAGTGTCAGTTGCATCGCTTGACTTGCTTCACTGCTATTAATGATGCTATTCACTGTAATTCCTCTCCCGTGGCCTCATGGTATAGTAAAGTGTTCATCAGATGCTCACTTCAGAATCTCGCCAGATGTATAGGTCGTCTGGAAAGTTTTCTATGGATACTGTAAATTCAGACATACTCTTTTCACATACTATATAGGATGTATGCATTTGCAGCCTTACCCTCATGTTATTTCAAACCTGTATGACTTTCTTGCTTCTGTGGATCACAAAAGATATTCTCAATTTTTTTGTCCAAACAATGAAAATCAGTTCAGTGCAATTTTGGATCCCATTGACTTTCATTTTATGCTCAAGAACAATCTGTGATTTACAGAAGAAAGAAAATAATAATTAAGTGTTTCTTTGTGTATTTGTTGTATTGAGCCTTAATAGCATTACACATTTATGATCATTTTGGCCTAAAGCTTGTTTACATTTAGACTGAATGTTTTTCATTTGAAAATGTTTGCAGTGAACTCTCACTGTTTTGTGAGGTATTTGACACTGAACAATAAATTGTACAACAAACAGACTAATTTAAGGAAGCTGTAAGTGGTGCTAAGACAAAAACACATTTACATAGCAAGGTTGTCAGTTTTCCTGTTTTATTGGTTGATGTGATGTTGGTTTATTTGCATTGTTATTTCAGTGCTGCTAATGCTGCATCCTTTGCCTAATGGGAATGAATGTGATCGAAAGGTCTGAAAGTGAGGCTTCATGCTTCACTTCCAACTGTTTATCACGGCACAACAGGAGGGTTGCCATGAGATAAATTTGAACTGCAGCAATGTTATTGAGAAGAGGGTCTTTCATAACATTGATTAGAGAAGACGTAAACATGGAGCTGTGAAGAAAAAGCAACCGGGTCAAGCAGAACTACCCTCTTATGAAGTAAATGTACACTTTCTTGTTTTTTCAAGTCCATTTTGTGAGATTCATGCTTTAATGTATGAAAGACAGACAGACCATCATGCAAATGCCCTTGATATGCATAATGTTATCGACTGTAGAGTACAGCAGCATTTTGGCTTTGAAATGCAACAAATACTTTTGGGTTAAATTGTGCACTCCTCTTAAAGGTTCATCAGAAATGCACAAGGAGATAATTTTAGTAAAAAGATGTTTAGGCTATATGTGGATCTTTGTCTGCTTTTTTTCACATGAGAGATATTTGGTGTGAAATTTATAGAGAATGAGGTTGCATATATATTTTACTTTTAATGACCCAAATTATGTTCCAGGCACAAGAAAAAATTGTCATGCTTTATTTCAACTCTAATAATTAGAAATTTATATTCAAGTTTATTTCAAGAAAACTTCATATAGAAGAAATTGGAAATTCAGGTGGCTAGCAATGCTAAGAATTTTGATAACTTTTGTCTAAAAACAATTTGACTAAATTTTAGTGACTGGACAAAAGTATAGAATTACTAATGAAATAATGGTCACTGTGTGCTAGTGATACAGCACTCAAAGATTAATTTAGCAGCATCTATCTAATTATGATTTTAAAAAAGAGAAAAGAAAAGTGATGTGCTTTGACACTGACAATGTCTGAAAGGGTTAACTTTGTTATTAATGGTTTGTCTGAGCATGATTTAGCATCACCAGATTCTGGATATTTTCCCTGACTACTCACCTGGGAGTTCTCCCAGTGGAAAACATTTTTTTTTATCATCTTGCTCAGCCAGACCTATATAGGCTAGTGCTGACACTACGTGAAATGCAGCACTGTTTATAAACGTATTCAAATATACATCATATACTTTTAAAGAAATAAAATAACAGAAAGTTACCAGTCTGTACTTTGAAACGGTCATTCCTAAGTTATTTGACCTGTGCAAAAAAAGAAAAGAAAAGAAAAAGAAAAAAAGTGTCATTTTTAGGGTTAACTCACAGCACTATGTTATCATTTGTAGTACTATATCACATTATAGAGAGAGCTGCATTGTAATGGAGATGTATTCCACAAGGATTAAAGGCATGAGTGATGGTAGGATTTTATGCAATCATATTCACCTGACAGGAACCTGACCTGTTGGAACATGTGCCATCCTTTTTTCGTCATCAGGGAAGTTCCTAAGTTTTGAGACACTCTTGACTCGTTCCTGATTCTAAAAAAAAAGTGTTTATAAGAGCTTTTGTCCTGATATCTCACAGAGAGCCGTGAGTAATAGACTGGTAAGACACACACACACACACACACACACACACACACACACACACACACACACACACAAAAGTTTCCACTGGTCTTTTGTTTAGGACAATCACCAGTCTATGTCAAACAGTTAACCATAAGCATTAGAATACAGATAGACATCCTTTTTAAACAAGAACCCACTCTAACTTACTCTTAAAGGACCAGAAAACCTAAACATACATTTTATTGTCCATTGAATTAGATAATTTTTTTTATTTGAATTATTAAGGGGGAAACCTTCAATAATATTTTCTTTTTATAATGGATATATACGTAACCAGAAGACTGGACACAATACATTGAAACAAACGTCACCGAATACATAATTACAGCATACAAGTAAATATTGAGGTTTATGGCATGTTTATACTGAGACTGAAAGTGTTTGTTGAATACAACATAAACACTAAAAAGGAGTTCAGACAGCACAGTTCATTCACAAACACATCCTTTTAGAATAACTTCTTTTCACACATTCAAAAGAATCACTTCTTTTAGAGTGAATCTTTCAAACATATTCAAAAACTATCATATAATGGTTATATTTTTAAATGAATACTTATGTTTGAGTTATTTTCAATAACATTAAATGCACATTAAACAATGAAGATACAAAATGTAATAAAACAACATTTCAATGACAAACACTATTTACACTTAAAGGAACACTCCACCGTTTTTTGAAATAGGGCTTATTCACATTCTTTCCTACATTTAGATATGTGTGCAATGCATTTTTGTCTCAGTGCATGCATTGCTTTAGTTTGACAGGCTCGGCGCTAGCTTAACTTAGCAAAATGAATGGAATCCTTTGTTGCCAGCTAGCATGTCCTGAGTAAAAGTGATAAAAATATAAACAAACCCACGTAATTACTTCTTGTGGCCTGCGTATTCACAACGAGTACAAATAGCGATGCAGATTAACACTAGGCGATTTCCTAGGCAGATATTGACTTGGGACTATATTGGAGGAAGCACAGGCGAAGCACTGCTACTTGGGCGCAGAGATATCACGCAACACATGAAATCCCACGACTTCCATAAACATACCGGTGTTCAACGCGTCAAAAAAACAGAAGAAGAAGAACATACCGGCGTGACCTGCACCGAGTGTCTTCGCTTTAGGACTATTTGTTTTGAGAAGTTACAGCAAACATGGTAATGAAGGTGAGTACTGCAGGATGGATCAGCGCCGTGAAATCCTCGGTAGCTGTGACAACTGCGGGCACGCTCATCTTGATCTAACGCGTTGAGCCTGGTCATCGATGGCAGTAACTGGTCCCACTCTCCACAGCACAGACACTCTATTTCAGTTGGCATAGGTTGGCATATTCCCCCACATTCACACCACCAGTTCGTGTTGGCTCTCATCCTCATGTCCTCAGGCTGTTGAGTGATCTCAACCTCCTCCTGTCGGTCTATTTCTAAAGCACGCAGCTCCTCTTCTGTAAACTCTGGTTCAAATAGGTATGGCTCTGGCTCTTGACTGTCTGAGAAGTCACCCTCTTCGTCTCTCACAAAATCAGCCATGTTCATCGCCAGTCATGTACTGTAAGGAAAAAAGTCAGGCAGCTACTATTCACGCCGGTATGTTTACGGAAGTCATGGGATTTCATGTGTTGCGTGATATTTCTGCGCCCAAGTAGCAGTGCTTCGCCTGTGCTTCCCCCAATATAGTCCCAAGTCAATATCTGCCTAGTAAATCGCCTAGTGTTAATCTGCATCGCTATTTGTACTCGTTGTGAATACGCAGGCCACAAGAAGTAATTACGTGGGTTTTTAAATTTTTTTTTTATCACTTTTACTCAGGACATGCTAGCTGGCAACAAAGGATTCCATTCATTGTGCTAAGCTAAGCTAGCGCCGAGCCTGTCAAGCTAAAACAATGCATGCACTGAGACAAAAATGCATTTGCACACACATCTAAATGTAGGAAAGAATGTGAATAAGCCCTATTTAAAAAAACGGTGAAGAGTTCCTTTAAATAGTTCACACTTCTTTTTCCTAAGCAAATGCCTTTGGTATACATGGATTGAGATATTATAGGATTTTTACTTCTCAAGGTAGCTTTTTCTTTTTTACTATCCATGTTATTCAAACCTTCTTGAATGTGATCCATGCATTATGCTATGATCCAGAAACAACAACACAAATGTTTGCCCAATTTTTTAAACAGTGCTGATATCTCTAAAATGTTTTGAGTCACATGTTAGTAGTGGAATGTGTCATGGAGTAGTTCTCCATGCGAATGCGCACCACTTTCTCCACAGGCGGAGGGGAGTAGAAAAAAAAACGGCAAGTGAAGACCTGCTTGCAGGCTTTTCTGAAGTTTTCCGAGAGGAAAGCGTAAAGAATGGGGTTGACACAGGAGTTTCCATAGGCCAGGCAGTGAGAGATGATGCGAAACGCAAAGGAAGCATCATTCAAGGGAAACTGGCCGAACTCCACCCACATAGCAATAATATGGTGCGGCATCCAGCAGATGAGGAACGCAGCGACAACCAACAACACCGTCTGAGCCGTCTAGGGAACACAGAAAGAGAGAGAAAATTTGGTTGGTTAATCATACTTCAGATGATCTGATTTTTCTTAGATATAAAGAAACAAACTTTCTTTAAATAATTGACAGAGTTTTTAAAAGTGTTAGCACTTGTGAAAGTTATTCTGTAAAAGGTGCTGGTCTTTTTTAATAGATGACAGAATGATTGAGGCTCAACAGAGCGGATGATTCAGACTCTGCTGTAACCGTAACTGAGACAAGCATCTGTTTACAGTATCTGGGCTGGGAATCAAAGGCTGGACAGGACATTGAAGAAAGGCAATAGTGCAAGACTGTGGTAGCAGGTGGCATGGGTCTGGTTTTCACTGAATTGAAAGTGGAGGCCGAAGTGGGATGAGTGTGGCATATTCTTCCTTGTTTCTCAACCTGGAGCCAAACTGTTCTTACAAGGCAGATGACACCCAGTGAACCTTTTGTAGGCTTGATAATGCGTACCTCATCCTGCGACAGATGAAGAAACGCATCCTTTGAGTGGGCAGATGAAGCTCCACACCAAAAGATGATTGATGAGAGCAGAATGAACTCAATTATGAAACTGAAATTAGCAGTAATGTGTATAGCGGCAAGAGATGCATCCTCTAATCTAATGGATGTTATGTAGCCGCTCTGTTCAAAAGCTATACAATAAATGGTGCCTGGCAATATGAATGATGCTGGAAGAGAGGCTGGAAGGTACGCCAATTTTCAAAATGTTCTTTTTATTATCACTTCCACAACTTTATACAGCAGGTTGTTTTTGCCACACCAGGAATGCAGATATTCAACCTTCCTCCAATATATGAACTCATTAGCAGCAATAAGACCAGTCTATAGTTGGCACTGGCCATGTGGAGAGCATCTGCCTAACAGAAATCACAGCCCACACATTATGATTTGCTTAAGGTTAAGTATTGTTTGTAATAGAATAATTCTGAGTAAAGCAACATTATCAAAGATAGGATAAACATATGCCAATATAGATTATATCCAGTATATTTGGCAGATTTTGAAATATTCCAGACACTTCCAGTGGTAGAGCATCAATGTTTGCTAAGGGGAGCAACACCCCCTTAGCGTGTTTTAGCCATTTTATTGAAGTGCGCTCCCCGAATTCCTATTTGGCAAGAGATCTCTCTTTCTGTTATCAATTAATGCTCCAATGTAAATTGCTAACTTCATATGTTCACTTTTATTCATAATAGTAACTTTACTTAATTTTTAATAACCACACAATGTCTGTATAGCTAAAATAAAATATATGTCTCTATCTCACATGCTGTCACGGTTTTGTGGTGGTTGAAGAAGGACTCAGAGTCAGAAGGCTCCAATACAAACAGTTTACTTAAGAACACTCACAGGTACAGGCAGGCAGGATAACAGGCAGGAACAGGCACACAAAACACATCTAAATATGACTAACAACCGACAAAGACTGAACGAACTAAATACAAGCACAAATCAAACATAACAAGGTGAGGACAGGTGACACAGATGATGAAGACAATGAACGGGTGGGTGATTGAGGGAGTGAGTTCAGGTGTGGAGACAAGAAGGATTCTGGGTAGTGTAGTGCAGACGAAGACAGACAGGTGCAGACGAGGACTGTGACATTACTCCCCCCTCCCAGTAGGCGTGGCCTCACGCCATAGAAGAACATGGGTGGAGGGGTGGGCGCCCTTAAGGCTGATCAGGGCCTGGCCCCAAAGGAGCGGGAAGCCTCCAGGGTGGAGCAGGACGTGCAGGCGGCCAGGGCGGTGAGGACCCTTCGGGCAGCCATGGTGGAACCGAGTGGCCGATGAACCATGGCGCCATCGTAGGCTTGGAGGACTGAAGCCGTGCCGCTGATCTGCGGGACTGAAGAGGTGCTGTAGGGATGGATGACTGGGGTGACGATGTGGTGAGGGAGGCCGACGGGGAGGTCAGAGGAAGGGAGGAGTCCAGGGATGCCGAAGGGGTGCAGGGTGAGGGTGCACCCCGAATCCCAGAGGCCCGTGGCAGGAACTGGACTTCGACCACCGAAGGCCAACCTGGAGTGGCGATCGAGCCCAGCGGAGCTTCCGGGCAGACGGACCACGGAGGCGATGAAGGAGTCGTGGATCTAGGTGAAGGCGAAGGGCTGACAGGCCGAGATCAAGGTGTGGGCTCTCAGGACTGAGGTGTAGCCAGGGACTCGGCCTCTAGCCACGCTGGAGCTACAGGCTGGTGGGCCCACAGCGACTCCACCTCACTGAAGGTGCTTAGGTGAGCTGAGGGGATGACAGGCAGTGGCGGAAGAGTGGAACGGTGACAGATGAGAGGAGGTGGAAGAGGGAGGCCGGGTGGAAACACAGTCTCTGGCTGGGCAGACGGGACGTGGACAGTCTCTGGCTGGGCAGACGGGACGTGGACAGTCTCTGGCTGGGCAGACGGGACGTGGACAGTCTCTGGCTGGGCAGACGGGACGTGGACAGTCTCTGGCTGGGCAGACGGGACGTGGACAGTCTCTGGCTGGGCAGACGGGACGTGGACAGTCTCTGGCTGGGCAGACGGGACGTGGACAGTCTCTGGCTGGGCAGACGGGACGTGGACAGTCTCTGGCTGGGCAGACGGGACGTGGACAGTCTCTGGCTGGGCAGACGGGACGTGGACAGTCTCTGCGTGGTTGAGAACGTGAACCAGCGGTGAAGGCTCGGCTGGGCTGGACGGAAACCAGCGGCGAAGAGGGCTTGGTGCTGGACGGAACCAGCGGCGAGGAGGGCTTAGAACAGACGGTCTCTTCTGGCTGGACGGTCTCTTCTGGCTGGACGGTCTCTTCTGGCTGGACGGTCTCTTCTGGCTGGACGGTCTCTTCTGGCTGGACGGTCTCTTCTGGCTGGACGGTCTCTTCTGGCTGGACGGTCTCTTCTGGCTGGACGGTCTCTTCTGGCTGGACGGTCTCTTCTGGCTGGACGGTCTCTTCTGGCTGGACGGTCTCTTCTGGCTGGACGGTCTCTTCTGGCTGGACGGTCTCTTCTGGCTGGACGGTCTCTTCTGGCTGGACGGTCTCTTCTGGCTGGACGGTCTCTTCTGGCTGGACGGTCTCTTCTGGCTGGACTGGCTGGACGGTCTCTTCTGGCTGGACGGTCTCTTCTGGCTGGACGGTCTCTTCTGGCTGGACGGTCTCTTCTGGCTGGACGGTCTCTTCTGGCTGGACGGTCTCTTCTGGGTGGACGGTCTCTTCTGGGTGGACGGTCTCTTCTGGGTGGACGGTCTCTTCTGGGTGGACGGTCTCTTCTGGGTGGACGGTCTCTTCTGGCGGGACAGTCTCTTCTGGCGGGACGGTCTCTTCTGGCGGGACGGTCTCTTCTGGACGGGACGGTCTTTGGACGGAACGGAACCAGCGGGGAAGGCTCGGCTGGGCTGGACGGAACCAGCGGTGACTCAACGGTACTGACCATGTACGATGAGCCACACCATCTTAACACGGCCTCCAGATACCGTTCTTTGGTCATACCGGGATTTCCTGGTGGCATCCATGAAAAGAAGTGTGGGTCTAATCCAATCCAAAATAAATCCATCAACTGCTGATCTGTAAGCGTGGTTAGATGCCTGTACTTTATAAATTCCTCTTTATAAAAGTAGGATTCAATCTTACGGCCATTTTGAAAGATGGAAAACAGAATCTGACTCGGCAGGATAACAGGCAGGATAACAGGCAGGATAACAGGCAGGATAACAGGCAGGATAACAGGCAGGATAACAGGCAGGATAACAGGCAGGATAACAGGCAGGATAACAGGCAGGATAACAGGCAGGATAACAGGCAGGATAACAGGCAGGATAACAGGCAGGATAACAGGCAGGATAACAGGCAGGATAACAGGCAGGATAACAGGCAGGATAACAGGCAGGATAACAGGCAGGATAACAGGCAGGATAACAGGCAGGATAACAGGCAGGATAACAGGCAGGATAACAGGCACACAAAACACATCTAAATATGACTAACAACCGACAAAGACTGAACGAACTGAGGGAACTAAATACAAGCACAAATCAAACATAACAAGGTGAGGACAGGTGACACAGATGATGAAGACGATGAACAGGTGGGTGATGAGGGAGTGAGTTCAGGTGTGGAGACAAGAAGGATTCTGGGTAGTGTAGTGCAGACGAAGACAGACAGGTGCAGACGAGGACTGTGACACATGCTAATTAAAATGAACACTCACTTTAATAACCGTTTTAGTGTTACACCTACTAAAATTACTATACTACCCTAAGCATAGGCTAATATTACTTTGACTGGAAATGAATTATATAACACAAATAATTACGTCCACTCTAAACTAAATTATTATAGACTAAATGATATTATTTACTTTAAATATATCACTCGTGTAAATATATAAAACCAAAAATATAAAGACAATCGTCACAGGAAATAGTTATGAACAATTTACTTAAAGAAAATATAAAATATTAACAAATATACAATTATATTCAAATAAACAAAATTTAAATAATCACAATTCTCAATCACATTAAATTCCCCAAATTAAACCAATTGAAATTATAAATCTAATGCCGGCAAATGACTAAATGGCCATCAAAATGAATAAACAAAATGAATACCCTGATTGTCAAATGAATACGTGGCAGGCCTGTTGTGTAGCTTGAGATCGTTGAGACCTAAAACACAATGGTCGCTTCACGCCTCGGCGCAACAAACAAAATAAAACTCACGCCACAACTGATGAGTCACCGGGTCGTCCTTCACCGCTCCGAAACACGATGCGTCAAATGCTCGACAACCTTCAAGTCAAGTCAAGTCACCTTTATTTATATAGCGCTTTTTACAATACAGATTGTATCAAAGCGCTTCACAGTGATAACATGAAAACAATATAACAAAGTTTGTTTCTAAAAGATATTGCGTCAACGTCCACCTTAAGTAAGGCAGATCAATAATATTGTTGAATATTAAATGTCCCCAACTAAGCAAGCAAAAAGCCAAGGCAACAGTGGCAAGGAACCAAAACTCCATCAGGGACAGAATGGAGAAAAAAAACCTTGGGAGAAACCAGGCTCAGTCGGGGGGCCAGTTCTCCTCTGGCCAACGAAGGAACAGTGCATGATTCGGGCAGCATTACAAGTCAGATTGGATCAGAACATTTAGAGTATTTTTTGGAAGTCCAAGTATGCACGCCGGTCTTAAGACGAGTTGTTGAGGATCAGTGCCGTCCACCATAGAGAGTCCATATCGCCCGTGTTGAGTCGTCACTTCATAGGCTTTGTGATTGGAGCATCTGAAGTCTCCGTGAGAGGCTGGATACAAACCTTCCGAACCTTCACAGCCTCCTCCTCGACAATTAGCTTTTCAGGCGATGCACTCCACACAGCAACCGAGCAGGCTACTCGCTGGCAAAGTCCTTTTAGCTCGCTCGTGGTAATTAGCCGTCCACACTTTCTCCTCGTGGTGATTGGATCTCTCACAGGTAAGTGCATTTTCAAACAAACTTAATATATTAACACATATAAACATAATATAAACACTTATATCAAAGGTGGAATATATATTACAATGAAAATAACCAAAATAAAATATTGGCTTATGGAAATACCTTTTTTCCCCATAGGGCTACATCCCCCCTTACTAAATGTCTACATGTCCTCATAAGACATAACACATAACCCACCTAGGCGATGTATTAACTTTTGTTCTGAGTAGAACTACCAGTTCCTACTTATAACTAATTGGAAACCTATTTTTTGCCTATTGTAATAGTCACTCCTCTATGAACTATAGTAATAGGTTGCTCACTGGCTTTTCCAGGTTCATCACATGTTAATCTCAACACTGGTTTTATTCTTCTCTTCTCAGTTACTCTGGTGCTAGGTACTCTATTTGTAACTAACTTCTGTCTTAGAGCTCAGACTCTCTCCAGGTGCTTTAACAGAATTTCTTCCAGCATCCAGGTCCATTTCAGAATCATCTGGATCCAAATCTCTCTCTGCTTCTTGACTTTCATCATCATCTCCTTCGTCAGAATCCAGTTCTTCAGCTGATTGCACAGTATCAGGTTCTCTGTCCTCTTCGTACTGCGAACGTACTGAGATTCCATCACGAGTTTCTCTTCTCTTCAGTAGACGGTCCACATACTCCTTGTATGGTCTACTAGAATATTCATACTCCACTTCAGATGATGAATCAGTTACCTCTGGTATTTCCTCTCTTTTATTCACGTTCTTTTGACTTTGTCTTGTTCTGTTTGAACGTGTTCTAGGACTCTTTCTTCACACCCTTGTTCCACTGGAATCCAATTGGTAAGATATGATCTCGATATAGGGTTCTTTTCCAACCTCTTCCTTCCTCAGGTTTCACCCGGAATACAGGTAAGTTCGGCATCTGTCCAACCAATACATGAGGTATGGAACTCCATCGGCTTTCTAACTTATGTTTCCCTTGAAGTCCTAGATTCTTCAACAGAACTCGGTCTCCTTCCTGAATTTTCTGAAACTTGACCTTCTGATCATAGGCTGTCTTGTTCCTCAGATGAGTCTTGTCTGCAGCTTGACCGGCCAGTTCATATGCTCTTTGTAAATCACGTTTCAGACAGTCAACATACTGGAAATGTTTCCTCTCGTCGACTCCATCTTTCGACGTTTCGAAACACAGGTCTACCTGCAGTCTCGCCTCTCTACCGAACATCAAGTAGTAAGGTGAGTATCCTGTGGCATCACTTCGGGTACTGTTGTACGCATGTACCAACAAAGCTACACGTTGACTCCAGGATCTTTTTTCTCTTGTCCTAGCGTAGCCAACATCGAGAGCAGTGTACGGTTAAACCTGCTGTGGGTCTCCTTGAGGGTGATACGGAGTCGTCCGTGACTTCCGTATGCCTAAGGTTGTCAACAGTTCCTTTATCAGTTTCGACTTAAAGTCTCTTCCCTGATCTGAATGAATCCTGACAGGTAATCCATAGTGAACAAAGTACTTTTGAACTAAGATCTTAATAATAATAATAATAATAATAATAATACATCAGACTTTTATAGCGCTTTTCTGGACACTCAAAGACGCTTCACATGGGGAAATAAAACAAACAGCCGTCGATAAGTAGAGTAAAGTTCTGAATAGATGAGAGGAGAGATTTTGGGCCGGTGATAAGGAGTTCTGTTTTTATTACTGTTGAGTTTAGGAAAGTTATTGTCCATCCAGGTTTTTATGTCGGAAATACAATCGGTGATGGTGGAGAGTATAACCGGGGTGATGGATTTGGTGGATGTGTAGAGTTGGGTATCATCGGTGTAGCAGTGAAAGTGGAGTCCATGGTGGCGGATGACCTGACCGAGGGGAAGCATGTAGATGGTGAAGAGGAGGGGGCCGAGAACGGAACCTTGGGGGACACCATGGGTGACAGGGGAGGTGACGGAATTGCAATTGTTAACAGAGACAAAGTGGTGATGGTCAGAGAGGTAGGAGGTTAGCCAGAGAAGTGCTGTGCCAGAGATGCCAATGGATTTAAGACGATGGAGGAGGACAGTTGTGTCGAATGCAGCGGAGAGGTCAAGGAGAAGGAGGATGGATATGGAACCAGAGTCGGCAGCAATGAGGAGATCATTTGTGACTTTAAGAAGGGCTGTTTCTGTGCTGTGGTGTGGACGGAATCCTGACTGAAAACTTTCAAAAAGTTGAGAAGAGAGGAGATATTGGTGGAGTTGTGTGATGACGGCGCGATCCAGAATTTTGGAGAGTAACGGGAGATTAGAGATGGGTCTGAAGTTGTCCAGATTGTCAAGGTTGAGGCCAGGTTTTTTTCAGGAGGGGTGTAATGGATGCAAGTTTTAGCGGGGATGGAACAGATCCAGACATAAGGGAAGTGTCGATGATAATGGTGGTAAGAGGGATGAGGATTTGTTGACAGGTTTTGAAGAGGGAAGAAGGGATCGGGTCAAGCTGGCAGTTGGAGAATTTCATGGTTGAGAGGAGTTTGGAAGTGTCAGAGGGAGACAGAGGAGAGAAGGAGGAAAAACTGTGGTGTGTAAGCGGAGTGAGTTGATATTCAGAGGGAGGAGAAGCGGAGGAAGTGGATGTTAGTGAACAGTGTATGGTATGAATTTTGGTATGGTAGGATGACAGGAAGTTATTGCATTTGTCTGTAGTGAATGTGGAGGTTATATTGTCCTTGGGTTTGGTCAGTTTTGCAAATGTGGAGAAAAGGGTCTGGAAGTCGGAAGAATTTGAGTGGATGAGTTGTGAGTAGTAGTTGGACCGGGCAGTTTTGAGAGCATTGTATGTGATTATAGCGTGTTTGTAGGCTTGGGCATGGACGGTGAGACCGGATTTTTTATGGATCCTTTCAAGTTGTCTTTTTTTTTTCTTTTGAGAATGTGAAGATCTGGGGTGTACCAAGGTGCAGAGGTGGAGAAGGAGACTGAGGCAGTTTTAAGGGGGGCTATTTGGTTGAGGCAGGTGGAAAGTGTGTGGTTGTAAAAGTTGACTAGATCAGAGGCAATTGAATCAGAGGGAAGCGAAGAAGTAGAGATGGCATGGGATATGGAGGAGGTGAGAGAGATGGGACTAATGGATTTCAGGTTTCGAAATGTAATTGTTCTTGTGTGTTTGACTGTAGGAGAGGGGGTAATGATATCCAAGGTGATGGCCAGATGATCAGAAATTGTGAGGTCGGTCAATGAAAGGTTATGTATGGTGAGGGAAGGTGTGGAACAGACCAGGTCCATGATATGTCCATGATTATGTGTGGGTGAAGTGACATGCTGAGTGAGGTTGAGGCAGTTTAAAATGTCCAGAAAGTCAGATGTGAATCTTGCTTCCGGAGAGTGGATATGAATGTTGAAGTCACCAATGAGGAGAACGGACGGATGAAATAGAGGATAGCTGAGTTACGAAGTCAGTGAAATCAGAAAGAAATGATGGACAGGTTTTGGGAGGGCGGTAGATGACTGCAGCAGTGAGTGATCGGGAACCAGGAAGTCTGAAAGCCAAGTGTTCAAATGAGGATACAACTGGGATGGAGATGGGGCGGATGGAGATATCATTGCGGTAAATGACTGCGATGCCACCTCCTCGCCGGTCCAGACGGGGGTTGTCGATGAAGGAGTATCCAGGTGGGGTGGTCTGATTTAATGCAATATAGTCCATAGGTTTGTGCCAAGTTTCAGTAAGACAGAGAAGATCCAGTTTATTGTCAATAATGAATTCACAGAGGAACAGGCTTTTATTGTTAAGTGATCTTGTGTTGAATAGCGCTGTCTTAAGAGGCTTTTGTTGTGAAATCCAAGTGGCGGAAGTTGAGACGGGCAGGAGGTTAGATGAAGTCACGTGAAGAGTGCGCGGATGACGTATGCGGATGTTGTTGTTGCGCCGGTGTCCAGGCGGGAGTGAACTACGGCTGGACCAGAAAGATGGAATACTGTTTTCGGCACTGAAGTAGTAGAGAAGATTGCGACGGGAGCCTCGATGAATATAGGGGCGACGACGGAGAAGACAGTGTTGTTGCAAAGTAGATATGATGTCCAGTGAAGGAGGTGCGCGCTGGTTGAATCTGAGAAGCTGCAAGGACGTGTATTTGAAGCACCATGGTCAGAGCCGTAGATGACAAGAGCCACAATGAGGCCAGCAGGAAGGTCATAAACAATAGCCGCATAGCTGACAGGCTGCTCCGGAGTGCAGGCCGGCCAGTAACCGGGCTGTAATCCACTGCTCGAGCAAAACACAGCGGGGATGGGCTGAAGGCAACACCGGGAGCTAGCTTGCTGGTGGTCACAACAGTCACAAACGTGACAGGCAGCAGATGCGGTGACCAGGCAAAGACACAGTCCAGATCTTGAGGCAGGAACAGATACCACCGATACCAGACAGAGTCAGTAGGTAAATCCGTTTAGTATCAAACAAACTTTTTCGTCCGGAGTGAGAAGCGGCAGCCAAAACGCGCCAGCGTCCTCTCACCATCACCGGATGCACCAAGATCAAGCCACTTAGCACTTAGCCACTGTCAGTGCTTTCTGATTCTTTGCAGGAAAAGCTTGTGCGTATCTGGTATAGTGTTCCGTCACGACCAGAACATTACCAATGCCTCCGGCATCGGGCTCCATTGACAAGAAGTCAATACACACCAGATCCATAAGACCACTGCTTGTGATTTGATGTAGAGCAGCGCTTTTCTTGGCAGGTGTTTTGCGAGTGACGTACATTCCACAATTCCTCACATATTCTTCGGTGTCATGAGCCATTTTGGGCCAGTAGAATCTTGCTCTCAGGAGTTGAGTTACTCTCTCCACGCCTAAATGTCCCATGTCATCATGAAGAGAATGCAACACAGTGTCTCTGAACTCAGTAGGCAACACAAGCTGTAGTGCCTCCTCAACAGCTCTCTTGCTTACTTTGTACAAAAGTCCATCTCTCATCACAAGTCTATCCACTTCTCTTTTCATCAACCTTGTCTCTGGGTTTAAGTCTTTGTTACTCGGCCAGATTCCCTGTTTCACTGCATCCATCACACATCCAATCACATCATCCATCCTCTGAGCTTTCATCAAATCTGCTTTAGATAGCTTCTCCAGTGAACTTGGATGTAGCTGAGACGGGAAAGCATACACTTCGGGAATACAGTCTGGTGAAGCTCCTAATTGTTCCACATATCTGGGGGACGAATCCTGCTCTACATTCACTTCCACCCTCCGACATATGGATTTCACTACGCTCTGAGCCATGCCATCCCACTCCTCTCCTTAAGGTAAGTTGCGAGACAACAAGTCAGCGTCAATGTTTGCTCTTCCAGGCCTGTACTTGACGTCAAAATCATAGGTGGCTAAGGCTGCAAGCCATCGATGACCTGTTGCGTTTAGTTTTGCCGTTGTGAGTACGTAAGTCAATGGGTTATTGTCGGTGCGTACAGTGAACTTGGCTCCGTAGAGATAGTCGTGAAACTTATCAACGACTGCCTATTTCAATGCTAGGAATTCTAGCTGGTGACAGGGTATCGCTGTTCAGGAGAACTCAATCTTCTGCTTGCGAACGCCACTGGTCTTAACCCTTCTGGATGTTCCTGATAAAGTACTGCACCAAGCCCTTTAAAACTTGCGTCCGTGTGTAGAACATATGGCTTATGAGCATCAGCAAATGCCAGTACAGGTGCATTTAGCAAGCACTGAATGACACAGTAGAATGCATCCGTGCAGGACTGATCCCATCGGTCATTGAATGGTTCTGAGTCTTTCAAGTACGTTTTGGTCTTGTCTGGAACTTGTCTCTTCCCTCGCTGCGTGGGTGCATATCGCTTTGTCAGTTCCTTTAGGGGTCTAATAATAGCAGAGTAGTTTGCTATGAAACATCGATAATACCCACAGAACCCAAGGAAAGACCTCAAGGACTTAAGGTCGGTGGGCTTAGGCCATCTCGAAACTGCCTCTAGCTTTTTAGGGTCAGTAGCAACACCATCAGCGGACACTATATGACCAACATACTTCACTCTTGGTTGACAGAATTAACACTTGTCCAGTGATAACTTTAGTTCCACCTCTTCGAGTCTGTCCAGCACTCGCATGAGGCGTTCCTCGTGTTCTTCCAGCGAATGTCCAAAGACTATGAGATCATCCAGATAGACTAACACTTGAAGGAGATTTATATCACCGACAGGTTACTCCATGAGTCTTTGGAACGTAGCTGGTGCTCCAGTTATTCCTTGTGGCATCCTTTCAAATTGAAAGAATCCCAACGGACATATGAAGGCGGTTTTCTCTTTATCCTCCTCCGCCATGGCGATCTGGTAGTAGCCACTACGTAAGTCAAGGACAGAAAACCATTTGCTCCTAGTCAAACAGTCCAATGCGTCGTCTATGCGAGGAGTCGTGTACTGGTCTGAAGTGGTACGTTGATTAAGGGTCCTGTAGTCAATGCACATTCTGATACGCCCCGTCTTCTTTCTGGCTATCACAATTGGTGATGCATACTGGCTCCGTGACTCCTTAATGATCCCAGACTTTAACAACTCTTGCAAGTGCTGACGAACATAAATGTCTGCTGGTGCCAAGCGTCTTGACCGCTCTCTGAATGGCTTTTCATCGGTCATCCTGATATGATGTTCCACATCCTTTGCCAGGCCGACATCCCACTCATGCAATGAGAAAATGTTTGCTCGCCCACACAGCTTTTGGCGGAGTCGCGCTTTCCATTGTGGTGATATGGGTGAATCGCCAAACTGGATCAGATAAAGGGTCTAACTCTGCTGGTACAGTCACTGTTTCAGTTTCAACCTTCATGGATGGAATGACTGGATCAGCGTGACACAGTTGACCTAAGACAGTTACAACTGGAATGACTGTTTCTCTCCGAGACTCATTTTGGATAAGTACAGTGATGTGAACGTCCACGGCAGTGCCATGTACCACCATAGGCTGCAACAGTACTCCGGCTGGTAATGCCGTAGCGGGTGATGCATCCACCATCCACGTGTCTTTACCCAGCAGTTTCTTCAACTCCACGTCGCAGATAGCGCAGCATTCACCCCCTGGAGGTAAGGTTAGTGAGCCTGGGCCCATTGTGTCGCTCGCCAACCCTGACACTGGCTGAATTGGGATATCAGGTAAGTGGTGTTTGTACCAGGCCTCGAAGATAATGGTGATTTGAGAGCCACTATCCAGAAGTGCTTCACAGTACTGGCCATTTATCTCCACTGGTGTGATTGAACAAGGGCCAATGTATCCTTGAGGAATGCCTCTTTCAAGGGTGATTACTTCGCTCTTCTTAGTTGAGCATACTGTGTGACGACCTCCTGCCGTTTCCAACGATGGATCACTCTGTTAAGCTCTCTTTAGAGCGTGTATCAGCTTTTCTATCACTTTGGCCAGATTCTCTGCGTTCTGGCATTTGACAGAGTAATGGCCTCTCTCAACACAGCAATAACAGAAGTTCCCATCCGAGTCGTTATAGGACTGTCTTCTACTATCACTAGGTGCTGGTCTCGATGTCTCCACTCGAAGTACTGAAATAGGGGATTCAGAGTTCTTAAGTTTCCGGCCGGTTAGTTGCTTTTGCAGGTTGTTCACTTGTTTTCTCAACACAGCTACTTCACTCTCGTTACTTATCTCTGGAGTGTGCATCTTTGTCATAGCCTCAGGTCTTTTGCGGTCTGCTACAACCTGGCTAGGCAAAGTACTCATGGCAGTGAACATTGACTTGAGTTCCTGAATTTCTGTTCTCAATCGCTCAACATCATCCTGCCTACTGTCTGTAGTGGGAGGTGTTCAACTTCATCCTTGATGACTCATATTCTTCTTCACTTCTGATCTCACTCAGCAGTTCCAAGAATGATAGAGGGTTTTCCTTTCTCTCTCGGTGTTTGAAATGAACAAGCATCATATCTGGGTAGATTGCTCCTCTTAGCAGCTGCTCCACTCGGGCACGGTCAGCACGACTGGTGGGTAAACCTCCCCGACAAACTACTTTGGTCAATGACAGTTCTAAGTGCCTTAGAAAGTCAGACATCTTCTCCTTTGGCTGCTGCTGTAGCAATCTAAAGGCAAAATACAGGTTTTCACCAGTCTCAGCAGAACCAAAAGCACTCTTGATGGCTTCTAAGCACACAGCAGGACTAACCTCTGGATCAGCATTCCGCACAGCCTTTACAACTGCTAGCGCAGGGCCTTTCAGACTTTCCATGATGCGTCGTCGTTGCTCCTTATTTGAACACTCACTCTCCTCGACCATTAGGTGTGCATGTTCCAGCCAATGTTCGAGAGACTCTTCTCCCTCTGGCGTTGGGACAGTTCCTGAGAACACTCTCAGTCGACGGTAACTGCTGTCTTCCCCTGACGGTTTCCCCATCTTGGAAAGCAAATCACCTACTGCACGAATAATAGACTCGACCGAGCCACTCTCTTGTGTCTCCTCCAACAAGCTCTTTAATGGGCTGGGAGGAGCATGACTTTCAGAAGTAACAACAATCCTCCAACTTTTCGTCTTACCTTCGGGCAACAGCTCAGGAGGGACTTTGGTGGGATCCAC
Organism: Tiaroga cobitis; assembly: GCA_030578255.1. Classification (NCBI taxonomy): domain Eukaryota; kingdom Metazoa; phylum Chordata; class Actinopteri; order Cypriniformes; family Leuciscidae; genus Tiaroga; species Tiaroga cobitis. The sequence goes on from CM060597.1 coordinate 24,450,011, forward strand.
CATCTCTTTGGACTCGCATAGCAATCTGTGGCTATCCAGCTTCAGACTGATTGTCCGTCCTCTCACTCACACTCGCCCTAATGCTTTGATGGGGGGCCCATTTTAGCGCCCCCTTAGCGTGTCTTAGCTATTTTATTGAAGTGCGCTCCCCGAATTCCTATTTGGCAAAAGATCTCTCTTTCTGTTATCAATTAATGCACCAATGTAAATTACTAACTAACTTTTTATTCCTAATAGTAACTTTATTTAAACGTGGGGTATGTGATTTGCAAAACGGCCGGCAGATTTGAAAAATACACAACTCAAAACGTCCTACCTTCTTTCCTCCAACGCTGGCCCTGATTCGCTCGAGGGGGGTGGGGGGAGGGGGGGATGGTACGACCGTTTGATTGACGCACTTACTGTCCAATGATTCTAGGTGGTCTTGGAAATGATCGGCTGGAGTTTTTCGAGTCCTGCCCGTTCCACAGATTAAATTACTTAATTTTAATTTCAGTGATTCTAACTCAGTGGCTGTAAGTGGGTTAGGAATAGGATTTCAAGTGATTTTGAAAAAATGGTCAAAAAAGAAAATCACATACCCCACCTTTAATTTATAATAACCACACAATGTCTGTATAGCTAAAATAAAATAAAATATTGACTAGGGATGTCCCTATCAGGTTTTTTTGCCCTCGAGTCCGAGTCCGAGTCATTTGATTTTGAGTATCTACCGATACCGAGTCCCGATCCGATACTTATATAATACATCAAAAAAGAATAAAGAAGAGAGAGAAAACAGATTTTTTATTTAATTAACCTTATTTTAACATTCAACAACTCTGTTAACAAACAGAGCACTTCTGTGAGGTAGCTTGAACAATCAAGTAATAAATAACATAAAATCTTCACTTTTGGACTTTAGTGCAACAGAAAATATAGAAAAAGTCTAATATAAAAACAAATAGCACCTCAACTTAAAATACCCGGCAGGCATGTAAACAAAAAATAAAAATGTTTTAAAAGTGTATAAAAAAATTATGAGAATATATATATATATATATATATATATATATATATATATATATATATATATATATATATATATATATACACACACACATTAGGGGTGTAACGGTTCACAAAATTATACGATACAGCAAAAAGAAAGAAATGCCAGAGAAATTTCCTATTTATTGAAAGAAAAACTATTTTTCAATAAGTTTGAGTTTTCCTACATCTTGGAACTTTCAGGTTTATAAATGGGGCTGGTAATCTTTGAAGGATGAACAAATAATGTTTTGGTAATCACATTAAAAATAACTTTTAAATATATATTTATATAATATTTGAGTTTTGAAGTGCAACATTAAATCCATGTTCATTCATGGCACAATGTTTCTACTGGTTTCCACGTCAGCGCTGTTTGATCTGTGGCGAATTCAAATGTTTTCTTCTTCACTGGATCTCTTAGCACAGTGTCGCTTGATCTCGCGCTCCATGGCTCCACAGATGTTGCTGGTCCGAACTGATAAATGGTCCGTTAAGCACAATATAATGAGTAGCGCAGTTTCGTTCCGCTTTCATTACGTTTGCCATTTGATGTTGCGTGTTGTGGTGGTCGCGCCAGCGCGGATTTTGTCTGCAGGAAAAATGGTCCAAGGAATCGTTCGGACGGTTTGTATGCGTACCGAACCGGAATAATTATGAATACATGTACCGTTACACCCCTAATTTACATATATCCGAGTCCTGATCGGGAGGTAACGTCCGATTCCGGTCGAGTCTGAAACCACGTGATCGGGCCCGATTTCCGATCGCGTGATCCGATCGGGACATCCCTAATATTGACTATATGTCTCTATCTCACATGCTAATTAAAATGAACACTCACTTCAGTGTTTCCCCTACCATTATATAAGGGGGGCGCCCCGCCCTCCTAACGGCTCGTCCCGCCCCCCTTGAAGGTCAAGAAAATTTTATTTGATTTTCTTTATAGCGCCAGATTACAATTTGTTATTTTATTAAACAAACTAAATAGCCCTTAAGCAATATGTTATTTATCTTATTTCCACGATGGCATGTCTTTTCTGTCTGTGTTTGTGCGTTCACAATTATCCCAATGAGAGCGCACACGCGCACACTCACACACAAACAAACAAACACTTGCGTCACATACAGATGAGCACTTGCGGACAGAGAGCGCGCGGCGGGAAATATGTCGCGTCAACGAGATGAAAATCAGACAAAAATATTTGTGTTTTTTAAACGCTCACAGGGAACTGAAGATGGCAACACTCGCTCTACTGCGAGTAGCAGCCGGAGTAGCTCTCCTGCTCCAAGTCTAAGTGCTGCTCATCCTGCCCCTGACAAGCATCAAAAGTCCAGTCATCACCGGATGACAGGTTTTGACCCAGCTTGGCTGTCAGAGGGGAAATACTCCCCTTGGCTGTACAAGACTGACCTTGGTAAGCAACTTAGAGCTTAGATTCTCTGCCCGAGCCCGAACGATATTTCCCGTCACTATTCTCAGGCCGATATTTCCCACCACTATCCTTGGGCCGGGCCCGTGATCTTGAGACGTGCACTGCCAAACCAATAGAGTTTGGCGCGGGACTAGATTTGATGGCCGAGTGCGGGCACGGGCGGTAATGCACTCACTCTGTGTGTGCGGGTTGCGAGAGAATAAAACGATTCGCCGGACTCCCGCAAACTAGAAATATTTATGAATAAATCATAAAAACTAATACATTTGTATTCATCTGTTGCAGAAAAGCAACAAGAACAACTAAAACAAAATAGAAACGATTTACAGGCCACAGTTTTTTTTATAACATGTTTGCAGCGTTGAGCGATGTAGCCAATCACAGACATATGTGTTGATTTCTTGAACGCAATGGCCAATCAGAAGCATTTAAGATAGACTCTCCTCACCGCTCAAAACAGACTTTTTGTTCAGAGCTGAATTCTGAATGCTGGCAAATGAAATCCTCTAATTATAACAAACAAAGTGTGTATATTATGAAAGATTCATTGCGCATTCAGCTTCATTGATAATAACAGAGATGTGTGAGATTGCGATGAACTGATCAGCTTTTTAGGAATTATGCTAAACCATCCACGCGCTGCTTGCTTTATGTTATAACAGTGGTTTGTGTGTTAATGCTTTAATAACAAATCATTTATCAGGAGCATTATGCTGATGCGTCTGGTGTGGACACGTAGGCTAACTTGAAAGTATTTGGAGGTACAGAAAAAAAGTCTATTTGCTGGAGCGGGACAAAACATAAATGTTGCGGGCGGGAGAAAGTAACATAGAAAGTAGCTGCAGAACGTCAGCTATAACGACCCACGTGTTAAAAAATGGTCTGGTTTAAATCGGGCTCGGGCTCATAATTACAGTTAATGTGGCGGGCCGGGCTCGGGTAGGGTCGTGCTTGATTTTTTTGGGCCCGATCTAAGCTCTAAACTAAATAGCTACATACATAAATAAATGTGACAGCAGGGTTCTCATCTAACACATGACGTACCAATTACGTACGGCTTAACTTATTCATAATATATTGTGGTATTACATAACGTGTAACTGAAACCTGTCATTTCATTAACATTAAAATGTATATTAATGAATTACATGCTGCTTACTATTTACATATATGTGTTTCAAATGTTTTTAGTCAGGAGTCAGGACATTGTAAATCTGCTTATTAAATAAGCACATAAAGCATGAAAAGGAAATTATTTAATTATAAAGATTTTTGGGGGGTTCTAGGAATGTTCTGTCGAATATGTAGACAGCATAAACAAGCGGTTGTGAGAGGAAATCAGACCCGGCCATTTATAGAGTCTCCCTGCCAGTCCTACAGAAAGGACAAACTTGACAAACATATGGCCAGTCAAGTTTGATAGCAGGTCATTTTATTTTATTATGATTCGATCAATAATAGGTTTGATTCTTTATTACAAATGATGCATGTAATTTCAGGCAACACTGTCCTTGCATCATTTGAGCCCACAGTTGTCCTGGAACATGAAGCTGTGGTGGGGGCGTTCAAGTGCTTGTACTGGCTAATAAAGCATGAAATAGCCCACCACACCAACTATCCAGCCTTGCTGCAACTAGCTAATCTTTTGGGCTGCACCTATTTTGACAAGCTCAATGTAAGCTTCTTTTGTAAATGTTTACCATAAATGTGATCCCTATATTGACAAGTAATTGGAAGTTTCTTGCATACAATTAATTCAATAATTCATACTGCATTTACTTGTCAAGCATCTTTTAAATTTTTTAGATTGGCAAAAGCACCAACTATAGATCACATAGAATAATTGATGAAATGCTTGAAATTCTGGCAACTGTCATTGAAAAGCCAATATTGAGGGATATTTCTCAGTCACGAGCCATAGGCTTGGAGATTGATGAGACCACAGATGTATCTGTGTTCAGACAGCTAGACATTCACGTGAGGTAGATCTACTCAAAGTGTAACATTTCATTGACCAATAAAATTTAAATAACAGATCATTGAAAAGTATAAAATGTATCATTTGGAATTATTAGATACTTGGACAATGCGGGTAATGTCTTCTGCCAATTCCTGGATCTGATTTGCCTCACTGACGGGAAAGCAAATTCAATAGAGGCAGCACTAAAAAATATTATTCACACGAAGGGCATACCGACACACCTAATCTTTGGCCTTGGAACCGATGGAGCTGCTATAATGACAGGTGTCTTAACCTTCTTTTTGTAAATAATTAAACTATTTTCTATATTTTTTTTTGTTTCTTGTTAAATTAATAAACACATTTATTTAATAGGAAGACAAAATGGAGTTGCTAAACAGCTATCAGAGGAATGGCCACGGCTGCTAAGTGTCCACTGTGCTGCACATACTAGCTCTAGCCTGTAAGGATGCTTCTGAAGAGGTGCCTTACATGGCTACATTCAGAGACCATTTGGAACAGTTGCACCTGTACTTCAGAAACAGTGCAAACCGCTCTGCTTCTCTGAAAGCCGCTGCAGAGATTCTCGGTATGTGTGAGCTGAAAGTGAAAGTAAATAAGTTATGCCTAAAAGAAAATGACATATATGATTACTTTACTTGCATTTATATTCATAACTGTTTTTTTTTCTGTCATTGACTATAGCAAGTAAAGGACACACGCTGGCTCTCCCAACATGAAGCAGTAAAACACCTTCTAAGGAACATAACTGCTGTACTGGGTGCCTTGGCAGATGAAGTAGAGACCCGCAAATGTCCTACTGCTAAGGGACTTTATTCATTGCCACCTATCGCTTCATTGCCGCCCTTCATCTGCAAGCTGATGTGCTCCCTTCACCTGGCATGCCTCTCTAAGCTCTTTCAAAAAGAGGATGTCATGTTCCTGGCAATCAAAGAGCAGGTAACTTAAATAACTCAGCCAACTGCTATGTTTTATCTTGTTTGTTTATTTTTGTTTATATAGGGTACCACAATTAATCTTTTCACATGAGTGAGTCAATATGTAGGCTTATGGAAATACCTGTTTTTCCCCCATAGGGCTACATCAAAATGAAACAAATACACAAAGTGCTTTAAAAAGTTCTGGATATTTGAAACTAGGGATGCACCAATACTGGTGTCGGGCTGATACTGTGCTTGTGTACTCATTAAAATGCTCTGATACCAACAACTGATACCACACAGTTACTGATACCACAGTGCTTGTGACAAAGAAACACTGACAACAGAGCAAGAAGAGAGCATGGATATATCAGAGAAGGATGTCTATGTATCGAATTAATAGAATGTTAAACAAATTAAATATTTACACAGTCTATGTAAAGTGGATTTAGAACGAAGCAGCACAGACAAGCTTATCAAGCGCACATACCGTTTTCACAGACATCGCTGGAAAGTTTGTAGTTCGGTTAGACATGTCAATAGCAAAGAAGGTAAAACGAGGCACATATAATGTTAACTGACGGTAAAGAGAGAGAGAGCGCATGCTTCTGTTGCATGCTCTTAATTGCTGATCGCTCATGCAGCACATGTCATTTGCGCATGTGTCATAGACGTTTACAGGACAAGAAATTTACTGTGCGTTAACATCCGAAGCGTGTGCCCAGAAAGCCACGTCTCAGACAGTGCTTGAATACTAAATTGAGCTCTCTTTCACATCTTCTTGCGCTTGAACTGACGAATTCACACAAAATAATTTAAAAACATGTCTTTGCGAGTATCCTAGTAAACAAAGTTGGTTATGTCTATGTGAATGCAAACAGTTGATAAATAAAATGCATGTGTAACAGTATAGTCTATTGGATCCGTGCATTCGGTCTTAAAGGTACAGCAGCTTAATAAACCTGCTGCTGTGTTTTTAATGTTATTTAAACAACAAAGGACAAAGAAATTACTCACTGCTCTTCAATGAATTACTCAATAAATTTAATAAAGATTCATCTATATTTAATTTATACAGTGAGGACAGTGCAGTGTTATTTTACATTTGATTACTTTTAAATTTACATTAATTAGGCTAGTAGTTTTTGCTGTAGTATTAAAATCGTAATAGAGAATTGTGATATTTTACAGGTATCTAAAATACTGGTATCACAGCGTTGAGCCCTGCTGAAGCAGTTCTAAATTTGTGCTGTGCTATTAAATGAAAGATAAAATATGAGAAAGGAATAGAATGTAGAGTCCTGCGGGCCTGTTTTCTTAATCCCGCTAAATTTCTGACCATTACCGGGCACTCCCGCAACGTGTGTTTTGCACTCCCGCCGGCACCCGCAAACATTCTGTTACAGCTTGTGGAAATTGCGAAACATTTTTACGAAACATTACAAAAAAATTAGGGCTATGCAAAGCGTTCAGAATAATAGAGATAAAACATTGCGTTTAAACAAACTGACCATAAGATAAAGTAATGCAAGCACCACAAATGACAAACCGAAGTCAGCTTTTTATTGGCCTTATAAAACTCTATAATAATAATAATAATAATATATTTTATTTGTAAAGCACTTTTCATAGTTAAAATCAATCCCAAAGTGCTACAGAGTATAAAAAAAGTTAAAAACGGGAAAATAAAATAAAAAGTTAGCAAAAAGTAAAAAATGCTTGATTAAAAAGTAAGGTTTTTAGTCCTTTCTTAAAAGAGCCTATAGCTTGAGGAGCCCTTCAATTTTCTGGAAGGGAATTCCAAAGACACGGTGCGACTGAGCAGAAGGCTCGATCCCCCATAGTGTGGAGCTTAAAGTTCTGTATAAAGTCGTAGTTTTTGTTATTTTTGGACCAAAATGTATTTTCGATGCTTCATAAAATAACTAACCCACTGATGTCACATGGACTACTTTGATGATGTCTTTATTTCCTTTCTGGACAAGGACAGTATACCATGTATACATTTTCAATGGAGGAACAGAAAGCTCTCGGACTAAATCTAAAATATCTTAAACTGTGTTCCAAAGATGAACGGAGGTCTACGGGCTTGGAACGACATGAGGGTGAGTCATTAATGACATCATTTTCATTTTTGGGTGAACTAACCCTTTAACGAATGAATTGAATAATGAATCACTTGGCCTAGCCTGCTATGGAGGAAGAGAATGTTACTGGTCGACTGCGGTGAACTTCATTTGTTGACTCCTTTCTTGTTACATGGCAAAACACGGGTGTATTTTTTGACCGCCCACTCCCACCCGCAGCAAAGGTAAAACCGTCCGCTCCCACGAGATTTATGTTGGGTCCCGTGTGACCCCAATCCCAGTGCAGCCCTCTAACAGAATGAACAGTGAAAGTAACAGAGGCCTGTACAATACATTTTAACATCCAAATTTAAGTATGAAATTAACTAAAGGAAATATAAGTAACGCTTCCTTTTACAGTCCTGTTACCCATGTACATACTATGTACTTATTATAGTAATTACAATTACTGGGTAATAACTAGGTACTAACCCTGAACCTACCCATAAACCAGCCCGTTCTCATCCTTTGGCGTCATACATCTGACGCTTTGTACATTTCGTTGAAATCTTACGCACATGGCATCCTTTAGCATCAATATGAGACGCAGAACCCAAGGCGTCATACAGGTGACGCGCGTCTAAATCCAACGCACATGGCATTGTTTAGCGTGAATATGAGACGCAGATCCCAAGGCGTCATAACCGTACCCTACCCCAGACCTAAACCTACCCATAACAGTGCGTGTTATATTGACGCTAAAGGATGCTCGACAGAGAAAAGATTTCGACGAAATGTCATATGGCGTCACCTATATGACGCCAAAGGATGAGAATGCGTTGCATAAACCTACCCCTAACCCATGTACTTACCTTATATTAGCCAGTACTTTCTAGGTAAGTACACTGTAAGTACACGTAAGTACTGTACTGTAAAAGGACGCGTTACTGAAATGTAAAGTTGCTAAACAAATTAAATCAATGAATATGATTCATATTCTTTTGGATTCTCTAATATAGCTTATTTAAAAATTATAAATGCAATGAAAATACAGGTATCGGTATCAGCAAGCACCAACAATGAAAGTATAGGTATTGGCTTTGGTCTGGAAAAAGTGGTATCGGTGCATCTTACTTGAAACAGTGTGGCTGAGTGATGAAGACAAACAGAAAAAGAGAAATAGACCACCATGATTAGTCACAGGATGAAAGTCTAGCAAAGTGCAAGAAATTTTCTGCTAGATTGGTGTTGTCCTCATTTGGCCCTAGACTCGCTTCAGCCTTTAATATCCTTTGGAGGTTTGAGAGCTTGACAGAATGATTTAAAATTTGACACTTCTTTTCATACTTGGCTGTACCACGTGAAAGCTGTATTTGAGAGATATTTTGTGGAGAAATAAATATCATTGTCAGACTGATTGATTGATTATTATTGAGCAATATTAGACACAAAGCAACAGTTCTGATGAACTCCTGTCAATAATGAAGAGTGACTGGCAGATTTAACTAACTGGTGAGCATATTTAAGCAGATAAGGAGATAAACATTTCCAAATAGGTGCCATAGAACTACTAATGAATGATGTTTGAAAGCCATGCTTCTTCATCACATCTTTCCCTAGTACCTACCTGGAATTTACTAAGAACATCAGTTACAGGTAACAAGATGCATGTATAACTGTTTGGTGGAGCAAATACACCACAGCTAATTCTCACATAAACAACAAAATAGCAACTCCTTGCTCGACGTTCGGAAACACAGCTGGAGATTTTACAGCACAGGATCGGATTAATGTAAATAAACAAGCGAGAAACCAACTGTTTCTTTTCTCCTTTGGCGGTCATTTCATCTTACTTTAATCTCTCCCTTCAATGCTCATTATTCACAATCCATTTTATTTCTGAGGTGTTCACCACTGAATCTATCACAAGACCATGGGAAGTGTATTAAAAGGCAATGTTCACCCATAAATCTAAATTGTGTCATCAATTTTTCCGGTTGGTGTAAGGGATGAGGCGACGTCTCAAATGCAGGGGATTTTGGGCTTTATTCAAATAGCAAAAATAAATGAAAACACAACAAATTCTACCCAGTAGCAGAACAAACAAGATCCACCAGCAGGGAAATGCGAGGCAGAGCAGGACATGACTAGAAACACAGTCACATTCAACAATAATCTGGCTAAAGACAGACAACAAGGGATAGGGAATACAGGGACAATAAATAAGCGAACGAGGATGATAATGAGGGAGGACAGGTATGAAAACATGCGGCCAATGAAAACCATCACAAGCCATGTGCTACACAAAACATGACAACACCTGGCCAATGAAACAATTCACAAGTGAGGAGCTCTAGAAAAATGCACGAGACCAGACAAGAGCACATGTTGAGGGAATGGACATTCAAACGTGTGCTCACAACAAAAGACACATCATGGAGCTTGAATGTCTAGACCCCAACACTGAACCGAAACTCCTGGACCCGGACACAATGCTCTGCACACACAACACATCACACAGACGAGAGTAAGCACATGGCTCGAGCAGGCTGTGAACGTGATTTCACCAAGTGTAACATCTTCCTGGATCAACATCTTTGTGTTAAGCACCTATCATTTTCCTCTGATATTAGGAATAAGTTATGGGTTAGCTTTAGGGAAAGGGATAGGATTAGGACAACATTTTTGGACAAGAACGCTGTTCGAGGATCAACAAAATATGTTGATCCAGGAACATATCTTACTTGGCAAAATCACAGTGAGGCTCAAGACTACACTGGAATATTCTCATTCAAACCACTGACTACTGCTGCTGCTTCTGTTTGCTTTTAGAGGGAAAAGCTGCACAGACCTTGTTCACAGCAGCGGTATCTTTGATTTTTAACGGGAATAAAAGTGAGGCTGTGAGGGATAGACATGGATCTCTTCAGTGGGTTGTGCTGTTATTTAATTTTTTTTTGGTGGGATTGTTTGGCTGATGAAACACTCCAAACATATATTTCTAAGAAATTTCAGTAGACGATAAACTCTTGACAACATGAGCTGAGGGAAATTGATCTAGTAGCTTTAAACAGGTTTTTAAAGCCATTGAAAATCTCTCACAGCCTCGTTTCATACCTGTCATGACCCTGCTCTGAATAAGGTCTATAACCGCTGGTCTAGGATGAGTTTTCTCAGTAATAACAGCATATTGGCGAAACAGATTTGGTGTTTTCTTGAGAGTGTCAAAGGTTTTTATTTACTAAGTTTTTTTTTTTTTGCGTTGAGCAATGGAGCCAATCACAAACATATCTGATGATTTCTTGAGAGCAAACTGCCAAACAGACGTGTTTATATTGGAATCCATTCACCTCTCAAACTCTGGAGTTTTTGTCCAGTGATAAGTTCCACACGCTCGCAAATTCTCTCATTACAAGTTAATTTATAACAAACAAACTTTAGAAATTACGTAGGCTAAATAAGAGATTCATTGTGCAGTCAGCTTCATTGATTAGGCTATAGCGGAACTTTATGAGATTGCGATGAATTGAGATGAATCATATAAGAGCTTTTTAGTGATTATAAGAGGGGCGCTTTTAGCTTGCTTTCTAGGCGATACTGTGAATGTACAATCCATTCAGAATTTGAATGGATTCTGACTAATAATAACAAACAAATAATAAGACCAACTGGAGTGACACATTTACTCATCCTCATGTCGTTCTAGACCTGTATGGCTTTCTTCTATAGAAAACAAAATACATTTCAGTGTTTTTGTCCATACAATGGAAGTCAATGAGGTCCACTGCTGTTTCATAGGACAAAATAACTTCTTTAGTGTTCCTTTGAGAAAGTAAGTCATATAGGTTTGAAGTGACATAAAGAAAAAATTTCATAATTTATAAACCTTCAAGAAAGAAATATGGTCAATTTTAATTTCAGGGTAACTATGTTAAATAGCATAGGACACATCCAATATTACTTGCAAATCAAAATTATTTATGGGTCTCTATTGGGTATTTCTTATTCTGATTTAAGAATGACAATATGCTCCATACAACTTGTTTGACATGACAGTACATATAAGAAACTGTATAGAGTTGACATTAGAAATGAAGCATTCAATGTTTTACAGTCCGGTGTCTCTAAAAGGAAATGTTATCAAAATACAGTATGGTGAATAAAATGGTGATCATACATGCTGTCTTATTTCGGAGGCGGCACCCTCTGAAGGTCACATTTGTCCACCGCACATGTCATTGAGGTGAGGATGTTTCATTTCAGAAAAGTAACCATTATAAAATTGACTGTTATTCCTCGTGTGGTGTAAATGATTGTAATTTCTTTCTTATTTTGGAATGTAATGGTTACTTTTCTGAAGTGAGGCAGCCTCAAAGTATGCGGCCGACAAATGCGAACCTCCGGAGGATGCAGCCTTTGAAAATGAGACACAGCCAGAGAAATGGATCACTCACAGTTAAAAAAACAAACAAAAAACAAACAAACAAAAAAAAAACAACCATTACTTTAACATTGTAGAGATGCACAACAATGCACAACACTGCAAACCTGCAACCATGTTTTCTTTTCAGATATTAAAACTTTCTCATTGACATACATAACAACCATAATGACACATATGAAAAAGAAGCTGTGGGCACTAGGGCCATCGCAATGAAACATCATCAAAAATATAACAAACATGCTTCATTTTTGTGATAGCAGAAGGAAGAGCACCATGGGAAGGCCTAAATATCTTTGTCCACACATCAAACAATGAGCAAAATGTGTACACACACTGAGGGGCATTTTTCTTTCTTACATTTTATGAATGACCTTAGCTCTGTCCACTGTTTCACAAACAGCAGGTAAAAAACAGAACATTATGTGGTAATTGTACATTTTTGATGGTTTCAATGGGCAGCAGAAAATAATGGGTGGCTCATAACAGCTCTTAGACTGATTCAAACATAATTACGGTACTGTTATTGCCCCTCTGCCACCATCCACAAAACCAACTGTCGGAACCCTGGGCAAAGGAAAACAAGTTGTTTATACAGCACAATTTGTGAAGGTAGCCTGTCACTATGGGCTGAAAGGGTTTGTTTGTGGCCAGACACCTGTTGTGATCTCCACTGTCTGCAATTATGTTTCAGTTCTCTTCTCATTGGTCTCTCCCTGGGTCTTCTTTCTTTCTCTACTAGACTGTTTTGCTTTCTCTCACATAATTATCTTCCCAATTACACAATCACTTTTCCATTTCTACTTCACCTGCAACACATTTGAGTGTTAACCTTCAAACATATGCTACTTAATGATAAGACAATAAGTCTATCTGCATAAGCTGCATCAGGCTTGTACTCCATATACATGAAAGTGAGAAAAAAGCGCTTGTGGCGTTTAGCACGGCAGCTTACGCAATACTCGTTCCCTCTTCTAGAGAGAACCGAGGTTACGTTAGTAACCAGTATTGTTCTCTTACGAGAGGTTCTCTCGTATTGCGCAAGTTAGCTTACGCTACGGGAACCCATTGTCCACGCCGTGCGCGCCCGCATCCATCCCATGAGTCACAGAGCTTCTCTGAACATAGAGAGTGGGAACCAACGCATTGTACATAAGCGCGAGGAAACGCGAGTACCATAAGCGCAAAGCGCGTGTAACAAGCACTGACAGGCAATACAGAGCGGCCATGTGAGGCCGGTGTACTTAGCATATACAGCACATAACCTGAAACAGTGCAGCTCAACCAGAAGAGCTGAATTCACCTGAGGGAAGCCTGCGCATGATAGGATCTGGGCACGGCTAGCCTCTCACTTAGACAGACAGCAATTTAGCCTGCAGGGCGGTAACTTCTAGGTTGTAAAACCTGACAAAGGTGGAGGGTGAGGACCAGGAGGGTGTCTTGAATGGAAATTCCGCTTGACCATGCCCACGACGAGGCCACGCCTCTAGTGGAGTGCGCCCTGATGCCCAGAGGGCACTGCAAACCTTTCGCCGCGTAAGCGGCCGCGATTGCGTCTACTATCCATCTGGACAGGCTCTGTTTCGAGGAGGCGAGACCTTTAGTGCTCCCACCGAACGAAACGAACAGCTGCTCGGAACGCCTGAACGGGGCGGAGCACGTAATGTACAATCTCAGAGCTCTGACTGGGCAGAGGAGATTAACATTGCTTTCGCTATCGGATGCTGGCAGAGCCGATAGGGAAATGACCTGTGCTCTGAATGGGGTGCCAACCACTTTGGGAACGTAACCATGTCTAGGCTTTAGGATGACCTTAGAGTCATTCGGGCCAAACTCCAGACACGACGCGCTTACAGATAGCGCGTGTAAGTCCCCCACGCGTTTGATTGATGACAGTGCGATCAGAAAAACAGCTTTAAGCGACAGGTATTTTAGGTCCGCTGTGTCCAGTGGTTCAAAAGGGGATGCTTTCAGGGCCTCTAGGACCAGTGAAAGGTCCCACATAGGAACCGAGGGGGGGCGCGGGGGGTTCATCCTTCTGGCTCCTCTAAGGAAGCAGATGACTAGCTCGTTTCTGCCTATTGACTGGCCGTGCATTGATTCGGAGAATGCTGCGACAGCTGCCACATAGACTTTGAGCGTGGAGGGGGACCTGCCCCTGTCCAGCAGCTCTTGGAGAAAACTGAGCAGCCGCGTGACCCCACATGTTCGCGGATCGAGGTTTTTAGTTGTGCACCATTTGCAGAACACAGACCATTTGGATGCGTAGAGCCTTCTGGTAGAAGGTGCTCTGGACTGCACGATCGTGTTCATTACTGCGTCTGGCAGGGATACCCGTTGATCACCCACGCGTGTAGCGACCAGCGCTCCGGGTGGGGATGCCAGATCGAGCCGCGCGCCTGAGAGAGAAGGTCTGCTCTCAGCGGGACAGGCCATGGGGCTGTCTGTGACAGCCGCTTCAGCTCTGGGAACCACGTCTGGTTTACCCATCGCGGGGCTATGAGGAGCACTGAATGGCGCGTTTCCCTGATTCTCTTGATCACCTGTGGTAACAGAGATACCGGGGTAAAAGCATATAGCGAGCGGCTGGGCCACATCCGGGCGAGCGCGTCCCTGTCCTTCGAAAAGAACATTGGGCAATGAGCGTTGTCTCGTGACGCAAAAAGGTCGACTTCCGCTTTGCCGAAAAGGCGCCATAATAACTGGACTCTTTGGGGGTGCAGTGACCACTCCCCCAGGGCAACGTTGTCCCTGGACAGTCTGTCTGGGCCATCGTTCAGTTGACCCGGCACATGTGCGGCTCTCAGTGAGCGCAGATGGTGCTGAGACCAAACGAGGAGGCGTTCCGTCAGATTGCAGAGGTTCCTGGATCTGACGCTGCCCTGGCGATTTATATAGGACACCACCGACATGTTGTCCGAGCGGACTAGAACATGGTGGCCCTGAATGAACGGGAGGAAGCGATTCAGCGCCCTCTCGACCGCTATCATTTCCAGACAGTTTATGTGGAGGGGTTTTTCTCGGTCTGACCACAGCCCGAAGACTGGTCTGCCCTCGAGGGTGGCGCCCCAACCTGAGTTGGACGCGTCCGTCGAGATGACCTTCCTGAAAGAGACCGCCCCCATAGTCACTCCCCTCTGGTACCAGTCGGCCGCTGACCAGGGCTGCAGAGCTGTGACACAGCTCTGAGTCACTCTGATCCGCTCACTCTGATCCGCTCACGAGACTTCAAGAGATTTCCACGACGCGCACGCGCGAGAACTTAACTGAAGTAGTTGAAGGAGATCGCAATTCTCGCGCATGCGTCGTGGAAGTCTCTTGAAGTCTCGTTTCAGGCCTACAAGGAAGAAAAGGAATAGTCGAATAAAGTCGTTATTTTTGTTTGTTTTTTTTCGCACAAAAAGTATTCTCGTCGCTTGATAAACTTATAGTTGAGCCACTGTTGCGACATGGAATATTTAAACATTTTCTTTAATGACTTTCTGGGCCGTCAAATTTCATTCCCTTAGGCAGCCTATGGAGGAGTGTTCAACCTCTCAGATTTAATCATAAATATCTTCATTTGTGTTGCGAAGACGAACGAAGGCCTTACGGGGTTGGTACAGCAAGGGGGTGAGTAATTAATGACTTAATTTTCATTTTTGGGTGAACTAACCCTTTAATACTCCAGTTCAGAAGGGCAATTACCAAGTGATTTGGAAAGTGTGAGCGTGAACTATATTGAATAGGACTGCTAACAACTCAGGTAGTTTGCAATAATTACATGGAAAATTACTTTCAGATGTACTGTCAAGAGCCCCGTCTATATTTATGAGGCCCACTCAAGTGCATTGAAAAGCGCAGCATTATTTAATGTGTTGACATAATTTCCACTGAAACAGGAAGACAGGGCAGGACATATCGAGCAGCTCCTCCCCTATTTTTAATTAGCCAAAAGCGTTTTGTTTATATCACAGCTCGGCCAGAGCCATTGAGCTCGGTAAAGCCGCAGTTTACTCCTAATCTCCGTTTCTCCCCCCTATCAGTTTAAAATGTAGCATTCAGAATTCAAATAAGTCTGATACGTTTTGTGGACTGCGCTGACTCACTCTGTGCTATCGTGTCTCTGGACCGGAGCAGACTTGCCTGACACTAACGTGAATCCAGACTTCATTCGCCCCAATGGAAACAATATTTACACAGTTTGAATCCATCCCTATCCCCTATGTGCCATTCACCATGTAGAAAATAGTAAATGTGTGAACAAGTGACCAATTTTAGCTGCAGCTTCAGCGTCTATTTGGGGTCGAGACGCTTTAGATTCTTGAGAGCATTTGATTGGACAGAAAAGCTGATGAAAAGCTGCAGTGCAATGTGATGTCATCAAAATCATTGATCCATATTGGCAGAAGTGAGAGACTACGTTTTGAATGCTTATACCTACTAAATGTGAATTTTGTCATTGTTTTGGAGCACACTAGCTTATAGATAACAGTAAGACTAACATATTCACACTAAAAGCCAAAAAACTTTAATTTTGATTTCATGGGGACTTTAAGAGATGATGTATAATGTGCCCCTAGTTATGTAATTTTTGTCTGTGAGTAATATATTTAATCAATTTATGCCAAGGCTGGATAATGATCTTGTTAATAAACCAGCACAAAAGATTGTTGTTTGATGTTCAGTATGCATGCAAGTTGTCTTATGAATTTTTGAAGGGTAAGTTCACTCAAAAATGAAAATTCTGTCATTAATTACTCACATTCATGTCGTTCCAAACCCGTAAGACATTCGTTCATCTTCAGAAGACAAATTAAGATATTTTTTTCTGAAGAGCCATAGGAAACAACGTCATTGCAACTTTCAAGGACCAGAAATGTAGTAAAGACATTGTTAAAAGAGTCCATGTGACTATAGAGGTTCAATCTTAATTTTATGAAGCAACGAAAATAATTTTTGTGCGCAACCCTGTGTGTTAAACTGTGTGTGAAATATAGCTTTAAAAAGGTTTATTTCTACCTCTTAGCTCCAGGCTGACGAAGGGCACAAGGTACCGTCTTAATTTTATGTTGTATGCTGTTGTGGAAATTTTTGATTTTCATTGATTTTCAGTGGACGTTACAAAGGAATGTCATATGGTTTTATCATTTGCAGTCTGATGTGAGAAGGAGGAACTTCTCTGAAATGTATGTATGTATATACACCTGAAGTGCAGGACCGAGTCACTCTAGAACCAGATGGGCAAGGTCCTCTGACCTCTGAGGTCAGAAGGTCATCTAGTTAAGGGGCCTTAAAGGGTTAATTATTGATAAATCAAAGCTAGCAGTAAAGGGCCTTTTGTCTGTGGAAAACTACTGGGAAGCTCGGCATGGAAAAGGACCTTGAAGAGCAGTATAAAGATTGCCAAAATCTTCCTGTCTGTGTCTCACTCACCCCACAGGGTAACTGCTGTGTTGGCGACTGGGCCTATTCTTGCAAGATACTTCTCTTTTAATAATTTGATTCCGAGTTGTCTCCTACCCAGTGATGATGTTTAACAGAATTTTTGCCACAACAATTTGATGTCAGAAGAGTGGGATTCCTTGGATATGCCTTCTGGACCTGAGAGCGGACGGTGTTTGGCCACCTGGACTGAGCAGTTCCAGCTCTACCTCGTAAACTTGAGAGAGAGGGGCCGGCCGCTATCAGGGCCAGGAGAACTCCACTGGAATTGGCAAAAGAGAACAAACCCGTGACGACAAAACCATCTCTCTGGTAAGAGAACAGTCAAATTATTTTATTTTGGTATAAAAGTGAGAGAACCATGAGTCTATTTCTGTGGTGCGAGTACAAGATTTGTCCGGAATTAATTAAGACCTGAGAGCAGGTCAAGAGATTTCAAGCGGGCACTGAGTTCTCGTGAAAATCTGGAATTAATTGAGATCTGGGGCCAGATCAAGAGATTTCAGGCAGATTACAGTCCAGAATTAATTGAGACCTGGCAACGGGTCAAGAGATTTCAGGTGGACTTTAATCTGGAATTAATTGAGATCGGGCAGTCGGATCATGAGATTTCAAGCAGATATAAAGCACTAGAGAGTGAACCCTTAACTGATCTTGGGTTAAGAAATCAGATCTGTTGGAGACGTCCGAAAGATTATTATACGTGCGTCGAACGGTAAATCCACAGAAATAGAAAACAGCCAGTATGGGGAAGTCTCAGAGCAAGCTTGCCAAATTTGATACACTGGTTTCCTGTCAAACGAAAGAATTACGGGCAGAAGTGTATGCAGGATATAGAGAAGTTAATCAAACATCATGATTTTCCCAGGGAGGGAACATCGGGCGCTACGAGATTAAAAGTAGTGCTAGAATCAGTTGAACAGGGCAGTGAGAAACAAAGAGGTTTTTGTGGCTGTGTTCAACGTGTGTAAGCAATGTGGACAAACAATGGATTGTTGGTTTAAAGAGGCAGATAAAAAGTCAAACTGCTGTGAGAAATTAAGTTTTTACTTCATCCAGTAAATGGATGCATGACATTAGATGTATAGACAACTTAAATTTATATGATACGGATTGAATTAGCAAGCAGCAATGAGGCTGTCTGTGTGAAATAGGGGATTGTAATATGATATTTTGGTTTCTGAAAAACAGTAAAGATAAGTGGGACTGAGACAATACTGATATTTTTTGGATCTTCAGACTAACCATTTGATAGAGGAATACTGTGAGAAGTAGTTATAATGAAAAAAATAAATAAAGTTAAAATTAATGTTATTAATACAAGGGAATTGAAGAATGACTAAAACAGCACACATTTCCTTAAAGAGGGAAATTTAAAGGTCCAATATGTAAGAATTGTGTAATAAAATATCCAAAAATCACTTGCACAGTACGCCTTTGTTATTGTTGGAAACTGCGCCCTCTTGTGGCGAAAAAAGTTACATATTGTATCTTTAAGTGTCACTATGACGGGTGAGAGACTTGGTGGAAGAAGAAAGTGAAAAAACAAAAAGGTTGTTGTGTGAGACGTGTGCGTGGATTGTAAGCAAACAATCATGTACTGGTTGCGGCAGAGAGAAAGGATGCAGAAGGAACTGGGATGAAGGGAAATAGGAAAAGATTGAGAAGAAAAAACTAAAAGAAAAAATTCTGATAGAATTTATGGAAATGAAAGCGTATGCGAAAGTTCTACCAGAAAGATCTGCCACGTCATTAATTTATAATTCCACAATTCCACGCTACCAATCACAGCTTGACATCGAATATAAAAGACTGATCTTACAGTCCCATGTTGTTGCCCGCAGGTGTCGTAGCAAAGTTTTCGATGCCAATTACGCTTCCATTCAGTTCGCAGAAACAGCCGCTGGCGTTCACTTACTCGCGTTTCGATACCAAACATAACAACACAAGTCACTTCGTTGATTTTGATCTCAGCAACTTTCGCGATGCGCGAGTGCGACACACTTGTGTAAGAAACAATCGTGTGGCAGCTTTAAATCTCATGAGAGTCGATCTCCACTCAGTGTTTTTTCAAAAAGTTCCCCTTTTACTATGATTAAACTTCATTCAGGTATGTATACTAACTTGCTACTCTACTGTTCCCTTCAAGCGGTAAAGTTTAAATGTGGTGATGTGGTAGCTTTAAAATGACTGCCGATACTGCAGTCTGCAACGCAACATACTGAAACGCTTTAAACAGTACACAGTGGGCCGAATAGCTCATTGAAATGGTAAGTGCAAAGACTCACGTAACTGCATCGTCGATCCCATGCACTCACGGCCAGTTGCAAAATACTATCAACTGGGTTGCTGAATAGAATTAAATCAAGTTTAAGAGTAACTTTGTTATTAAATCGCATATGTATATATGCCATATATTACAGCTCGCGCTCCTCATCTGCTCACTCACCATTGTGAGAGACGAGACGAATTGCTTTCCATCTTAAAGCAGCAGTACCTATTAAGGCTATTCAACTTGTTTTACGCCCTTCTCTGAATTTGTTATTGTTTCGGTAATGCATTTATGGAGATGTTTTTTCAATCCCTTCCCGAGCGCCGGAAAGATCTCGACTTATACATAGATGATTGCAGACTTTAACTAATAAAAGGGGGCACACTATACATCTCTTATTCAATCATAAATCAACAGCAATATATATATATATATATATACTGCCGTGCAAAGGCAAAAGACCGTAACTTCGTTTTTGGTCGAAAATGAGTTATTGATATGTTTGGCACATTCAAGACCTCCTTTATCATGTGGATAAATATCTTGAGTCAATTCCGTTGTTTTTTCGAGAAAATAATGGTTTGTCTTAACCGTAACTTCCAAAAGCCCATGAGAAACCAAGGCAGAACACCGTAACACCAGTTACGGCTCTTTGGCTTAGTTTTGGATCTTTGGCTTAGTTTCTCATATTGAGTTACGGTACTCTGCCTAGCCGCGCATCAATATGAAGTTACGGTGCTGGCGTTCTATCAAATAATGCTACCAATCAGATTATACGGTGTTCTGCCTTTGTTTTACTCTCCATTAAAATTGAAATTACGATGTAGCCTGTGTACTTTGTACAGCTACCATCCGTCCCTGTTACTTCTGATGTCCTCAGAGCTTTGTCCTGCACTAATACGGTCAGAACATTTCTTAACCTGCTCCATTGACAAACGAGCGATATCGATTGCGAAGGATGCAGAGTTGACAGAAAAATGTTACACATGCCGTAGCAGGTCAATACAACAAAGAACTAAAGCCCCGCCTCACCCAGTTCTGGTACCGGACCTAGTTGAAACAATCATGCATCTAGCTGGCAGAGTGCCAACACTTCGCCGGCGCCTTCAGCTCCGCCCTGAACACGGTCCTGCCAACGCGGGACTAATATCACAGAGTGATAATAATGAAGCAACAAGGGTATATTGGTGCATACAACATACTAAAGCAAGTGCTGGTGCATACAAGATCAGAACAGCTGTTAAAAGCATGCTTACAAAACACAGCGTCAGGAATAAATCCGCGGGACGAGCGAAGTGCACGCACAATAATAGGGCAGGCAGCTGAAACCAACGCATACTGGAAAGACGCAGAACACAGAAGGTTGTGCTATAAATGCATTAGTCGTCTAAGTAGTCCAGAACGCGCTCCCTACTGAGTTCTAAGGGCTAAAGGCAAGCACTGCATAGGCTACTTTTCGTGAACGGAGCGTGACACATTCGAACACGAATCTCGGTAAACGCCTGTGAAAGTATGCGTCTTTCAGATCCACTGCTATAATCCAGTCTCCGGGTCGAATGTGCGCGAGGATCTGTTTTATCGTGATCATTACATTACATTATAACGCGTGTTTAGCAAGTCTTATGCCACTCGGTACCACTTGAAGATACTCTTTAGTCTTTACCGCTATGGAGGTATTTTGTCATGTCTAATGTATTAATTAGGGCCACCAGAATGCAACCAAAGCACAATAACTAGAAGGCTAGGTAATTGTAAATCATACAAAATAATTGCCATGATCACTAGATTTTATACAGGTGTTACTATAATGATTTTGTTAATGTGATCAGCAACCAAATATTGATAATGTGGAAGTTTCTGCCTTTTGCCTTGGCATGACTTCTCACTTTTGGCTGACAATACAAAGGCAGAGTACAGTAACTTTAAAAAAGTGGTCAAAAGTCAAGTTTGAGCTCAAAATTTTGTTATGTAGATAATTTTCATTACTTAAACATTTAACTGCCAGATTTTCAGTGTCCTACCTATAATTAATTTGGCGGGACAACTAAAAATCTTTAAAGTAATTTTTCTCAGTTCCACACTCTAGCGAGTTAAGGTCTTTTGCCTTTGTAGGGCAGTATATATATATATATATAATAAAAAATTCTCTCATCTGTTAACACTGGCCCACTCAGTGCCTAATTAAGTGATCGATCAGCTAGATGAAGGGTGCATATCTTGATCTCAGATTTTGAAGTCTCTAAATTTCATGATTAAGGTTGCGCAGCACATTCCTGACCCCTGCCCTACCATGCCATAGCTAGGCACTTTAGTCTCCAGGTGGCTCTGCCCTTATCCATCACCCTGCCTCCTCTAACAGTGATCATGTAAATTAGTCGCTCTGCTCAATCCAGCTAGACCGTATGTAAGTGACGATTTCTTTAATTCCCATCCTGATCAAGGCCGGTTGTTCTTTCCTCATCTACAATTATGAAATCGATGTGTGGTGGGTCTCAGTGTCCTCAGGGGCATGTGAGGGGTTTTGCTTGGAATGCACCAAATATATTTTAATATACTATGCTGGAATTGTCATTGAGGGTGAGTAAAGCGTATAGTTTTCATCTGTCCCTTTGGATGAAGTCTGGCTGCTGCTCCCAGCAGAGGGGGTGGAGTTTCAACTGCTCGTTTTGCAGCTTTGATTACCTCTCACAGACAATTTCAAAACTTTTAGCTTTGTTCAAACCCGAATCGGACAAAGATGGGGAGACTCAAGAAGCATCAACATGTAGACCCCATGTCTGGATGGTTGGTTGATGAATTATGTGGTTGTCTTTAAGTATTGATTGGCTCATTCTGTCTCAATATGCTATAGATCACGGATATATGTGATTTTTGGGGTTTGTGATGTCACTAATCCAGAGGGAGTGCCGCACAGTCCCTCTTAGCGTTGTTGCAGTCCTTAAAAAGCATTCTCTTTAAATTATGTCTTCCATGCTTGAAGTTTGTGTGTCGTAACTTTGCAGATGTTGTTAGTGCTTTAACAGCAACATTCCAGAAAGTGAAATCCATTTAACCCTCTTTATTGCTTCCCATCCTAAATGTTCTTTTCTCTTCCTATATTCATATTCAGATTGTAGCCATGTTTTAACAGCGTGCATGGCTCATGCATCCAAGAAAAAGCGTTTCTAACCGTGTTTTAAAGGTTTATGTGATCAGGGGAATTCGTATCTGTTTCAAAACATTTTAATTTGACTCGTGGCTTGTCTATTTTCGATTTACGTCTTTCTCCCACCTTTTAAATGTATTTAAGTTTTCGAAAACAGATTCTTCTGGAGTCTCTGGCGTTATTACTATATCTAAAGTCTATAATTCCTATTGCCCTTGTACCTCTATGGTCATATCTCAAAGCATAACCACACTTCAATACTCCCCTTTTTTCATATAACCGAACGGTCTTCCAATGACAAAGCACTGGTTTTGAACTCATGTAGCTTCCTCCTTAATTCTCTGGACTTTCTCCACATATATACACTGGGCATTCCTTTCGTATCAGAGGCAAAAAAACAGTAGCCGAATGCGGCGTTCCCGACTCCCCTATCCAAATGCTTGGCAGATGGTCGTCCACAGCATACAAGACCTACATCAGATCCGACACGTATGTTCTACTAAATAATCAACAAGCCCTCTCAACCGACATTCGAGGTAAATTTCTTCGCTAGCTACTGGTGGTGGTTAACAATCCATACATCTATCATACGTCTGCTTTTCGCTGCTAATCTGTTTAGTTACACGCAGTCAATCGTGGCTTTCTTTATTTCGTTCTTTACCATCAACTCATCCCATAATTGATTAATGAAGAATAGCTTTGAAAATACCCTAATAACAACGCTCCAAGGTTATTCGTATCCTTGCTTGCTTATGTCTATCGTGACTTTCGTTTCTGGTTGCTGCAATATTTTTTAAGCCAATCACAGCTTCTGAAATTCTACGATTACTGCATTTTATGACCAATCTTGGGCTATTTCATTAATGTTATCGAAGCTTTCGACTTGATTTCACTCTCGACGCATGAATTCTGCCTATCGAGGCATAACTTGTGTGAGCTTTCACGATTGTGATCAAAAGCCAAATATTTCATGGCCGATCGCGGGCTTCGTTCATAAATGCATATCGTAGCTTTCCTGGTTGATTCATCTTAACGTTATATCTCTGCCTATCGTGGCTCCTAGAAAAAGCTCCCTGGCTTCAGCCTTTATCATAATAAATATAAGGTCAATCATGGACCTATTTTACGAATACTGGTATCGTTTCATGGCTAAACGTAGCCTATTACATTAATGCTATCGAAGCTTTCGACTAATCTCAGTTCTGATGCATGAACTCAGCCAATCGAGGCATCAGCCTATCTAGGCTTCACTATTAAACAAGCTTTCATGATTGTACTCTAAGCCAAATATTTCATGGTCGATCGCGGCCTTCGTTCATAAATGCATATCGTAGCTTTCCTGATTGTAATCATCTTAATGTCATATCTCTGCCTATGGTGGCTCCTCTGAAAAGTCGCCCTGGCTTCAGCTTTTTATCATTATATATGTAAGGTCAATCATGGACCTATTTTACAATCACTGGTAATGTTTCATTGCTAAACGAAGCCTATTACATTAATGCTATCGAAGCCTTCGACTAATCTCAGTTCTGATGCATGAACTCGGCCATATCGAGGCATCGGCCTATGGAGGCATCGGCCTATGGAGGCATCGATATCGTCGATATCGAACAAGCTTTCATGATTGGAACCCTAAAGACAAATATTTCATTATTTGTCATCAGACAGCCTCATTATTTATAAATGTAAGGTCAATTACGGACCTATTTTTAAAGAAAGACGAGGGCTGGTGCATATGCTATTTAACTTTGCTTTTATTTATTTTCTCCCTATCTTCATACCCAGGATGTATGCATCTTAAAATCTCAGCCTATCGAGGCTTCATTTAAAATCTTCATCTCAAGTTTTGGGGCCAGACGTGGCTTCTGTTCATATTCAGAAGATGAGAAGCTCAGCTCACATATAGTGACATTCCCAATTTAGATCTTTTAAAGCTTCTAATCAATTATATTTATCTCAGTATATATTATAGGTTTAATCTTTTACATACAGTACCTCACCTTAAGATAAGCAATAAAGAAGTTGTCTAATTGTCTTCCCTATTTTATTAATTCTTCTGCATGCCTTTCAGAATCCTCATAGGTATGTACAGAATTCATCACATATTCTTTATTTTTTTGGGGTAGGCTCCGCCCGCCTCTAACATCAGGCAGGACCTACAAGCTAACCTTCAGACCCGGACGGAGGACGGGGGCTATGCCAAAGAACTCTGAGACGGAGCTTGTCGAGCATCTACTTTTATTTTTGTCTGTAAACTCCTTTCACAAATTAAATTCTATTTTATTTGAGAATCCTTCTGAGTCTTTATGGTAGAACTATTTATGAGCGCCTGTTAAGTCAGATTAAATTGAAATGATATGAAAACTGTGTTTCAGATAACAAATAATAAGGCATTGTGTATGATTAAGAGGGATTAACATGATATGAAGATAAGGAATGTTTCAAGCAAAATGAGGAACAATTCTATATTTTAGAGGTAAAATAATGATTGAAATTATGTTTAGTTTTAGTTTGACAACCATTTTGTTTTGAACCTAAAGAGTCTATAATGGGGGTAGTGAAAAAAAAAATGGATTAACCATCCAACTTCGTTTATTATAAAAGGAATTGGAAATCATAGTTTTATAAAAAACGAATGGATATATCCTGGTATTTATGATTGTAGACGATGTCTGTATCTAATATCCGAGGAATGACTGAGGGTCCAGCTATGCTGGGAGTACAGCAACAGTGCTTGCTTATTCAGCCCGGCTTCCGGATGTTAGATATGTACTTGTTCTGTAATTAGTGTTGTTGTTGATAATACCAAATTAATAAAATATAAAGACAGCTATGTCCAAAGATTCTGGAAATCAATAAGGTTGATATTAAGTCATTGAAGGAAAAAAGATATTGTCTGTTTTATAAAGGAAATTATGGTTCGGGATAATTTCCCTGGACAAGTGTGACCAAAGTAATAATAAAAAAAAAAAAAGGTAGAACATGTTGAGTGATTTTCCGTGCAGCTTATGGAAATTAATGTTCTGCCAATGATAATGATGAAGATTATGATTTTGCTATTGTGAGTGAATCCACCATTGGTGAACTGTAAGAATAGAGAGAACTGCTTATCAGTGGCTCTGTTTACATTCCTGATTGGGACACACTGCTTCAAGGCTGTGCAGTAAGTTGGAGCCGTTTGCAAGCTCACAGTGATCAAACTATAGGCAAGGTGTCTGATTACAAAGATTACAAAGAGATTACAACCACCACCAGATTACAAAGAGTGTTTTGATTATGGTCAGCAATTTAACAACGTACATGCCCACCGAGAAGGTGTTTAAAAATGTAAAAAAGTGACAAAACATTTTTGGTATTATTGTGGGTTTGAAAGTAGATCAGTGTTTAAATGACGATAGTAACATTTTCGTTTGAGAAAGAATAAGAGATTAAAAAAAAACGAGGTCAAAGGATTGAATTCTTAAGAAAAATCCTTTAAAGGAAAGATCTATAATAATTTTTATAAGTGAATGGAGAATGATGTAAAATTAATGACTCCAACAAATGCGAGTTGCAAATATATATATATAATTGTTTATTTGAAAACTCATGCCATTTCTGGAAAAGATGCCTTAAGCTGGGATAGAGTTAAGAGAGGGTAGATAAAGTTTGATGTTAGAAGTTTATGAGAGTGCAGTGTACCAGTCCTGCTATCTGAGCCTGTGTCATAAGTGATAATAAGCTATTTATAGTAAAGCACAGTGTTTCAGTTGAAAATCGTAGACAGAGATGTTAAAAGAAAGCATTGCCATTCAGAGGGCAATTTGTATTTGTAAATGTTTTAAAAGTAAAACTGAATGACTTTAAAGAAGTCTGTAAAATAATAATACAGACCTTAAACGATAGAAGTGACATTTTGACTAGGTTATTTTAGGACCAGTAACTTCTTTGTCTGATCTAGTCTCCACCATGAAACAGGGCCGATGGCTCCGGCTCCAGAGGTAACAGTACACTGAATGATTCCACAGGTCACACCAAAAGGGACGAGCGTCTAGACAAGCGGTCACTAACAAAAATACTTAAGGCCTCCATTCACAGGTGACAGCAGGCAAGAGATGGTTCATTCCAGTGGGGGTGCGGTCGTGATCTAAGGGAAAACCTTGTAATGATCAGAAAATGGTTGGACAGTATGACACCTGGGTCCAAGCCTCTCACCTTAGACAACATCAACAGGCCTCAACCATCCTATAGATCACAAAGTGAGGGATCAAGGGCTCGTGCTAGTAACGGCCTCCCTTGCCAACGAGGGAAAGACCATTGTAACAGCTTGCAAAGAGTCACCCTGGCGAACATGGAATGTCCATGGGGCGAACAAGATGATCAACACACCTGGAGGAAACAATTGATGGTTTAAGTTTAGCAGAATAATCTGTTTTTGTGATGATTTTGATTATTTTATTTGATTGAATTAAATTAGGAATTGATTTGATTTCCAAATGTAGAAAATCTATTAATTGATGTGTAATAAGTTAAAAAAGACGACCCGTAATATACATATTAGAGTTAATCTTGAACAACTACATTGGTTAGAGGAAGGGATAAAATTATAAAACTTATCTGGTTAGATTTTGTTAAATAGGGCATTAAATAGAGCTTACTAAATTGAATTAGAAGTGAACAAAATATGGTTAGGAAAACCGAGGTGATATATGGAGATGGGCGTGGATTAATGGAAAAGGCTTAATTGTAGGAGTTAGGATTGTATGTGCTATTCTAATAATTTTGTTATTTATGGGTGAATATGATTACAGAGACAGGTGAAAACCTGCTGTCTGTTCAATTGGTGAAAATGACAGTCTATCCCAAGGATGAACAAAATTATGCGACGATACAAGTAGCGGAAGCTACAGTGAGATGTGTTAAATGTATGTATGTTTTGTTTGTTTCTCTTATATTTTTTTCTTTCCTGAGAACGATGAAGTGTAAAGAGGGTTACAAACAGCGATCATCCATGTTACGAGGTGGCGTACAAGGACAGGGTTTGAAATGAGGGATTTCATTCTACTTTTATTAATTATGTTTTAAATTGATATGTTTTCCGTGCTAAAATCTATACTATTTCTTGTTTATACTGAGGTGACTGAGGGTCTGATTGTCACGGTAGACATATTCTCTGTTCCTTCTAGTCTTGTGTTTATGTTGTTGTGTGAATGCACGTGTGTAGTTAGTGTGAGTGTATGACATCACCTGATCCGCTCCAGCTGATCGTCATTCATCACCAGCTGCAATCAATCCCAGGACTCCTTAAATACTCACCGTCATCTCATTCCCTTTGTCAGATCGTTGTTTGATGTCGTCGTGTTGGTGTTCCAGTGTCCAGTTCCTGCCTTGTGTTCCTGTTTCTCGTCTTCGTCACTGGGTTTCGTCTGCCGTTATCATCACCGCACTTCTCATCTCATCACGGATCCTGACCACCGAAGTCCCTGTGTCACCTGTTTAACATCATCCTGTACTGCTTCAACTATCATCATTAAATCACTGTTCACTTGCACTTGTCTCCAGCCGTTCTTGCGTTCCCATGACAGAACGATCTGACCAACAAATGGAGGCAGCGAGTGTATCTCAGAGATCAATGGAGGACTTTATTCATCATAGCATCAGGAGAATGGATTCACAGCAGAAGGAGATCGGCGACACGGGCCGCGCAGTACAGGCTCTGGTGACGCAGGTGTCCGAGCTCACCCAGCAGATCCAACGCTTACAGGGTCCCACTGCGCCGCCCACACCTGCCGTTCGTCCCACACCACCTGAGCGTCCCTCCCAGTCAGAGCCCCGCCTTCCTGTGCCCGAACATTATGCCGGTGAGCCAGCTTTTTGTAGAGCTTTTTTGACCCGTTGTACTATGCATTTTGCTTTACAACCTGGCACCTTTGCAACTGAACAAGCTAAGGTGGCATTCGTACTCACCTTACTGACTGGGAAGGCGGCGCTTTGGGGAACGGCGGTGTGGGAGAATCAACACGACTGCTGCACCTCGTTCCAGACCCTCGCCGCCGAAATAAGGAAGGTCTTCGATCGGGCTGTCTCAGGAAGGGAGGCAGCCAGAAGATTGGCGGAGCTGCAGCAGGGAGAAAGATCGGTTTCCGAGTATTCCATTGAGTTTCGGACCCTGGCGGCGGAGTGCGGCTGGAACGAGGAGGCGCAGTGGGATATGTTCCTGCATGGGCTGGCTGACCACGTCCAGAGGGAGATCTATGCCCTGGATCTTCCTACCTCTCTGAACGGGTTGGTCGACTTGGCTCTGCGGGTGGACAACCGACTGTCGCGGGTCAAGCGCCGAGTTCCGTCCGCCCGTTCCTTCGCAGGGACCGACCCGTCACGATCCAGCGGCAGGGACGTGGTCAGCCCCATCTGCGATCCCGAGCCTATGCAGGTGGGTCGAGCTCGGCTTTCCCGGGAGGAGAAGGAGAGGCGGAGGTCCCAGGGCCTTTGCCTGTACTGTGGAGGGGCTGGACATTTCGCATACGATTGTCCGGTAAAAGGCCAAGCCCGATAGTAACATTGAGGCTACTATCGGGTGGGATCTCCGCTGGAAAGACCTCATCGACTACATCTACCTCCACTCTCCTTCCGGTAAGACTTAGGTGGTCAGTCCAACAACACGACTGTCACGCTCTTCTGGATTCTGGGGCTGAGGGTAATTTTATGGACCGCACTTTTGCACGGAAGATTCAGATTCCTCTCAGACCCCTCACCCACAGTATCGCAGTTCACGCACTAAACGGACAAGAACTCCCCACTATTTCCTTTTGCACTGAAGACATTACCCTCACCACTTCCGGAAACCATTCTGAATCAATTTCATTTTACATCATGGACTCACCTCTGGCACCCGTCGTCCTCGGACATCCCTGGCTCCTCCGACACAATCCCCGGGTGGACTGGCTTCATGGATCAGTGCTGGAGTGGAGCAAGGAATGTCATAAGTCTTGTCTCGTGTCTGCTTGTTCGTCTGTGCCTGTTTCTGTTTTTCAGGAGGAAACAGGGGATCTGTCTAACGTGCCCGCAGAGTATCTGGATCTGAAGGAGGTGTTCAGTAAGTCTCGTGCTGCTTCTCTTCCTCCGCATCGTCCCTATGACTGTGCTATAGATTTACTGCCAGGTAAGTCTCCGCCTAAGGGCAAGTTATATTCACTTTCTATTCCAGAAAGAGAGGCTATGGAGAAATATATTTCTGATTCTCTAGCAACCAAGTTCATTCGCCCTTCCTCTTCTCCAGCGGGGGCGGGGTTCTTTTTTGTGGGGAAGAAGGACGGATCTCTGCGACCTTGTATTGATTACCGGGGGTTGAACAACATCACGGTAAAGAATACTTATCCTTTGCCGCTGATGTCTTCAGCCTTCGAGAGGTTGCAGGGAGCGTCTATCTTCACAAAATTGGATTTGCGTAACGCTTATCATTTGGTTCGCATCAGGGAGGGGGATGAGTGGAAAACGGCTTTTAACACCCCCAGGGGGCACTTTGAATATTTGGTCATGCCGTTTGGGTTGTCCAACTCCCCAGCCGTTTTCCAGGCACTGGTCAATGACGTGTTGCGAGATATGATCGATCAGTTCATATATGTTTACCTGGATGACATATTGATTTTTTCTTCTTCTCTCCAGGAACATGTGCAACACGTCCGACGAGTGCTTCAGAGGTTGCTAGAGAATGGGCTTTTTGTCAAGGCGGAGAAATGCGATTTTCATGCACAGTCGGTTCCGTTCTTGGGACACATCGTGTCGTCTGAAGGTATGCGGATGGACCCTGAGAAAGTCAAGGCTGTGGTGAATTGGCCAACCCCGGATTCTCGCAAGGCCCTGCAGAGGTTCCTGGGGTTCGCCAATTTCTACCGGCGTTTTATTCGTAATTTCAGCCAACTAGTCGCACCTCTGACCGCCTTGACCTCCCCCAGAACGACGTTCAGGTGGTCTGACACGGCGGAAGCCGTGTTTTCCAAACTGAAAGGCCGCTTTGTTTCAGCCCCCATCCTTGTCGCCCCTGATCCCTCACGTCAGTTCATGGTGGAGGTCGACGCGTCAGAGGTGGGAGTAGGTGCAGTGTTGTCCCAACGCTCTCCGGCAGACGACAAGATGCATCCCTGCGCGTTTTTGTCCCATCGTTTGTCACCAGCCGAACGTAACTATGACATTGGTAACAGAGAGCTGTTGGCAGTTAAGTTAGCATTGGAGGAGTGGCGCCACTGGTTAGAAGGGTCGGGGGTACCTTTTATCGTCTGGACTGATCACAAGAACCTAGAATACATCAGAACCGCCAAAAGATTGAACTCCAGGCAGGCTCGGTGGGCACTTTTTTTCGGTCGTTTTGACTTTACTCTTTCATATCGTCCGGGTTCCAAGAACATCAAACCCGACGCCTTGTCTCGCATATTTGATTTTTCCGAACGCCCGTCTACTCCTGAGTGCATTTTACCCGAAACTCTATTCGTTTCCACACTCACATGGGAGGTCGAATCGAGGGTCGAGAAGGCCTTAGAAGGGGTAACGCCTCCGCCCGGTTGCCCACCGAATCGTTTGTTTGTGCCGGAGGGATTACGGTCTGACGTTATCCAGTGGGGTCACGGCTCCAATATTGCTTGCCATCCAGGAGTTAATCGCACTAGCTTTTTAGTCAAGCAACGATTCTGGTGGCCACTTATGGCTCGCGACATTCACGATTTTGTTTTGGCCTGCTCGGTTTGTGCTACTGGTAAGACTTCCAATCGACCTCCAGACGGGTTACTTCAGCCGCTGTCGGTTCCTTCGAGACCCTGGTCCCATATCGCTCTAGATTTTATCACCGCCCTCCCCCCCTCTCAGGGGAACACAGTAGTTTTGACTGTGGTGGACCGGTTCTCGAAGGCAGCCCATTTCATTCCCTTACCCAAATTACCCTCAGCTAGGGAGACAGCGGTGACGGTCGTGGACCACGTCTTTCGGTTACATGGCCTCCCGATTGACGTGGTTTCCGACAGGGGACCTCAGTTTGTGTCCAAATTTTGGCAAGAGTTTTGTAGATTATTGGGGGCGACGGTTAGTCTATCCTCTGGGTTTCATCCCCAGAGCAATGGTCAAACCGAGAGGGCCAACCAGGATTTGGAGAGAGTGTTGCGATGTTTGGTCTCCAAGAATCCTTCCTCATGGAGCCAACAGTTATCTATGGTGGAGTACGCCCACAACACGTTGCCAGTGTCAGCCACGGGCCTATCTCCGTTCGAGTGTAGCGTAGGTTACCAGCCACCAATTTTTCCCAGTCTGGAATCCGAGGTTGCGGTCCCCTCCGCTCACGCCTTTGTTCAGAGGTGTAACCGCACCTGGATCAGAGCCCGTGAGACTCTACTCCAGGTGGGGGCGCGCACCAAGGCCAAGGCCGATCGCCACAGGTCAAAGCCTCCCGTATACGTCGTTGGTCAAAAAGTGTGGCTTTCAACTAAGAACATTCCGCTGCGCACCGTGTCTAATAAGCTTGCACCCAAATTCATTGGCCCGTTTCCTGTCACCAAGATCATTAGTCCGGTGGCAGTCCGCCTCAAGTTACCTCCAGCGTACAGGAGGGTCCATTCCGCCTTTCATGTATCCAAAATTAAACCCGTGTTTCATTCACATATTAATCCGCCCGTCCCGGTTCCTCCCCCACCGCGGCTCGTAGATGGGGAGACCACATATTCGGTGAATCGTATTCTGGACTCTAGGCGGAGAGGACGCGGATTTCAGTACTTGGTGGACTGGGAAGGTTACGGTCCGGAGGAGAGGAGTTGGGTGCCTGCTAGAGACATCCTGGATCACTCCCTTATCGATGATTACAATCGACAGGTAACGGAGTCTGGGAACGCCAGGAGGCGTTCTTAGGAGGAGGGGTACTGTCACGGTAGACATATTCTCTGTTCCTTCTAGTCTTGTGTTTATGTTGTTGTGTGAATGCACGTGTGTAGTTAGTGTGAGTGTATGACATCACCTGATCCGCTCCAGCTGATCGTCATTCATCACCAGCTGCAATCAATCCCAGGACTCCTTAAATACTCACCGTCATCTCATTCCCTTTGTCAGATCGTTGTTTGATGTCGTCGTGTTGGTGTTCCAGTGTCCAGTTCCTGCCTTGTGTTCCTGTTTCTCGTCTTCGTCACTGGGTTTCGTCTGCCGTTATCATCACCGCACTTCTCATCTCATCACGGATCCTGACCACCGAAGTCCCTGTGTCACCTGTTTAACATCATCCTGTACTGCTTCAACTATCATCATTAAATCACTGTTCACTTGCACTTGTCTCCAGCCGTTCTTGCGTTCCCATGACACTGATCTAGGTCAGGAGTGCAATAACAGTGTTTATTCATTTAGCCTAATACTTAAGGGGCTATCCCCACAAAACAGCCCAAGGTTTTTCATTTTAAAATCTTATTTCACAAGTTTAAGAAGAGTGATCAGTTATACGAAAATCAGAGATGAAGGGTATAAGTGTGATGTAATGACTTAAATTTGCTGCATTATTATTACTATTTTTGGTTATCAGAGAATGATAATAAGGGGGAATTGTTGAGGAAATTTTTGATTTTCATTGATTTTCAGTGTACATTACAAAGGAATGTCATATGGTTTTATCATTTGCAGTCTGATGCAAGGTTATTATAGTTTTGCATTTTTCATTAGTTTTTATTTTTATTTCGTTTTGACTTTTTGTTTTCAAATTCAGTTTAGTTTTAATTAGTTTTTAAAGTGGGTTTGCTAGATTAGTTTATTTTTTATTTTTTTGAAAATGCTTAGTTTTAGTTTAGTTTTTATTAGTTTTAGTGTTAGTTTTAGTCTTTTTTTATAATTTGGGTTATTTGTCAGGGGCAAGATTCAAAAAGGTCTGAAAAAAGTATTGTGTAATAATAACTCAACAAAAACATACAATTTTAGAAAATGTATTCAACGATAACACCAGTAGCTACATAAAATGTACATATGGGCACAAATATGTAAACAGTCTACACAAGACTCCGCAGTAAGTGCAAAACGTGTAAGTGACTTGTGCCAGGAAAAAACCTAAATAGCCAACAGACTACAGAAGACACACATGAACAGCATGTATTCAACACATTTTTGAGCCACACAAGATATTGCTGTCAGAGTGTCAGGAGCTCAATCTCTTTACCTCTTACAAAATCCACACATCTTCTATACAAAATTCACAGCTGTACAATTTTCACACCCTAACTAAATTGACCCTATAGGGGAGCGCGGGGCACAACGTAACGCTGGGCCAGTTGTAACACACTTGTTTTAAATACTTCCACACATGCCAACATGACGAAACTTTGTGTATTTACTAGTTGCCATTTCAACACTATATAGAGAAAAAAATGCGCCAAAATTCTGAAATCTTTGTAAGATTTCACTGAACATTTATTTAACTATAGCAAAAGTACATTTCTTACTAATGTAAATTTTTCATCTCTATTTTTTGCATTTATTTAAAATTAGACAAATCTGATATTATTTTAATCTCCAATATGTTGTTTAACAGTTGATATGGTTATTTAATGCTTCGCTAACTAGCAGAAGACACTAGCAGGGTTTAAACCAGTTGTGCAGTTGGGGCATGTTGTAACACTGCGTTACAATGTGTCCCTTTTAGAAATATGCTAATCTATACTTTTATGAATTCTATTGAGAAAACATGAGAAACATGTAAATAAAGACTGAGAGTCAATGTTAAGAAATTATTCATTATTATTTTGTTTTGAAGTATGGTGTAGCTGTGTTTTCCAGTGTGTTTGTTGTCAAACTTAAAAAATAGGTTTTTTTTTTCAATTATTAAAAAAATGCCTAAAAATTGTATTTTAGATTTGATTAGATCAGATAGCATTTTAAGCTGTCATATGGTCATGTTAATGTGCCCCTCACGTTATAATGTACGGGGCATGTTGTCATGTCTATGGGGCATGTTGTCACATTTCACTTCCATTCTTTCGGGGTAAATCAAGAAAAAAGTATACACTGTATTAATAAAACAAAACCACATAATTGTACTAGACATGTGGGAAATTAATGTGGGAAAAATAAATACTCTAAACCCTAAGTAGATACAAACTGAGAAAGTCAAAAAGCGTTACGTTGTACCGCTCTCCCCTAATCATCTGGATTGAAGCGGCAAACATTCAGTGTAAGAGTAAAATAATGACATAACATTATTTAATATTTGAATCACAGCTTATATAGTGTTTTGACATCGACAACCCAACTGCATTTTACCTCAAACTTGCGACTACCCAGGTAGCAAACAGACGTTGGGCCAACGTAGGTTTGCTACCTGGGTAGTTAACTTTCTAAAGAAGGCGCAATCGCTTCTCGGGTCAACATTAACACACTGACAAAATTGTATTCAGAATTAAAAATATTTTTTATAGCACTTTTTAATGTGTGATTGTGTAAAGGTGTTCACGAGATACAAACCTTTCGCAAACTTGCTTTCAACGAACACTCGTTTTCATGGAGACGCGGTGTGCAATTGGGGGAGTGGAGGGGAGGGGCTGTGTGTGTGTGTGTGGGCGTGTGTGGGCGTGTATGTGAGAGAGACGCGTGAGTGACAGAGACGGAGGGAGAGCAGGGAAAGGAAATGCAGCTGAACGAATACGCTGCTCTTACGTTATTTGCTCCAGGGCCGGATTCAGCCAGCCCCACTATGGGGTGCAGGTAGAATATCAGGGGGGGCAAGTCATTTAACGGAACATTTAAATTTGACAAATATAGTGATTTGATTTATATTGTGATATATATCGATATGGCCAGAAATGAAAAAATATATTGTGAAATGAAAAAATCCTATATCACCCAGCTCTAATCTATCAGCTCCTTTGATCCATTTGATTTGTCTTTAAGGTTTTATGTTGGATGCCCTTCCTGACACTACCCTCTGCATTTACCCGGGCTTGGGACCGGCAGGAATAGGACACTGGCTTGTGCCGTTGAGGCTGCATTTATCTTTTTTTTTTTTTCATTTCTTTAGCTCTGTACACAGCATGGCTTATATCAGTCATTATAGCATCAGTCGTCTGCTTTTCTGTACAAAAGTCCTAACAAATGCGTCCATATCTAGACCTGTTGTTATGGCCTTTGGGTTGTGACGGTGCTTCAGTGTTTAAAGGGTTATTTCGCCCATTTAAGACATGAAGTTGTATGGAATCCTTACCAGCACTATAGTGCATACACACTGACCCACACTGTAGTCACCTCCCTGGTCAGAGTTCTGGCCGTTGGAAGTTTTTCACGAAAGTACTCCCGGTTAGTTTCCGGGGCCTCAAAACTGTGAGTTTTTACATGAAAAATATTTGCGTTTCAAAGCTTGATTAATTTAACGCACAAAAAACACGCCGGTCAAAATTCATACCTCAGTTTTAATCGGCACTATTTTCTTTCCATTTCTATCAATCCGCTGCTGTCAACGTCAACAGTGCGCACGTTCTGATCAGCTGTTGATAGCGCGACTCGCTTACAACATGTCTGACTGCGAAACTTCTGATGATGAAACCAATTTTAGCACAATGTCAGACGGAACAGATGAGGATGAAAGTAATTTTAGCACAACGCCAAAGGGATACCTTTATGAACCGGAGTATACCGATGCCGAACTTCAATTGTGTGTGTGTTCAATCAAATAGTTTTCTCAGCAAATTGTACCTATATCCCTATATACTGTTTTTATATTAGACATCTTTTCACGTGTTTTCCACTGGAGTCTAAACATCAGCTTGTTTACCGTACAGTTTAGACATGGGATCATAAAGTTAGTAAATAGAGCTTACCCGTGGTAGCCTACTGGAAAACGATGGAATCTGAACGGTGATCCTGGCACATTCTTGTGGTCACAGCCTGGAAATTTACAAGTTCGCACCATCGGTCATTTTCTACTTTTTACGTCGTTTCGTAATCGATTGTGTAAACACTATGGAACAGCTGATCGAAACGTGGGCACTGTTGGCGTTGACAGCAGCGCGGATTAATAGAAATGGAAAGAAAATAGTGCCGATTAAAACTGAGGTATAAATTTTGACTGGCATGTTTTTTTTTGCGTTAAATTAATCAAGCTTTGAAACGCAAATACTTTTTTCACGTAAAAACGCACAGTTTTGAGGCCCCGGAAACTAACCGGGAGTACTTTCTTGAAAAACTTCCAGCGGCCAGAACTCTGACCAGCAGTGGTGGAATGTAACGAAGTACAAATACTTTGTTACTTTACTTAAGTACATTTTTCACATATCTTTACTCTACTTAAGTAGAATCAATAGTGCATACTTATTACTTTTACTTCGTTACATTTTGCAGCAATTATTATACTTTCTACTCCACTACATTTCTACAACGTTCTGTTACATTTTCGTTACATTTTCTGATCAGTTTTCCCCTGGCAAAACGTCATCCTGGCCGTCCGTTCGTCGCACGTTTGTCTCACCAGTGAAGTTTGGTTGCCATATCAACCCGGTCACACTAAATGCGTCTCTATAGCACGCAGTGTGTTTATCGTGCAATTTATACGCGGAAATTTGTTTTTACGTGCATAGGATATGCATGGGTAGTTTTAGTAGTGGTGTGGGGTGCGTGTGTAGCATATTATACGTTTGGTTAGGATTAGTATGGCAAACCAAGAGGTTCAGAATTACGCCATAAATTAATCGCGTTTACAGCCAAACCCCGTCAAATTAAGCTTGATGTGTATATTGCCTAATTGCAAGCTTGTTCAGAAATGGTGACAAAAGCTTAAAAAATAACGGCTTTTCCATCATTATTGAACATCATTATAGGATTATTAGGTTGAATGAGTTAGGATTAACTGTTTTATTAATCATTAATAATCATTATTAATCATTAATAAAGACATTAAGAGAATAAATTGTTATGCAAGTACTTTTACTTTTAATACTTAAAGTACATTTAAAATCAGGTACTTTTTACTTTTTATTTAAGTAGGGTTGTCATTGTGGTACTTCTACTTTCACTAAAGTAAATATGTCTCTGGTTATTTGTACTTTTACTTAAGTACTGAGATTCAGTACTTCCTCCACCACTGCTGACCAGGGAGGTGACTACAGAGTGGGTCAGTGTGTATGCACTATAGTGCTGGTAAGGATTCCATACAACTTCATGTCTTAAATGGGCGAACTAACCCTTTAAGCCTATGTTGTATTCATCCGCAACAGCCACGGATGGGCTGGGAACGACGGGGGATTCGGTCTCTGCTGCAGCTAATGCCCTAGCAGCCTCGTTGCTGCTGCCAGTGCTAGCTTTAGCAACCAGAAATCGGCACATACTCGACTCATCACTCGGTGCAAATTACAAGAGAAAGCGATAGAGAGATATGGAGGGAATGAGAACACGCTTACAGAGAGAGTAACCAAATAATTTCAGTGACTGACGGCGAAGGAAACTCAAAACAGGGGCTGAGCTCAGCTGACGACAGTGTGTCTGCGTGCTCCGCTCTGCAGTGACTGACTGAGACGTGAAGCTCAGCAGGTTCACCACAAGCCGGTGAAGCGGCCACGCCCTCCCTATGCATCTACCAATCAGTAGCTACTTCGAATGTCGGATAGAGAGCAGAGAGCGCTCACTCGGACAATTTTTCTTGAAATATTTTTTAAATTTGGGATCTTTGCATGCCATCACGTTTGGGGGGGCAGTCACGGCATTTGGGGGGGCATTGCCCCTCCTTGGCCATGCCTATATCCGGCCCCGATTTGCTCTATGAAAGACATCGACAAAGACGAAAACTAATGACATTTACTCAATAATTTTATTTTATTTTAGTTAGTTTTGCCAAACATGCATTACAGTTTTAGTTAGTTATCGTTTTTTTGTAATGCCTCGTTTTTATTTTTATTTCAGTTAACGACAATGTTTTTTCAATGTTTTCGTTTTTTCGCTCGTTTTCGTTAACGATTATAACCTTGGTCTGATGTGAGAAGGATGAACTTCTATGAAATGTATGTTTATACACCTGAAGTGCAGGAGCGAGACACTCTAGAACCAGATGGGCAAGGACCTCTGACCTCTGAGGTCAGAAGGTCATCTAGTTAAGGGAGGCTTAAAGGGTTAGTTAGTGATAAATCAAAGCTAGCAGTAAAGGGCCTTTTGTCTGTGGAAAACGTCTCAGGTTACGTATGTAACCCTGGTTCCCTGAGAGGGAACGAGACGCTGCGTTTGAGACGCGGTGGGGAACGCTCTGCGTGATTGCGTCATGAAGCACGTGTAAAATCAGTCCAATGGAAGCCCGATACGTCATGGGTGACGTCATAGACCAGGAAACTATAAAGCACCCTTGAAAACAGACCGCGACAGCTTCTGAAAAAGTCTGAAGCAAGTCGATCAGGGCATGCAGGAAGTATGGCAGGCAAACGCAGCGTCTCGTTCCCTCTCAGGGAACCAGGGTTACATACGTAACCTGAGACGTTCCCTTTCAAGGGAACTTCGAGCTGCGTTTGAGACGCGGTGGGAACCCCATACCCACTACGCCATAGTGACAAATGCCCGTTCTGTGTGAAGTCCTTGCGCACACTAGAAGCAAGCAACCTCGCCCCAGGAGTGGAGAGGTCAAGGTCATAAAACCTGACAAATGTATGTGGAGAGGACCAACCTGCCGCATTACAAATGTCAAGAAGGGAAACACCCGAAATTAAGGCCGTAGAGGCCGCCATACTCCTTGTAGAAAGGGCCCGTACAGCCATAGGTGAAGGCTGACCGGCCGCTTCATAAGCTAGTGAAATAGCCTCGACTATCCACTTGCTCATAACCTGTTTAGATGCAGGGCACCCTCTTCTGAGTGACCCAAAACATACAAATAATTGCTCTGACTTACGCCACAGGGCAGCTCTGTGAACGTAGGCATCCAATGCCCGAACTGGACATAACAGGTTTAATTGTTCCTGATCTGGGATATTAAAAGGTGGAGGAAAAAGGCCTGCAGCACTATTGGGCCCCCAACATTGAATGGGACCTTAGGAATATAACCTGGTCTAGGGTATAGAAATGCTTTCACCATACCAGGTGCAAATTCCAAACATGACGGAGCAACCGACAGGGCGTGTAAATCTCCAATTCTCTTGATAGATGAAATAGCAAGGAGAAATAAAGCTTTCAAAGTGAGGAATTTTTCTGAAACCTCTTCAATGGGCTCGAATGGAGCCAGAGCCAGACCCTCAAGTACAATGGCTAAATCCCAAGCCGGTGCTCTGGAGTGCAGTGCAGGTCTCAACCTCAATGTACCACGGAGAAAACGAGTAATCAGAGGATCTCTCCCAATAGAAGTACCCCCCAGAGGGGTAGGAGATAATCCAGCAGAGAAACGGTCTTGCAGAAAATCGAGAACTGAACCAACAGGGCAGTTAACAGGATCTAACTGACGCTCACCACACCAGGTGGAGAATAATTTCCATTTCAGCGCATACAGTTTTCTCGTGGAAGGGGCTCTGGAATGGAGAATGGTCTCAACGACCTCAGTCGAGAGACCGGATTCTATGAGCCTGGCCCCCTCAGAGGCCAGGCCCACAGTTTCCACAACTCCGGTCGA
The DNA here is from genome assembly GCA_030578255.1 of Tiaroga cobitis. Lineage (NCBI taxonomy): Eukaryota > Metazoa > Chordata > Actinopteri > Cypriniformes > Leuciscidae > Tiaroga > Tiaroga cobitis. The sequence goes on from CM060597.1 coordinate 24,490,279, forward strand.
GGGTGAAATATCGTGCCCTCTACCTGGGACAGCAGGTCCCTCCTGATTGGAATCTCATAGGAGAGCCGCTCAGAAGAGACACCAAGTCCGAGAACCAAACTCGAGTCGGCCAGAAAGGGGCTACTAGTAACAGACGGGCCCCTTCCCGGCGAACCCTTTCCAGAACCTCCGGGAGCATAGATATCGGGGAAATGCGTACAGGTGCAGCCTCGGCCACACCTGCATCATCGCATCCAGTCCGCGAAGAGCTGGCTGCGTGAGGGGGAACCATATAGAGCAATGCGTTGTACAAACGATGTGAAAGGTCGACTTGACTTTAGTTAGACCAAAGTTCTCCCTAAGAAGCTCCACCACCTCGGGGTGAAGTCTCCAATCCCCTGGGCCTCAGCCCCTGCCTCAGCAGGATATCTGCTCTGATATACGAGACCATCAGTGTGTTGTCCGCCATTCGCCGAGCAACCACTCATGATTGCCCCCACTTGTGAGGGAAGCATCCGTCGATAGCAATATGCGTCGACAAGAAGCCCCCAACACTGGGCCTGGGCGAGGAACCAAGGTTCTTCCACATGACCGAAGCACGAAGGCATAGCCGCGTGACCTTGATCATGCGAAAATGTATTTCCCCTCGGAGAAAACCCCTTGGTCCTGAGCCACCACTGCAGGGGTCTCATGAACAGAAGGCCAAAAGTAAAACGTTGGACGCAACCGCCATGAGGCCCACCCGTCTGAAACTGTTTCACAGTGAGTGACTGGCCTAGATATACCCCATTACGTTTGCTGTAGAATTGCTACACCTAGAAAAGTGGTCCTCAGAGCACACTCTTCTTGGCGTTGAGAGGCAACCCCAACATCCTTAATGAGACAGAACGACATCTCGATGCCGAACTGCCATAAACTCAGATTGAGCTAGGAACAACCAATCATTGATGTAGTATAATACGCGAATGCCCTGGAGTCTCAGAAGAGCCAGAGCTGCATCCACGCATACTGTAAAGGTGTGGGGTAATAAACCTAGGCCGAATGGAAGAACCCAATAATGGTATGCTTCGCCCCCGAAAGCAAACCTCGGGAACCACCTCATCCTCTTTCGGAAACAATGAAGTAATGGCTGTCTGCTGGGAGGAGGAACCCCTTCTACAGCTCCTTTTGCAGAAGTGATAGTACTTCCTGCTCCATAACCAAAGCCTGCTCGGGGTCCACCAATGAAAGGAGGACCCCTAGAAATCTGGGCGAACGAGAACCGAACTGAATTCTGAAACCCTTTTCTATAGTGTGCAGGACCCACTAAGAAATATGTGGCAGTAGTTTCCACGCTGCCAGAAATTTACTAGGGGAACCAGTCTCTCAAGACTGGCCTCTGGATTTATTTGAACAGTCACTACGGCGCCCTGAAGCGGCGAACCGGCAGGGAACAACCGAACTGACCATTCTACGACCCGTATGGGGATGCTGACACCTCGGTGCCCTGAACGGCGAACCGGCAGGGAACAACCGAACTGGCAGCGCTGCAACCCTCCTCAGAGAGTTGCACCCCAGAGGAAAAACGATTTCTCAAAACCGTCCCTTGGTTGAACAGTCACTACGGTGCCCTGAAGCGGCGAACCGGCAGGGAACAACCGAACTGACCGCTCTACGATCCTCCTCGGAGAGTCGCACCCCAGAGGTCGCCGAGGAGAAACGATTTCTCAAAACCGTCCCTGCCCCGGAGGAGCCCTCAGAAGCCTGATAGCCTCGTTTTCATGCGACAGGACTTCTTGTCTAAGCTTTATTAGAGATGATGACAGTCTTCAGATCTTGCCTACCTCTAACTAGCTTAGTTCCTACGACCCTCCTCGGAGGATCGTTGAAAAAAGCAGGCACTTCGGCGCCCTGAAACGGCGAACCGGCAGGGAAACCGAACTGACTGCTCTTCTTTTTTTCTTATTTGAAGGCTCGTTTGGGGACACTGACACCTTGGTGCCCTGAAACGGCGAACCGGCAGGGAAACCGAACTGGCAGTACTGCGACCCTCCTCAGAGAGTCGCACCCCAAAGGGCGCTGAGGAGAAACGATTTCTCAAAACCGTCCCTACCCCAGAGGGGACCACCCTTAGAAGCCTGATCGCCTCGGCGTCAGGGCTTCTTCTTTGTCAAAGCTATTTTAGAGATAAAACAGTCCTCAGATCTTGCATGTCTCTAACTGGCTAGACTGCGACCGCCACCCAGGTACCCCTCAATTGCGGAGGAGCCCGAATGGCGACGCTCTGTTTTGCACTTTGTGCTGAGAGGAGCTTAATATCTCAGGAACATTAGATTGGTGAGGAAGAATGATGAAAGGTTTATATCTCAGTTTTCTTGAAAGCGGAGCGTCCAGAAGAACAGACATAATTATATCTTTATTTTCCTTTATCTTTATATCAGAAAAACTTATATATATATATATACATACATATATCACTCTGTGGCCACCAGCAGGAAACAACCGAACTGGCAGCGCTGCGACCCTCCTCAGAAAGTCGCCCCTCACATTCATCCATGTCCTTACATACTTTACCCACCAGCGCTGCCTAATAAAAAATGTATTCATTATTTAAGATGGCTGGTGGGTAACGTCGGGGTTAATAAAGATGACGCCGACTCGGGAGAGAGAAAGCTCGTAAGCGTCTCTTTAACCCGAGGCAATGTCATACTATGATACTTAATACCCAAACATTACTATAGTCAGACATCTGGGGATTAAACACATAAAATACAAACCGGTTTATTCCACGATCTCGACACCTCAGTGTGGAGATAGGGAAAAACCACAGTCCCCGACGAGGAGGCTGAGATACAGAGTTTTCTCTGTTTAAGATACAGTTCATCTTTAACAAACTCTTCTTTATTTTCAATCTCATAATGTTCAGCTGGCCAGTAAATATTTAACTGGCAACAGCACTAGATAAAACCTCCTTTTTTCTTTAAAAAAGCTCCTCTTTATTCAACAGAGTTATGAGCTGGAAAATGTATTCATTGAAAACTCAAACATCTGCCTTTTTATAAAGATTTGTATTTGTTTTGTTCTCCTTTTAAAACAAAACACTAACGATACCAATTCCTCGGAACTGGAAATCGCAGCACACTAGATCTGGCATGTGAAAGCTGAGAAAGGGCGGAGCCCGTCCCAACCCCCGCTGTCAGATCCGTTTACGAACCCCGAAATACGAGCCGTCTCCGAGCCTCGGCAACAGAGAGACCCGCTCGGGGAACGCGAACCGAACCGTCCTCCTCGAAGAACGCCCGGCGGGAGCGGAGCGTCCTCACGGACAGCTTCTCGCAATGCACAGTCAGATCCCTCGAGAAATGACTGTTGCATACTCCACTCCCAAACAGCAACAAAAAGCTGATGTGTGTCCCCACCCGTGATGTAACGAGGGCAGGGAACAACACAACGTCTATAATATTGCTTTGCTCGCCATAATGATAGATAGTGATATATATATTGGGCTTGACAAACAACAATAAATAGACAAGGACAGAATCACAGAGAGCGCTTGCTGAAGACTACAGAAGCTGTCGCGGTCTGTTTTCAAGGGTGCTTTATAGTTTCCTGGTCTATGACGTCACCCATGACGTATCGGGCTTCCATTGGACTGATTTTACACGTGCTTCATGACGCAATCACGCAGAGCGTTCCCCACCGCGTCTCAAACGCAGCTCGAAGTTCCCTTGAAAGGGAACTAATGGTAAGCTCTGCAGGGAAAAGGACCTTGAAGAGCAGGATAAAGTTTGCCCAAATCTCCCTGTCTGTGTCTCACTCACTCCACAGGGTAACTGCTGTGTTGGCGACTGGGCCTATTCTTGCAAGAATATACTTATCTTTTAATAATTTGATTCCGAGTTGTCTCTTACGCAGTGATGATGTTTAACAGAATTTTTGCCACAACAATGCTAAATTTTGAGAGACTAAAGTGTTTGTTTCGTCCTCCTTTGAAGCTGTTAGTGGGTCATTAGCATAACTTATGCACGTGTGTAAATCAGTGATATGATATTATAGTGTGTGTGATTGATTGTTACTGTCACATGCAAAACACAGTGTAGTATTGCTTAGTTTCTCTTGATTTGAACGTCTGACAGATTGTTTACAGGAAATTAGGCCTTTATTTGGTCATTTCATAAATTTTAGGTTTTTCTCTCTTAATTGAGATCGTCAGCTGTACAAAATATAGTTATAATATAATAATAATATAATATAATATAATACTATACATAGTTAATTCAGTTGTGTCATTTAGTCCATTTAGCACTTTAAAAGGAGATTGTTGTAATTAAAACAATTTATAATTGTCACAATCTCAGACTCTGTAACCTCCCTCTCCAGCCATCAGAGGGCACCCTCGCCTGAATATTGACTCCCTCACCACACTACATTTCCCAATAGCCCCGGTTCTGATTCTAATCACCATGCCCAGCTGTATCTCATTTACTAGGCTTTTTAGCTGCACTGCACGCGGCTCTCAGTGCGAAGTCTTGTTTTGCTACTGTAAACATTTCTGAGCATTTATTTCTGTGACTGCCTGATTGTTTTGTTGACCCTGCCCGTTTTGGATATCTCCCTGTCTGCTACCTGCCTACATTACCTCTGCTTTGTTCTTTGACCTTGATTGTTTGCCCTGATCTTCTGCCTGGTATTGTACTACGATTTAGCACTGTCTTCACTGCTGTATCTGCTGGTTCTGACCTTTGCCAGTTTGACTATTCTGCTCAATAAATGAAGCTGCAAATGGATCTCTCTGACTCTGATGATTCGCAACAGAAGACTTCGCCACCTCAAGATCCAGCAGCTATATCAACCTTGACTGCAGCCTTCTCTGCCCAAGCAGGTCAACTCGCTGCCCATCACCATCAGTTGAGTCGTCTCACCTCTTTAACCCTTTCACGCGTACGATCACACCAGTGTGATCAGTCTTGGCTGGTCCCTGGAGCGTACTATCACACCGGTGTGATTAGAACGGTCAGTGCATCACGTGATCAACTGCTAAATTCAAACGAGCTTTGGCGCGTTGGCTGGCGCTGAGCCAGAGACGGATACACTCAGTGCTGTCATATATCACAACTATTGAGTGTTTTCAACCACATAATGTTTATTTTAGGTTTCAGACATTTAAATACACATAAGTACTAGCAAAACAATGATTTTGAGTTTGTAAAATACACACTGATGTCTATGGAAGCGGCAATAATAATCCTTTCCATTATAATAAAATAAGACGACATGTTTTATTCATATCAGACACACATTGTGTAAGTAGCTTCTCCCAGTTCACCGGCCACTTACTTTCATGTATTTCGTGGGAAGTGGAGGAATTGACGTGTTGTAAATCCAACAGATCCGATTCTCTGAACTGTACAACAAACTAAAATGGCGCCGCCCATTGTGAATACAGCTCAACTAACGCGATCATTATAAAGATGTTTAAACAACAAAACCCATCCACTTGCACATATTTGACAATCGGAATATCAGTGTTTCATGCTATAGCTAATACTTTTGGGAATCATTTTAATAAAAAAGGAAAAATGACATAAAAGCAGATCCTCATTCATTCAGCGCTGTGTTGTGGTTGCGCTGTGTCACGTGACAAGCAATGACGCGTCACCATGGAAACATTAAAGTGACAAGTTCTAAATAATGGTCGCCTTGAAAAACTCACGCTGGGGGGTCAGTTAGAATATTTTAAACTTACGTGTGAAAGGGTTAACTGAGGAGTTGGTCAAAGCAGTACAAGGGCTTCAAAGGTCGTCATCAGAGCAGTCGCCCACTCAAGCCACAGCCGCTGTTGCCCATCCTGCCGAAGTTCCACCTACCATGGGTCCTCGTCTCGCGCATCCAGAAAAGTTCAACGGAGATCCTGACAAGTGTAAGGGGTTCATTCTCCAATGCTCTCTATTCATTGCGCAACAACCATAGACTGTAAAAAAATATGGACGTAGTATCCGTGACGTCACCCATAGGTTTCTGAAGAGCGTTTTTGAAGCCTAAAGTGGGCGGGGCTAACCGTCGCCATCTTGGCAGCGCGTCACCTCTCGTCACTACCGGATATATGAAGGTAAAATGATGTCATAATGAATTGCATGCGCAGGGTAAGATTTGTGAAAGTGTGCATAAGATTGCAAGCGTAAATTAAATTTGCATGCGCAAGAGAAGATTTGTAAAGGTGTAAATTGTGTTTCAAGCGTAAGAAAAAAAAAACTGCAACATTTTGCTGATTTTCGTAAGTGTAATTAATGTATTGTGAAACTGCAGCTTCACGTTAACGCAAAATAAACATGATCTGTACTCTTCTGACTTCCATTTTTCCGCGCTTACACTTTTGGCACGGTTTTTGCGCACAAATGCGGCCAAAAGCATTGCAAGCCTGTGAACAGCTATTTGCAACCGAAAACAACAGAGTCAGGGACTGCAAAACAGATTGATCGCGTAAAATCAAACTTTGTGTAAATAAATCAACTGTTGCAAATGTCTAAATGACTTATTGTGTACATGCGGCAAAAAAGTTCCCGAAATAACCCGATTTGTACAGTTGCGTCTTTCTTTTACCCGCGCTTCCAATTTTGGCACGATTCTCTCGCTGAATGAGTTTTGCAAGCGCGAAGAGGAGGGCGGGTCCACCTTCATCATGCAGCCAATCAGATGAGCTTCTCGCTGACACTCGATTTACTCTTATCTGATTGGTTCAATAAACACGTCAGTCTTCAGAACGCATATTTATCTTCATTTGGCTCATTCTCGTTACTTTTAATGCAAATATACATGTTAAATAAATACATAAATCATGATTGTTTAATAACCTGTGCACCATTAGGTGGATTATTTGAGTAAATACTGAATTCCGAGCGGTGTTATTGGATTTAAATTTTATATATTATAAGCCTATCTGTTACACCACTGAGCTGATGTTAAACTTTACAACAAACAAACAAAAAGAAAACATTGAATACCCATTTTTTAATACCGAATAATACCATTCTGATGCAGTGTTTTTCACATCATGCCTCTGTTCATGGTATTTAACATATATTTTTAAATATTGTCTTTGTCACAATTCTGATTACTTTCGTGTGACTGATCAAGCTATTATGTTGCTAGTATAATGAAATGCTTTCTCTGTGTCCAGATTTGACTGTAGCTAATGAAAAACTGATTAATTTCTGATAAATCTGAAACTGATAAATTCAACTTTAACAAAAAGTAGTCTTTAATAATTATATATATATATATATATATATATATATATATATATATATATATATATATATATATATATATATATATATATATATACATACCCACATGCAAAATCAAATGCAAAGCAACTAATTATGTCTGAATAAAAACCCAGCAGCCAGGGAATACACAGCATATGTGTTTATATATAGGGCTATACAGCAATCTAGTGGTTACACGATGGCATTGCAGTTGATAAATGGTGCATAATTTAGAGATGACCTTAAAATACATGCTAAAGGGAAAAATATATTATTATAACTAATTTTAGTAAAATAATAATAATAATTCTGGAATCGCCCATGATTAATTGACAGGTGAAATGATGCATGCAGTACAAAAAGGCCTACATTCAGCAACATCAACATTACAAACAAATCTGGCCTGCTGAGGAGGATGATGATGAGCAGGATCACAGTCTATGAGCAGGATACATGCACTGAATATACAGAAATTTTCTTTCTTAACACACCAGCTCTAAATTCAGTATTTACTCAAATAATCCACCTAATGGTGCACAGGTTATTAAACAATCTTGATTTATGTATTTATTTAACATGTATGTTTGCATTAAAAGTAACGAGAATGAGCCAAATGAAGATAAATATGCGTTCTGAAGACTGACGTGTTTATTGAACCAATCAGATAAGAGTAAATCGAGTGTCAGCGAGAAGCTCATCTGATTGGCTGCATGATGAAGGTGGACCCGCCCTCCTCTTCGCGCTTGCAAAACTCATTCAGTGAGAGAATCGTGCCAAAATTGGAAGCGCGGGTAAAAGAAAGACGCAACTGTACAAATCGGGTTATTTCGGGAACTTTTTTGCCGCATGTACACAATAAGTCATTTAGACATTTGCAACAGTTGATTTATTTACACAAAGTTTGATTTTACGCGATCAATCTGTTTTGCAGTCCCTGACTCTGTTGTTTTCGGTTGCAAATAGCTGTTCACAGGCTTGCAATGCTTTTGGCCGCATTTGTGCGCAAAAACCGTGCCAAAAGTGTAAGCGCGGAAAAATGGAAGTCAGAAGAGTACAGATCATGTTTATTTTGCGTTAACGTGAAGCTGCAGTTTCACAATACATTAATTACACTTACGAAAATCAGCAAAATGTTGCAGTTTTTTTTTTCTTACGCTTGAAACACAATTTACACCTTTACAAATCTTCTCTTGCGCATGCAAATTTAATTTACGCTTGCAATCTTATGCACACTTTCACAAATCTTACCCTGCGCATGCAATTCATTATGACATCATTTTACCTTCATACGGATAAAATAAAATGGGCAAAGAGGTGGGTCGTGGGTGGAGCAGAGGTGCTAATGCTATATGCTACTGGCCTCGTGCTAAAGTGACAGCTGATTGAAGAATTAAAGCCAATAGTTAAAGTTCATTTTTTTGCCTTTCGAAATATTATAATAGTTAAAAGACGTAACTAAAAGTGAGACTATTTACTTTACTTTTTTATCAACTTTATTAATCCCAAAAGGGGCAATTAGTTAAGAGCATGTAGGCTATACAGCAGTACATAACACAGATCACACACATTTCTCACAACATACAAGCAGTCAACTATGTGTATCGTGATGCATTATTTTTCTGCTAGTTAAAAATGTATTATCATGCAGACAGTTACTTAAAGTATTGCTCAGAGCTTGTGCGAGTGACAGTGATTCATGCACATACATGTCAGTCAGCATGGCATCGCACGTCAATTTCGTAAAAGAGCTTTATTCAGTCCATTTTACAATCTGATTTTGGCCGCCTCTCAATTTCTCAGATGGGTTAAACCAGCTTTTAAACCAGCAATTAAAGATTTTACCTCAGAAGTTCAAGTAAATGCACTAACGTTAGAAATCCAGTGTGCATGGACGAAAAGAAAGCTGACACCTGAAGGATTTCATCTGACGGTACTTTTTATTTTACACTACAAAGTTAAATAAGCATATCTATTCCGTGAGAGCAACAGTAACGCATAATGAGTGAGGTCTCTATATCTACAGACGTTTTTAAATCTAAACTCAAAAAAGCAATGAAATTGTCAGACATCCAGATTAGTGCATGCGAGGGAAACAACTGGAAATACAGCGCTGGTTGTTCTCTCCATCCTCAACGACGGAATCCAACGGCGTGCATGGGCGAAGGTATAATACGTGTATTAAATTGTATGAAATAATCCCGAAAAAAGCACAAACACAGCTGAGGGTGACGCTAACAGACAGCAGACAAACGACTAGCAGTGAAAGCAGCGGCAATCCACCTGTCACTCAAGTGGCCACGCCCTAAATTATGCAGAACTTTAAGGCTTAATATAATTTAAACGGATGAGTTGTAAAAAAAATTCACCCCCCTCACAGTCGTCATGAAGGGCAAAATTAGCGATATAGACCAAAACAACTATTTGCCACCAGGCTGTAAACGTGTTTTTTTCTGATGTGAAGTGAGGCATTTTAACATGGGGGAGATACAGATTTGACTCGCTTTTGCAGTCAGCCTCAAGCGGCCACTCGATGAATTGCAGTTTAATTCACTTCCGTGTTGGTTTCAAGAGAGAGACGGGGAGGTTGCCGCTTGGCAACAACCCACACTGTACTCCACCGAAGCTGGTAAGATCGCCTATGTCTGCTCGTTACTCACTGGGAGGGCTTTGGATTGGATAACGGCAGTGTGGAGGGATGATGGAACTGCATTTCCGTCATACAATGTTTATCCAACGCTTTCGTGAGGTCTTCAAACATTCTAAGGAGGGGAAAGGTGCTGGCGATCGCCTGCTTGAACTCACGCAGGGCAAAGTTACTGCAGCCGAATATGCTCTTACTTTTCGCACCCTTCCTGCGCAGACTTCCTGGAATAACGACACCCTTAAAGTAGTCTTCAGAAGAGGCTTGAATCACGAACTACAGTCCGAGTTAGCCTGTCGTGATGAGGGTAAAGACCTCGACCAGTTCATAAACCTCACCATTCAAATTGACAACCTCATATGATCTCGCCGAGCGAGCCACCGCACTATTCCTGCTCTCCGCAACATCCCAGTTCCCCGAGCTTCAATCCCCGCTCGCAATGAAAAACCCGAGCCCATGCAAATCAACACTTACCATCTGTCCGCAGAGGAGAGAGATCGAAGGATCCTTCGTCACCTGTGTCTGTACTGTGGCGAGGCTGGTCATCTTCGTATTGCCTGTCCATCCAGACCACGTCTAACTGCATCTCGACCGGTGAGTCTCAATATCGATGCATTAAACCCCAACTCATGTGTATCCGTGCCTGTTGTGATCACGGCCAATGGCCAGCAGATTACCACCAGTGCTTTAGTGGACTGCGGAGCCGCTGGGAATTTCATATCTGCAGATTTTGCTCAACAACATAACATTCCATTAATTCGTTGTCCCTCTTCTCTCACAGTCAAGACCATCGATGGATGACCACTAGGCTCAGGTCATGTTTCTCACATCACCCAGGAACTCCATCTACAAACTGGGGCACTCCACCGTGAGATCATACAATTTTACATCTTCCACGCTCCACACACACCTGTGATCTTAGGCCTGCCCTGGCTTCGCAAACATGATCCCCAAATCTCCTGGAGAACCAATCAAATTTCTCGCTGGAGCGATTCATGCCACTCTAAATGCCTTGTCCAGGTCGCTCCATCACCTGTCCGGGTGATAACTTTACCGGTGGGGAGAACCAGCACGAACAATCTTCCTTCCGAATATCACAATCTATCAGAAGCCTTCAGCAAAATAAATGCATCTAAACTCCCACCTCATCGTGTCAGTGACTGCGCCATTGACTTACTACCAGAGCACACACTTCCCAAGGGTCATATATTTCCTCTATCCCAACCTGAATCCGAGTCCATGAGGAAATATATTGAGGAGGAACTCACAAAGGGTTTCATTCGACCTTCCACGTCTCCGGTGTCTGCCGGTTTCTTCTTTGTCCAGAAGAAGGACGGAGGACTCCGACCCTGCATTGACTATCGTGCCCTGAATAACATCACTGTCAAGTTCCGCTATCCACTTCCCTTGGTACCAGCCGCCCTGGAGTTGCTCCGCTCCGTGAGGTACTACACCAAACTTGATTTACGCTGTGCGTATAACCTCATCCGTATCAGGGAGGGGGACGAGTGGAAGACGGCCTTCTCCACCAGCACAGGGCACTACGAATACTTGGTCATGCCTTTCGGCCTGGCGAACAGTCCTTCCATCTTCCAGTCGTTCATAAACGACGTGTTCAGAGACATGCTTCAAAAAACAGTTATAGTATACATCGACATCTTGATTTACTCTGACACCCTGACTGACCATGTGCAGCATGTTCGAGCCGTTCTCCAGAGGCTCATCCAGCACCAGCTATACGCGAAACTGGAGAAGTGCGAGTTTCATCAGACTTCCACTACATTCTTGGGGTACGTCATCAGCCCAGAAGGAGTCGGCATGGACGAGGGCAAGGTCAGAGCAGTCCTAGAATGGCCTCAACCTACCACCCTGAAAGAACTGCAGCGCTTCCTCGGATTTGCTAACTCAGGGTTTTTCCTGCATAGACAATTATGAGGCGGCCGCCTCCGTCAAATTTCGGGCCGCCTCCGCCTCTCGACAAAACTCAAGTCAGGGAATCACATGATTAGATGCCTCTTTTCCACCGACACGGTTCCGCTGAGGGTTCATGGCCTGTGTCCATTCTCAAACCGTTCTGCGCATTTCGACGGCATCAGAAAAAGCATTTAAACTTGCTGGTCTCGAACGGAGCAAGGTAAATTTCTGTGAAACCGCACGAGCCGCTGCCCCTCCCCCTTTTCAACATCTCCTGTCAGTCATCACAACCACCACAGACGCACGCAAGTCAAGAAGCACCTTCCTTCCGCAGCATCGAAGTGCCTTCACTTGTCACAGCCAGGTACCGATAGTGTTTTTCTTAAGCTTTGGCTTTGTTGTGAAATTAAAACACTTAGTTACTTAAAATATATCCATAGAGCCAGCCTGACTTAGGCAATAGTCCAACATTTTTCTGGCGTTTTTATAAAATAAGCTATCACAAGTAACTTAGCAGGCACGTAATTTACTACTGTTTTGTAATTTCATGGCTTACTAATTTACGTTGTGTAGTGGCAATTTTAATGATATTCATTGATCTTTAGTTAAATGTAGATGATTCAAAGAATGTCACATGTGTGTCTCTCACTTGTAGTGAGAAAGGATTCTGTTTATGTACCTGGGGAGGCAGAAGAGGGAGACACTCCAGAGAACAGACGAACAAGGACCTCTGACCTAGATGTCAGAAGGCCATTTGGTGCAGGGGAGCTTAGTGGGCCAACTAGTCTATGGAAAACTACTGGGAGGAAGGCTCTGGGGGGAAGAAGGCCTTGAAACTAAGATAAAAGCTAGTTCAGTCTGTCTGGGGGTGTGTCACTCTTCTGCACAGGGTAACAACTGTGTATTAGACTGCTCCTATTCTTGCAAGAATAAATACTTCTATTTTATATAATTTGACTCTGAGTGTCTCTTACGCAGTGATGTTTGTCTGAGAATTTTTGCCACAACAGTTTTGGTGTCAGAAGTGATATTCCTTGGACATGTCTCCTGGACCTGAGATCGGACGGTGTTTGGCCACCTGGACTAAGTAAGTTCCAGCTCTACCTCGTAAACTTGAGAGAGAGGGGCCGACCGATATCAGGGCCGGGAGAATCGACCACTGGAATCTAAAGAACCCGCAAGTGGCACGAAACAACGTCTCTGGTAAGGGTCATTTAAATTCGGTTTAATTGGGGGAAGAGTGAAATTGAACCATATTGGCTGAGGGCTGTTTCTGTGGTGCGTAATCTGAGATTAATTGAGATCTATATATAGATCAAGAAGTTTCAAACAGATACGAGAGGAAATTATCTGAGATTAACTGAGATTTGTAGCGGATCAAGAGGTTTCAAACAGATACGAAAGTATCTGAGATTAACTGAGATTTGTAGCGGATCAAGAAGTTTCAAACAGATAGATAACCTGAAAATCAGTTGTTCCACCACGGAGCAAATTGTTTTTAGGTGCTGAAGCTAATTAGGGGGAGCCAGAAAAGATTTTTTTTTGGTAAACCTTAATTAGGAGGGCACTAACAAGTGCAACCCGACCGATTTGGGTTAAAAGAAAAATCGGGTCTGTGTGGGGACGCCTGACAGATCAAGAGAACGCGCGGTGAGAAATCCACAGAGAACAGAAAAGCAGCCAGTATGGGGAAGTCTCAGAGCAAAATTATGAAATTTGGTACACCGGTGTTTTGTCAAATGAGGTATTGAGCACCACAACATTAAAGATGGTGCGGGAATCAGTTGAACAGAGCAGTGAGAAACAAAAGTTGTGTCTGTGTTCAACATGTGTGTAAAAAAAATGTGAACAGATAATGGATTGTTGGCTTGAAGATAAAATGTCAAACTGCCAGGAGAAATAATGTTTTTTTTACTTCTTCATCCAGTAAATGGATGCATGACATTAGATGTCTATAGAACTTAAATTTATATGACAAGGATTGTAGCAAGAAGCAATAAGGCTGTCTGTGTGAAATAGAGGGAACTGTAAGTGAGACTTGGTGGAAGAGGGAAGTGAAAAAACAAAAAGGTTGGTGTGTGAGATATGTGTGTGTGGGGATTGTTCAAACAATCATGTACTGGTTAGATAATGAAGGAACTGGCATGTTTGAGAAAAGAAAGGAGAGGATAATGAGGGAACTGGCATGTAGGGAAAAGAAAGGAGACATATAGTAGAAAACTATATGTGATGAAAATAGACATGGTCTGACAGAATTTATGGAAGTCAAATTAACTGTTTAAATGGTGAAATGGAAAGTCAGTTTTAGAATAAAATAAGGCATTGTATGATTGACAGGGATTAACATGATATGAAGAATGTTTTAAGCAGAATAGGGAACAATTCTAGATTTTGATAAAAATCTAATGAATAATGAACAAGACATGCTTTGAAAGTGGTTAAGAGACCATGTAAAATTAGGGAAAAGCTACAGAAAATATGTGAAGTTTAAAATCTTATTTAAAATTTAAATCTTTTTAACGATGATATAAGGAAAGGGCAAACATTGAGAATGAGCAGTTAACATATGTGTGTCTAGTATGAGTGTGTGTGTGATGGTGACAGCACTTTATGTTGTATCTATTAGTTTGGGGTACTAATATTAGAACAGTATTGAAATTAGAACAGAACAGTTTTATCATTACAGATGGGTTAAGGCAAATGACAAATTTTAAAGAAGCCGATAATTCTGAGTGGAACGGTTGAAAAGACAATACAGAACATGGGACGAGCTTTAAGTTGATTGGACATCAAGCTCTGTCTGGTAGTAATACTTTTGTCATGCAGGATGTCGATTTGAATTATGTTCTGGATCAGTTTAAGTATTTGTGTAAATTGGAATTGTGTAGTTGTAGATCACCATCTGGCATGGGGTGAGATAAATGAAAATGTTGTAGATTTGATGGTAACAACAAAATGACATATTGGCTAAGTCAATTTCGAAGTATCAAGAGAGCCCTTAACATTTATGATAATTGTGAACAAAGGGGGAGAAATGATTGACTGACATTGACCAAGTCTGTACAGCACGACCTGACCTGAAAATTGATGACTTTAGAAATGTTTGTGATGGCTGACTTGAGACCAAACAACAGGCCTGAAAAGCAAGATTCGCTGTGAGACTCAGGGACGTTGCCTTTCAAATACTGCGAGAAGAAGATGAGATTGTGGCTTTAAGTGAAGAATGTAATATTTTGTTTCAGAGGCAGAGAAGGATGTCTGGGAAAAATTTGGCTGAAGGACGCCGTTTGGGTTGGTGTTGATGGCAAATCAAATTAGTTTAAATTGATGCTCGAGTTGTGTCGTGCATCAAGAGGGAGATGGTATAACAATTGCCAAATATGGTTTACTTGGGTCCCAAACAAAATTTGCTGTCTGTACATGTATTTGCAGGACTGTTTCAACAGGAAACGCTAGGGCAGATGCAGCAGCGAAGGCCATGGCAGCACAGCAGACAAAAGAAACTACGTATTTTACTATCTGAAAATAACCTCGACATTTGTTTTTCTTTACAGAGCATGCAGACTTTTGGATACAGGGGAGAATGTCCCCTATAAAATGATGGCTATGGATGAATTTGACTAACTATCCTGGCCTGGATTGTTTTTGTAGCAGAAAGGTGCCACACCTGCGCAGCGCATAACTTAAATTTTCCTTTTACAGAATGTCAGGATGGGTTCCAGAAAACAGAACTGATTCTGTTCCAAATGTATAAATATTGTTTTTCAGGGGAAAAGGACCCCGAGTGCTATTAAGTGAGCGAGAAATTATCCGGTGATAATGTTTCAGGTTGAATCCACAGGTCACACCAAAGGGGACGAGCGGCTAGACAAGCGGTCACTAACAAAATACTTAAGGTCTCCATTCACAGGTGAAAGCAGGCAAGAAATGGTTCACTCCAGTGGGGGTGCGGTCGTGATTTAAGGGAAAACCTTATAAGGAGTGTGACACCTGGGTCCAACCCTCTCACCTTAGACAACACCAACAGGCCACAACCATCCCATAGTCCATGGGGCGAACGAGATTATCAACACGCCTGGAGGAGGAACCAACTGCCAACTGATGGTTTAAGTTTAACAGAAGAATGGGGTTTTGTGATTATTTTGAGGATTTGATTTGATTAAATCAAAATAGGGCTTAGTATTGATATACAGTCGATCAAAAGATTTGATTGGTTACTTATTCATTAGGAAATATTTAAGGAAAATGTTTTTGGGAAGAGATCTATTAATTAATGTAAATTATAGGGATAATTGTTGAAGCTTATTAAGTAGAACCACAGCATGTTTGAATTAAAAGTATTGATTTGATTGTAAATGTAGAAAATATATTGATTGTCCGTAATGGAAATATTAGAGTTAATATTGAACAACTGCATTGGTTAGAGGAATGGGAAAAATTATAAGACTTCTCTGGTTAGATTTTGTTAAATATGGCATTAAATAGAGCTTACTAAATTGAATTAGAAGTAAATGAAATATGGAGATGGGCGTAGATTAATGGAAAAGGCTTAATGATAGGAGTTAGGATTGTTATTCTAATAATTTTGTTATTCATGGGTGAATATGATTACAGACAGGTGAAACATGCTGTCTGTTCAATTGGTGAAAATGACAGTCTAGCCCAAGGATGAACAAAATTATGTGACGACACAGGTAGTGGGAGCTACAGTGAGATATGTGTTAAATGTATGTTCTGTTTGTTTTTCTTCTATTTGTTTATTTTCTGAGAAAGATTAAGGGCAAAAGATTTAAAGAGGGTTAAAAGCAGCAGTCATCCGTGTTACGAGATGGCGTACAAAGATAGGGTATGAAACTGAGTGATTTTTATTATACTTTATATATATTTTTTTTTTTTGTTTTTTTTTTTTTGTTTCCTTACTATGTTTACTTGCTTGCTAAAATATTACGGGGCCTTTCCCCCACAAAAACAGCCTTATGCTTCTTCATTCTAAACTTTTCTTCACAGGTTCAAGGAGAGTGATCATTTATGCAAAAATCAGAGATGAAAAGTATAAGTGTGATGATATGACTTAAAATTTGTCTTATTGTTTATTATTGTGATTATGGGTAATCAGAATGATAAAAAGTGAGGAGTTGTAGTGGCAATTTTAATGATATTCATTGATCTTTAGTTAAATGTAGATGATTCAAAGAATGTCACATGTGTGTCTCTCACTTGTAGTGAGAAAGGATTCTGTTTATGTACCTGGGGAGGCAGAAGAGGGAGACACTCCAGAGAACAGACGAACAAGGACCTCTGACCTAGATGTCAGAAGGCCATTTGGTGCAGGGGAGCTTAGTGGGCCAACTAGTCTATGGAAAACTACTGGGAGGAAGGCTCTGGGGGGAAGAAGGCCTTGAAACTAAGATAAAAGCTAGTTCAGTCTGTCTGGGGGTGTGTCACTCTTCTGCACAGGGTAACAACTGTGTATTAGACTGCTCCTATTCTTGCAAGAATAAATACTTCTATTTTATATCATTTGACTCTGAGTGTCTCTTACGCAGTGATGTTTGTCTGAGAATTTTTGCCACAACAGTTGCATAGTAGTTTTTTTTTTTTTGCGCTTTATTTACATTCAAGTGATATACAGGGCTTGAAAAAATAAAAATTTTCATAACAATAAACGTACAATTCTGTAACTTTTTTTAAGTTCACTTTTCAAACTGTTTTCACTTGAGCAATAATCTGCCAAGTGTCGTCGTTGAAAAGAGACACATTTTTCTATAAAATGAAAAATCGGAGGCTGAAATGTTCTGCTTCTGGTTGTACACTGTGTAGTTGATAATGCAATGTTTGAAAAATCTGAAATAGAGCCACATTTTTCTGGTTGTGTAAATGAAAGCAAATGCTTGTTGCTATTCAACTACACTGTTGTTAATATGGCCCCTATGAACCAAGGGCGAAATTGTCAATCACACATTGGGGGGGACAGCTGTGGAACTTTTTGTGTTGGCGCATGCACACATTTTTTTTTAATCAAAATAAAATAAAAGTCAGAGTCTGAATGTTTGTAATTGTATAACACAACAAGGAATTTTATTACATCTGATCGTCAAACCAACGTAGCCTATAGCCTACTCACAATGATTACAGCATCGGCATCAATTACAGGCCTGAATTGACAACAAAGCGGTCAGTGATCTCTCTCTCTTATATTCTTCTATAAACATATAGTGGCTATAAACATTTTGATTAAATTACTGCTACAGGATAACAGGATATTTACCATTCATAGATAGCCTATGTGCCAAATGTCTGTCAATTTCCGCGCTCCTCCTAACTCTTCTTCTGTTTGTTTTTTCCTAACTCACTGATGATGCACGAGCTACTAAAGGGATAGGAAAACATGGCATGGATTTCAGGAGAAATAGGTTTTGTTAATGTATAGTGTAAGGCAAGTCGAATGGATTTGGGAAATGGACCGCCCGGGATTTTATATTTTCGGAGCTGGAAAGAAAGACGTAGCTAGGCTATTTGCAATCACATCGATATGGCCCTGCCCGCATAATCATACAAGCCGCGTTTCCATTAGGCCTACCCTTCAAATTGCGCAAATTGAAATTGCGTAATGAAAATGCGCACAATGGAAACACGTCAATTTCGCAAAAACTCCCGTTTATCCCAATAAAGTTTTTACGCTCGCATGAGGAGGTTTTTCAGGCAATTTGAAAAAGGAATATTTCGCAAAACTGCAATGGAAACGGGTTTTGCGCATTTACAGTCACCTGACTTAGAATACGCGGTGTGTTTTGGGTCCGTGTCCGCAAATAATAATAATAATTATCATCATTATTATAACATTTATTATATGTAGAAGACGCTTTTATCCAAAAAAGGAACAAAGCAATTCATCACATTTCATTCATAATACAGGTTGGACAATAATAATAGGGCTAAGATTATCACAAATAAACACAAGATTTTGACGCATAGTGTGTGTGCGGACTGGGTGTGGAGCGCGCACTGGATGGCAAGGAGGCGCGGGCGCGAACACTTGTATTTTCCTATCAACAGTCGAAACAACTTAAAATACTCTATCATTTCTGGTCATACAGAATATAATAATACATTATTCGCAACTACTTTTATTTGCGTAATCTCACAATAACAAGAAAACGATGTGCTTTTGTAAAATAAAATAAAACAATCAGGCGCGCTTTCATGATCTCCGTGAACTGAAGCGCGAGAACTGATACGGTATATAGCCTTTGTAGACTGAAGCTTTAAATGTCCACTTTAAAACGAACAAATTCGAATCGAAAGCTAATACCTTCTGATTATGTAATCCGTATGCATTTCTCTCTAAAGGTGCATCCGGAGATGGAGATATGTTTTTAGCCGACACTGATTTAGGAAAACAATAGTTTATTAATAAACAATTAAAATGCCTCGTTATTTTTTCAGACACATTTAGTATAGCCTAACTCACCTATACATCCCCTTTCTGTAGGCTGTGGTTATGGCTCTTCTCATTCAGCACTGCGGGAAAAATATAATTTCCAGGTTCTAATTTGGCCTTAGAAAACCAATAAAATCTAAATTTTTTTCTCCATATTAATTTGTGAATATTTTAAATGTTTAATAAAGGGGCAAAAAGTCAAACAAATATCTGAAAATTCGTCTCTCTCTCTCTCTCTCTCTCTCTCGCTATATATATATATATATATATATATATATATATATATATATATATATATAGCCTATATATATTTATTTTTTTGTGTGTGTGTGTGCAGCATTTGGTGTAGGCCTACAGGTCAAACTAAAATGTTGGTGTTCACCTTTGCGTTTTAAAAATACAACAACCGTTCATTTTTCGTTTTGCAATTACGGGTTAAATAAGGAAAAATGAATGCAAGTACACTGACCGTTTGGACATAATACGAGACAGAGTTCTTTATTGAATTCATAAAAGAAACAATAATTACAGGAATAGTCTACTGGACTCTAAACCCACTGATCTATATAATGACATTAATAAAGTCATTCTATATTGATCAGTGTCTAAACCTCAAAGAAATGCCACAATCAAGACATCGGAGCAGAAATGAGGGAGAAACACCCAGGAACTCCGTGTCTTTCCCTGCCATTAACGCTTGGATAACACGCCACGTCTCCTTCCATTAATAATGATAATGTCTATGCGGTGGCTGTGATATAGGCTATAAACCTACCAACGTCCGTTGCCATGATTTTTGGAATGACTTATCGCGAGAGGAAAAAAAGACGTTTTAGTCGCATAACATCGGTTAATGGAACGCCGTCATTTCGCAATAGTTTTTTATCGACATTTAGAAAATATCGCAAAAGTTTTGCGCAAATCTGTAATGGAAACGCGCCCCAAATATAATCAAATATTGGGGGGGACAAATTGCCCTTCGTTGAATATTGGGGGGGACGTGTCCCCCTGTCCCCCCATAGAATTACGCCTATGGTATGAACTGTAAATAAAATCAAATTATCTGATTATTAAAATACCTAAAAAAAAAACTAAAAAAAACATGCTTGTAAAGGTGTTTTTTTTTTCAGCCAGTTGGAGGCGCGGTACACTTTCATGTGTACACATGATCTGGATTTTTTTTTACCACCTAATTTTGAGCCAGAAAACGTTCCATAATGACGTGCGGAGTGCACCAGATTAATGAATTTATCTTTAAAATGTGCAAAATTTTTCTCACGGGGGGCATGCCCCCGGACCCCCCTAGTTTTACGATTTTACCACCTCCGCCTCATTTTGAGCCAGGAAAAACCCTATAACTTTTATCGCCGCTTCATAAGAAAGTGGCAAGCCCACTCACATCCCTGGTGAAGAAGGGAACTCATCGTCTTCCATGGAATGAGTCGGCCACCCAAGCCTTTAATCAGCTCAAGCAGCGTTTCACCACAGCACCCATCCTGCACCATCCTGACCCTGAATTACCATTCGTGGTAGAAGTGGACGCTTCCAACACCGGTTTGAGAGCTGTTCTTTCTCAACGTCAGGGGTCACCACCCAAACTATATCCCTGTGCGTTTCACTCCCGCAAACTAAATGCTGCTGAGAGGAATTATGATGTGGGAGATCGAGAACTTCTAGCCATGGAGGCCGCCTTCGAAGAGTGGCGGCATTGGTTAGAGGGTGCTAATCACTCCTTTACCATTTTCACCGACCATAAGAACCTGGAACACCTACGCACCGCCAAGAGAGTGAACCCTAGACAAGCTCGCTGGTCACTGTTCTTTACCCGATTCCACTTCACAATCACCTATCGTCCAGGTTCCAAGAACACCAAGGCAGATGCTTTATCACGTCAATGTGACCACGAGCCCACAGCACAAGATTCCAAGACAATTCTGGCTCCAGACCTCATTGTCGCTCCCATTAAGTGGAACGTTGAAAACGAGATTGAGCAGATCAACTCCCGATCACAGGTCCCGTCTGCCTGTCCACCAAACCGGGTTTATGTCCCCGATACGCTCCGGAACCAGGTCCTGGAGCACGTTCATGCTCTTCCCAGCTCTGGACATCCGGGAATTACCACCACCATTCAGCTGCTACAAAATCGCTACTGGTGGCCCTCTTTAGCTCCAGACACCACCAACTTCGTCCGACACTGCCAAATCTGTAATACCCAGAAATCTTCACGCCAACTACCTGCCGGTCTGTTACATCCTCTTCCCATTCCACAACGCCCATGGTCACATATTGCCCTCGATTTCATCACCGATCTGCCTATCTCCGAGGGTAACACCACAATCCTTACTGTTGTGGACAGGTTCTCCAAGGCCTGCCGCCTGATACCCCTGGCTAAGCTCCCTACTGCCTTACAAACAGCGGAGCACCTCTGCAACCTGGTCTTCCGATTTTTTGGCCTACCCCAGGACATCGTCTCTGACAGAGGACCCCAATTCACGTCTCAAGTCTGGTTAGCCTTCTTCAAGTCCCTTCAG
The DNA here is from genome assembly GCA_030578255.1 of Tiaroga cobitis. Taxonomy (NCBI): domain Eukaryota; kingdom Metazoa; phylum Chordata; class Actinopteri; order Cypriniformes; family Leuciscidae; genus Tiaroga; species Tiaroga cobitis. The sequence continues at coordinate 24,512,032 of CM060597.1, forward strand.
ATCAACGTCAGTCTCACTTCAGGGTATCATCCTCAATCAAACGGGCAGGCAGAACGCATGAATCTAGAGGTCATACGATTCCTACGCTCCTACTGTCATCAACAAAAGGAGGACTGGAGCCGCTATTTGGTATGGGCCGAGTATACCCAGAACTCCATCCAGACATATTCTACCGGCATGACTCCGATCCAGTGTATCCTGGGGTTTCAACCGCCCCTCTTTTCATGGTCAGGAGTACCCACGAACGTCCCCGCTGGGAATGACTGGTTACAACGCAGTGAAGAAACTTGGAATCAAGCCCATACTCATCTTCAACCAGAGTTCAGTCACCAGAGAGTACAAGCCGATCGAAGACGTCGTCCAGGTCCGGTGTACCACCCGGGCCAATGGGTTTGGTTATACCCCCGAGACTTACGCTTGCGGCTCCCCTGTAAAAAGCTCAGTCCCAGGTTTGTGGGTCCATTCAAAATAACACGACAAATCACACCTGTCTCTTTCCGTCTGGCCCTGCCTAACCATTACCGTATTGCTCCCACCTTCCATGTCTCACTGCTCAAACCTGCTGATGGCCCCAACGAGAGGGAGGAGGAGAGATCCCAGGAACAGAGCCCCCAACCCATTCTAGTGGAGGGCGAGGAGGCTTATCGAGTCCAGGAACTCCTAGATTCCAGGCGTCGGGGCAGCACCTTACAGTACCTGGTCGATTGGGATGGATACGGACCAGAGGAGCGTTCATAGGTCAATGCCACAGACATTCTGGACCCCAGTCTAATCACTGACTTCCACCACGCTCATCCCAACAAACCTGCTCCACGACCACGTGGGAGACCCCGACGTCATCAGCCACCTCACACCAGGAGTCGCTCGCAGGGAGGGGGCTCTGTCACAACCTCAGACTCTGTAACCTCCCTCTCCAGCCATCAGAGGGCACCCTCGCCTGAATATTGACTCCCTCACCACACTACATTTCCCAATAGCCCCGGTTCTGATTCTAATCACCATGCCCAGCTGTATCTCATTTACTAGGCTTTTTAGCTGCACTGCACGCGGCTCTCAGTGCGAAGTCTTGTTTTGCTACTGTAAACATTTCTGAGCGTTTATTTCTGTGACTGCCTGATTGTTTTGTTGACCCTGCCCGTTTTGGATATCTCCCCGTCTGCTTCCTGCCTACGTTACCTCTGCTTTGTTCTTTGACCTTGATTGTTTGCCGCCTGCCCTGATCTTCTGCCTGGTATTGTACTATGATTTAGCCCTGTCTTCACTGCTGTATCTGCTGGTTCTGACCTTTGCCTGTTTGACTATTCTGCTCAATAAATTAAGCTACAAATGGATCTCTCTGACTCTGATGATTCGCAACAATAATTCATATTCAGGTTTTATACAACAAGGCAAGGCTATTATATTAGCCTGCTCACTAAAAACTTGAGTTGTCACACTATTTACGAAAGCCAATTGGATTGTATGTGTGTTTTCTCATGTGTTTGTTATGGATGTATTATTTACAGTGAGATGTCTAATATTTGTTTGTTTACTTTCATTTAGCTCTTACGGTGTTTCTGGGAATAAAATTCTTTATAAACATCAGTCCCTGAGAGTACCTAGCATCTGTTCACACAGTGTTCACAACGTGTACAGCGTCAGAGACAAAAAAACAAAAAAAAACAAAAAACAAAAAAAAAACACATTAAGCAAAGTTTGATTTATACATGGAGCCTCACACACCCAATAACAACAAATACACACCAACTCTAGAGATACAGACATTACAGACAAGAAAAAAACTAATAAACATAAAAAGGAAAAACATTTTTGATTCTGTGACTGGAGCCGTGGATTAAATTATTGAAAGATACAATTATTGGGATCATTAATTATATGTATTTTAAAAATATTTTATTATGTGCAAAAAGATAAATAAAACATTCCATATATATATATATATATATATATATATATATATATATATATATATATATATGATAAAACCTATTTACCTATTATTCTATTGCTTCTTTATGAGTAATTTTTTTTATTAGTACTTTTACTTGAGAAGTTTTACCCATGATTAAAGTTTTAAAAGTGTCTATCCTACTCACTACCCACTTCTGACTGGCAAATTGAAATTTAATGCTAGAACTAAAAGAGATTCAGGTAGTACCATTTACATCTGTAATGTAACATACTTAAAATTGCATTTTGAAGTACGTACTTTTGTTAGTGCTATGACCCTGATACCATTAGATCCTTTTAGCTATGTGCACTAAAAGTAAAACGAAGAACGAGAAAGGCATTCTTGTGTTTAAAAAGCTAGATGGAGCAGAACAGAACAAACTGCACGCATCTCAAAAGATATTTTTAAAATCTAAACCGTTTTTAAAGTCGTCATGAAACGGAAGTTGAGATTGTCCCTTTTTCCTTATTGTGACGTGTAAAATTTGATTTCATGATGACTTTAACAACACAAAAGTCTTGTCAAGTTTATCCAACTTTAAACTTTGCTTCAAAATAATACTTTCAAAAACGATACCGAATTCCAAACATATTTTCTGTTGGTTAAATTTCTTTCGACCGGCTGTTGTTTACTTATTTTTTATAGACACCTTCATTTCAGACCATTAGTCACTAAATGCTCTGTGAACACTTCAGGTACCATGAAGGTCACAGGCTCAGAAGTGCACCTTTAATTTAACAGAGCTGAGTGCTCACCAAGAACCAACTCACTCACAAATCCTTTCAGGTTTCAAGTTCATTTCTTGTTTGTTTTGTTAGACAATACATTTCCACCAATTTGACTTATTTTATGGACAAATAGGTGGCTATTATCAATCATACCGACAGTGTTATCAGCCAATCACAGCGACATGGAAAGCCATCCCTTGATATTCACAGAATATCAATTAGAACACAATAAGAGACACTACCTCCCGCTGTTGCAAGCACGACCCAATGCCAACCTATTTTCTGTGGGTTTTTAAATGTATTAAAACAACACAATGTAAAGTGAAAGCTTAACAAACTCAGTTATTTTATTGTACGGCCACCTTTGATAGCAATTTCAGCTGCCAGTTTGTAAGTTTAATTTCATGCCACATCATCATGCTTTACTGGTCATTAAATATGTAAAAGTTTTAGCTCTCTGCAACCCCCCCCCCCCCCCCCCCCCCCACCCCCCCCCCCCAAAAAAAACCTTTAAGTTGTTTTGATACACAGCATTACACATCTCTATACTTCAATTACTAGTAAACCTTTCCTTACAGCATGCTGACTCCTTACCTGCCACATAATGAGAAGACAGTTTCTTTGGCAGGCACATCAATCCATTGATCTCAAAGGAAATGGAATCCTTGCTGTGGTGTGCAACACCAATGTAATGGGTCTCCCTTTGATGTGGCTGCTAGCTCAGACTTTTTTTCTGTTGAGAAGCGAGTGTCCCTTGTTTCTGCTTTTATTACATTATGCACTCTAAAACATCGTTGCACTTCTCATTCTTAATCTTTAATCAGATTCAAAACAAAGTTATCTAAAGGTGTATCTCTTGGTATGACTGAGTGATATTAATGGTGTGAATAGTAGCTATTTACATCATCAAGTACTGATCAATGTATTAAAACAACACAATGTAAAGTGAAAGCTAACCAAACTCAGTTATTTTATACGGCCACCTTTGATAGCTATTTTAGCTGCTAGTTTGCAAGTTTAATTGGCCCTATTTACATTATATCTTAGATTCTTAGATTCATTATATCTTAGATTAGATTCTATCTTAGCAAATCATTAATCATTAATCACATTAATGACAATTACTAGGACAAGTATCTGTGAAATCCATAATCAATTCAATGTTAATTTAATCATTTTGCTGGCCAAAAAAAATAGTCAAGAAGAGACATTGCCAGTGGACTAGGACAGCGAATCTGAATTGGATTCTAGCACATTCTGGCATATTACTGAGCGTCTCTATGCTCTAATGCAGCCATCATCATGCTTTACTGTAGGGATGGTGCTCACACAGTAATGTGCTCTGTTAGATTTATGCCAAACAACATCTTTTGACACAGGGAAAACAGTTCAAGTTGAAAAATTTTTGCAGAATGATTTAAAGGTCCCCTGACATTTTCACTTTCTGAGGTTTTTTTTAACATTAATATGAGTTCCCATAGGCTGTATATGGTCCCCCAGTGGCTAGAAATTTCAATCGATGTAAACCGAGCTTTGGCTAGCTTTCTCTGCCTTTGAGAAAATGAAAGCTCAGGGCTGATCTTGAATCTCCTCCATATGACGTCATACGGAAGAAAGGTAACCTCCCCTTTCCCTGCTTTGCCCGGCCAGAGAATTTGGCTCACCCATGAGAAAATGAGCTAGGAAGTACGAACGCGCGAGCGCGATTTAAATTTTTTCCTCGAGAGATATCATGGCTTGCAAACGAGCGAAGCTTGGCAGTTGATCAGTGTTCGGATGTACAAATGAACACAAAAGTATTTTTTAGTTCCTTCATTCGAGCCTCTGAAGAAACAATGGGTTAATTTTATTTTCTCTGGAAATGCGCCGACACAACTTCCCAAAGTTTTGTATGGTCCAAACATTTCACCGACGACTGTTTCCTCAACTTGGGCCAATACAGAGCTGGCCTCGATGAACGTCTGAAAATAAATCATCGAGCTACCAAGCAACAATTTCTGATGTGTAGCCTATTGTTCAAGTTCAGACAGGTAATCTTTCTCTCAAAATCGTTCAATACTGTTTAGGCCTATGCATAAGTCAAGCCTTCACATTGTTTCTTTTAGTAGGATGAAAATAATCTTATTTAAATTGTGAACAAATTATACAGAAAGCGATCAAAGAACAATCTTTCAACACAGCGCAAATTTATCTGGACAACTTGTTATGAAATCAGTGACGCACGTTACACTGCACAACGAAGCTCTTACTGTATGCACATCATCGTGTTTGCATTAGTGAAACCATTGGAGAGTGCAGAAACAGCATTGCAATGATAAGATCTTCATTATCGCGATCAACAGACTGTCATCTGCTTGCTCAATGCTCATCACGGCAACATTTGATGTAATAGGAATAGAGCTATACTTTAAAAACTTCTCACGATTCGTTAATCTCGATAGCTGTAGGCTAATAGTAAAAACGTACTCGGTTACTAACGTAACCTCGGTTCTCTCTAGAGAGGGAACGAGTACTGCGTAATATCTTACGCTATGGGGAAAACCTCTTTTCCACGAGATATTGAAGCCAAAAATTATCCTTAATTTTGAATTAATGTAAAACGCTGTGCAGCAGCATGCAGACATAGGCAGGACAGCTCGCGCGCCTATTGGCTGCCCTGCGGCAACAGCAGCAGCCTATCGAGAGAGGCGCTGCGTGACACATATCCAATGGGGGCATTTCGCTCCCATTTCGTCACGTCCCGCCAGAAAGGGCGTGGTCTCGCCCTACAAATATAGCTCGATAAGGCTGGTACACTGGTTTTCATCGCCGAAGCGAACCAGCGCTGTTGTATGCACGGCAAGATACGCAGTACTCGTTCCCTCTCTAGAGAGAACCGAGGTTACGTTAGTAACCGAGTACGTTCTCTTACGAGAGTATCTCTCGTACTGCGTAATATCTTACGCTATGGGGAACACAATGCAAAACGCCGTGCGTACTGGGATCCGACACCAAAGTCCCAAGGGCAGTAGCCCGGGGCTCATGTAGTGCATAATCACCATAGACTCACAGAGAGTCGGAGAAAGGAGGCTGCAAGCATCATTCCCCATGAAACAGCATCCTAGTTATAGGATAGATAGGTTATATAGGTTATATAGTTAATAGGAGCTAGTTATGTTAATAGTGTTTCACACAGACAGGGTGAACGTGTTCAGCCTGAACTGGGTAATAGTACAGGTTATTCAACACCCATGGAGCAGTGTTATCGCCCAGTGAGCGATGCACAAGCAAAACTCAGCATCTGGGCCGGCACAGCGGGGCAGATAGTACTGAATTCTATACCGACAGAAGCTTGGCTTGTAAGGCGGGAAGCTCTAGGTTATAAAACCTTATAAATGTAGACGGCGAGGCCCAGCCCGCGGCCGTACAGATATCTTGCAAGGTAACCCCCCTATACCACGCCCACGACGAGGCCACGCCTCTCGTGGAGTGCGCTCTGACACCCAAAGGACACTGCAGGCCCTTAGAAGTGTAAGCCAGTGCTATGGCGTCGACTATCCATCTGGATAGGCTCTGTTTTGATGCGGCCAGTCCCTTGGATCGTCCGCCAAACAAAACGAAGAGCTGCTCGGTCTGTCTGAAGGCAGACGAGCGGGACACATAAGCTCTCAGTGCCCTGACAGGGCAAAAGGAGACTCGCATCCTCCTCCTCGTTATGAACCGAGAGAGCGCACAGGGAAATAACCTGGGCCCTGAACGGTGTGTTGAGGGATTTGGGCACGTACCTGTGCCTTGGTTTGAGTATGACTTTTTCATTAGGCCCAAACTCCATGCATGACGCGCTTACCGAAAGCGCTTGCAAGTCCCCTACGCGCTTCACTGAAGCGAGAGCCATAAGGAATACCGTTTTGAGAGACAGATGTTTCATGTCTGACAAATGGATTGGCTCGAATGGGGCATCTTTCATGGCTTCCAAAACCGTAGAAAGGTCCCACACAGGGAATGAGGGGGGGTCTGGGAGGATTCAGCCTCCGAGCTCCCCTGATGAATCGCACGACCAGGTCGTTTTCACTGGGCACGAGTAGCACTGGGCATCCGTTTTCCCTGATTCGTTCCAGCACTTGAGGCTGGAGCGAGACGGGGGGGAAAGCATAGAGGGGGCAGAGGGGCCATACGTGCGCCAGCGCATCCCTGCTCTTGGAGAAAAAGGTTCGGACAGTGAGCGTTTTCTTGGGGCGCGAACAGGTCCACCTGCGCTCTGCCGAATGTCTCCCACCGCAGTTGGATCGTCTGCAGGTGCAGCGACCATTCCCCTGCTGGGACATTGTTTCTGGACAGACGGTCTGGTCCCAGATTCAGGCGACCAGGCACATGCGCTGCTTTCAGTGAAAGCAGGTTGTGTTGAGCTCAGACCAGGAGGCGTTCCATCAGCCTGTAAGGTTTCGGGACCTGACGCCACCCTGGTGATTTATGTATGCCACCACTGACATGTTGTCCGACCGGACTAAGACGTGGCGGCCTTTTATCTGGGGACAAAAACGCCATAGCGCGTTGTCGACTGCCAGCATTTGCGTAGGAGCTTTTCCCGTTCTGACCACTGGCCGAAGAACGGTCTGCCCTCGAGCAGCGCTCCCCATCCCGAGGTGGAGGCGTCCGTGGACACCACCGACACACTCGAGGGAGTCCCCAGACCCACGCCTGACTGACACCAGTCAGCTATTTTCCAAGGTTCCAGAGCCGAAACACATTTCATGTCGACCCTGAGGCGAAACAGACCAGAAGTCCATGCCCGGGGTGGAACTCGCACTTTCAGCCGTAACTGCAGTGGGCGTATGCGAAGCAGGCCCAGCTGGAGTACTGAAGATGCCGAGGCCATGAGGCCCAGCATTTTCTGAAATCTTTGAGCGGGACTATAGAGCCGCGGCGAAAGGATTTCGCGGCGCGCTGAATGTCCAGTTCTCACTCTGGCGACAGACGTGCTGTCATAGACAGCGAGTCCAGTACTGTTCCCAGAAAAGAGATTTTCTGGCTGGGAAACAGCGAACTCTTCGCCCAATTGACTGTGAGACCCAGATTCTCGAGATGCTTGAGTAATGTGGTTCTGTGTTCTGTGAGCTCTGAATGTGATCGAGCTAGAATCAGCCAATCGTCCAAGTAGTTCAAAAACTCGCATGCCCTGAAGTCTCAGGGGTGCGAGGACCGCCCGCGTCCATGCACTTCGTAAATGTACGGGGTGCTAGGGGCCGAACGGTAGGACTGTGTATTGATATGCCTGGCCCTCGAAGGCGAATCTCAAGAATCGCCTGTGACATGACGCTATTTGTATTTGGAAATAGGCGTCTTTCAGATCTATTGACATAAACCAGTCTCCCTGGCGCACTTGCGCGAGGATTTTCCTGGTTGTCAGCATTCTGAACTGGCGCTTCATAAGCACTCTGTTCAGCTGTCGCAGATCTAGAATGGGTCTGAGACCCCTGTCTTTTTTCGGTACCAGAAAATATCTGCTGTATAGCCCCCCTTCGCTCTGAGCCTGAGATAAAGGTTCTATGGCCCCTTTGCTCAGCAGTTTCGCTATTTCGGCTCGAAGTAGATGTGATACTTCACTGTTTACCGTGGTTTCGACTCGCGCCGTGTAACGGCAGGGACGTCGAGCGAACTGTAGCTAATAGCCTCTTTTTATAGTGTTCAACACCCATTCTGATACCCCGGGAAGCTTTGCCCACGCATCTGCGTGAATAGCTAGGGGTAGAATGAAATCCGGGCTCTGGCCGCGGCATAGCGGCGGCTGCAGAGCTTCGGTGTGCTAAGACATAAACACTGTGTTTATAGTGTGCGAGGCGGGAGGCGTGCCGATCATGGCGGGCAGCCTGGTCGCGCTCAAATTCTCTATAACAGGTTGTGGAGAGAGAGCGAGCGGGACAAACCCCGTGGGTTGAGCGTGTCTGTGAAGGAATGTGGGCGCGGGACGGCGGGCACATTCACTGCACTGAGAACACCGTCGGCTTGTGCTGACTGAATGCGTGTCGGTTCCATTTTTACAGAAAACGAGGGACACGCATCGTGTAGTGTTTGTGGGCACTGTGTCTTGGGCACATTCACTACATTTTTGCACAATCGCCATGAGTCGATTTTATTTGTGCTAGCCCTGAACTGTGGCGGGCTGTGTCTGTGTGTGGGAATGGGTACTGAGACGTGGGCATTCTTACAACACTCATAACACCATCGGCCGTGGCCGGAATACCAGAAAATACACTCTTTTGGGATTTATCTGGGTCGCCGTAAAAATGGCATTTGTGTGCAGGCAAGCGGGCTGTGGTTGCGGCGAGACTTAAACACCGTGGGTTTTAGCTGACTGTATGTGTGTTGGTTTCGTTTTACAGAAAACGTGGCACATGCAGTGTGTAGTGTTTGTGGGCACTGGGTTGTGGGCACATTCACTACATTTAATGCACAATGACATGAGTCGATCTCATTTGTGCGTGCCCTGCACTGTGGCGGGCTGTGTTTGTGTGTAGAAATGAACACTGGGCTGTGGGCATTTTTATTACACTCATAACACCATCGGCTGTGGCCGGAATACCAGAAAATACACTGCTTAAATGATTTTTCTGGGTCGCCGTGGAAACGGCATTTTTGTGCAGGCAAGCGGGCCATGGTACCGGCTTGTTTACTGCAAAATACACTGGAAAAGTCGCATTTTCTTGGAACTGAACGAGCAAAATGTTTCGGTGCAAGTCTGGCCGCGGCGAGACAAAATTTTTATCTGTTGCGAGACCTGGGATCGAACACGGGTCTCCCGTGCAAAGGCTTTGGGTTTCGCCACTGAGCCACAGGGGGGAACGACAAAAGCTAAAATAGCTCTAGAAGATAAGAGAGCGTCATAACAGTTTGTGTGTGTTGGCGTTTGTTTGCAGGCGTGCGTGTTATACAACAGGCTCATTGCTGCAATATTGACATTTTCAGCCGCTCAAACTAAGAGGAGCTGAGAAATGTTTGAGAAATGGAGATTAGTCCGGCCTCGCCGGGACTAAAAACACACTTTTCCTCATTTCGCCGGTGACGCATGCCCACGGGGGGCGGGGTAGCTTTCTTATAACGTAAAGAAAGCTAGCCGCGGTTTTGAAGCTGGCCTTCTCTACAGATGCATCTATCTCGTCGTCATTAATGGCGGAAGCGGCGGCGCGAGTGAAGCTGGTGAAGCTGGCGGGCGAACCGGCGAGCTATCACGGGCTGGAGAAGGCTCAGGGCTGTTTCGTCGACCTCAATGGCGGAAGCGGCGGCAGACGGCGGCCGCTGTCCGTCGGTGAGGGACTCGAGCGATGCCGGCGAAGCTGGCGGGCGAACCGGCGAGCTTTGGCGGGCAGGAGAAGGCTCGGGGCCGCGCTGGGCACGGCGCTTTTACGGCGCGGTGCTACAGCGGGCTGAAGTGTAGGCTCTGAGAAAGATGCCAGGCGAGTCCTCAGAGTCACCATACAAGGCAGTAGCCCACAGTGAGGGCATCCGCCGTCGACGAGAGCGAGAGCCGCATGATCCTCACCCAGGCAGGAAACGCAGATGACATGACGGTCCCCGTTGCTGCATCTTGAAAAAGACGCAGCTCTTTTAGCAGAGAGAGAGACAGTGAAAAAATGTGTGTCGCAGCGGCGAACACACACACACAGTTTGAAAAGGATATAACGCCGGAAAGCGTAGCAGGTACGGCGGTCAAAGGCGGCGATGCCAGCGACTTCAGACTCAATGGCTCATCCCGCTGTGTGCTTTTCCTCAGACGGCGTGGCTTCTCACTCCGGATCCAGCGATGCTTGATGCTTCGCTGAAGAGATGAAAATCAGTGTACCAGCCTTATCAAGCTATATTTGTAGGGCGAGACCACGCCCTTTCTGGCGGGACGTGACGAAATGGGCGCGAAATGCCCCCATTGGATATGTGTCACGTAGCGCCTCTCTCGATAGGCTGCTGCTGTTGCCGCAGGGCAGCCAATAGGCGCGCGCGAGCTGTCCTGCCTATGTCTGCATGCTGCTGCACAGCGTTTTACATAAATTTAAAATTAAGGATAATTTTTGGCTTCAATATCTCGTGGAAAAGAGGTTTTCCCCATAGCGTAAGATATTACGCAGTACGAGAGATACTCTCGTAAGAGAACGTATAATAGCTGTAGTAAAAGTATTCGAGAGAGTTTCACATGTAATACGTAGCTATTTCATATGCAAGCATGTTAGCCAATCACAGCAGTGGCCGGTTACACCGAATCCCACACTAGACACGCCCCTTCAAACAGAGCGTTCAAATCAGAGGCTAAAATCAGGCTAGGAAAAATGCCTTTTATTTCTAAATTATGACTATTTTTTTATCTAAAAACATACTAACATTATATAAGGGCAACCCAGGAAACATCGTGAGCTTAGAGTTATAAGGTTCTATCTCCACTTTTGGTCGAAATTGAGTTTTTGACATAATCTTATCCATTAGGGGTTTATTAATGCCTGTGTGGTGTTATTTTTGTATAAAAAAAAAAATGTTAGTAGTTATTAATAAAATAAAAAGGTTCCATCTCACAAAACAGCAGGGATGTAAAAACTTTGATGCTCAATATCTCAGAACTACCCTAAACGGAGATAGAACTGTATAATTCTAAGCTCACGACATTATAAAATTATAAAATAACCCCATGTCATGGGACCTTTAAACTATATCCTGTATCCAGGCCCTTACACAATAAACCATAATTTACGAGTTCATATTTGGATGATCCTTAAATTAAATAAAGTTAAACATATTTGGAGTGCTATGCTATCTATTATGTAAGGGCTTGAGCATGAGACTTGACTTGAGAGATAAATGGAGTATGTGGAGTACTTTAGTAATAGAGATTACTAAAGCATATTCAATACATAATAGAGAGAACATAAATAGAGGAGGATGTGGGGTGAAGGAGGGATGCTGGAAGTATTGTCACTGGACTGCAGTAAATAGAGGTAAGCGGCTATTTATATAGGCTGCTTGTGTAATGAGTGATAGGACATAAGATAAGATTAAGTTTAGTTTAGAGCACCATATATGTCCCAGGGTTCCGAATATTTTCATATGCTACTGTAAGCATGTATAAAACACACAGTTCAGAGTACTGTATACGGTTTCAAAACAAGTTAATCTCCATCAACAGCATTTGTGACAGGCTGTAAATGACCAGAAAATCATTTTGACTAGTCTCACAAGTTTGTTAAAAACAAACAAAAATCACATTTACAGTAAAGCCCTTACAATGGTAGCAAAGGGCAATGCATTCCAGAGGGTTTAAAAGCAGATACGTGAAGCTAAAATTTCTGTCAAAGCACTTGTATTAATTCTGTCATACAAACGTGTGTAATGTGAACTATAATGCTGCTAAATCATGCTTTTAGCACTGGGACTATTTATATGGTAATGAAAAAGTTGAAGGATTGGGATCAAATTCAATGGATAATACATGATTTGTCAATGGATAATAAACGTTTTGTCTATTCAATTTCTTTTTTTACAGAATTTCAAATTCCATGATTTAAATATTTGTTCGAAGTATAAAATTGTATATTAGCATAAACATCACTGCAACACAGCCTCTTGTGCCTTACTGCAATCATTACCTTACTGCAAGACCAGATTTTTGGACCCATTTGGATTTACATTCAATCAACAAGTTCAAAGCTGAATGGATGGCAGCACAGGACAAAGAAAAGTCCAATTACAACAAGTATATTTGGCACCAACTACGCAGGTGAACAAAAAGAGAAGCAATTAAGGCATGGGGTGACACGATCAAAGGAGAGGTCATAATCATACTTCTTCATCACGTCAAACTCACAGAGTTTGAAAAGTACGCCATAAGCAAAATATTCTAAGCTATTCACACAAGCAACAACATTCCGTCTTTTTACCGGTGAGACACAATTCACACATTACCAAAATACCGGTAAACTATGTGATACCAATAATCTGCTTTAGTTTCACTATCTGTCCAATTTGACAACATTCTCGAGTGTGAGACGCTGAAAAAGCTGTGACACAACGCAATGGTCAAAGACCTCCTAAGTACGGTGGCCCAGTAGTGCACAACACAACGACATTTAAAAAGCAAACATAAGTTCACAACACAACGGAATTAAGACACAACACAACGGAATTAAGCCACAACACAACGAAATGAATCCACAACACAACGGAAAAGCCACAACACAACGGAAAATCTACAACACAACGGAAATGCTCCCGACCACTAGAGGGCTCTCGGGCGCGATAAAGTTAGTTTTTCTTGCCATTGTTCAATAGAGTCAGCAGTCTATAAAATATATCAACACCACGATTAGTTTTAACAGTATGTATAGCTAACCATCACTCAAAATCACCTACGTGCATTATAGCTGCATATTTATATTTTTTATATTTATAGAACGCTTTGACGCGCTACCACAGCGCATGATCCCTAAGGGAACGTCTGTCAATTCCTCCAAGTTGTTAAAACATATCATTTGTATTAATTAAAATTACCAATACCCTTCATGTATTTACAGTAAACAATTATTTTTTAGGAGATTTCGGTAAAAGTTTTTTTTTCTTTTATCATGTTTCAACGGTTGTAGTTCCTATTAACCAGACTGACTTACAACAGGTGAAATTGTGCCAATAGCGCCCTGTATGCACAGTACAATATTTATATAAATATATATAAAAACATTAGGCCTGCTGTAAATAAAAAATAAAAAATTTAAATGTCACAAAGCGTGTGGTTCCTATTGTGGCCAGACTATCTTATTACAGGTGGAATTGTGCCATTACTTTCCTGTAATTCTGCAATTCGCCAAATGGTTTTTATTTTTATTTATCAAATAATATTATAATAAATGATACGTTTTAACCACTTGGTGGAATTGGCAAACGTTCCCTTAGGGATGCGCTGTGGTAGCGCGTCCAATCATTCTCGTGTATAAATACGCAGATATAATTCATGTAGGTTATTTTGAAGTAATATTTGATATCGATATACAATGGTTACACTTAAAACTAACCGTGGTATTGATTTAGACTGCTGACTGACTCTATTGAACAATGGCAAGGAAAACTAACTTTATCGCGCCCGAGAGCCCTCTAGTGGTCTGGACCATTTCCGTTGTGTTGCGGCTTTATTTCGTTGTGTTGTAGATTTTCCGTTGTGTTGTAGATTTTCCGTTGTGTTGTGGCTTAATTCCGTTGTGTTGTGAACTTATGTTTGCTTTTTAAATGTCGTTGTGTTGTGCACTACTGGGCCACCGTACCTAAGACTATTGAGCATCTGTTCTACTTTGAGAGCTTCAGAGGGGTTTGCCCATCAGAGATTGTGATATCTTTAACAGAGGAGTGGATGTGTTTATTCTGGAGATTCTCTTCTCAATCATTCTTTCTCTTTAACATGCACACATACTCTTATTGTCACAGTCGTCGTCTGCACCATTCTGTCTACGTCTTCACTACACTTCCCAGAATCCTTCTTGTCTCCACACCTGAACTCACTCCCTCAATCACCCACCTGTTCTTCGTCATCGTCATCCGTGTCACCTGTCCTCACCTCATTATTGTTCATTGGTATCTGTATTTAGTTTCCTTCTGTTCAGTTAGTCTTGGTCGGTTCTCGTTTATGTAAGGTGTTTGTGTTACCTTGGTGTGTTTATCATCTGCCTGCGTATACCTGTTTGTTGATTTGTTAGTAAAGTTAAAAGTAAAGTTTATTGAATTGGAAATTCGTCTTCTCGTCTTCCTCTGCATACACCTCCCGTGACACTTATTCTTTTTCTCAATCGCTCTGTAGTATTTTAACTTTAGCTGTTCTTTCTCAGTACCTCATCCAGCTTTATCAGTTTCACAAATCCAGGACCAGTAATCATATACAAATCTTTGTTCACAATGTGTATTGTAGTCTAATATACTGTAGTTCCCCTTCGTGGTCACTCCGAGTTACGTCGGATGACGGAGAATGGGGGTTTCGCCTAGAAAGCCAGTCCTCTTTGAGTATTAAAAAACGAGCCAATGGCAAGGAAATGCCATGGGTCTGCGGAATTTGCATAGCGTATCCCCGCCCACCACGTGGGTATAAAAGGAGGATGCGGACGCAAACGCAGCATGTTTTCGCTTCGGAGCCAAGAGAACCTCTTCACTCCACAGCCACAAGACCTGAGTTTACAAGTGACTCACCTCTTCGAGACGAGCAAACTCTCCAGTGTTGGTGTGACGGCGGTACCCAGCGAGTCTTCACATTGCCTGCGATCTGTGCAGTGGTCTACCAGACTTTGTTTTCTCCCTGGTCGCCTCAGCATTGCAGAGTTATTCCTCTCCTAAAAGAGCTGCACGTGGCACGTCTTTTTAAAGATGTCTCGCCCGTGTTCTTCTGGTTGCAGTCGATATCTGTCATCTTCTGATGGGCACGAGCGCTGCTTTGTGTGTCTGGGCTTTGAGCACGCTAAAGCAGCGCTCGTGGATGACTCATGTTCCTTCTGTGGGAACATGGCCATCGCAACACTTAGATTGAGACTCAATGATCTATCAGTGAGAGTCCCCGCGTCCACCACCCGTCCTGCTTCCTCCACGAGAGGTGGTAGTTCGGCTGGGGGACAGGGTGATCTGAGGGTGACGGTGTGGAGCGATCCGACGATGCGTCCTCGGACCACACCCCCCTCCGCTGTGTTGCAACCCGCGAGTGCCGCGGTGATTCAGGCGGGTACTTCTTCGGAGGTCCCGCGTGTTTCATTCGGCGCTCCAGAGGAGGACGCGATGTCGATCGCGGCATCACAAGGTGGGCTAGAGTCTTCGGGAAGTGAGGATACGGCTGCGTTGCCTCCCTCGGGAGTCCCAGCGTTGCCCGTGTCGGATCCCGAGATGACGGCCATGCTGTCCCGGGCAGCCGTGAGCATCGGGCTAGAGTGGAACCCTCCGCCCCTCCTGTGGCTCGGATGATTCCACTGGATCAGTTTTTGGGGGCTTGGTTAGAGCTCCCCAATCTGTCCCGTTGGGTCACCCGAACTATCAGGCTTGGCTATGTGATTCAGTTCGCACGGTCTCCTCCCCGCTTCAGGGGAGTCCGCTTTACTATGGTCGGTGGCAACGCCCCGATCATGAGAGCGGAGGTTGCTACCCTGCTGGCGAAGGGTGCAATCGAGGCTGTCCCTCCAGCCGAGATGAGGTCAGGGTTCTACAGCCCCTACTTCATTGTCCCCAAGAAAACCGGTGGGTTACGGCCAATCCTGGACCTGCGCGTCTTGAACCGCTCCCTTCACAGGCTGCCGTTCAAGATGCTCACGGCCAAACGCATTTTCGAATGCGTGCGGCCACAGGATTGGTTTGCAGCGATAGACCTGAAGGACGCCTACTTTCATGTCTCCATTTTACCTCGACACAGACCGTTTCTTCGGTTTGCTTTCGAGGGGCAGGCATACCAGTACGCGGTTCTCCCATTCGGGTTGGCTCTGTCTCCTCGTGTCTTTACGAAGGTCGTCGAGGCAGCCCTTGTTCCCATGCGCGAACACGGGGTTCGCATCCTGAATTACCTCGACGACTGGCTAATATTAGCTCACTCTCGAGGCCAGGTTTGCGAACACAGAGACCTAGTGCTCCGGCACCTAGCCCGCCTGGGCCTTCGGGTCAACTGGGAGAAGAGCAAACTTTGCCCCGTGCAGAGGATCTCTTTTCTCGGTATGGAGATAGACTCGGTCGCCATGTCCGCGCAGCTTATGAGCGAGCGCGCACACTCACTGCTGACTTGTCTTCGACAGTTCGAGGGCAAGAGTGCGGTCCCACTGAAATTATTTCAGAGGCTCCTGGGGCATATGGGATCTGCAGCCGCGGCAACGCCACTCGGATTGCTTCATATGAGACCGCTTCAGCTGTGGCTTCGCGATCGAGTCACGAGGTGGGCATGGCATCGCGGTACGCTCAGAGTTCTAATAACTCTGACCTGCCGCCAGACCTTCACCCCGTGGCGGAACCTCAGCTTTCTACGGGCCGGTGTTCCCCTAGAACGAGTTTCCAGGCATGTTGTTGTCTCCACAGATGCCTCTGCCACGGGCTGGGGCGCCATGTGCAATGGACGTGCAGCCGCGGGCTCCTGGACAGGACCCCAGCGCCTCATGCATGTCAATTGCCTCGAGTTGCTGGCAGTACGCCTTGCCCTGCACCGCTTCCATGCGTTGCTCCAGGGTCAACATGTACTAGTCAGTTCAGACAATACCGCGACAGTAGCGTACATCAACCGTCAGGGTGGTCTACGCTCTCGCCGTATGTCGCAACTCGCACGCCACCTCCTCTTATGGAGTCAGAAGCACCTGAGGTCCCTTCAAGCTATTTACATTCCAGGAGTACGGAACCTTGCAGCCGACGAGCTGTCACGGCTCCGGCCAACCTCTGGCGAATGGCGACTCCATCCCCAGTCGGTCCAGCTGATATGGGACCAGTTCGGGGACGCACAGATAAATCTGTTTGCCTCCCACGACTCATCCCATTGCGCCCTGTATTACTCCCTGTCCGAGGGCACGCTCGGCACGGATGCACTGGCGCACAGCTGGCCGCAGGGCCTACGCAAGTATGCGTTTCCCCCAGTGAGCCTTCTCGCACGGACTCTGTGCAAGATCAAGGAGGACGAGGAGCAGGTCATTTTGGTCGCCCCATACTGGCCCACCAAGACCTGGTTCTCCGAACTGATACTCCTCGCGACAGCACCTCCTTTGCCAATTCCTCTGAGGAAGGACCTCCTTTCTCAGAGACGGGGCACCCTATGGCACCCTCGTCCCGATCTGTGGAGACTCCACGTGTGGCTCCTGGACGGGACGAGGCAGGTTTGAGTACCCTGCCACCTGTGGTGGCGGCTACCATCACTTCTGCTAGAGCGTTGTCCACGAGACACGTCTACGCGTTGAAGTGGAACCTCTTCATCAACTGGTGCTCTTCTCGCCGAGAAGACCCCAGGAGATGCTCGATCAGTGTCGTGCTTTCTTTTCTGCAAGACGGGTTAGAGCGAAGGCTGTCTCCCTCCACCCTGAAGGTGTATGTGGCCGCTATCGCCGCTTATCACGATGCAGTTGAAGGTAAGTCTCTGGGAAAGCACGACCTGATCATCAGGTTCCTGAGAGGAGCGAGGAGACTGAATCCTCCTCGCCCTCCTCTCGTACCCTCTTGGGACCTCTCAGTGGTCTTATATGTCCTGCAGAGGGCTCCCTTTGAGCCTCTGCAATCAGTTGAGATTAAGTTCCTGTCTATGAAGACAGCGCTCCTGGTTGCACTGGCCTCCATCAAGAGGGTAGGGGACCTGCACGCATTCTCCGTTGACGAAGCGTGCCTGGAATTCGGGCCGGCCTACTCTCACGTGATCCTGAGACCCCGGCCTGGATATGTGCCCAAGGTTCCTACCACTCCCTTCTGGGACCAGGTGGTGAACCTGCAAGTGCTGCCCCTGGAGGAGTCAGACCCAGCCTTGGCAATGCTCTGTCCAGTACGCGCCCTCCGTGCTTACGTAGACAGAACGCAGTGTTTCAGGACCTCAGACCAGCTCTTTGTCTATTATGGTGGGAGCCAGAAGGGAAGGGCTCTCTCGAAGTAGAGGTTGTCTCATTGGATAGTGGACACCATTGCTTTGGCTTACCAACAGCAAGGTCGACCGTGCCCCCTTGGTGTGACAGCGCACTCCACCCGGAGTGTGGCTTCCTCTTGGGCTCTAGCGTATGGCGCCTCGCTGGCAGACATCTGCAGAGCTGCAGGCTGGGCGACACCCAACACATTCGCCAGATTCTATAATCTCAGAGTGGAGCCTGTGTCCTCTCTCGTACTCGCTCACCCGGCCAGTACTGGACCCGCTCAGGTGTCTTCGCTTGCTCGCCATTCCACTCCACAGACTGGATAAGTGTGATTATTCCTCAGCTGAGCCTTCTATTGAAGCCCTGAGTTCCTCCAGCACTGTTGATGCTGGCGCCAGTGTTATTGCCTGGGCGGCGGCTAGGTGCCTCTGTGTGCATGGTTCCTGCTAGTAACCCCCACATGTGTATTTCCACTGTAAGCCTCTCTGAGCATGTGTCTTCCCCCGGCAAGCCACCTTGCCACTCCTGGAGTTTAAATTCTAGCCACCCTACGGGTTGGTACTCCAGTGTTCCTCTATATGTAGCCCTCTTGGGCCATATGTGTATTCGTAAGTCCTCCCTACGGGTAGGCATACTGCGGCATATCTCCTCTGAGATATGCTCCCCAGTGTACCTTGGTATTCCTGTGCTAAGTAGGACTCCTCGTCCGTGCTAAGTTCACGACAGGGGTTCAGACTTTCGCAGGGCACTGGAAGACAGCTGTGAAGGTGGCGTGATTTCACGGGGGACCCCCATTCTCCGTCATCTGACGTAACTCGGAGTGACTACGAAGGGGAACGTCTCGGTTACGGATGTAACCCTCGTTCCCTGAGTAGGGAACGGAGACGTTACGTCTCCCTGCCACTTCCGCTGTACCGCTGGGTAGACGCCTGAGTTCAGTCTCGGCTCCTCAGCGAAGACATGCTGCGTTTGTGTCTGCATCCTCCTTTTATACCCACGTGGTGGGCAGGGATACGCTATGCAAATTCCGCAGACCCATGGCAATTTGCCATTGGCTCGTTTTTTAATACTCGAAGAGGACTGGCTTTCTAGGCGAAACCCCCATTCTCCGTCATCCGACGTAACGTTCCCTACTCAGGGAACGAGGGTTACAGCCGTAACCGAGACATTTCAATTTATTTTAGGCTGGGTGATCTAGGATATTTGCCATTTATTATGACAAGGGTTAATTGTTAGCAATCAAAAAAAAAAAATACAGAAAAAAAGAGTTTCTTGTTAATTAATGAGCTCTTGTATCAGACTGTTTAAGAGTGTAGAGTAATGACCAGAGCCATCACTTGGGATGGAGACAACCAGGAACATTGTCCCAGCCCGATGGAGAACCCATTTAACAGAAAGGTAATCTTTTTGGATGCTTTAGCATGTTGTTAAGCCTTTAAAACAATTATTTGTCTTAGACAATGCTGCAATTTTAACAAACAACAAAAGAGATTTTATCACATTAATTAACGTAACCTAATTCATGGAGACAAGAAGTATGTCGTCTTTCTGGATTCTTAATAATCCAGAAAGATGTCTCCACTAAATTTCTAAAGGGCTCGGTCTAGAAAAATTTGATTCTGAGTTCTTCAGTGTATCTAGGGGATGGATTGTCTGTCTATTAGGGGTGTAACGGTACACAAAAACAACAGTTCAGTACCTACTTTTGAAGTCATGGTTCGGTTTTTAGGGGGAAACAAAAATTAACGTTGGTTCTTTTTTATTAAACAGTGTTTACTGAATGAACTAAAAAAAAGTCTGTCAATCAATACTGCTGCAAGATGCTGCAACACTCTTCATACTGCAGTTTATGGTGCTGTTGTAAATAAGGGAAGATTCTTGAAGTGCTTCCACTTTTGGATGCAAAATATTTTACCAAAAGTATATTTTAGTCAGAATTATTGCACTATTCATTCTATTGCACTCAGTCTGACTGACACACAATGCTGCATTAATTCGGTACACGTGTTCTGAACCGAAAGACCCATTCTCAGTAGGAATACTTGCACTGCTGCACTACCTGTCTGTCCGTCCGTCCGTCCATCCATCATTATAAACAGTGGTAACCAAAAAGAAGAAAAGCAGTCACTCAGTAAAAGAACCACTGACAAAAAATAACCAATTGGCTTAATACTTTGAATCAGAGTTTTGAATTGAATTAAATTGAATTCAACTTTATTGTCATTGCACGTCACAAGTACAAGCAACGAAATGCAATTGAATCCACCCAGAAGTGCTTTAGCAAGAATGTAGATATATTACAAAATGGTTATAAATATAAAAGGCTACAACAGACTATAAATATACAATATGCAAGTATTAATAAACAGCTATAGAACTATAATTATTGTATTGTATAGTATGATTGTCTATACAGTATTTACAGTAGTGCAGTTAAAAATTGGTGAGATATATATGGATACATTATACAGTAATGATATATGTTCAGTCCATAAGTTTTAATGTGGGTGAGATGTCAGGAGGCAGAATTCAGGAGTCTGACAGCTGTAGAAAAGAAGCTGTTCCGGTAGTCTGTTGGTGGTCTTAGTCCGGAGGCTCCTGTAGCGCCTCCCAGAGGGCAAGAGGGTGAAGAGTCTGTGTGCTGGGTGACTGGGGTCTTTGATGATTTTCCCAGCCCTTTTCAGATACCGTTTCCTGTAGAGGTCCTCTATGGAAGGAAATGGCGCTCCGGCAATCCGCTGGGCGGCTTTCACCACCCTCTGCAACGCCTTCCGGTCTGAAGCAGAGCAGCTCCCGTACCAAACTGTTATACAGTTGGTCAGGATGCTCTCGATGGTACAGCGGTGAAAGTTCACCAGGATGTCTGAGGACAGGTGGTTCTTCCTCAGAATCCTCAAAAAGAAGAGGCGCTGGTGAGCCTTCTTGACCAGCTTGGACCAGCTGGTCGTCCAGGTGAGATCCTTGGAGATGTGGACTCCCAGGAACTTGTAGCTGTTCACACGCTCCACGGCCGTCCCCTTGATGTGGATGGGTGGATGTGGGTCAGGATTCCTCCTGAAGTCCACAATGAGCTCCTTGGTCTTCGCAGTGTTGAGCAACAGGTTGTTGGTGTTGCACCACTCATCCAGACGAACCACCTCCTCACTGTAGGCGGCCTTGTTGCTGTCTTTAATGAGGGCGATCACCGTGGTGTCATCTGCAAACTTAATGATGTTATTAGAAGAATCGACAGGTCTGCAGTCATGGAGTAGAGGGAGTAGAGGAAGGGACTCATCACACAGCCTTGTGGTACACCAGTGTTCATTGTGATGATGGATGAGCAGTGGTTATCCAGCCGGACATGTTGGGGCCGGCTGGTCAGGAAATCCAGTAACCAGTTGCACATGAGGGAACTGATGCCTAGGTCTGTGACTTTCCTGATGAGTTGTGAGGGGATGATTGTATTAAATGCTGATCTGAAGTCTATAAACAGCATTCTGGCATATGTGTTTTTATTGTTCAGGTGTGAGAGGACAGAGTGCAGCGCTACGGAGACTGCATCCTCTGTGCTCTTGTTCTGATGGTATGCAAATTGGTGGGGGTCCAGGGTGGAGGGGAGACAGGATTTGAGGTGTGCTAGGACCAGCTGCTCTAAGCACTTAGTGATGATTGGGGTGAGGGCTACCAGGCGGTAGTCGTTAAGGCTTGATGGGTTGGAGTTTTTGGGTATCGGAACGATGGAGGTGGATTTGAAGCAGGCCGGTACTACAGCATGGGCCAAGGACAGATTGAATATGTCCGTCAGCACCCCTGCCAGCTCCCCAGAACACGCTTTGAGAACACGCCCGGGGATGCCATCAGGACCTGCAGCCTTGTGGACATTAATCCTGCTCAGCACCACTCCTACATCAGTGGGGGAGAGAGTCAGTGGTTGGTGGTCTGACTGCCTTAGTCGCAGTTGTTGGGTTCTCCCGCTCAAAACGAGCAGAAAAGTTGTTGAGCTCGTTAAGGAAGGAGACATCAGAGGATGCGGGAGAGGGTTTGATGGTCCTGTAGTCCGTGATGATCTGGAGTCCTTGCCACATACGTCAGGGGTTGGTAGGCCTGTGCATCCCCTGACCTGAAGGCGGTATTACGGGCCTTCAGGAGGAGGCGGACATCCTGGTTCATCCAAGGCTTCTGGTTGGGGTACATGATGATCTGTTTCTGGGTGGTGACACTGTGTGTAGTCGTGGAGATGTGGTCCAGTACAGATGTGGCGTACTGGTCCAAGTCTGTGTGGATAAACATATTCCAGTCTGTGTTTTTGAACCCAGACTTTTGGGTATTGGTTTGTAAGCTCCAGACATGTTGGTTGGAATAAATATGGTCCAGAGTCTTGTCCCCTCTGGTGTGACAGGAGACATGTTGGTGAAATCTGGGGAGGACTGTCTTTAGGTTGGAGTGGTTGATGTCACCAGCAACAATAAAAGCAGCCTCAGGATGTTTAGTCTGATGTTTACTAATGGCTGCATAAAGATCTTTCATTGCCAGCTTAGCATTAGCATCCAGGGGGATATACACTGCAGTGAGTATGATGGAAGTAAGTTCTCTGGGGAGATAATAAGGTCAGCATTTGACCATTAAAAACTCCACTTTAGGTGAGTAGTGACTTTCGGTAGTAGCAGAGTTCATGCACCAAGCATTGTTGATATAAATGCACAAACCTCCACCTCTGGTCTTGCCGGAGTCATCTGCTATCCTGTCGGCTCTGTGAATGTGGCGTCCTGTTAACTCAATAGCACTTTCCGGGCAGCTGTTGTTTAGCCATGTTTCGGTGAAAATCATGATATTAGAATCCATAATACGTCTGTTGTTAGTAATGGAGAGCCGTATTTCATCCATTTTGTTTGCCAGAGAACGGACATTGGCGAGGAGAATGCTGGGTAAAGGTAGCTGGTGTGGTGTTAGCTTTAGCTTAGCTCGTAGCCCTCCGCACCTACCCCACCTTTGTTTACGTTCTCTGCGCCGCCTGCGTGCACTTCCGCCCGGCCGGGAAAAGTGAGCAGCCTCCGATGTAGATCTCTGGGATAAGTCGGAGATCGGCGATAAAACTATTGGAGTTTTGAGTCCAAATATCCGGAAGCTTCTGTCTGCTGTTAAGTCAGTAACGCACAGCAATTTGGGATGAATAATTCAGTCAAGATTAGATAAAAAAAAAAAAAAAAACGCTAAATAGCATAATCTGGAGAGACGCTGAGCCTCGCGTTGTTCACGCGTCGCCGGCGCCATCTAAATTTTACTTGATTCAATACAGATAAGTGAATAAAGCACTTACAATGTACAATGTCCTTCATAATGACATTTCCTTGAAACCTCTTTCATGACATGCGTGACATTTGGCTCTGTCACCAAAATCATAATTAAAATCTTAATTCCCAACACTTTATCACAGGTAGGAAAAGAATTTAAGTTGAATGGAACGTTTGACATACATCTGTCAAAGGATTTATTATTCAGCGCTGGTGGCCAGATTAAGAGAATCTATTATTTATTGTAATTAAATGATGGCAAACCCATTCCTTTGCTCTAGGACAGAGGTTTTTTTGTTCTCTTTCTTTTGGAAATTCAGTGAGTCATTAGAGTCAATCTTTCAAACGATTCGTTCAAAATGCTTATTCATTTCCGAACGAAGCAAATGACGTACTGAATTCAGAACCGCATACTACTCTTACTATTTCTGTCATAGAAAGATGTAGTAAAAGTAGTACGTAAAGTATACTAGTATGCAGTTCCGAATTTCGTAATTGTCTTTATGAATGGGTCATTGAATAATTTTCTCAAATGTTTAGTTCAAAATTGTAGTTTCATTCAGAAATGAAACACCACTGTGTGTTGTTAGGAAACATTCTGATCTGGTTTTGTTTGGAACTATTTTTGTTAGTGAAACAGACAATATTTTTTTCTAAAATTCTTAGGTCTTGCAACCGCCAACACAAGACAGCGTCACTACATCACAGCAAGATTAAACAGTATAATAAAAAACAACAATTTGTTTTTCCAGAATTTACAAGACGTGTGGAAACCCTGTATATCTTTAAAAAATCCCCCAAAATTAAAAAATACTCATACTGTCACAATCTCCATTTACTTCACCATCACGGTCACCTTCACTCTAAATTTCCAATAATCCCTCCTGGCTCACACCTGCACACAGTTCATAATCATCCACACCTGCCATCATTCACCCGCATCAGCTCCACTCCATTTAAGCTGTCAATCGCCTCATCACAGTTGTCTAGTCTCGTTGTTGTATACATGCTTCAACTTACCTGACCACTTACCTGTTGGACTATCTGCAGCCTGATCGTACTGTCTTCCGTCTTCAGTCATCTGTTTCCCATATCCAATCACTCTTATGATCCTCACCACCTACATCACAAGAAAGCACTGTTACCATTAAGCTAAGTTTATGCAAACTATCTGACTGCTTCACCTCTTACCTGTTATCCTCGTCAGCTGCTATTCTCCACTCCTGCAAATAAACCTACCTTTGTGTTTCACTGATAATCTTCTGTTGCTGACACGTGTGTGCCCAATGGTAAGAACTACACAACTGATCCAGTATATATTCTGATTTTTTGGAAAAAAGAGTTTAGGGTTGTGCAAAAATTATGCTTATAGGCTATAGAGCTTTTGGTATTGTGAAATTACCATAAATTTTATGAATCTGCACTAATCCTCCCTTGTTAGAGACTTAAACAGACTGCAAGTTTTAGGCCTGCTTTCCCGCCAGTGTGACAAACTCATTTGAATCAAATGGCCGTTTTAGATCCCTCTTTATTTTTTACCTAATACATACCCATGTCATTTGTGACTAGTGCCTGGAAAGTTTGTACATTTTAAAAGCTAAATTCAGTCTCACACAAGGGGATCAAGAGAAATGTTGAAAAGGGAGAAAGAGGGGCACCATTATTGCATAATATTTTGATAAGACTGAGGTCTCATCTTGCAACAGACTGACTTCGATATATAATACCTATATAATGAGCCTATACTGATTTGTTAATAACCATATTACTTTATTTCTATTTGTCCACCATTTCTAATTTCAAGGTTCTTGAGACAAGCCCCTAAAAACAGTTAAAAAATGGCAATCACATATGACAGAAAGGATCCCAATTTCCATTACAAAGCTGGACATGGTGCAGTGAACACCAATTAATTAAAAATACCTTAGACCAGCTCCTTATCAATTAATGACAGCATTTTTTCTGCACATATATTAGTCTCAGTTCTGAATGGCAACTCTGTTGTACAGTTACAGGAAAAAGAATACAAACCTTTTTCTGCATAACTTGGTCTTAAAACTTGATCTGATTGGTCACAACAAAAGACAAACAGGGTTGGCATAAATAAATTTTTCGTGTCTTTACTAAATATATGGATTAAACATTCACAGTACATGATGGGAAAATAATGGACATTGAATTCAATAAATCTAACCAATCGTGTTCTAATACTCGTAGTATAAAAGATCGGTACTTACACATGTCTGAGTTCGCAGATGCTGAAGCCAATAAACATATGCTTTGTTACGTCATTTTGCCTCCCGAGTCTTTCTGGTAGAACTAGTTTTGCTTTGTTTAGCAACCATGTCCATCAAAAGTTTACTATAATTGCGGATCACACCTGCAAAACTGTCAGGTAAAATTTTGCATCATTTTTCAAAACAAAAGTTTCAGTTCAGCGATATTCTTGGGATGTCTTGAGTAAATCCTTCTCTTAAAGGGCCTCAATTATGGATTTTTGAAAATGACCTTTCATGTAGTGTGTAACATAGCTCTAAGTGAATGAAAACATCCTGCAAAGTTTTAAATCTGAAAGTGCACCGTACATTAAGTTATTGTCTTTCAAAAGTAAGAGTCGACTCTGAGTCAATAAAATTAATCGTTTTTCAAATGAGTCATTAGCCGTTTCGTCCTGACGTCAAGACGAAACATTAATATATTGCCCGCCCACGTATTGCACGCGCAGACACCAGGGAAACCTTGAACACTCAAACACTGCAGCTGATTCCTGTGGATACTGGACAGCATAATGTCGAGAAGACGGTGCTGTGCTCTATAATCTGAAGGTAAAGCCAGTTTTTTTTCACTGCCCAAGGACGAGCATGTGAAGAATCAGTGGTTAAAATGAATCTTTACCATGATATCACAGCAGTGTAATCCTAAACTTTTGCTGTGTTCCCTTTATTTTACTGACAAATGGTGTTTTTATTAACAAGGTTCGGGAGGAAACAATCAAATCATTCCAACCAGCTGTCAGCAATCAATAATCAACAGGTCCACTCAATCAGCATGAGTAAGGCGTATAAATATACGCAGTCGACTCACCCATTTTCCTCCACAGTTTTCAGCATCCCTCCACCACCCCATCTCCTCACACTTGCCTGGTTATCTTCCTAACCAGAAATACGGGGGGAGTTCGGGCCCAATTTCCGAGCTCGGAGCCCTCCCCCCGGACAGCACGCCAAATACGCATAACCATTTACACTCTGATCATACTTAAGTGTGAACTCGTGAACTGCTTCTCAAATCTCGGAGTTCAATGCAAGATTCGCAAACCGCTTGCTCTTGAAAGATGGTGTTCAAAAAAATTAATTTTGAGTTTTATATTGTGTAGGTCTCCTGCTAACTGATTAACTCACATTATTACTGTCTTACTGAAATACTTCTGTTGATCAGCTGTGGGCCACTATTACCTAAAACTGTGTCTATTAATGCAGATTGTCTGTCGTTATCACTACTTTGAGGAAATATTTGTTTTACCAACGTTTAGGTTACATCAGATCATTTACTCTCGAGCTCGGCTAATGTGTATTGCATACATGCACTGTTATTGATTCAGTTCACCACGTGTTCACCGCAATTTATTGGAAAAATACTCTGTAAAGAAATTACAAGTAAAATAATCGGTTTGTTGATGGACATGCACTTGTTAATGCTGATGGTGAGGAATTACAGTTGCAACATCTCATAATGTACCTCAAACTGAGTAGCGTAGCTATCACTGAGAAACGTCCTGCTCGAGTCGTCCTTGCGACGTGTAAATAATTCAAATGTCCACACGAGTCTTAGACTTCAATGAATACTTTGTATTGTTGAACAAACGTGCAGGTAACATACAGGCATGTACAAACTTAACCCTCCACAACAGCTTGCGTCTTCCCTTAGGGGAACGCCCCCTGTACATGCGTATGGACGTAGCAGAATGTCCTTAAAGGTATAAAGCACATTTACATGTGGACATTGTTTGACATCTCCCCTTTTAAGTTTTGTTTCTTTGTAGGCTTACTCATTAAACATCAGCTCTCTTCACAGTGTCAGTAAACTTTTCAGTCCACAAAATCAATAAACAATTCCCTTAAGTCTTCTTTTCCCTTTCCCACACTCCATGGCTCGAAAAATTTACAAAATAGCCACACCTTCACAGATTCGACCTTTCAACTGGTTTAGTCAGTCTACCAGACCGGGTATGGAACAGTCCAGTCTGTTTGTCTGGGGGTTTGACACTGGGGGTTGGTGATGCAGCGTCAGTGAAGACTGCGGGTTCAGGCTGCTGTGTGGCAGCTCCTTACTGTAGGCCATCTGGAGCTAGAGGGTGTCTGTCTCCAGCCACCGGAGGAACATGCTGCAAGTGACGCCGGTTGCGTCTCAAAGTTGCTCCCTGAGGTGTTTCAATAACAAAGGAGCGTGGTGTGATGCTCTCTCCAGTGACAACGGCAGGTGAACTCCAGGCCTTCTGATGGTCCAGCATCATGAGGACAGGATCACCTGGCTTTAAAGAAGGCATGGAACTAGTTCCATGGCGCTGATTAAAATAGAACGCTTGTTTCCCCTTTTCCCATGCATCCTTAGTCCTGACCGTTTCCAGATCAGGCCATCGGGGCTGAAGATTTGCCTCCAGTGTTGGAAGGGTTGTCTTTATCTTCCGGCAAATGAGTAGCTCTGCCGGACTCACGCCTGTGGTGGTACAAGGCGTTGACCGAAAGCACATGAGGGGGAGCAGAGGGTCTTTCTGCTTCAAGATTCTTTTAGCAGTCTGAACCCCTCTCTCTGCATGTCCGTTCCATTGGGGGTTGTGTGGACTTGAAGTGATGTGTATAAAGTCAAACTCTCTCGCAAAGTCTTTAAATTCCTGGCATGAAAATTGGGGCCCATTGTCAGACACGACCTCGTCTGGACAGCAAATCTTGCAAACATTGTCTTCAACTTCAAGATTACCTGCGTGGCAGTGGTTGTCGGCAGGTGAAGTATTTCCAAGAACCGGGAAAAATAGTCTGACACGACAAGGTAAGTGTGTTTGTTATGGTCGCACAGGTCCATAGCAAGTCTCTTCCAAGGCCGGTCAGGAAGGGGTGTAGAGATGAGAGGTTCTTTCCGCTGGCTGGGTTTCATCTCACGGCATACCTGACAGGACTGGACTTTTTGTTGGATTGCTGATGAGATGCTGGGCCACCATACGGACGCATGGGATCGCTCTCTACACTTTGTCAAACCCTGGTGTCTGCCGTGTATTGAGTTCAGGATGTCTGTTCTCAGTACATCTGGAATTACCATAAGGCTGCCTCGGATGACGATCCCATTGCATTCAGATAATTCAGATTTCATGGGAAAATACTCTCTGATTGCTGCTGGGACATGGCCTATGTACTCTGGCCACCCTGACTTTATGTATTGCAACAATTGTAGGTTACAGTCGGCTGCTGTAGCTGTCTTTATGGCCTCAAGCCTACGTGGGGTTGCAGGCAGGGCATCTACAACGGCTGCTATATAGCACGCTTAGTCTGAGTGAGTGTCAGTCTCCGTTTCCAGGCACTGTAGTGGACTCTGTGAGAGTGTGTTGGCCACTGTTAAGGTCTTCCCTGGTGCATATTCTGCTATCGGTTTAAATCTCATAAGTCTCATGAGGAGTCTTTGGCACCGTATTGGCACGTTGTCCAGGTCTTTCTGATTCATGAGTGGCACCAGAGGTTTGTGGTCGGTGACCAATTTGAAGCTCTCAAGGACACAGAGGTATTTTCCAAATTTCTCACAGGCCCAGACGCTCGCCAAACACTCCTTCTCAATCTGTGCATATCTGGTCTCGGCATCAGATAGACGACGGTAGCAGTTTGCCACCAGTTTCCATTCCCCTTCATGTAGCTGCAGCAGTACTCCACCTATGCCATAACTGCTGGCGTCAGCTGAGACAGCAGTAGGCCAGTTCACATCATAAAACTTCAGGACAGGATGTCTTTAATCCGCTGGAATGCCTCCTGCTGATAGTGGTCCCACGTCCACACTGACTTGGACTTTAACAGGTCATAAAGTGGCTGACACACTGTAGACAAATTTGGAATGTATTTCCCTAAGTAATTGAACATGCCCAAGATACGCTTTAGGTCTTGCACGTTCTGTGGTGGTGGGAGCTCGCGGATTGCCTTGACTTTGTCAGTGTCAGGTCTCACACCTGATTTGTCAATGACATGACCCAAGAAGTGAAGCTGGTCCTGCCTAAACTTACATTTTTCTTTGTTTAGCTTCAGGCCGGCTGACTCGACCCTTTCCAGCACCTTGCTGAGACGTTGATTGTGCTGCTCTGGAGTATCTCCATCCACGAGGACATCATCCATGAAGATAGCCACGCCTACCAGGCCGTTGAGGGTCTCAGTCATTTTGCGTTGGAAGATTTCCGGAGCACTCGTGATTCCGAATGGGAGACTTTTAAATGCATATCTCCCAAAGGATGTTATGAAGGTGGTTAACTTTGTGCTTTCTGGGTGTAGAGGTATCTGCCAAAACCCGGAGGCAGCATCCAGTGACATGAACATGGTTGCGCCACTGAGTTTAGCAGTAATTTCCTCAGCAGTTGGAAGGACGTACCTCTCTCTCCTTACAGCCTCGTTTAACCTCTTCAAATCAACACAGATGTGCACCTTCCCATTTTTCCTTGGAACTGGCACCATAGGCGCACACCAGTCAGTGGGCTCAGTCACAGGCTCAATCACCTCATTTTCCTCCATGCGTTTTAATTCCTCTTTTACCTTTTGCAGTAGAGGCAACGGGATGCGACAAGAAGTGTGCGCTGTGTATGGCTCAGCATTATCTCTTAATCGGATTTTAACAGGTTCGGTTTTGAGTGTTCCGTGCTCACCGAATCCTGAGTGGACTTCCTCGACACGTTTCACAAGGCCCATCATCATTGCTGTGGATCTGCCTAACAGATTGTTCGCGTTTCGGCCACTGATGACATATACTGGAAAAGAGTATGGCTTTCCTTTATAATCTGTGCTGGCTTGGAACTTTCCTAAACAGTCCAACTGACCACCTGGGCTGCACAGTGTGATATTAGATGACTCCAATAGCTTGCCAGGAACTAGCTGGTCGAATGCCTCTTCTCCCATAATGTTTACATCTGCACCCGTGTCAATCTTGAATTTGACCAGTGTTGTTCAAATTGTAAACTGTATTGTCCATCGTTCATCACTTCTGTTTTTATTTGTGACTGCACCCAGGATATATGGTGTCTGTGAAACAGTCTCTGTCACTTCTCTGACTGATTTACTTTAACATTTCTTTTCCCAGTGACCCACCTTCTTACACTTGTTGCATGTAGAGTTCCTGGCTGGGCACCTTTCCGGATGTCCGTGTTTCAATTTTCCGCATTTTCCACATTTCGAGTCTCCTTGATCACTTTCTCTCTTTTTAGGTTTCCACTTGGGCTTTCCTCTGCCTAATCCTCTCTCGTGGATTTCCTGTACCGCTGCATGTGACTCCCCCTGCACGTGAACTTGGAGTGCAACCTCCTCGGACTGGCAAACAGTTGTAATGGTTTGGGCAAGTGTAAGATCAGCCATTAGCTGCAATTTACGTGACAGATCCTTGTCTAAAATGCCCACAACAATGCGGTCGCGGATGTGTTCGTCTCTATTTACACTGAAGTCACAGTGTACAGATAACTCATACAGGGCTCTGATAAACATTTCAGCTTTCTCACCGGACTGCTGCGATCTCTGGTGAAAACAGGCGCGCTCGTGAATCACGTTGCGTTTAGGATAGAAGTATGCGTCATATTTTCCCAACACAACATCAATCTTTTTCTCATCCCCCTCCGTTTCGAAGGTGAAAGACTTGAAAATGTTTTCAGCCTCAGGCCCCATGGCATAAATCAGCGAACTGATCTGAACTTCGCCTCTTTATTCAGTTTAGTGGCCAGCCGAAATCGCAGGAAACGTTGCTTCCAGTCAGCCCATTCATTTGGACGATCAAAAGCGAAACTTTCCGGAGGATGAAACTTGGCCATTTTTCAGAGAAGCAATGTGTCCATCAAACGCTTCTGACACCATGTAAATAATTCAAATGTCCACACGAGTCTTAGACTTCAATGAATACTTTGTATTGTTGAACAAACGTGCAGGTAACATACAGGCATGTACAAACTTAACTCTCCACAACAGCTTGTGCCTTCCCTTAGGGGAATGCCCACCGTACTTGCGTAGGGATGTTACAGAATGTCCTTAAAGGTATAAAGCACATTTACATGTGCACATTGTATGACACGATGGAGGTTTGGGTTGAATGAATAGTTCTTCCAAAATTTCATCATCGGACTCATCCTCACATTGAGCTGTACGCAGCAAACCAATCACAACAGGCTAAGCTGTCTGGCCAATCTGAGCAGAGTAGCTCACGGAAAGGAGGGATTTAGAGAGATTGATTCATCTGACGAGTCGTTTGAGAATCATTGAAAATGTGGTGATGTGCAAATGTATATTATGAGGAAATGAAACCGTTTTTGGACCTTTGATGCATGTAAACCCACAACAGGTGTACATGCATCAAAGGTCCAAAAACTGTTTCAAACTCCAAAACAACTCCAAAACAGTTGACTCCAAAACAACATTAGGAAACTTTAAAATAGCATAATAGGGGCACTTTAAGGCTACCTTGCATCCCAGGCCGGGCTATGTGCCTAAAGTGCCATCTAATGTGGCATGGCTAACGGTTCTGCAGGCTTTTCATCCTCCACCTCACGTGACGACGGATGAAGAAATGCTTAATTTGCCCTACCCTGTAAGAGCTCTCAAGATTTATGTCCAGAGGCCTTCTTCATGGTGGAAGTCAGATCAGTTGCTGGTGTGCTTCGGGTCGCCCAAGAAGGGGCTTCCCACATCCAAACAGACCATCAGTAACTGGATCGTTCAGGCTATCTCTATGGCCTATCAGGTGCGCAGCTTACCTTCACCTTTGGCCGTGAGGGCTCATTCAACCAGAGGCATGGCGTCCTCTTTCAGGGGCCCCGATCCAGGAAGTGTGCGATGCAGCAGGATGGGCCACCCCTCATACTTTTATCAGATTTTATAGCCTGGACATTCCTTCTACGCCAGGCACTCTAGTGCTCTCGTCCTAAGTGTGCCTGTGCGCAGCTTCACACTGGGACAGGCAGGGCTCGTTGTGGCATAGTGGGTACTCGTTCCACAAATTGTCGTATCGACACAGTTCGAGTTCCCTTGAAAGGGAACGTCTTGGGTTACGTCTGTAACCGTTGTTCCCTGAAAAGGGAATGAGGCACTGCATCCCTCCGCCACGCCTTCCCGTGCCTGGGAGCGACTTGCTTCATCGCAAAAGCTAACTCTGTTGTGTGCCGGCATCCCTTTGTAGTTTCCGTGTATGTCGTCACGTGTTACGTCATGACACAGCACCAATCAGGATTGGATTAGTTTCATTCATACTTAAAGCTGCAGTCCGCAGTTTTTCCTCTTTGTCGCCAACTCTGTTCGAAATCTGCAATTGCAGTCATTCGCGGAATTATCAACTTTACGTGAGTTGTACCTCGGCATGGCACAGCGCGAATATTTTGAGGAGAATGTGCAGCTGTCAGTCACCACGCCGGTGTGGATACTGTCATTCGGAATCACAGATTCTACTTTTTGGAAGTATGACCACCATAAGAATTTTCACCCTAAAATGTAATCTGAACAAGTAAGTAACATCCACTTTTGCTCTTCTGACCAACTAACTGGAAAAAAAGGAATTGCAGTAGCCTAAATCACGCTGATTAAATCTAACGATCGTTTATCATATCACGTCAAACCGTGCAAATTATACTTTGTTCACAAATTGTTAGTGTTAACAACATCAGCATTGCGTGACTACATTTAAAGCCATTCAGCTATTTATCCCTGTTTTCGCATGGGCCCTGTTGCAGTCTCTTTTTCCAAACTCTCAGTCCAAGTCTTTTGCAGTTGTCACTGGTGATTGTCGTTTGAACCTTTCTGGATCCGCCATCAAATTAATAAGTTTAATTATATCAAGTGCTGTGAGAAAAGACTATAAATCTCCACCTCCAACATCCTCACACGCAATATAGCCTACTAGCCGAGACACCTTCTTTATGTGTACAGATGTGACATAATTACCCAAAGACATGCTAGAATTTCCCACGGAAATCCACCAGTACCATTGGAATTAAAAACATTATTACAAACTTACCGTTTTGAATCGAGCTAAGGCAGGCAGATTGTTTTGAACACTGGCTGGTTATGTACTTGCTCAAATTGATTTTGGATAATTTTTAACCCAAAAAAGTTACAGACTGGAGCTTTAAGATGCGTTACGCTAAGGGCGTTCCCCGTGTCGTATCGACGCAGTGTCTCATTCCCTTCTCAGGGAACAAGGGTTACAGTCATAACACGAGACGTTTACATTTCTTTTTAACCTTCTGGGAACCAGAAACGCGCCGGCGCGTTTTGCTCGTTTTTTTCACATAGCAGAAAAATAGACTTAAAGTACTACCATCATTTCTGTTCATATAGAGTTAAGAAATATGATAAAATAATATGTTAAATGTCTACTTTTTTATGTGCCCACATACAATCGAAATAAAATATTGTGCTTTTGTAAAATAAAGAATATAAACAGGGTGTGCGTTCTGCCTCTCAGTCACCGTGAACTTTTTTCCTGGAGCACGTCTCTAATCTTCAACAAAACTCAGCAAATACTATTCACCCAGACATGAGCAATATATCTTTTAAATCATTTGAGTTTGTACTTTTAAATGATACGATTCAAAACTAAAATAAATATTCTCCGTTTATGTAATCTATATAAAAAGAGAGACGTGTCAGCCATTCTCATTATCTTTCTCTCAGCTCATTATCTCCGGTAATGTGACACGCCCACGGAGAGCACGCGGTATTCAAACGCAAATACGTGAAGCACCACATTGAGACGCGTTAACGCCCATAAACTCTGAAAACACACTATATTTTTTAGTCAGATTCATCTACTGTCATCTTGAGCGGCTATGAGGAACAATCCTGGGACATTTACCTACCTCAGAACAAGTGCTGGTTTATTTTCACCACGAGGAGGAGCAACAGATTCAGCTGAGAAGTGTGTAAGTGTTTTATGCTTGTGCTTTGTTCTAATCGCGATATAGAATAACGTTAGTGTCTGCAAACGGAAAAATAGCATACTGTTTAAATGTGAATCATGTTTCTGTGTGTGTGTGTGTGTGTGTGTGTGTGTGTGTGTGAATGAATGAATGAATGAATGAACGCACAGATACGCACTGTTATAGACGAAATAAAAGACATTTTGTTGACTAGTTTTGGATAGAGTATAAAGTTTTTACTCTAAAATAGACATCAAATAAACTTTGTTAGGAGTTTCTGCTCATATGTTAAATATATAGTATGTTTTGTCAATACACTAATCAACTAAGATGTTATAGTCTAGTGTTTGTTCCAATCCAAGCTAAATCAAAATAATGAATCCTCAACTTTGAAATATGTATGATCAAACTAAGACATTTATGGAAAAGACAATTTTCTTTTCAAGATTTTTCCAACTCTAACTTTGAACTGAAATAAAACCTTGTCTATATGGTGAAGGGTGTGTGATAGATGTGTCCAGACGTATGCACCCTGTATTTTAAAGAAGAAAATTTAATTATTTGTGATAAATTTTTCATTCACAAAGAATTCAAGGACATTATTCATGTCCCTAAAGGTTGGAGTTTTCCTCATTTTTTTAATTAAGGCATTACGATTTTTTATTCCTCTTTTTAGTCAACTTTAGCATGGGTGTGTTCACTTATTCTAAGCAGTGTGTGTGTGTGTGTTGTAAATAAATCCAAACAATCTAAAAGCCATTCTTTTTTAAATCTCCTCATTCTTTCTGCAAGGCTCTTCATAATGATATGGCCTGATAGCACCTAATAGGGCCATTATGGGAGGGTCTTTGTCTTTCTCAGGTGTGAAATACTAATGAGAGATCAAGCCTCCTCGCATAAAGCTTTCTCAAACAAAACACGTCATACACATTCTAAAAGACTTTATTGACTTATCTGAATGAGTAGTCAGGATGTTTCTCACATAGTTTTGGAGCAAATATTCTAGACTATGTGATACAATTTTCAAAAGTCTTGTGAAGAAATAATCAATATGTGTTTTGTGGCTTTATTTCAGAAACTTTTATTTTTAGTTTTTTCAATAACCACGCATAAATAATATTCTCTCAAAAATACAAACATGTACATGCATGTTGCTAACATATTATGATAGCCCCGTATGTGCTATATAGAGTGAATTTACACCTTTGCCATTAACATGTTTATAAATAACTGAAAAAAGCACAAATGTCAGTGCATGTCAAAACATCCCAAGGGCCCCAAAAAACCTTTGGTCCCCAGAGGGTTAAATACTCTGGGAAGATTGTGTACAGCTCACTCAGGGCGGGGTCTAATAGGGCAGAGCCCGTCAGCAGTCGTGGGCAGGGTCTGTGCAATGTGACTTCATGACTTCATGCTCCACTAGATTTCATAGCCATGCATGAATTTTCAAAATTACTGTGGTAATATCATGTCAGCTTGCTATCAAATCCGGTAAAAATCTTACATAAACCATACTATTTTACAGACCATAATATTAATAAATGTTGTCAAGACCAGGAAAAGAACACATATCCACAAAACAAATCTCTTACCTTTCGCTTTGACCGCTCAGACTTCTTGGACATATTTTTCATTTTTTTATGAAGATGATATAATACCTGAAAAAAAAGAAGCCACATTAATGCCTAAGAGTGTATACCAGGGGTTCTCAAAGTCTACACTCAAAGGTCCAAATCTGAATTTTCATCAATGTCAAAAGTCCGGAACTATTGGTTATTACAAAACTTATTTTTTAATAAACATGCATAACAAATCAATACTCATTTTATGAAAAAAATAAGGTGCCTTTTGCATTCAAAATACATAAATAACAAGTGCAAAAGTGGCAAAACAATTAATTTAAATGTCAGTATTTTTCTTAACAAAACACAACAAGAGGTAGGCCAAAAGTAACATGGTGCAAAATACAGTGCAGTCTAATGTGAGAAATGGCACTGTCTGTCTCCCATGAGCTGCCGAAACCGTGACACAAAAGGTGTGGTTGCTAGACGGAGACACTGGCCTAAATGTTCAGTCAGTAGTTTTGCTGTCCGTACCTCTGTATTTTGTGGTTATTGCCGTTCAAAATGTCTGTTTTGTTTCCAGGGATGCAAACACATGTAGGCCTATGGTCAAAAAAGAGAGAGGTAATCGAAGCCCTCGCCCCGTGGTAATGTATCCAAAATATCCAAGTACTTACATTGCCACCAACCCCTGCCATCCCCTGTCCACCCCTATAGGCACATGTAGGCTAATAAAATACAATTCAAATAAAGTTGACAAAAAAAGGTTTTATAAAAAGAGAAACCTCACATATTTCAGCCTTTAAATCATTTTTATAAAAAGAGTGAGTCCAAAAAGATAAATTACTTGACATTTACATAATAATATTACATAATAATCTTCTATTATTAATATTAAAATTCGGTCCGATTTTCCCGTGGCGTCTGTCGTTGCTATGCAACCATGCACTGTGCTCTCGACGACAAAGAAGTTTTAGTAGCTAATAGATTTCCACCACTGAAAAACGGTTGATGTAGCTCTGCTACAAGATTTAACGTTATTTATGGAGAAAAGAAAAACAACCGTAGTGTTTACGTGCACCCCCATCCTTCATGTTGACTGAACTTCCCTGGAACTTCCAATATTGTTACGGAAAGGGCGAAGCTGATTTGATTGTTCTTGTCACATGAACTGCAGTGCGCTTGCGGCATTCTGAAAAGTTGAGGCGTTTTCAATACATCTCGCTGCGCCTGAAAAAAATTAGCGTGTCGCTTCAAATATGAGCACGCTTGCCGCTCGCAGTCGCCTACATTTGAAATAACGAACTGGAGCGCGCAAAAGACACGATATGTGAACGGCCCCTTGACGAGCTACCTCCAATCAGGCCGTGAGAGCGAGGTTTTGGAATTTGGAAACCCTAGTAAAAGATACGCAGCAAGAAGAAACACTAGTGGTTAGCGCTTGCGTGCATCCACACTTTTAATCCCTTACACACAATTAGTGCTCTTGAAATATGAAATGGAGGTGGGTCCGGATTGAATTCCCTCCGGGTCCGGATCCGGACCGGAGTCCGAACTTTGAGAAGTACTGGTGTATACCATTACTCATCCACCATTAAACAAGAGGTTACATATTACATTTTTACAACAGGTATGACAAAAACAGTAGTATGACATTTACTTATAATAAATACATTGATTATATTAAATGTATGAGTAAACAATCTAACTCACATTAAATGTAATAAAAGTAGTCTAATGTTTAGTGGCATTCTTCTGAACTAGCAAATAAAAGCCATACTCTTAATGGAACGCTGATCTCCATACTTGTAATGTAAATGTTTAAAGAGCGCATGGAATCTGGGGGGCACTAGTGAGCAGGCGATGGAATAGAACGTGTTTGGCTGAGCTCCTACCTAATTTTTATCTAATTTTGTATTAAAAGCAACAGATCTTCTGTAATTATCCCAAGCGCGATTTATAACGTATTCCTGAACACATAGTGAGTGTAATGAACGAGCCTTAAAAAGAGTGATGGCCTCTAAGCTTCAAAAATATAAATACAGTGGATCCTGCAGTTCTAGACCCAAAACCTCCTCGACGCAGTGTGTGTGTGACTTGTCACAGGGAGATGTGATGCGACTAGTGCAGCAGCTGTTTCAGTCTGTTGCCACTGGCTAGCCTTTATGGTGAACAAGGAAGCAACCTATAAGTCTCCCCCTGCCAGTATATAGCCTCTCCATTTCCAAGACTCCCACCAGGCCTCCTCGTGGCCACACACGGTAACTGGGTGCTTCGCGGCTCCAGGCTAACTATGGTGGGGGATCTCGGAGTTGCAGTGGGCCCCAGAGGTCGTTCATGGCCAGCCACTGCCCTGCTGCCTTGCAGGTTAGTCTATTGAGATCAAGGCTATGGGAGAATACCCTGAGAGAAAAAACATGTGTCGGAGGCACACATTAGGCTGTCTCCTGTCAGTCTGAAGTTCCAGCAGCCTCCTGCAACTATATTTTGGAACTGGTCATCTTGGGTCTCTCATGCCACCGGGATATTCCAAACTATGGTGAAGATAGTGTTACTGGGGCCTGTGCAGCCCCTTTGGTACTTGAAATACTTTCCCTTTGCGCAGGTTTCCACCTCTGACCACGTTGTACAATACTCTGATC
The DNA here is from genome assembly GCA_030578255.1 of Tiaroga cobitis. Taxonomy (NCBI): domain Eukaryota; kingdom Metazoa; phylum Chordata; class Actinopteri; order Cypriniformes; family Leuciscidae; genus Tiaroga; species Tiaroga cobitis. The sequence goes on from CM060597.1 coordinate 24,550,861, forward strand.
TCATATTTGGTCGATGTCTGGCGGCGATGGGGTACCTGGTGACGGGAGCAGGGAAGAATGGCCTGGAAGCTTCTAGCTAGAACCCTACACGGCAGTGGCATGGGGTATATGGTCGCTAGCAGCTTGGATTGAGTGGATTCTGCTTTCGGCAGCCCCCCCATGCGACTGAGCAGCCCTATTTAGGGGCCACACTGCTCACCCTATTTGGGAAGGGCCTAGAAAAGGTGGCCTAAAAATTGTCCTCTCTACAATCTCCTGGATAGGTTACCGCGCCTACTGGGAATTCCAATTTGCGATCGAAATAAGAAAATAATTCCTTTTAAACTGGCAACATGGAATGTCAGGACTCTCCTGGATAATGAGGGTAACAGACCTCATAGGAGGACTGCACTGATCTCTGAGGAACTGAAGCGCTATAAAGTGGATATCGCTGCCCTTAGTGAGACAAGGCTGTTGGGTGAAGGCTCGTTGAAAGAAGAGAGAGGAGGATATACCTTCTTCTGGAGAGGCTATCCCCCTGGTAATAAGCATCAGCATGGTGAGGGAATGGCAATCAAGAACAGTCTCCTGCCCTGTCTCACTGAAACACCCATTGGAGTAAGTGAAAGGTTGATGACCCTCCGTATCCCCCAAGCAAAAGCACGCTATGCTACTCTACTAAGTGCATACGCGCCCACATTACCATCAGACGACAGTGTGAAGGATGGATTCTATCAGTTACTAGAGGACACCCTTCAGCATATCCCTAGGAATGATAAGATATTCCTTTTGGGTGATTTTAATGCTAGGGTGGGAAGAAATAACGATTTATGGCGTGGAAAAATGGGTAGACATGGTGTTGGGCAGGTGAATGCAAATGGTCTGAGGCTGCTAACACTCTGCGCAGAGCATGACCTCACTATTACAAACACATTGTTTCAGCAGAAAACCAAATATAAAACTTCTTGGATGCATCCACGATCTAAACACTGGCATCTGATTGACTACGTCATTGCAAGACGTGCTGACATTAGTGAGGTTCTGTTGACCCGGGCCATGAGAGGTGCAGAGTGCTGGACAGATCATCGCTTGATTGTTACCAAGATCCATTTCAAAGTGCGTCCCCCACAGCGTCTCAGGAAATCCACCAAAAATCAACTGAATTGTGCTATGCTAAAGTCGGCTTCACCAAGGAATATGTTCCGCCGTTCAATAGGTATGAGGTCATCAGAGTGTGAGTCCATTCTGTGTTCTGATTACACCTTAGACCATAAATGGGCATCCATTGCCTCAATGTTACATGAAACTGCAGTTGATTCTATGGGCTATAAAACCAGAAAACATCAGGACTGGTTTGATGAGAACTCTGATGCCATCATGTCCATCCTGGAAACTAAGCGCAGAATATACAGGGCTATCATCACCTGCTCTGCATCCACCATCCTTCGGCAGCAGTGGAAAGCAGCACGCAAGGAGGTACAGGCAACTTTACGTACTCTACAGAATTTATGGTGGTTACAGAAGGCTCAAGAAATTCAATCATATGCTGATAGAAACGACATGTATAACTTCTATAACTCCTTAAAAGTCATTTATGGACCTAGGAATTGTTCTATTGCACCTTTACAAGCAGCAGATGGATTAACAATTTTAAAAGACAGGAAACAGATCTTGGCAAGGTGGGCTGAATATTTTGAAGTTCTCCTTAACCATCAGTCACCAATTGATTATTCTATCTTGGAGGAGCTACTAAATCGACCACCTATCCAAGTCCTTGATCATCTTCCAACATTTGCAGAGGTGCTAGCAGCGATCAACTCCATCAAAGATAATAAGTCCCCCAGAGCTCCTTAAACAGGGTGGCTACCTGTGTACCAGGATGATTCATCAATACATTCTGCAGGTCTGGGATAAGGAGTGTGTCCCTCAACAATGGAGAGATGCAAACATTGTTACTTTATATAAAAACAAAGGTGAAAAATCTATTTGTAGCAACAGTTGAGGTATATCGCTGCTAGCAGTCGCAGGTAAGGTCCTGACAAAAATCATGCTACGTAGGCTGGTGGAAAACCTAATCGAACATTTGTTGCCAGAGTCCGTGTTCCGTGTGTGTTCCGTGTTCTCCCCACGGAAAGGGCAACCCAGTGTACACAGGATATTACTCGGTATTTCACTTTTGGTTTGTTTATTTTTGTCACAAACGATAACCAGCTAATAAACCTGAAACAATAAGAAAATACATTTCAATTTTCATGTGCATACTACAAACAGACTTCAATAGCCCGATAACAATATGCAACAATAAATAACATCAAAAATACAAATTATAACAATATTAATATGCTATAATACTACTACTAATATAATAATAATCTGCTATAATAATAATAATAATCATTTCATAATTTTTATGTACATGCTTCACACATTATGCACCATACTCAAATCCTACCAAACCTATGCAAGAAGGAAACTACAGCTAAAAACTACAGTTCCCAGAATGCCCCGGCAGCCCCGCGGCAAACCAGGAAGAACAACATCACTAACATTAAATACCGGTCCGCGATTCATACTTCATCAAACATTTATAAAGCCAAAGAAAGTAAACACGAACGGACACGTCTGGTATAGCGATGTTATAAGTAAGTCTAAATGTCAGCTTTATGTCCCACGACTACGACCACCTCGTCAACTCATAACTTTGGAGCATAGCGTTCTCTTTCAGTTAACTAAACTGCGTATACCAGAGCATAGCGTTCTCTTTAACTTGCATCGGACATAAACATAGTACAAACATAGCATGGCGACAGCATACAACACGAAGCGTACATCATAAACCAGACAAGAAACATTTGAATTTAAGATAGAGCTTACCAAGTGGCTGCACACCGGGTTGAAAGTCATAATAGACTAAATGAATCGAGCTTCCTTTTCACATAGTAAACTCCGGTCACATGTTTCACAGCACACTCCTCTCTTAAAGAGGCACTACACTATTAGGCTACTAAACTTCAAACGTTTCTCCATAAGTGTTACTTGTGATATTTTAAGGTAGTTTAAGGTAAACTTTTGAATTAAACATATATAAAAAAAATTCAAATGACAGAACTCCACAGAAAACACAACAGTGTGGCTTCAGAAAGAATCGGAGTACTGAGGATATGATTTTCACAGTGAGACAGCTCCAAGAAAAATGTCGTGAACAACATCAGGATCTCTTCGTGGCAGTCGATCTTTCCAAAGCATTCGACACTGTGAATCGACAGCTGCTCTGGGACATCTTAACAAAATGTGGCTGTCCAAAAATGTTTTGTAACATCCTGTCACAGTTCCATGAAGGGAAGGTAGCTCGTGTGACCACAGGTGGTCAGGAGTCAGAGCCTTTTGGAGTACGCACTGGGGTAAGACAAGGATGTGTGCTGGCAAAGGTACTTTTTAATATCTACCTCCTTTGTGTCACAAAGCTTTTGTGTGATAAGCTTGAAAGCAGCATTGGGATCACTGTCGACTTCAGGTTAGATGGAAATCTCTTTAATATTCGAAGGTTCCAGGCCGCCACTAAGATCTCAGTAATGCGGGTCCTTGAGTTGCAGTATGCTGATGACTGCGTGTTCGTGGCACATACCCCAGAAGAACTGCAAACTATCCTTGATGCTGCTGTGAAGAACTATAGCAGGTTGGGCCTGTCAGTTAATACCACCAAAACTGAAGTGATACCACCAAAAGTGATATGCCAATGGAGGACCAGTCCTCCACCTACCATGCCTGTTTTTGCCATAGAACAACCAATATCAATAGTGCCATCCTTTAAGTATCTAGGCAGCATTGTATCAGAGGACTGCAATCTCGATTACGAAATAAAAAAAATCGGATAAGGCAAGCTTCTGCAGCCATTGGCAAACTTCAACGTAAGGTCTTTCAAAATAAGCACCTTCAATTGGGCACTAAAGTTACAATCTATAAAGCTGTGTGCATCACCACTCTTCTGTACAGCTGTGAAGCCTGAGTCATATACTGTCACGGTATACTGATCCAATGTTTCCTTCTCGTCTCGTGTTTATGTTGTGGTATGAAACCACGTGTGTAGTAGGCGTGATTGTGTTGTCATTCCTTGATCCGCTCCAGCTGATCATCATCATCATTCATCAACAACTGCAGTCAATCTCCCTCACTGCTTAAATACTCACCGTCATCTCATTCCCTTTGTCAGATCGTTGTTTGATGTCCTGGGTGTCGGTGTTGAGTCTTGTTTCCTGGTTTCCCGTCATCGTGTTCCTGTGGATTTGTCGTCTTGGTGTTGGATTGTTTCGTTTCGTCTCGTCTTGGCACTGCACTTCACGAGGATTCACCGCACTCTGACCATCGAAGTCCCTGCGTTACCTGTCCACACCCGTGTCTTATCCTGAGCTTTGTTTTGTTCTAATAAATTCTGAGTACTGCAATTGCTTCCTGTTCTCTTTGCCGACCATGACAGAACGATCTGACCGTTCCAGGGAAGCAGCAGGAGAGACACCTACCTCGCTGGATGAGTTCATCCACCACAGCGTCAGAACAATGGACTCTCACGAAAGGAGCATCAATGACACGGGTCGTGCGATTCAAGCTTTGGTAACGCAGGTGTCCGAGCTCACCCAGCAGATCCAACTTCTTCGTGCTCCCACTGCGCCGCCCACACCAGCCGTTCCCCCCACACCACCGGACTTCCCCGCACCATCTGAGCCACGCCTACCGGCTCCGGAGCCCTATGCGGGTGAGTCTGCTTACTGTCGTGCATTTTTGACAAGATGTTCCATGCATTTCGCCCTACAGCCCAGAACGTTCCTGAGTGAACAAGCCAAGGTGGCTTTTGTCATCACGTTACTGACCGGAAAGGCGGCGATATGGGGAACGGCGGTGTGGGAGAATCAAGACCCTTGCTGCGCCTCGTTCCAAACTCTCTCCGCAGAGATGAGAGGAGTTTTTGACAGAGCCGTCGCGGGGAGAGAAGCCGCCAGGGTGCTGGCCGACCTTCGTCAGGGGGAGAGGTCAGTCTCGGACTTTTCCATCGAGTTCCGAACCCTGGCGGCCGAATGTCATTGGAACGAGGAGGCGCAGTGGGACATGTTCCTGCATGGGTTGGCTGACCGCGTCCAACGAGAGATCTACGCCCTGGACCTACCCACGTCATTGAACGGACTCATAGAGCTGGCCCTACGGGTAGATGCGCGACTTTCCCGAGTCGGAGGCAGAGTGGCATCTAACCGTCTTCCTGGAGGGATTGAGGGGCAACGGCCCAGCGGCAGGGACGTGGTCAGCCCCGTTTTCGATCACGAACCCATGCAGGTGGGTCGAGCTCGGCTTTCCCGGGAGGAGAGGGAGAGGCGGAGGTCCCAGGGCCTTTGCCTATATTGTGGAGGTTCGGGACATTTCGCGTACAACTGCCCGGTAAAAGGCCAAGCCCGATAGTAAGTATGAGGCTACTATCGGGTGGGATCTCCGCCGAGAAGACCTCATCCACATCTACACTTCTCCCGGTAAGACTGAGATGGTCAACTCTCCAGCACGATTGTCAAGCACTTCTGGACTCTGGGGCTGAAGGTAATTTCATGGACAGTACGTTTGCACACAAATTTCAAATTCCACTCAGACCACTCACTCAGAGGATTGCTGTACATGCACTAAATGGCCAAGAACTTCCCACCATCTCATTCACCACTGAAGATATTACCCTCATCACTTCTGGCAATCACACTGAGACTATTTTTTTTCATACCCTGGATTCACCGTTGGCACCCGTCGTTCTTGGTCACCCCTGGCTCATCCGTCACAGCCCCCGAGTGGACTGGCAGCACAAGGCTATACTGGAGTGGAGCAAGGAATGTCATCAGTCTTGTCTTGTGTCTGCTTGTCCGTCTGTGCCTGTTTATGTGTTTCAGGAGGAAGCAGGGGATTTGTCTAACGTGCCTGAGGAGTACCATGACCTGAAGGAAGTTTTCAGTAAGTCTAGGGCTGCTTCTCTCCCTCCTCATCGTCTCTATGACTGTGCCATAGAGTTAATGCCAGGTAAGTCTCCGCCTAAAGGCAAGTTATACTCGCTTTCTATTCCAGAAAGGGAGGCTATGGAGAAATATATTTCTGATTCTCTGGCAACCAAATTCATCCGGCCTTCCTCTTCACCAGCGGGGGCGGGGTTCTTTTTTGTGGGGAAGAAGGATGGATCTCTGCGACCTTGTATTGATTACCGAGGGTTGAATAACATCACAGTAAAGAATACTTATCCTTTGCCGTTGATGTCTTCAGCCTTCGAGAGGTTGCAGGGAGCATCCATCTTCACGAAATTGGACTTGCGTAATGCTTATCATTTGGTCCGCATCAGGGAGGGGGATGAATGGAAGACTGCGTTTAATACCCCCAGGGGACACTTTGAATATTTGGTCATGCCTTTCGGGCTGTCCAACTCCCCAGCAGTCTTCCAGGCACTTGTCAACGACGTGTTGCGAGACATGATAGATCAATTCATATATGTTTACCTGGATGACATATTGATATTTTCCTCGTCTCTCCAGGAACATGTGCAACACGTACGACAAGTGCTTCAGAGATTGTTAGAGAATGGGCTTTTTGTCAAGGCGGAGAAATGCGAATTTCATGCACAGTCTGTTCCTTTTCTAGGACACATCATCTCGTCTGAGGGAATGCGTGTGGACCCTGACAAGGTTAAGGCTGTGGTAGAATGGCCAAGTCCAGATTCCCGTAAGGCCCTACAGAGGTTTCTGGGATTCGCCAATTTCTATCGGCGGTTCATTCGCAACTTCAGCCAGCTAGCCGCGCCTTTGACTGCCTTGACCTCCCGCGGAACTCCGTTCAGGTGGTCAGATACAGCCGAGGCTGTGTTTGCTAAACTCAAGAGCCGCTTTGTTTCAGCTCCCATCCTCGTTGCCCCTGACTATTCACGGCAGTTCGTGGTGGAGGTCGACGCGTCAGAGGTGGGGGTAGGAGCGGTGCTGTCCCAGCGCTCTCCCACAGACGATAAGATGCATCCTTGCGCGTTTTTTTCTCATCGTTTATCCCCAGCCAAACGCAATTACGACATTGGTAACAGGGAGTTGTTGGCAGTCAAGTTAGCGTTGGAAGAATGGCGACATTGGTTAGAGGGTTCGGGGGTACCTTTTATCGTCTGGACCGACCACAAGAACTTAGAGTACATCAGAACCGCCAAAAGATTGAACTCCAGGCAGGCTCGGTGGGCACTTTTTTTCGGTCGTTTTGATTTTTCTCTCTCGTACCGCCCGGGTTCTAAAAACATCAAACCCGATTCTTTGTCTCGTATTTTTGATCGCTCCGAACGCCCGTCTACTCCCGAGTGCATTTTACAGGAGACCCTATTTGTTTCCACACTCGTATGGGAGATCGAATCGAAGGTCAAGAAGGCCTTAGAAGGGGTAACGCCTCCGCCCGAATGTCCACTGAGTCGTTTATTTGTGCCGGAGAGATTAAGGTCAGACGTTATCCGGTGGGGCCATTGTTCCAACATAGCTTGTCATCCAGGAGTTAATCGTACTAAGTTTTTAGTTAAGCAACGATTTTGGTGGCCACTTATGGCTCGTGACATTCACAGTTTTGTTTTGGCTTGATCGGTTTGTGCCACTGGTAAGACTTCCAATCGACCCCCAGATGGGCTCCTCCAACCGCTGCCAGTCCCTTCGAGACCCTGGTCCCATATCGCTCTAGATTTTATCACCGCCCTCCCACCCTCCCAGGGTAACACTGTCGTTTTGACAGTGGTGGACCGGTTCTCGAAGGCGGCTCACTTTATTCCCTTACCCAAATTACCCTCAGCTAAGGAGACAGCGTTGACAGTCGTTGACCACGTCTTTCGCTTACAAGGCCTCCCGATGGACGTGGTCTCCGACAGAGGACCCCAATTTGTGTCCAAATTTTGGCAAGAATTTTGTAAATTACTGGGGGCGACGGTTAGTCTGTCTTCAGGGTTTCACCCTCAGAGCAATGGTCAGACCGAGAGAGCCAACCAAGATCTGGAAAGAGTGTTACGATGTTTGGTATCCAAGAATCCTTCCTCATGGAGCCAACAGCTGTCCATGGTGGAGTACGCCCACATTACCTTACCAGTGTCGGCCACGGGGCTCTCTCCGTTTGAGTGTAGTGTAGGTTACCAGCCACCAATTTTTTCCAGTCTGGAATCCGAGGTCGCGGTCCCCTCTGCTCACGCCTTTATCCAGAGGTGTCACCGCACTTGGACTAGAGCCCCTGAGACTTTACTCCAAGTGGGGGCGCACACCAAGGCTAAGGCCGATCGCCATTGGCCCGTTCACTGTCACCAAGATCATTAGTCCGGTGGCAGTCCGCCTTAGTTTACCTCCTGCGTACAGGAGAATTCACCCCGTATTTCACGTTTCCAAGATTAAGCCCGTCTTTCATGCTCACATGAATCCGCCTGTCCCGGTTCCCCCCCCCCCCCCCCCCCCCCCCCCCCCCCCCCCCCGCGTCTCGTAGATGGGGAGACCACCTATTCGGTAAATCGTATTCTGGATTCTAGGCGGAGGGGGCGCGGATTCCAGTACTTGGTGGACTGGGAAGGTTACGGTCCGGAGGAGAGAAGTTGGGTACCTGCCAGAGACATTCTGGATCACTCCTTGATTGATGATTACAATCGACAGGTAAGGAGGTCTGAGAACGCCAGGAGGCGTTCTTAGGAGAGGGGTACTGTCACGGTATACTGATCCAATGTTTCCTTCTCGTCTCGTGTTTATGTTGTGGTATGAAAGCACGTGTGTAGTGGGCATGATTGTGTTGTCATTCCTTGATCCGCTCCAGCTGATCATCATCATCATTCATCAACAGCTGCAGTCAATCTCCCTCACTGCTTAAATACTCACCGTCATCTCATTCCCTTTGTCAGATCGTTGTTTGATGTCCTGGGTGTCGGTGTTGAGTCTTGTTTTCATGGTTTCCCGTCATCGTGTTCCTGTGGATTTGTCGTCTTGGTGTTGGATTGTTTCGTTTCGTCTCGTCTTGGCACTGCACTTCACGAGGATTCACCGCACTCTGACCATCGAAGTCCCTGCGTTACCTGTCCACACCCGTGTCTTATCCTGAGCTTTGTTTTGTTCTAATAAATTCTGAGTACTGCAATTGCTTCCTGTTCTCTTTGCCGACCATGACATATACAGCCATCACCTAAGGTTGCTGGAGCGTTTCCATATAAGGTGCTTGCAGCGAATCTTGGGGATCACATGCTATGACCATGTACCACATTCTGAAGTGCTTGCTAGAACAAACTGCAAGAGTATGGAGGCAACAGTCACTGAACATCAACTACGTTGGCTTGGGCAGGTTATTAGGATGCCTCAAGATCGTCTTCCACGGCGAATCCTTTATGGTCAGCTGCATCAGGGCCGCCGCTCTGCAGAGGGTCAGAAAAAGCGGTACAAAGACCACCTAAAACATCACTAGGAAAGTGTCAAATTAATCCATCATGCCTTGAATTCGCAGCAAACCGAACCACCTGGAAGCAGCCCTGCTACACAGGAATTGTGCAGCTGGAATCTGAGAGCAATATAACGAAACAACAAAAAAGATTACGGAGACATGCAACCATGCCTGCCTCTACAAACTCAGTCTTTACATGTCCAATATGTAATAAAATTTGTGGATCAAGGATTGGACTCTACAGTCATAAAAGAGTGTATAACGTATATAACGTATTCCAGAACACATAGTGAGTGTAATAAACGAGCCTTAAAAAGAGTGATGGCCTCTAAGCTTCAAAAATATAAATACAATGGATCCTGCAGTTGTCAGTCGCAGATGTCCTTAAAAGCAGATATTTCCACAGTGATAAGGACTGAACTTAAGAACTCTCTCGCTGACGATTTCAACTTTTTAAAGAGCGAGCTGCAAGCTGTCAGAACAGAAATGCGGACTGACATTGAACAAATGAAGGCTACCATTAAAGATATGGAAGGCAGTATGTCAACGTGGACGGATGAAGTGAACAAACTACAAGTCGTGGTGAGTACTTTAAAATCGGAACTGAAAGAGCTGCGAGACAAATCCGAGGACATGGAGGGGAGGATGTGGAGGTGCAATATTCAAATCATGGATGTCGCGGAGGGACCTGGATCAGCTTCCATGCAGTCGGTCTCTAAATTACTATCCGAGGTGCTGAAACTGGATAAAGAAGTTCTGGTAGACCGCTCGCATCCAGTCTAAGACCACTCACCCCCAGAGGAAAGCCACGGGTGATTGTAGCAAAGCTACACTACCAGCAGGATTGTGTCGAGGTCCTGCATCGAGCACGCAGTCAGGCTCCCCTCCAGTTGAATTGCGATTCCATCGCAATATTCCAGGATTACACTGCCAGTGTCGCCAAAACACGGGCCACATTCACGGACGTCAGGAAACTATTACGAGAGGAAAAAGGTGTTCGATATGGCTTACTGTTTCCTGCTCGATTACGGATCACTCACAACGGCGTGGATAGAGAATTCCTGGACCCGGATAAAGCCATGGGCCACATTAAGTATATCGTCGCTGGGGATGACACCGGAATGTAACTGAAGATTTTTCCCTCTTCAATTTAAATCCAGTGGGAAGTTTATAGCAAGCTGCCTTGTTTGATGCAGTTATGTTAAATTAGTGATTTTGACTTGCGGTGACTGTTGTCATTTCTGTCAGGTCCATTAAGTCAAGAACACACATGACAATGAATGATTAGGAAATTGTATTGAATAAATTGCAATTCAAGTTGATAATTAAAATTTGGCGGTATGGCTCTGTTCAGGGAGTCCTCTGAACTTTCATGAGCACCATGAAATAGCAGAGAGTCAGAGGACAGCAGCAGCATTAGGGAACGCTCACAGTTTAGTACTGGGAGAGCAGAACTATTCCCCCATATGAACAGAGCAGCAACAATGACAGAAAAGCAAATGCCACGTTATACACGACAAGGAGGAGCTGGGGAGGAGGTGGGTTGCAGAGAGCGAGCAGCGATTGCAGAGCGAGCAATAAGCAGTTAGGAGTGAACTGAATCTGCTTGTGTAAATATGGCACCCTGATTTGAGCTTAGTCATTAGCAGCGAGGGGAGATGAACAGCTGATGCGCTGATGCAGCTCAGCTGAGCGATCGCTGATGAAACAGTGTTGTTGGCCAATAGCGTTAGCAGCATCTTGACTACCTGGCCTGCCAGAACTGACGCTGACGCTCAATTTATGGTATTGTTTCAGTCAGGACAAATTGGGTGGGGGCTCTGCTTAGTTTGGTTTAAGAGCTACCCGCATAAGCACATAATGTGTAGACTCAATTTTGGGGAGTTCCTGGTTCATCGTGTTCATGTCGATGACAAAGGTAGGGGTAATGTCAGACCATTTTCTTTTCTTTTCTTTTTCTTAAAAGTGTATGGACTAATACTGAAGTCAATCAGGATATATTATTGTAACATTGTACTGTTCTCAGCTCCATATGACCAATATTAATATTGCTTCTCAAGTAAATGGTTGTTCAGTTAAACTGGTGAGTTGGAATGTTAAATCTCTCAACCACCCTGTAAAAGGTAAGAAAATGTTTGTTCCTTTAAAAGATCTTAAGACTGATATTGCATTCCTTCAGGAGACCCATTTACGTGTCTCTGACTACTGCCAGCTTAGAGGTAAGTGGATGGGCCAGACTTTTCATTCCAACTTTAAATCTAAGGCTAGAGGTGTGGCAATAATTCTCAGTAAAAATATTCACTTTGTGGCGACAAGTATTGAGTCTGATCCGGATGGGCGCTTCCTAATCGTGGTGGGACCTTTTTTATGGGCTCCCTGTTATTTAAGCCAATGTTTACGCCCCAAATTTGGACGATCACCTTTTCTTTAGTAATTTTTTTTCTCAGAATTGCCAAATATGGTAATGCATCATCTTATCCTTGGTGGTGACTTTCATTGCGTCCTTTCCTCCACTCTGGATCGTAGCGCATCCAGAACGGTTTCAATATCTAAATCAGCGCATATGATCTAGAATTTATTTAAAACATACGGAATAGCTGATGTCTGGAGATTTCGTAACCCTATCACCCGGGACTACTCCTTTTTCTCTCCGGTACACAACTCCTATACACGAATAGATTATTTTCTCATAGACACAAGCATTCTATCGTCAGTCATAAAATGCAATTACAAAGCCATAATTATTTCAGACCAAGGTCCACTGGCTATGACAATACGTATTACTACCAAAGAACTAGAGATTAAATTCCACTCTCCTCTCAGACGAGATGTTTGTGAGTTATATTGCATCTGAAATAGATTCCTTTCTTAGTGTAAATATAACTCTGGGAATGTCTGTGTCAGCTGTATGGGAAGCGTTGAAGGCATACATGAGAGGCCAAATTATCTCATTCTGTGCAGGTGAGAGTAAAATCAGAAAGGATCGATTAAAGAAATTGACAGATCAGATATTAGAACTCGACTCTTTGAATAGTTGTTCGCCATCTCCAGAAAGACTTAAACAACGTATGTTGTTACAAACTGAATTCAATTTGCTGGCAACTAAACAAGCAGAATACCTTATCTCTAAATTGAGGTGTAATTTTTATGAGTACGGGGAAAAGGCTGGGAAACTTCTGGCTCACCAGTTGCGACAACAAGTAGTTCATCATGTTATTTCTGAGATACATGATGATCAAGCCCTGAAGCACATGGATAGTACAGAGGTTAATTCTTGTTTTAATAAATTGTATCAGTCGTAATACTCCTCAGATACACCCTCTGACCCATTGACTTTAGAAGTTTTTTTTAGTAAACTTGATACTCCATTGATAGACCCAGAAAAAGCAGCGCATCTTGACTCACCAATTACGATTTCAGAAATAGATGCAGCAATCGGGGTATGCAGACCGGCAAAATCCCAGGTCCAGATGGATATCCAACTTTCCCCGTTATTACTATCTGTCTTTGAAGAATCTTTGTTATCTCACTCTCTACCATGTACTATGCATCAATCAGTTATTTCTCTGATTCTTAAAAAGGAGAAGGACCCCTTAGAATGTAGCTCATACCGCCCGATTTCGCTTTTGAATACTGACACTAAGATCTTAGCCAAGGTCCTGGCCCGACGAATGGAAGATGTTCTTCCAGCGGTCATTTCACCTGACCAAACAGGCTTTATTAAAATAGCAATAGCAACTTTATTTATGTAGAACATTTAAAAACAACACAAGTTGACCAAAGTGCTTTACATTGTAACACATAACACAGAAGGTGAAAAAATCTAATCTTAAAAATAAGCATCACATAGGCAGCAACACGTTTAATAAAAAATTATCACTGATTAAAAGCTATTGAAAACAGATGTGTTTTAAGTTGTCTTTTAAAATCCTGCACAGTACCGGCATCTCTAATATGTTTAGGCAAACTATTCCAAAGTTTGGGCGCTGCTACAGCAAAGGCACGATCACCTTTTTTATTTCGATGTGTCCTAGGTATTTTGAGTAGCTTCTATGTCGCTGATCTCAAACTTCGTCCAGTCTGATATTCAGTTAAAAGATCTGACAGATAGGCCGGTGCGAGTCCATGCAGAGATTTGTACATCAGTAACAAAAGTTTAAAATCAATCCTATAGTAGTCAGGAAGCCAGTGCAAGGAGATCAGGGTAGGAGTAATGGGTTCACGTTTTTTAATCCCCATTAAAAGTCTAGCAGCTGAATTTTGGACTTTTTGTAAACGAGAAATAGATGACTGACTAATTCCCGTATATAACGCATTACAATAGTCACGTCTGGATGTTATCAAAGTGTGGATCGCGGTTTCTAGGCCTTTAAACGTCAAGCATGATTTCATCTTTGCTAGATTGCGTAAGTGAAAGAAACTTGACTTTACAACAGAATTGATCTGTTTGTCTAGTTTTAAAGAGCTGTCAATATTTACACCTAGATTTCGAATACATGTTTTAACATGAGGTGACAAAAGGCCAAAGTCTATTTCTGCTGTACCCCTGGCTCCACTAGAACTGCAAACAATAATCTCAGTCTTGATTCTTCATTTAGATGTAAAAAATTCAAAGTCAACCATGTTTTAAGATCTAAAAGACAGGGCATAAGGGGTTCTAATCCATTTTCATGTGACAGTGGCAGATACATTTGTACGTCATCAGCGTAGCAGTGAAACTTAATGTTATGTTTCCTAAAAATATTTCCCAAAGGCATCATATAGATAGAAAATAAAATAGGAGCAAGAATAGAGCCTTGCGGCACACCACACATGATCGGTGCTGATCTAAGAACATGTCTCGATCTTCACTACCATGCTTCTACCAGTCAGATAGGATTTAAACCACTCCAGGACCCTCCCCTGAACCCCCACATACTCCTCCAAACGTGAGATCATCACTGAGTGATCAATTGTGTCAAAAGCCGCGGTTAAATCTAATAAAACTAACACAGCAGACTTTCCAGCATCAACAGTCATCGACAAATCATTACAAACTTTCACAAGGGTTGTCTCAGTTGAGTGGTGTTTCTTTAAACCAGACTGGTAGACTTCACCAATCTTGTGTTCTTCTCTAGAAAGTTATTTAATTGATAAAAAACAAATTTTTTCTAAAATTTTGGATAAAAATGAAAGATGAGATACCGGTCTGAAGTTAGCCAGGACAGTCGGGTCCAGATTTGGTTTCTTTAGTAAAGGCTGCACACATGCCTGTTTCAACATGTTTGGAAATATCCCAGTATCTAAACTTTTATTTATGATTTGCAAGGTACCAGGCCCAACCACCTCAATAGTTTCTTTAAAAAACCATGGAGGGACCATATCTCCATCGGAGCCTGTGGGTTTTAATTTACTTACCACCTTTTGTAACCACTGAAATGTAGCCAATTCAAATTGATCAAAAACTGCAATATGCCGAACAGGACTTAATGGTTTATAAGTCATCGGTGAAAAATCCAGTCTAATTGCATCAATCTTAGAAATAAAATAATCAAGAAAGTTCTCACATACAGATGGGGATGGAGTTAATTTTACCTTAGGAGAAGGATTTACTACAGTATTAATAATATTAAAAAGTTTTTCTCTATAAGTTCTGTGAAGTATCTAGATTTAGCTGATTTTACAGCTCTCTGAAATTGTGTTAAAGTTTCCTTAAAAATGTTATAAAAGATTTGAAGTTTATCCTTTTTCCATTTTCTTTCCGCCTGCCTGCAAGCTTGTCTACAGCGCCGTATCTCATCATCATTCAACCAGGGATCAGACCTATTTTTACGATATTTACTTTTTAATGGAGCCACTGTATCCAACACTTCTTGACAGGTTAAGTGTAGCAGTCAAAGGTGTTCATCCACTCCCTTGTCCTGAAGACCACTGTCTGACACATTGTACACCTCCCTGAACCTTGTAGTAAAATCTGCACAGGTTGTAGATGAAAACTTACGAAAATACTGAATAGGTTTTACAGGGTTGTTGAAATGGCAGACAACAGGAATAGTAAACAAAACAGGTTTATGATCGGAGATACTGTAATCACTTAATTCTAAGTCCTCAACAAGAAAACCATGTGTTAGTACCAGGTCTAATGTATGGCCATGCATGTGGGTTGGGCCTTTAACTGCCTGAGTTAGACCAAAGGAGTCAATCAAACCTAAAAAATCCTTTGCCAGGGAATTTTCAGAACAACACAGATGAATATTAAAATCAGCCACAATAAGCAGTCCATCAAACTTTGATATCAAACCTCCAAGAAAATCTCCAAAATCATTGGTAGAGTCCTTATGTTGTTTAGGTGGCCTATATATGACTGCTATTACCATTGGGTTGTCAATGTCTAATATCATTAACTGCAGTTCGAACGACTGATATTCCTCAGTCACTATTTGTCTACAGTTCAACTTCTCTTTAAAAATAGAGGCCAACCCTCTTCCTCGACCAGATGAACGAGTATTATAAAACTTACATTTCTGAGGTAGAAGTTCAGAAAAAGGGCTTATTTCTCCACGCGTGATCCACGTTTCAGTAATAAACATAAAATCCAAACCGCTCGCGGTAAAGAATTCATTCAATAAAAAGGTCTTATTTACCACTGATCTTGCGTTGATCAAGGCAATCCTCAGTTTTACCGGGTCATTGTTTACTTGAGATATCCGGCGCAAAGGTCTAATATTGCACGATCTCACACCACCACGATGAAGTCGAGGTATTAATGGCAGCGCATTTTGGCTTAAGACAACACTTGAGTTTAAAATCACTTGGCTTAAAAGACTCATAAAACACCATAAAATAAACAAACTTGGAAAAAGTCTCAGGAACTGACGGCCTGCCAAAAACACTGGAGCCATCTTGTCCATCTTCGACATTCCTTCTTTAATACCCGACGTCTTGCAAATATCCTTTATGGCTCTTCTCCGTCCAGTACTTCAGAAGTTATTCTAAAGCTTGACGCTGAAAAGGTGTTTGACCGGGTGAGATGGGATTTTCTCTTCTTTACTCTTAAAAAGTTTGGTTTCGGATCCAACTTTATGTCTTGGATTAAACTTTTATATTCAGCCCCATTGGCTGCAGTACATACTAATAATAACATATCACCTTTTTTTTTTTTAGCTAAACCACGGTACAAGGTAAGGCTGTCCTCTTCGTAATTGCAATTGAACCCCTAGCCATAGCCTTGAGGATATCTACTAATATCAAAGGGATGTGGAGGGGGAATTTAGAGCACAAAGCATCTTTATATGCGGACGATATGTTGTTGTACATTTCTGACCCATCCTCGAGTCTTCCAAATTTATTAAATTTACTTAATGAATTTGGTCAGCTGTCTGGTTATAAAGTTAATTATCAAAAGAGTGAACTAATGCCAATTGTCTCCATGATTCCAGATGTGTTCCCCTCTTCAATCCCTTTTAAGATCACTACGACAAAGTTTAAATATCTGGGGGTCTGGGTTACGCAGCCAACTATCAACCTCTTTTAGCTAGTCTGAAGCAGGATTTTGAAAGATGGGACTCCTTGTACCTTACCCTAGGTGGAAGGATTAACATCCTTAAGATGACTGTTTTGCCCAAGTTTTTAATACATTTTCCAATGTTTGCCAATTTTTCAAGATGGTTCTCACTGCGGAACATGAAATCCACAGGGAGGAGTCGGATCCAGATCCAACTCCTCCCACCTTACATACACCTAAACCTAGCCAACTCCGCCGCCTGATCCCTAAACACACCCCTAATCCCTAAACCCAACCCTAATCCTACCCATCTCCACCCCTTGGATCTTGATCCGACTCCTCCCCGTGGATCTCATGTACTGCATTGAGGTGCTACTGAATTTTTCTCCTGAAATCTTTTTTTTGTAGTTTAAATACTCAAATTATAAGTTTTATTATAAAACTTAAAACACCTAACCCCGCAGCTTAGGTGGTCTTGCCTTGCCGAATTTTCTATACTACTACTGGCCAGTGAATATCAGGGCAATTCTATACTTGTTGGGGGAGTATAGAAGTATAGAATTCTAAACCAAATCAGACGTCATTTTGCACTTAACAATCTTCCGCTTGCCTCATCTGTTGTACAGAACAAACTGTTTCCCTTGTTGCCCCGCTCGATCTCTCATTGATTCTATTCTCGAGTACAGGTGTGGAGTAAAACAGTCCATAAGTAAAGTATATGGACTACTCAATCTACACAATCTGACTGCCTTAGAATCTTTAAAACAAAAATGGGAAAAAGAAATGGAGGATCAAATATAAGATGAAGTTTGCCAGGAAGCAATCCAGAGAATAAATTCATCTTCTATTAGTCTCAGTTTAAAATTGTACATCGTCTTCATTGGTCTAAGGACCGATTGGCTAAATGTAAAAGTGATGCAGACCCTACATGTGACCGATGTAAACAAGCTCCTGCTACTTTATATCATATGTTTTGGTCATGTCCAAAATTACTAGAATACTGGGGTTAAATTTTTGAGGCCTTTTCTAAAATGTTTGGTAAATTCATTGCCCCAGCCATGTCAACAGCAATATTTGGAGTTGTTAGTCAAGATTATAATCTAAGCAGATCACAGACTGATGTTATAGCTTTCTGTTCACTTCTTGCCAGAAGGCTAATTTTGTACAAATGGAAAGACTCTTCCTCTTCCAACATATGGACACTGGATTAAAGATGTAATGTATAACATACAATTGGAAAAGCTTCGATGTTCTATGAAAGGGTCAAATAAGAGATGTTTTATCACTTGGCAACCTTTTCTGACCTTTGTGGAGAACACTCTGTTAAAGAATTATTCTGAATGTACATGTTTATATATTTTTATAGCTTTTTAGATTGTTTTAGTTTTATTAACTGGTCTGACTGTTACATGGGGTTGGGAGAGAGGGGGGTCCTTTTCTGTTCTGTTATATCCTTGGTTCTTAAATGTTTTGATGTATAATGTATATTTTTCTTATTCTTTTAGTAAAATAAAAAATAAAAAACACATTGAGAGAAAAAAAGAGTGCATGACATCTGTTGCAAGGTACAGCTTTCTACGGAAGCGTATTGCATTCACTTGAGGAAAAATATCTACTCTGTTTTTCTGAATTAACGAGTTAACTATCTCAGAATTACGAGATGATTTTTCATAGAAAAAAAGTTTTTGCTCTCTTTTTCTGAATTAACGAGTTAATTATCTCAGAAGATAATCAGAAGGTACTTTGCAATGAAGTACCTATCGTGTGACTCTTTGGGGGTTTTAAATGCAGATCAATGTGCACGTTGCACATTAACGTCCCGGGTTACGTATGTAACCCTAGTTCCCCGAAGGGACGGACGCTGGATGTAATCGCAGTGGGAACGCCCCCAGCATAACGCGTCTGAAGCATGAATGAAATCAGTCAATGGAGAGATGGAGCGTCACAGCAAGTGACGTCATCGACCAGGAAGCTATAAATATCCCCTGAATACACAAGCCGCCAGTTTTTAATGTTACTGAAGCAAGCGACCCAAGGGGATGCCGGGAGTATGGCAGGACACGCAGCGTCCGTCCCTTCGGGGAACTAGGGTTACATACATAACCCGGGACGTTCCCCTTCAGGGACTACCGCTGCGTGTAATCGCAGTGGGAACGCAATACCCACATCACCATACGACCAAATCCCCGCCGTGTGTCATTAGGAGACACAAACCGACGAGAGAACCTGAGCCCCGGGAGTGGAGCTAAGATCAAGGGAGTAAAATATAACGAAAGTGTGCGGTGAGGACCAGCCTGCCGCATCACAAACGTCCTGAAGAGAAGCTCCTGAAAGAAGAGCTGTAGAGGCAGCCATACTCCTGGTGGAATGAGCCCTTACAGCCAAAGGTGAAGGCTGATGGGCCGAACCGTAAGCAAGCGAGATGGCCTCGACCACCCACTTGCTCATCCTTTGCTTAGATGCAAGACACCCTTTCTTAGGTGACCCAAAACAGACAAACAGTTGTTCCGATCTCCTCCACAGGGCAGCTCTGTGGACATAAGCATCTAAAGCCCTAACGGGGCACAGCAAATTAAGTTTCTTCTGGTCTGACGTCAGAAAAGGTGGAGGACAGAAAGCCTGCAGAACTATAGGTCTAACAAAAGTAGTTGGCACCTTAGGAACATAACCTGGTCTCGGACAGAGAAAGGCCTTACCCATACCAGGAGCAAATTCCAGGCACGAGGGAGCCACCGAAAGTGCTTGAATATCTCCAATTCTTTTTAGAGATGAGATAGCGAGAAGAAGGATAGTCTTTAGTGCAGGGCCATCGCCAGAACATATAGAATGGGGGGGCATTTCATTTTCATGGGGGGGCACACTTTTTATGATCTACAAAACAGTCACAAAAACATCCCCTATTTAGTCTACTGAAATAGACCAAATTCTATATTTAAACAACACCAAAACACAAAATATTAAGTTTCTGATTATAGCCGGAGGGTGAACCAACACGTGCTTCCCCTTTAAAAACATTTTAGGCTATATGCAGGATTTGGCATGGCAGAAAGCTCGCAAAGAGCGCCTATTTTATTATCTTTAAAAAGCGGTTATACAACTTCATCGCGATCTCACAAAGTTCCTAGGCTATCAGTAAAGCTGATACACAATAATGCCTTATTTACATAGCCTAACTGCTTATTATAACGAGAGGATTTGCACGCGCGCATATCTAATCCACTCACCGCTCAAAACAGCGGAGTTTAGCCAATATTCTTTTATTACGGAGAAAACTGATCCTAGACCAGCATTTATGGACAGCTTTTCCCTCTACAAGCAATCAGAAGTAGGCCTATATGGAAGCTTGTTTTCGCCACGGAATAAAAAAAAATAAAAGATAATTGCGACTTTTTATCTCACAATTCTCACATGGATTTCTCTCAATTGACCGTTCGCAAAGACCCGCTCCCCCTAAGTTACTGTCGTTATGTCGGACAAGCTACGCTGCTCTCTCACACACACACACACACACCATGTTCTCACGCAGTGAAAAATACATCGCGGACTGACAACACGCTGACAGACAGGACAGACCAGGTTACTTTTGATATTAAACATATTAAACAAAGTCTCACCTTTCAAATTTGGTCATTTTTTAAAAAGAAATTTAAACAATAAATACCGTTTTGTGTCTCTTTAATGTGTCGTGACAGATCGCTGTAGAGCATCAGTTAAAGCTGCTCATGATCCGATCATCTCATCCTTCTAGTTCATTTATAGCATCAAATAAACATGAATGAACATAACAAGGAATGTTTTTTTAACCGCAGAAAGGCATCAGTACATTCCGTTTTTCAAGTTCAAATCCTCCCATGTTAATCTACTAACTCTCCTGACTGCTTTGTCGGACAAAATGGCGGATGGCGAAGTATGATTGGTCAGATCACCTGTCAATTAAGCTCCCTGCGAAGTGTCAATTCACAATTCTGACTTTATAACACGCAAATGTGACCGTATATCACTCAACTCTGACATAACTTGCCATTTTGATTTTATATCACGCAATTCTGAGAAAAATTACCTTTTTTAACGTGGAAACAGTAGGCTGTTTTCAGCAGGCAAATGAATCAGAAAATTCGACAAGCCCGCTTGGCCAGGGGAAGGTAAGCCTTGCGCAGAGCCTTACACGCTCCGACTAATCTTCATATTTCTGAAGAGAATGTGTTATTTAAAGTTACAGAGATTAGTGCACCTGTGTGCTAAATGCTGCTGACGACATTTCGTTATGTAATACGTGGATACGTTTTTTTGCTCTCAATAGTAAGTTTGCTCAATGGCCATATGATTAGGGGGGGCACGTTGTGTCATCTGGGGGGGCACGGCCCCCTAATGCCCCCCCTTGGCGACGGGCCTGCTTTGGTGTAAGAAACTTTTCCGAAACTTCCTCGATGGGCTCGAAAGGAGCTAGGGAGAGACCTTCTAAGACGATGGCCAGATCCCAAGCTGGTACCCTCGTGCGAACTGCAGGCCTCAGCCTCAAGGCGCCACGAAGGAAGCGAGATATAAGTGGGTGTCTCCCGAGAGAACCTCCGCTTGAAGGGGCGTGGTAAGCAGCTAAGGCCGCCACGTACACCTTCAGTGTGGAGTGGGATAACCCTGTGGAGAGACGGTCCAGCAGGAAATCCAGCACTGTACCAACTGGGCAGTTAACTGGGTCCTGCTGGCTCTCCACACCAAGAGGTGAAAAGTTTCCACCTCGCGGCATATAACTTCCTCGTGGCGGGAGCTCTGGATTGGAGGATGGTCTCAACGACCTCAGTCGAGAGACCAGAATCTATGAGCTGGGCCCCCTCAGAGGCCAAGCCCACAGCCTCCATAGTTCTGGGCGGGGGTGAAGGATCGACCCACTCGCCTGAGAGAGTAGATCTCTCCTGATCGGTATCTCCAGGGGAGAGCTGTCGAGGAGAGACACTAGGTCCGCAAACCATACTCGGGCCGGCCAGAACGGGGCTATTAGAAGAAGACTGAGCCCGTCCCGGCGAACCCTCTCCAGAACTCCCGGGAGCAGAGCGATCGGGGGAAAAGCGTACAAACGTGACCTCGGCCACGGATGTACCATTGCGTCCAACCCCAGTGGGGCTGGCAGGCTGAGAGAGAACCACAGTGGACAATGTGATGTTTTGATCCCCGAATAAAAAAACGTCATGTTTCTATACAAAATGTTCGAGTTAGAGCGCATTGAATCAGTGCGATCAAAATCGGAGCTAGTGTGCGAGTGAGCCATGTTATCAGAGCCTCTCCGCAATCGCGGCGACAGTATTGTGGTGGAGACTTTGTCTAATGCCACTGGCTATGTTAGACGAGGTCGAAGTATTCATAGGACAGTTAGGAGGCAACGTGGAGGCAGGGTGAGGAGTAGCAATGACAACGACAGTAGTCCGAGCTGTGCACACTCGGCGCGCGCGAGGCAGATCTGGCCGCGCTGCTCGTATCATGTCACTCATGATCTGTGCGAGTGAGCGTTTGAACTAAACAGGTCTTGTCTACTTGTGTTTGTATGTCATATGAATAATATATATGTGCCCCATACATGGAATAAGAGTGCCTACTGTATTTAGTAAATGGAAAATCTCTACAGCAAAAGGCCAACCACTTCATGCATTCGGTTTGTTTCTACCATTTATTAGTAATGATTTACACAGTTTGTTTACTACTTACTATATACCTGAGCATTCAGTATTGTGCAATATAGCATACAGAAGGTGATGGACATTTTGGGGGGAAATAAGTGCTGCATTTTATCATTTAAACGTGACTTTTCATGAAAATTCTATAATCCAAGATTGCCACCACCATATGACGTCATAATATGCAAATTAGATGGGAAAATGTAATCCCTACATAAACTTTGGGTCATCCTTAATATTTCTCTAATTTACAGAAAGTCTCTATCTTTTATCACTTTTAAGATATAGCCTTTTGAAATTAAGATGTCAAAATCAAACGTTTTAGGAAAAAACCTCTGGCGCCTAAAGGGTTAAATACCCCGGGAGATAAATAGCTCTCAGAGAAAGAATTCTCCCCTGGGACCATAGGAAAATCTGACGTGCCAGTTTGTAAAGTGGGCGAGAACGCAGACCCCCCCTGATGGTTGATATAAGAGACCACCGATGTGTTGTCTGTTCGGACATGAACATGGTGGCCCCTTAGGTCTGGGAAGAAATGTTTCAGAGCCTGAAACACTGCCAACATCTCTAGACAATTTATGTGCCATAGACGGTGATGGTCCTCCCACAGACCCTGAGCTGGGCGACCACTCATGATCACCCCCCACCCCGTGAGAGAGGCATCTGTTGTTAGCATAACGCGACAACAAGGAGCTCCCAACACAGGGCCTTGGGACAGAAACCGAGGATCTTTCCACATAACCAGGGCGCGATGACACCGTCGCGAACTCATGATCATGCGAAGCGGATTTCCCCTCGGGGAGAATCCCCTGGTTCTGAGCCACCACTATAACGGTCTCATGTCCAGGAGGCCAAAAGGTATCAGGTTGGACGCAGCTGCCATGAGACCTAACAGTCTCTGGAACTGTTTTACAGTGGATGACTGGCCTAGCTTGACCTGATCTACTGCGGTGAGAATCGAAGCAACACGAGCAGGTGACAACTGTGCCTGCATCGTCGTCGAATCCCAGACTACACCGAGAAAAGTGGTTCTCTGTAATGGAGAAAGAACACTCTTCTTGGCGTTGAGCCTCAACCCCAACCTCTTGATGTGAGCAAGAACGACATCTCGATGCCGAACCGCCTGTTGTTCTGATTGAGCTAGAATTAACCAATCGTCTATATAGTTCAGAATACGGATGCCCTGCAGCCTCAGCGGGGCTATAGCCGCATCCATACACTTCGTGAACGTGTGGGGTGACAGTGCTAGGCCGAACGGAAGAACCCGACGTTGGTATGCTTCTCCCCCGAAAGCGAACCTCAGGAACTTCCTGTGTTGAGGGAGGATAGATACGTCGAAGTAAGCGTCCTTTAGATCTATCGTGACGAACCAGTCCTCGGATCTGATTTGTGACACGATCTGCTTGAGAGTGAGCATCTTGAATTTGAGCTTCCCAACAGCGCGATTTAAGAGACGCAGATCTAGAATGGGACGCAGCCCTCCATCTTTTTTCAGAACGATGAAGTACCGGCTGTAGTATCCTAACTCCCTGCTGGGTGGAGGAACCCGCTCTATAGCTCCTTTTAGTGGCAGAGCTTTTACCTCCTGTTCTAGCACCAGAGCCTGCTCGGGGCCCACCACTGTGGGCAGAATCCCTAAGGGAACCAGCCTCTCGAGGCTGGCCTCTGGATGAACATCCCGAGTGCCAGACACAGCGCCCTGTAACGTACTGGCAGGGAACAGCTGGTCTGGGCACTCCATAACCCTCCTCGGAGGGGGCGAGCGTCCCTCGGGAAATCGCTCGCCGAGTCTCTCTACGCCCTGTATAGGCAGGGTTAGTAGGGTAGACCCCTGAGGGCATCGGGAAAGACAGGGCACCGTGTTTTTGTACAGTGAACTCAAGTCTTCCACGATGGGGACCACCCTCAGTGTCAGAGGAAGTGAGCGTCCCTCGGGAAAGCGCTCACCGAGTCTCTCTACGCCCTGTATAGGCAGGGTTAGTAGAGCAGACCCCTGAGGGCATCGGGAAAGACAGGGCACCGTGTTTTTGTGCAATGAACTCAAGTCTTCCACGATGGGGACCACCCTCAGTGCTTTTTTATTTTATTTATTTATTTATTTATTTTTATTCTTTTTTTTTTTTTTTTTTTTTTTTCAGAGGAGGCGAGCGTCCCTCGGGAAAGCGTTCGCCGAGTCTCTCTACGCCCTGTATAGGCAGAGTTAGTAGAGCAGACCCCTGAGGGCATCGGGAAAGACAGGGCACCTTGTTTTTCTGCAGTGAACTCAAGTCTTCCACGATGGGGACCACCCTCAGAGTCCTGACGTTCAGCACGTCGGGATTTTTCCGACGCGGCCTTCTTGGCGATAATGACTGTCCTCAGATCCGCCCTACCCCGAGAATGTCGCGCCGGAGAGCGCCCCGCCTCGTCCCTCCAGTTTCTCTGCGGGGGGGGGGGGCACGAGACGCGACACTCCGTTTCTGCTGCGCTCTTTTTGAAGTACTCTGCGGCTGGGACTGCCCTTTTTCGCTCAGCAGCCCCAGCGACACGCACTTTAAGGGGCACCAAAAATGTTTCCATAAGCATTAGACTGGTTAGTATGAATTCTGCTTGAAACTGGTCTAACCCAGGTCTTTGAAACCTCAGTTTTTTTTTTTTTTGGGGAAGAACGGTAAGCGCCGGCGAGAAGGTTGAGGTCGTGCAGACAGAAATCTATCATGTAGTTTGCTTTTATTTCTAGACTCCTGTCTATCAGCTTGGCCACTCAATACTGAGCTTTTCAACAGTCCGAGATAACACATCCATCATTAAATGCAGATCAATGTTCACGTTGCACATTAACAAAGGGTGCTTCTCCTTTCTTATTTGTGCATCCTTGTTTCCTTTCCTCGCTTCCTTTCATCGCATCTTAGCTCCACCATTGGCCGACGTAGGAGCGAGGAAACATCAAAAGTTTGTGTTCATCAAGGAACAAATAAATGACGACATCCTGATGTCACGTGTCTTTACGGGATCTTTACGGGATGTGTGTGAAGTGTGAATGCACGCACAGATTCCAGAAAATCACTGGCAGTGTGAATGAACCAAAATCAAACGATCCCAGGACAAATCCCGGGACACATTATCAGTGTATTTTCTGGAATCTCTGTGAAAGGGGCTTTAGTCAGTTGCAATGGGGTTTAAGAACAAAGAGACATTCTCATTAAGAATCAAACTGGACCACAACTTTTTATGGTCCAAGATGAGTTATCAACATTTCTGGTCCAAAAGAGAAAGTCTGTAAATTTTAAAATGCATATTTTATCTAAAAGTAAATTGTGTTAACATATGACTTCAAAATATATAGATACTCAAAGCTAACACATATAGACTAAAATCCATTAACCTCTATTTTGATTTAAAGTTTATCTAAACGGCTAAACCTCAAAGTATTGGTTACAGTCCAAGCATGGCGATATTGATTGTTTGTAGTAATTCCACAATTACTGTACCGTTATTGAAAACTCATGCACATTAATGATTTTCTACAATGAGGTCACTGCGCATGCAACTGCAAATAACTTCCAGCTTTGCTATAAGCAAACAGATTATGAGAAGTCTGGAAAAGATTTATCTTCTTGTGACATTTGGATAATCTTAGGCTACTATTTGTAGGCAACTTTATCTCCGAATCCAAAGGGAATGAATTATGAAGTGCCCACTGAACACTCTGTGTGGGCGCATGGCCATCTGTTGCATCCTGAATAAACTATGAATGCTCTCGAGCACGTTTCTAAAAGTTCTTGAGTTATGACCACGGTTATTTTGCCCATAGGGTCATTCCATGTCCACTCAACCAGAGGTCCCCAATTACAAATTTGAAAAGGATTTTTTTTTGCATAAATGAAGAAGAAAGCCAAAATATTCAATGTCATGTATGTATATTTACTGAGTAATCCACTATTTTGTAGAGCGGGGTTAAAATGAAAATTTTCACCTGAGATTTGGAGCCAGATTACATGGGGGTAAAAATACTTTAGATTACAGCTGTCACAGTTATGATTTCTTTAGTTTGTTTTCATTGAAATTGTCTGCCTGGCATCACATGTCACGTGCCATCTTCATTGTCATTATCAGTTCATCTGTATCACCTGTGTGCAGTTAATCATCGTCATCTGTGTTTGCATGTGTTTGCTGTGTTGTCTTTGTCTGATCTATGTTGTGTATAGTGTGTGTTGCTGCCTGTCCTGTTATCCTTTACATTATTATTACCATTAAACCTTTGTGTTGGAAATTTATCTTCGTCTGCCTTCCTGCAACCACACGTGACAGAAGATTGGACCAAAACTACAAAAGAGGCACTATGAATCTTTTCCTCACCCCTAACACTCCAGTCAACCAACTCATCACCGTCTTTCAGGATGGTCGTCCTATTGAAAAGTATGTGGAGGATTTTCTGATACTTTCCAACCGGGTTGTATTAAGTGATAGTGCCAAGAAGATCATGTTTTGGTGCGGTTTAGAGGATGAGCTTTATAACCAGGCACCAGCAACAGCTACCAGTTGCTCCTTGGAGAGCTATATTGGCTATGTAGTGTGGCTATGTGGTTCGTCCCTCACAGTTGTTGAGGTCGACGAAGACACCACCACCACTCAATTACAGTCATCCTGGTCCACTCCAGTCTTGCCGCTTGGCCCTGACCACCTTCCAGGTCCCAAGATGGCCGCTATCATTCCAGAACCTCGTCCTAAGATCGCTGCCGCTGTTCCAGAGTCTGGTACCAAGATGATCGCCGCCGCTCTACAGTCTGGTACCAAGATGGCCGCCGCCATTCCAGAGCCTTGTCCCAAGAATTCCAGAGCCTCGTCCCATGATGGCCGCCGCAATTCCAGAGCCTCGTCCCGTCATGGCCACTGCCATTCCAGAGCCTTGTCCTAAGATGGCTGCCGCCGTTCCAGAGTCTGGTACCAAGATGGGCCCCGCCATTCCAGAGCCTCATCCCAAGATGGCCGCCGCAATTCCTGAGCCTCGTCCTGTCATGGCCACCACCAGTCCAGAGTCTGGTCTCAAAATGGCCACCACCGCCACATCGCCTGAACCCTCAGCGGAGGTGGTCACCTCCACACCGCACGAGCCCTCAGCAAAGCTGGTTGCCACCACACCAGGATCCCCAACCTTCTTCCTGAGTCCTGATCTCCCGCCCAGCCACCCTCTCCCGCCTCCTCCTGTCCAGCCTTCATCCTCATCTCTTCTGCCTCCTGTCCCAATCACTCGCCCTCTAGACGCCAGTGGAATGGTGGGCTTGCTGAGGGGCTTCCAGTCCTCAGCGCCATCCTGGGCAGTGGATGCCTGGGATCATACTCCAGCCACCGTGACCAGGATTCCACATCGGCCCATCAGGCCACTGGCTCAACCTTGGCTCCTACCTCCTTCATCTCCGCCGATCAGTTCACCAGGCCCATCAGGCTCCCACGTCCCCCCGGATCCGCCTTGGTCACTCGTCGACCTTCCATCACCTCTGGACTGCACTCCTCTGGCTTTGCCTTGTCCCTTTGTCCCCCTGGCTCCTTTGGACTCCTCACTCCCTTCTGCTACTCCTTGGTCCCCTGTCCCTATGTCTCCAGCGCGCCCTTCTGTGTCCCCATCTACACCTCAGTCGCCTGAGCCAGCGTGTCCCTCTGAACCCTCTGCTCCACCATGGTCCGGCATACCACTTTCTTTTCCCTGTCATCCTCCCTCATCAGTTCCGCCTCAGTCCGTCATCACCCTGAGACCTTCTACCCTTCAGCCTCCGGCTCTTCCCTCCATCAGCTCCACCATGGGTCATGAGTCTTCCCGCTAGATACACCTTCCTTCTGCCGGGACCCTTTTCTCCCTGTAATCTGCCTACCTTCTCCAGCCCTTTTCCCACTCCTGTTGCCAGGCCTCCGCCTGCTCCTCTTCCTCCTCCCAAACCCCCACCTTCATCTCTATCTTTACGGCGTGAGGACGCACCTTGTGGGGAGGGACGTTCTGTCACAGTTGTGTTTCTTTTTATTGGACTTGTCTGCCACATCACGTCACGTGATATCTTCATTGTCAATATCAATTCATCTGTATCACCTGTGTTCAGTTAATCGTCATCTGTTTCACCTGTTCAGTTAATCATCGTCATCTGTGTTTGCATTTAAGTTCCGTCTGTTCAGTGAGTCTTTGTCCATACTACATTGTGTATAGTGTGTGTTGCTGCCTGTCCTGCTATCCTTTATATTACCATTAAACCTTCGTGTTGGAAATGTATCCTCACCTTCTTCTGCCTTCCTGCAACCACGCGTGACAACAGCATCATAATTTTTACACAGAGTTTGGTAGGTCTATTAGTAAAATCTGTTGACTTTTACAATCTTTGTTGCATTATATGCCATTATATGCCAGTTCAAAAATGGGCACTTTTTTTTTTTTGCCCGAAGTTTCCATGCTTGTAACTGAATAAGTATTACAGATCTCATATCCTTTTTTATTTTTGTTCTTAAATTTTTCAGTTGGTCTCTTTTGACCCATGTGGTTAATTTCCAGAGATATGGGGATCTCAATGTGGCTCCATGGGTAAATTGTACAAATGGTCAAAAACAAAATGAGTCAATTTGCATACAGCCAATACTTTTTCTTTTAAAGAGGAATATCTGAAGAACAAAAAGGTTGAAACTAGAAATGTATCTATTTTTTTCTATCAACACAATTGCATAGAATATACCTGTCTGAGTGCCAGTAATATTCTTTTTAAAAAATGTGTGTGCCTGTAACTCTAAAAGTATTAAAGATATCTCAATACCCTCCTAGATTCTCATTCTGAAATCTTTTCTTTTGTAATCTTAATTTTTAAAGCCATAAATGATCCAATCTCACAGATATGAAGATCTCAATGTTAAAATAGTTTAATTTTAATAGTTGAAAAACAAATGTGGGTAACTTTTCAATCAGCTGAAACTTATTGTTTTTAAAGAAGAATGTCTGAAGAACAAATAATATTGAACCTAGAAATGTATCTTGTTTTCCCTCTATGTGCCAAATATATATATTTCAGAAGTTTGCATGTCTGTTACTCATGAAGTGTTAACGATATCTTAATATAATTTTATTTTCATTTAGATTATTGTTCTTATGAAACTTTTTTGGAATCTTCATTTTAAGACCCTATATGGTTTAATCCTATATTGGGACGTCACTGTGGCAGCAGTTAAAATACTGTGTATGTTGAACTCTTGGTAGCTTCAGAAGCTGTTAAAATGAACAAAATTCCTGTATCCAAATATCCCTGAAACTGAAACAAATATACCGGTAGATTCTTATAAACACATTTTTGAGCAAGTTAATATGCCACAACTTGACCATTTCAGTGTATTTTTGGCACTCCGAGAGGTATGTTGTATGCAATTATTTTGATAGAGGTAAACAAGATACATTACTAGTTTCAGTATTATTTGTTCTTCAGACATTCCTCTTTAAACACAATCCCCCAGTTTCACAGACAAGGCTTAAGCTAGTCCTAAACTAAAATCCATGTCTGAGCTGTTTTAACTGAAAGCAACTTGCACTGGCAACCTCTTCCTCAGCTGCGATCGTGCACAGCTGGTTGAAGCACTTCAAAGACCTTTGAAACTGCATTGATTTGGACTTCAAAACGTTGGTGTCAATTGAAGTCCATTATTCGAAGAACAATCCAGAAATGTTTTCCTCAAAAAACTTATTTTCTCTTCCACTGAGGAAAGAAAGACATGGATATATTGGATGGCATTGGGGTGAGTAAATTATTAGGAAATTTTAATTTTGAGGTGAACTAATCCTTTAATAGTTCTTAAGTTGCAGGCATGCAAACTTGGGGCAAAAAACAAACAAAAAACAAAAACAACAACACAATAATAACAAAACCAAAAATTTGAGACAAGGAAAGTTTTTGACACGGAATGACCCCATAGTGAATTATTATGGCAATTGTGATAATCATGTTGACACTAGTTGAAGGAAACGCACACAGTAATAAAAAGGTCAGTTCAGAGTAAGCAATCACGCGCCACTAGTTTTCATTTTTAAAACGTGTAATAATTTCGTAGACGCTTTAAAAAACCTTATCATCCTCACTCTTTCATTTTAAAAGATAAATCAGCTCGTAGGCTACAACATGAAATGTATCTTTGTAGCAGGTATAAGTCCTCCCTCGATAGATCTACAAGATAGTGTCTAATGTCGAATCCTTACCTTGGCATAACAGCATGTGATCAAAACCAGCGGTAACAGATACCCTGTCACGAGAATGGTCACTTTATAAGTGTGCTTGGCCACCCGTTCGGTCCAAATCTCCCAGCAGAACGTGCTATTGGGAGCCTTAGGGTGATCCGTCAAAATTTGGTGCTGCGCAACCGGGACTGCAAAGATAAAGGAAAGCATCCAAATAACACAAACGCCAATGAGCGCATTCCTCCGGTTACGAATACACGGGGACTTTTTGGAGAGCACCACGGCAATGTACCTGTCCACGGACATGGCCACGAGCGTGAAAATGCTCACCAGCATGCTGACCGTAAAAAAATAGTGGACAAATTTACACAGAAACGCCCCGAAGATCCACTCGGGAAGTGAGTATATGGTGGCCTGAAACGGGACGCAAAACAGGAGGAAAGATAAATCTGCTATGCTGAGATTTATGATGAAAATGTTAGTGGTACTTCTCGAGCGCCTTGACTTTATTTTCCCAATGACAACCATCACAAGAGTATTTCCAACGATTCCCAAGAAAAATATACATCCAAATATGACGGGCACAATCACTGTCTCCGGACCAAAGGTGTCTGTCGTTTGGTTCGTGTCCATATGCTCCTCTGTCCAGATTACAGTTTCATTTGGGGATAACCCCATGTTTACAAGGATTCGAGAAGCCCGGTCGAAACAAAAGAACATAAGTCCGTTGAGGAGCACAGAACAATCACTCCCCAATTTGGTTTCTCATTTTCTCAAGTTAACGCGCGCTGACAAATCCTTGGCTCGGTTGTGGAGTGCTCCAGTTACGCTGGGAAATGCACCGGCTGGGTATGAAGCACTAGAGAGAACGCACATCATTCACTGGCGCGTGTTCTTTCCAGGAAAGACGCTGGAACACTGGCACCAGCTCAGTGGGGAAAGTTTTCGCCCGGAAGCGTTCAAAAGATCCTTTGTCGTGATTTGGTCATGATTGATTCAGTATTATTATGGCAGAGCTTAAGTTTAATTGGCATAATAACTATGTTACTTGTCATAACGATAACTATGTCGTTGGGTCAAAGAACACCATCATGTTTGTGTATGTCATTATGAACTTGGCTTAGAAAAAATCAGAGGACCTTTACGCTTGTTCTCACATTATCTAGGTGTCACGACGATACAGATAACCAGGCGCAGACTCAGTAACTTGCTTGTTTGTGTGCTGCATCTGATCAGCATAGCCTACTACTGATGATATCACAGTACTGATTTGTCAAAATATTTTTTTTTCATAAGTTTCATTTGTAAGCCTACTTTCATTACCCTGTTCTTTATAAGAACCTACTAACACAAGCAGCATTCCACCCACACAAATAGCCTTAATAAAATGATGCAAGAGCGTTCAATGAACTCAATAAAAGAAGAATATCCTTACACTGTTTCCGGAATTTTATAGCAGCTGTTACTGTGCAGTTTTAAAATATGTTCCTGAATAGAATGTTCCATTTTGTTATGCGAAATAAAAGTCTTTGTGAAAATAAAGCAATATTTGTTACTCTAGGTAAATGTTCTATAACACACCTGCTATATTACTCATTTACAAATCAAATTTAATAGAAAGGATTCTTGAAGGGGGGGGGGGGGGGGGGGGGGACATAAAAAAGCAGATACAAATAAAGTTTTTTACATTGTTGTATAGGCCTACACCTGTCCTGACATTAATTTATAAAACAAGAAGTAACTGTTAATGAAAACTATGAAAAGATTTGATTGATATCAAAAGAATGAATGCAGAAAGCATTGCACTTTAAGCAAAATGTCAGGTATAATACTTATGTCTAAAGCCAAATGAATAGATTAATCCATGAAGTTATCCTATTATAATTGCAAAAGCAGTATGGCAATGAACATTAAAGTTCAGTGTAATATAAAATTGCTTAAAAAAGATGTGGGGGAACCATTCAAAATGGAATATTATTTTTTTATGTGCTGGTGTTCGGATAGCCATATGCACACTTTCCTGCATGCATCTTTCACTTTTAGCTGTAGGCAAGGAGGGATATTTTTCCATAATGTTCAAGCTACTCTTTTCTATACAATGAAAGTGGATACTGATTTTGAATGTGGAGCTCCAAAAAAAACAAAAAAACAAAACAAAAACACACCATTAAAGTAGCCCATGTGCTCTATCAGTAGGCTACATGAGATTTGTTGTAGGAAATTAATATGCAACTTGTGTTTCTGGGATGGTTATTGGAATTTTCAGACTTTGTTTTAACAGTCTGACTTATCAAGGGACGAAGGTTATGTGATCCTGGAGTTGGTTTTAAAAGCTCTGAAACACCTACAAACAGTGGTTGTTCAAGGCATGCATCCAGCACTGTGTTCTTCTCATCAGACAACATGTGGCAGATTTCCCATAGAAGAGACAAGGGAAGTGCCAAACCAGGAGGATTGAAACTGGAGTGATCTTATAGGATCATGATCACTTGTGCCCTTTTTTCCAGTGTGGTGATGTGCTGTGGTTATTTAATTGGTTATAGTGGTCCCAAGGAACTTGAGCGACTCAATCATAACCGCAGCTGTTACACCTATTTTCTAGAAGAGGTGGGTTACTTTTCAAGTAACCCACTTTGTCCCTTGAGAGGTCCTCAGGTCCTCTACCTTTGGACAGAATTGTTTCTCTGTGAAAGCTGCAGGGATGTGGAATGTGTTGCCATTAACTGTTCGTGAGAGTAATACCTTGCAACAGTTTAAACTTAATTTGAAGAAGTGGTTGAAAGACGGTCAGATTTGTGAACATTAACACAAAATTGGTTAATTGGGGTATTTTTAAAAATGTAAGAAGGTAATATTAAAAGAAAAGAAAGAAATGAGAATTATACTGTAAATGTTGCAATTTCATGTTTGTTGAGGTGATCCTTTTGCTGCTCGTTTTACCTCTTGTTAATTTATTTATTTGTTTATTTGACAGGGACATTGCACAACAAATGTGTTACACAAGACAGAGATAGCTTTATGATGAGCTAATTTTCATCTGCAGTGCCTGGGCAGAGGCAAAATGACAGCAGGTTTATACAGTACAAAGAGCATTCTTACTAATGAATTCATTTAAATACAGATGCCGTGAGGCACTCTAGTGCTCATATGGAATTTAACAGGTTTTAGCCCAGGTGTTTGTGATCCACTGACACAAAGATGGTGTTATATTTACTTGTCTCAGAGCCAAAGTTCACAAATTGCATTCTGATGTATTTGCCAAGTGTAGCAGAGGTGTAGCACTGTGCCCCTTAGAAGCAAGTAAAAACCTTAAAAAAAAGTAATACATGACATCGGCCTTTATTGTCGATGAGGCATATTTGATACTGTTTTAACATGTATACATTGCCTATCTTCGTCGTCGGTTAGGAACCTGGGTGTGCTCTTTGATACCAACCTTTCTTTTGAAAGCTACGTGTCTAGTATCTGTAAAACTGCATTTTTCCATCTTAAAAATATATCTAAAATACGCCATATGCTCTCATTGGGAAATGCGGAACAATTAGTCCATGCGTTCATGACCTCAAGGCTAGATCATTGTAATGCTCTACTGGGTGGTTGCCCTGCACGCTTAATAAATAAACTACAGCTAGTTCAAAACGCCGCAGCTCGAGTTCTTACCAGAACCAGGAAATATGACCATATTAGCCCGGTTCTGTCAACACTGCATTGGCTCCCTATTAAACATCGTATAAATTTTAAAATATTGTTGATTACCTACAAAGCACTAAATGGTTTAGCTCCGCAGTAGCTCCGAGCTCTTAATGTATTATAGTCCTTCACGTCTATTGCGATCTCAAAATTCCGGCCAGTTGATAATACCTAGAATATCTAAATCGACTGCAGGCGGTAGATCCTTTTCCTATTTAGCACCAAAACTTTGGAACAGTCTTCCTACCATTGTCCGGGAAGCAGACACACTCTGTCAGTTCAAAGCTAGACTAAAAACACATCTCTTTGACCTAGCATACACATAACACACTATAGACTTCTATAAATTCAATGTTAGGCTGCATAGATTAGGTCAGCCGGAACTGGGAACACTTCCCTTAAATCTTGATGTACTCGCTACATCATAAGAAGAATGGCATCTACGCTAATATTAGTGTCTTTGTTTATCCCGAGGTTTTCCCGCAGCCTGCCGGATCTAGGCCGTGTCCAGATCTGACGAAGGAGATCCGCCTGGACCCGATGACAATGCAGTGCTGAAGTGTCCACTATCCTCTCCCTATGGAGGATCCCTTTCCCACTCTACAGATGAAGCGTTGTGAATTCTGGCTCGCATACCCCGAAGTGATAAAATAAAACAAAATTCTGTATCAAAATTTATAGGCAAGAAAAGTAGTTTGTTTAGGCTGGGTTGTATGAATTATAAACCTGCGCACATATTTTAAAAAGCACATAACTATAGAATCAATTCTGAATGAGCATGTGAACGCCGTCAGTGTTAATCACAGGCTCGCGTTTAAAAATCTGATCATTTCGACGGAGGTGAATCAATCAAAGTTAACTTTAGCTGGAAATAACATTATTCAAGAACCGCTATAATGCCAAAACAATCTGTTACCTTAAATTATATCTTTATCTCTGTAAAGCTGCTTTGAAACAATCCATTGTTAAAAGCGCTATATAAATGAAGATGACTTGACTTGACCTACATTTAAATTCATAAAATATATATGAATATATGTATATGAATATATATATATGAACATATATATGAATATATATATACTGTATATTAAAAGTAAAAACTAAAAATTTAAAAAGTAATTCAAGTGTAATCAACCGACCTGTTATCCAATTTCCACCGTATTAGCATGGTTCTCGTGCCTGAGATGAACTCGCGTTCTGCGGGTGAACTTCTAACTTTAGTCCGCCGTCCTGCGTTTCACTAAAGATGCTGCGACGCGACTGATCCCATAACCTGCCAATAAACAAACAGTGCACAGTTCTGAGGTTATTATATCATCTTCTAAATTAATTATATTCATTATCTTTAGAAAGTCGTATGTTTTATGCATGCAAGGCATCATGCATTTCAACTTACCCAATTTCTAAAGAGTGTGTTAAATATATAAATAATATTGATTTGAATTAAGGAATATTTGTGGTTCTTGAAACAGATAAATTTAATTCTCCATTCTCAAATATTTTGATAGAAAATTCACAAATATATTAAGTTTAGGCTATTATAAATAAATATTTTTTTTAGTGTAAAAAACATAAATATAACTGTACATTTTAGACTAAATTAACTGTTGGGTTTTTAGTCAACTATTTTGGTATGTTTAACTCAAACAATCAATTAAATGATATTCAGAGATTTTATTAAGTTAATAAAGTTAATTGTTACTGTGATATTTACTAAGCCACAAATTATTTTTTTAGAGGTAAGGGAATGGGACATGACACCACGCACCACAAGTGAATAGATAGATAGATAGATAGATAGATAGATAGATAGATAGATAGATAGATAGATAGATAGATAGATATGATAGATATGACCATACTTCCCCAGTTGATCACATTATAATACAATTTTTCTGGAATGTTATGTTTAAATAAAAATGAGGTATTATCTGATTAAAAATGCACAAATTTTCATTTTCAGAACAGAAGCCCGAACACTGGATAAAGCCAAGTTTAAAATGATCATTTCGTTGACATATTAGAATTAAAGTTTTTACAGAGAGGATGTAATATATTTTTATCACTATACAAATCAGAAAATACCGCCAACAGCCAGAAAAAAAAATGTCTTTAGCATTAAATCAAGCTACATTTATGAACAAACCCCTCTGTAAAAACCTTCAGAATATAGATATGAATAAAACGTACTCGGTTACTAACGTAACCTCGGTTCTCTCTAGAAGAGGGAACAAGTACTGCGTAATATCTTACGCTAGGGGAAAACCTCTTTTCCACGAGATATTGAAGCCAAAAACTATCCTTAATTTTTAATTAATGTAAAACGCGTTGCGGCAGCATGCAGACATAGGCAAGACAGCTCGTGTGCCTATTGGCTGTCCTGCGGCAACTGCAGCAGCCTATCGAGAGAGGCCCTTGGTGACGTCAGATCCAAGGGGGGCGCTTCGCGCCCACTATGTCACCTCCCGCCAAAGCGGGTGTGGCCTGGGCCCATAAATATAGCTCGATGGGCTGATATAATCTGGTTTTTCATCGCCGAAGCGAACCAGAGCGTGTTGCAGGCACGGCAAAGATATGCAGTACTCGTTCCCTCTTCTAGAGAGAACCGAGGTTACGTTAGTAACCGAGTACGTTCTCTTACGAGAGGTTCTCTCGTACTGCGTAATATCTTACGCTAGGGGAACACAATGTAAAACGCTGTGCGTGCTGGGATCCAACACCAAAGTCCCAAGGGCAGGTGTCCGGGGCTCATGTAGTGCATAATCACCAAGGACTCACAAAGAGTCTGAGAAGAGAGGCTAGAAGCGTCATTCCCAATAAGTTAGCATCCTAGGGGAGCTAATCACATCAAAAGTGTTTCACACAGTCAGGGTGAAAATGTTCGGCCTGAACTGGGTAATGGTATGGGTCTTACTTTTGCCCATGGAGTTATTTTATTGATCAGCGAGCGGTGCTCAAGCGGTTGTAGTATACTGAGCCGAAGCAACGGAGCAGACAATACTGATTTTTAGACCGAAAGTAGTTTAGCCTGTAAGGCGGGAACCTCTAGGTTATAAAACCGTATAAATGTAGACAGGGAGGCCCAGCCTGCTGCCATACAGATATCCTGCAAGGTAACCCCGCTAGACCAAGCCCACGATGAGGCCATGCCTCTTGTGGAGTGTGCTCTAACACCTAAAGGACACTTCAAGCCTTTAGATGTGTATGCCAGCGCTATGTCATCAACTATCCATCTGGATAGGCTCTGTTTCGATGTGGCTAGTCCGTTAGCACGTCCGCTGAACGAAACGAAGAGCTGCTCAGTCTGTCTGAAAACAGACGAGCGAGACACATAAGCTCTTAATGCCCTGACTGGGCAAAGGAAGCTCGCGTCCTTTTCCCCGTTGTAACCCGGCAGGGCAGACAGGGAAATAACCTGAGCCCTGAACGGTGTGTTGAGAGATTTAGGCACCTATCCGTGTCTTGGTTTGAGTATGACTTTCGAGTCATTTGGTCCAAATTCCATACACGTGGCACTTACTGAGAGCGCTTGAAAATCCCCTATGCGCTTCACTGAAGCAAGAACCATAAGAAACACTTTCTTGATCGACAGATGTTTCATGTCTGACAAATAGATTGGCTCAAACGGGGCACCTTTCATGGCTTCCAAAACCGTGGAAAGGTCCCACATGGGGACTGAGGGGGGTCTGGGGGGATTCAGCCTGTTAGCTCCCTAAGGAAGCAGCTGACCAGATCGTTCTTCCCCAGTGACTAGCCAGTCACGGGTTTTGTAAACGCTTCTATGACCACCACATAAACTTTGAGCGTGGATGGGGTTCTGCCCTTATCCAGTAGCTCTTGAAGGAAGGAGAGAACTTCCGTAACCCCTGCAGTCTAGGGGTGAAAAGCCTCGAGCTTTGCACCTGCCAGAAAACACAGACCATTTTGAGGAATAGAGTTGTCTAGTAGACGGGGCTCTAGCCTGCGTGAACGTATTTAACACTGCCGAATGTCTCCATTCTTAACTGGCGTTTCACGAGCCCTTTGTTCAGCTGTCTTAGATCTAGAATGGGTCTGAGACCCCCGTCTTTGAGATTTGTTTTCATGATAATCGAATGTAAAGAGTTGTAAAAATGTAACTGTTTAGTGTATAACGCTAGTATATAGGGCATAGAGTAATGAAAAAAAAAAATCGCTAGTTAATACCACTAACAAGGCTCAAAATATCCCCACACTAACACGGTGTGAATAACTTTGTAAGTGTACAGCCAGTTTAATAAGAAGATATTTTATAAAGACAGTCCACTTCATGTATACAGGCACGAGCCATATTTGGAAAACAGTCTCGACCAGTCAAACCATGAACGCCGTTCATACAGTTCAGAAGTTCGCTGAACTTTATACAGTTCTGCTCACTTAGCACGGCGTTCGTGGTTCGACTTGTCGAGACTGTTTTCCAAAGATGGCTTCTGCTTGTATACGCGTCTGTCTGTCTGAATGAAGACATGTGGATGGAAAATAGCCCAAAATCTCAAAATTGACCTGTGCATGAAAAAAACAATGGTTTTGCCTGTATCACATTGGCATAAAGTAGGAGAGTAGTACCAAGTACAAATGTAGGTGTTCTTTCTAACAATACTGATGTCAAACATGTTTATTTGGAACATTTCGAAAACACACATACACCACAACAGTATCATTTATACATTTTGTAGTCCAGTTCAAACATTTAACAAATCACATTTTAAATACTGTATTGCAATCCCATTTAAGCATTTGGCAAACACTTTAGGCCTAAGTGAAATACACTGATTGCACTCCCTGGGAATCGAACCTATGACCTATTTAGGTCAATGTTAAACTATCATCCATCAGTTTAGAAGCACTTGAACTCCTTTGTCTGGTTTCATTATCCATAACGGTCAAAACTAAGTGCTGAATCCAGTTTAAGTCAAAAAGGAAACCAAGCTTACATACAGAATAATATCTCTGTTTTGCCGATAGATAGTTTTTACCATAGCTCTTTTTTTCATACATGTATAAAATTGTGTTGTGCGCAGCTCTCTTTAAAGAGAGCATTGCCTATTCATCTGATGTAAGTATGAGATGCATTAATGAAACTGTAATATGATCCACAAAATAAACTAAAATTAATAATTAATATAAAACAAAATTTCAAATGAAATATTTTAGAGTAACAGCATACATTCTTGCTGTCCACCACCTAAGAACACTCTGTATCACTGGTTTTAGAAACACTGAAGCTATAAGCTTAGGGACAGATTTATAGATTAGAATAGATTTATACATAAACACAGCTGGTGTCGTCTTATCAGGCCTTGCAGCTCATGTTTTGTCTTTTGAGAAGTATATGGACAGTATCCTCTTTGATATAGCCTAAATGAAGTAGACATTTTGAGAGAGATAGGTGAAGTGACAAGGATGAGGTGTGAGTTTGTACAGTAAATCTGTTTCATGTGTGATAGCAATTGGAGGTTCATGCATAATTTTAGATATATTGTAGGTAAGCTGTAGTGGTTTGAACCAATTGATTGCTAAGGGCATTATTGCATGAAACATTGAGCATAATATAAGATACTTAAGGCATATTTTTTGAGTAACACTTTCCTCACCTGACCGATCTGATTATCTATTTTTTTTCTCCCAGCACAGACAGAAAATTTGAAACATAACCACAATGGTGTGAAGAAGCATCCAGTGTTACACTGTAAAAAATGTTATTATCAATAAGTTATGACAACATATGTGTTTACATTGCTTTATCTCATCAAAATAAATGTTTAAGTCAGTTTAATGTAATTTAAGTTGAAATGGCTGAAACATCTCAGTTGATTGTACTTAATTTAAGGCAGCAACTTTTTATTTACAGTGATATGATCAAATGTATTTGTATCTTATATTTCAGATTCAGACATTTCACCCTTAAATCAGTTCATCTTTGAAAACCAAGGTTGTGCGGCAATCAACGAGCATTTCCACACAGCATTTTGAAAATTAACATTGAAGGAAGTCAAGAAGAGGAAAATGATATGGTTAGTGTTGCAATGTGTTAGCAGGGATGTGACTGATAGGAGAGGGGACTGAGATGTTTAAGGGCTGGGTAAGAGTGATAATGTTTCCAGCTGCTAGAAAATAGCTGGTGCAAGCTTTTGGAAAAAATCGTCTGTGCCCATTGGGGCGGGAGAAGTTCTTTCAGTTAAATGTTATTTTAAAGGCTTTTGTTTGTCTTTATTCAAGGTGATCGTTTAGAACATCTACTTCGGGGAGGGGGTGTGATGAATGCTTTGCCTTCCCTTCAATCAAGGTTTCCAAATGAACTCGTTTTACAACATTCTCCCTGCACATTCTCCCTCTTTCTGCCATACACTAAATCTTTTTGTTTTGTTGTGTTTGATTTAAAAATCATCTTCTCTAATCCCATTGGGTTTATTTGGACTCTCTGGCACACAGAATTTGAAAACTCATGTTCAAGTTTGTTTATGTATAATAACCAGAATCAGAAACCAAAATTGTTTTGTTGAGTTGTGAGTTGGTTTGTGTGTGTTCATCTCTGTCATTATTCCTATTTGCATTTTGAATGAGCGTCATAGTGTTCTGATACCTAGAGCTGTCAACATAATTGATGTTTCCATACTCCTCATTTTGAGGGTTGTTGAAGTGGCACGTTGCTGAGGTTATGCAACCACACGACCACTGCTGCTCTGTTGCACAATTCAGTCAATTGTTAAAGCAGACATAAAAAAAACAATAAAAAAAAAAAACATAGGTGCACATTAGACACTAGACTGACCCTAAGGACATCGTTCTAAAAGCATTTAAAAACATTCCATTTTTATTGGGATTTTGTAGCCTTGTGTTTTTTCATCAGTCCTATTTTGATTTTGTTATTTGTTGAAATGAGAGGGATTATTGCAATAAACATGTTTGTGCAAACAAAGAGCAGCGATGTTGCCAAAACTCTTCATTGCCACCACCAATTCATTAATACTTTTTCATTCATCTTCAGAAAGCTTTTGCAAATTGCATGGGAAATTAGTACAAATTTGTAGACTATAGAAATATCAGTGTTTTCCATTCACTTCAGGAATAATAGGAAAGTAGGAAATGAAACAGGAATAGAAAATGAGTGGTGTTTTATTTACAGTCCTTATGTTCCATCCTCCACAAGTCAAAAGTGAGACTGACATCATCAGAATAATACAGAACAAAAATTAGCTACAGTTCTTTCAGTGTCTGATTGTGTCTGATTTAAAAAGGTACAAATGTGTTATCATGACAGACAGTGGTGTTGAGTGAAGGTTTAAAAAGTCACACACACACGCACACACGCACACACACACACACACAAACTCATCTGTTGTTAGAAGCAGTATCAAACCATAGCACACTTCCTGTATCCCAGGTGGGCTGGAATTCTCAAGGTATGTACGCTGACTTTTTTTTAACTTGCAGTTGGCAGTCTTGATCTTGTGGGCAGAAGGCACACATGAAAACTGTCTGGTTCATATAGAGGACCAGTGAGCACCGAAGGTTCATTATTGCACACATTAGGGAGGACTCAAATCCGAGATAGAAACGAGGTAAAAGAAAAAAGAGAAATGTAGTGTGATGTAAAGAAGTGACTGGAACTATATGAGTGATATAATATAGACAGTGATATAAATGGAATGAAAGAGAGAAAAAAGGGAGGCATTGAAGGGGACGATTCATAATTTGTAAAAAAAATGTACAGCAATATCGGAGGTTAACCACCAAACCATGTATATACTGTGTAGCTACTGAATGTACTGTGTCCTCTCTTCAATAAAGAAATTCTCTTCACAATGCTCTTATGCACTTGCAGGATAATTATAGGTACTGCCTCACATCTTTTTTTTCTTTCTGTATCCATTCTTGATAGGACATCTCAAGTAAGAAATGATGGTAACACTTTACAATAAGGTTCAGTTCGTTAACAGAGGTCTCAGATACTAGTATATGTTTTAGATTTCAGTTAATGTTAGTAAATTATAAATTATATAAATAACATTATTTTGATTAATTAACATTGAAAAATAGTATATTTATAAATTGCATTAAGAAGTTAAAATAATCTATTTCCATTATGTGATATTATGTACTGTAGATGTTTTGTAAGACTAGATTCTATTTATTTCTGATTCTTATTGCATATGCATTTTAATGAGTACATTGATTGTTATAGTGTAACTGTAATTGTTAACTGTTAGTGCCCATTTGCAGATACTTGCAGAGAAACTGAAAATGGGATACCATTAATTTAGTGCTGTGGCAACAAAACTGTGGCAATTTAAATCAAAATCTTTTCTGAAATGTACAAAATATCACTTTTTTTTGCCCCCACAGGTGACTCAAACTTCCTCTATTACTTTGATTGTGAGAATTTGATTTGTGAAATTCCTTTGAAATGTCCAAACAACCAATGTCCAAAAACAATATATTCTCCCATGAATCTCTTACTGCAAGAAGTTTATGCAAAGGCAGAGCCACTGATATTATTACCATGCTCTGTGATCCACTGAACCCTCTTAATACTGGAGTCAGTCCTAAGGGGAAATCAGCAAGCGTTATATATATATATATATATATATATATATATATATATATATATATATATATATATATATATATATAACGCTTGCTGATATATATACACTATCTTTCCGTCAATCTAGCCGTTCTCAATGGCCTTGAACTCACATGATCCTTCTACTAATCTCAAATGTTCAATTCTGGTCTGATCAGCCCTGCAAGAACACAAAACTGGATGGTAGATGAAAGGTGGATGACGCAAGCAAACTATGAAAAGCAATGCTCCACAATTGCTTGGTTTTGATTCAAAGTGACACCCCAAGGCGACATTCACCTTGAATACATACAGTCATGTTTGAAAAATGTAAAACCAAGGGGTGAATAGTCCAAGCTTTTAGCAAATCAATTTATGCTTGAATTTAAAAAGTGGTTAATGGGGTATTGTATTGAAGAATTTGTCTCATCCCTTCTCTATCTTTTGTTTTTGTCCTCTACGTCTGTCTGTGAAACAACTCACTCCACTGTTGTAAATGTGTCTTAAGGAAGATCAGGATGTTGCCATGGAGACACCTTATGTTTTACCTCATATTTAACAGACTGAAGGCTTGAGACTGAACCTGAACACACCAAAATAAATATGTATAGACAAAAACATATTTCAGTTAGGTTTATGTTTGAAATAACCACAGAATAACAGGGGAATTACATTTTTTCCAATATAATAAAGCCCATCCTCACTTTGATATTCATTTGAAAGCTCTAGTAAGTATACACTCCAAAAAGAAAAAACTAAAGACTGCCTTATGAAAATTTAAAACTTATAACTGGTTTTGACAATGCATGCATTCTAGAAAACAGAGACTGTATTGATAAAAAGAAGTAGCCTGATCTGCCTAAAATATACTGAGTTAGTAAATATGACGCTTTGTGTGAGTCTTTAGCGCCTTCCTCTGTCAAATCTGCGTATGACAAGTAAAATGTAAGTAAAAGAGCTTGTGTTCTCCAGGAAAGTAATTCATCTTGCACTTGTACCCATTTGCTAATTTCTAACACAATGAAAAATGAATGAATAAATATCTACCTGTTACGGTGTATATTTTGCAGAATCTTTCTGAAAAAAAACTGAAATTAAATGTTGGCTATAATTAAAAACCCACTATAACATGATATGTTGTGTGAATTTATTGAACTATTACAGACATTCTATAAAAGCAATAAGCCTCTCATAGCATTATTTTGACCACAATGATGGTTTTAAGATGGTTTTAACATCATTCTTGAGTGGCTGTGGTAGCTATATTGATTTGTTATAGCTGCTGTTTAGTAATGTTGAGGGATTTACTTTTTTGTGTTTAGTTGGAAGCCAGAATCTGATCCACCCAGTCGCGGAGCTCAGTGACACGGGCGTACACACCAGGTATACTGGTGTCACAACGACTGCTTCCCCAGGACACTATACCCACCAGTGTCCAGACATCACCCTTCTGACACACCAGAGGACCACCAGAGTCACCCTAAACAGACAGACGGTCAAGAGAGTTATGGTGAGAGAGTTATATAGAGAGAAATTGAGGAAGTGAGGAAGAGAAGATAGTCTTACCATGCAAGAGGAGGCACCAGCAGCACCAGCACAAATCATGACATCATGGATGTTGCTTCCCCAGTAGCTCTTACAGTCCTGGTTGGACAACAGAGGCAAAGCAACCTGCTGGAGCTCATTAGGGGTGAACAGAGCTACACGGAGAGAGAGAGAGAGAGAGAGAGAGAGAGAGAGAGAGAGAGAGAGAGAGAGAGAGAGATGAGAGAGAGAGAGTGAGAGAGAGAGAGAGAGAGAGAGAGAGTGAGAGAGAGAGAGAGAGAGAGAGAGAGAGAGAGAGAGAGGAGA
Organism: Tiaroga cobitis; assembly: GCA_030578255.1. Classification (NCBI taxonomy): domain Eukaryota; kingdom Metazoa; phylum Chordata; class Actinopteri; order Cypriniformes; family Leuciscidae; genus Tiaroga; species Tiaroga cobitis. The sequence continues at coordinate 24,595,719 of CM060597.1, forward strand.
GAGAGAGAGAGAGAGAGAGAGAGAGAGAGAGAGAGAGATCATAAAACATGTTGCAAATATATTATAAACATGTATGCAACCATTCAAAAGTTTGGGGTCAGTAAGATTTTCTTTCTTTTCTTTTGAAGTAATTAATACTACTTCAGCAAGGACACGTTGGTCAAAAGTGACAGTAAAGACATTTATAATGTCACGAAAAATTTCTATTTCAAATGCTGTTAGTTTGAACTTCCTATTCAGCAAAGAATCCTGAAAAGTTTGTATCATGGTTTTCACCAAAATATTAATCAGCACAACTGTTTTGCTAGCTTTGCCATCACAGGAATAAATTACATTTTAAAATATATTAAATGAGAAAACAGTTATTTTCAATTGTAATTGTATTTCCCAATATTATGTATTTTTGATTCAATTGTGACCTTGGTGAATGGTACTTTTGAATGGTAATGTAATTAGAGATCAATTGGCATATCTATTATTAGCATTATATCAATTATATAACCATTATAGAATAATAATAATATATTTCAATAATATAATGATGTATTATTTGTATTATTATTTTGATGTAGAAATATATTCTAAATATTCTAATTCATTAGACTTGAATGAATATTACATTTTTAAAGATGTTTCTATTGATCTAGAAAGAAAGCAAGTATGTATTATAGACTGTGATGTTATAGATAACCAACCATTGTGTTTGGTCACTCCCCAGCCAGAAGTCACACAGGTCATGCCAGGAGCAAATTCGTCTGAAGTCTCAGCAAGACAAACAGGAGACACATGGGCATTCAGTGAGACGGGGGAGGTCAGCTTGATCAAGGCAATGTCATTCTCGATGGTATTGGAGTTCCACTGAGGGTGGGTGAACACCTGTAATTGTGATTAAATCATAAATCCCATGTCAAAACACAGAAAAATCAGTAAATAAATAATGAGGAGAGATAAACATAAATGGGGATATATACAGAGCAGCCTAAAGGCTTAGTATACCTAAAAAGCATTGTCATGATGCATTATCATGTTGAATGATTATTAAGTGGACATTTAAGTGTCCAGCTCTTGCGTGTTATTGAGGACATTTGAAGTTTTAAGCCTCACTTTTGACACTTTCATCGTCTGCGTGTCCTCCTGAGTGTTGCCGCTTCCTTTGTTATGCTCTCCCAGGATCACACGGTGACTAGTTCTGGAGATAAGCAAGAGAGGTTTATTAATCCACGTCTATCCCAGGATTCATGCATAGTTAACGTAAATGATTTAACTATGATTAGACTAAGTTAGTCTCACCTCACACCACAGTGAGCAGCAGTCACAACCCAGTACTCACTGATCAGAGAGCCACCGCAGAAGTGCCAGCCAATAAAGTCCTGTAATTTAAACAACACAATGGCAAACGAAAGAGAGAGAGAGAGAGAGAGAGAGAGACGAGAGAGAGAGAGAGAGAGAGAGAGAGAGAGAGAGAGAGAGAGAGAGAGAGAGAGAGAAATTACACTTTGTATAAACTGTGTAGTATAATCTACCATTTGCTATAATACTAACATTATACCTGCAAGGAGACCTGCCAGGGCCAGGAGTGAGGCCGCGCCTCTTCACCATTCACAATGCGGGCATAGCCACTGACAACAGGAGGAATGGCAGGAACACCACAGCCTAAAGAAAAAGGAAGAACAAGAGATCAAAGAAGAATGAAAATGTAATGAAATTTGATAGTATAATATATATAGGCCAATTGACCAATGTTTTCGTAAATGCAAACAATACATTTTTTAACATATAGGGTGCTGATGACTATACTGATCTTTTCAGTAACTATGAGTATGACCGTAAAAAAAAAAAAAAAAAAAGTCCTCACCATAGGCTGCACTAATGAAGGCAACACAGGACAGCAGCCACAGGAAAGACATTGTGCAGAAGACAGCATTATTGACAGCAGAAAGTCCTATTTAACACCAAACCATGATTTCACACATACCAATAAGGGCATGGCAACCTGATGTCATGGTCAAAAATTAACCCTGAGAGTCTGCATCAGCTGGTCTTCACCTGTGCTGAATCCCATGATTTTACCCAACAGTACTTGAACATTGCCATGGTTAACATGCAAAGTACAGTGCATTTTCGCATAAACCAGGTAGCTTAATAAATGTGCTATAAAACACTTCTGTTTGATTGATTTTAAATAATTTAATTAATTTAAAATGTTTTATTTGTTGATCGGGTTTGCTTTTTAGGAAAATATTAATTAAAAAACATAAACAACTAAATATGTTGCCAACTAATCCTTCACTGGAAGGTTCACATTTAATTTGACTCTCTTTTTTGAAATAAGAATCGTGTCATCATCTACTCTCATGACCCTGTATGGCTTTCTTTCTTCTTTAGAACACAAACAAATTTATATTTTGCGAATTGTTTTTTTTTTTTTTTACATTGAACTTAATGGTAACCAAAACGGTTTGGTTAATATTTTTGTTTGGCAAAAGCATTAGTATAACTTCTTATTCATAGATTCCATTACAAAAAGACATTTGCAACTGAAGAATAAAAATAAATAAAAAAACAATAATAAACAAACAAACAAACAATTTGAACTAAATACTGAATTGTTATATTATTTTTATAATTACATAGTATACATTTAATTATATTATTTATGTTATATCATACATTATTTATATACATTTTGGAAAAAAAAATATATAATGTTATTTAATTATATTAGTTATATTATTTATTTAGATAATTATCAAAAATAATTCTTCAAATATGGATTTTGTTTTGCAAATTAATAATCACAGAACATATTATAGAAGTGGTAATAAAGATGAAGGGGACTAGGGATTTTTCAGGCATCTGGAAAATTCAGATAATTAAAAAAGTTCATATTATTTAATGATAAGTTAACAGTTTATATGATGCCTTTAAATGGGGTTTCTGGAATACTTACAATATTGATCATTTAACTATTAATTATTATTATAATTAAAGCTGCAAGCAGCATTTAGCGGTGTTCAAGCAGTTAAGGCCTTTAAGGCCGTTAAGCACAAAAGCATCAAAAAGCATTTACAGCCAATACAGTCAATTTACCATATATGTATGGTTTTAAAGCTTTTTAACAGTTATAGCACCACCTATGGTCCGATCTCCATAAAATTTTGCATGCCTGTTCATGATGGTGTGTCACATATGGAAACCAATTTTTGTGAAGTTCTGAGTTTTTATTTATGATTTATAGGCTTTTGAGTGTATTTTGACACGCCCCCTTTTCTAAACGACCCTGTTACAGTAAACCAAAGGGCAAAGTTCAACTTTTTTTTGATAATTATTGATCTAGAGTCCAGAGAATTGTCCTAGACTGGTCTGGTTCCGATCGGGCGAAAAAACAGGGACTAGGTCGCGAAAGTAGGTTTTGGACAAAATTGGACATAGCAGAACATTTTTCTGGCCTAAATCGATTTTGGAGATATACAATTTAGTACTTTTGGTTGCTGTAGCGCCACCTATGGGCCAATCGGGGTCATACTCTGATAGGTTCTCCCCAAACTGAGGCCCTACCACTTGGCCAGGTTTCAAGTCTCTAGGCCTTACGGTTTGGGCTGCACGATGCGTTTTAGGTTTGTTTTTTTTTTTTCAAATAGCAATTACAATAGGTTTTCAGCACTTCGTGCTTGAACACCTAATAACTCAAAGTAAATGTGTCAGCAAATTTATGTTGCAAAATATGTAAATGTGTGGGAAGGACTGGTATATAAACCCTCAAACGTTGGTGAGACTATTCACAATCTATTCACATTTTGGAATATTGATTTTAGGTATATCAGTGCAAAGTAAATTGGTTTCAGTATGTAAATAATGTAATTATGTACATTTACAGTAGCCTACATGCAGCTGAACTGATGAACATACGCGGAATAGGTTGCCTAAATAGACATGAGCTGGGAATCAGTGCAGATGTGGACACAGAGGCCTTGAAACCAGGAACACGGCATTATCAGTGCGTATGAAAATATAGCTATTCAGGTCAGGGTTATTGCAGTCAACACAATGACTTTTGAAAAATGTATGTTATGCAACAAAAAAATAGAAGAGTAAAATTAAAAAATTCATTCAATAAACTTATTTGATAAATGCAAAATATGAAATCCTCTAATTAAACTTACAGGAAGCTTTTGTGCAGTCTATTTAACAGAGAATATTACACAAAATAAGAAAAAAAAAATAACAGCTCACATGTGAAATATGCCATAGCCATTTTCACCACGCAGGTATCATTAACTATATTCATTCATATAACATGGAGGTTATCACTTTTCTGAGTACAGCTTTCCTAAGAAATGTTTTGCATGAAACTGAGAAATTTAAGTTAATATTAGAGCAGTTTTCAATCATTGTGAAACTGAGAGAATTAACAGCATTCATTTAATATAACCTGCATGTTACTGTTTATGAATGCCAATAATTCGCAAAAATTTTCAATCATTGTGAATCAGTGAAAGTTAAAGGCATTCTTTCATGGGTAATTGGGTAGTATTTTTGTAGCTCCAACAGTATTGCGCAGCAAGGTGTTAGAAACGCCACGGTTAAGGGTTTAACAACCAGGGGACGCACAAACTGATAAAATGATTACTTTCAAAGCAGTTTAAGTCTGTCAAATGCATAAATACAAATGTAATTCAATAATGAACGATTTACAGCCGATTTAAAGCAACCAGAAGGAGGGGGCATTATCTTTTGCAGGGGTGGAAAAAACTCTCTCTTGCAAGGTGCACAATATCCCACAGTGGAGCGATAAGACGTCCAGCAAATGAATGAGGACTGAATATATAAAGCCCTCAGAGGAGCAGACAATATTCAAGTGCAGCAATGGCCTTCTTGTGGATCCTCTCCTGTCTCGCCTTCTTTGGTGCAGCCTATGGTACAATCCTGTTTTTCTTCAAATAAGAGACCATTATCCACAAGCTTTTTAAATAGTGCTCAGGATGTATGAATCTGTTAAATTTCTATCGTGCAATTTTTGATCTGTTAGGCTGTGGTGTTCCTGCCGTTCCCCCTGTTATCACTGGCTACGCCAGGATTGTGAATGGTGAGGAGGCACGGCCTCACTCCTGGCCCTGGCAGGTGTCTCTGCAGGTAAAACTGGTGTGAATAACAATGCCTTTTTAATGCTAACTCAAAAAACTTTATCATTTATTTCATCATTTTACATTTTTTTTTACAGGACTCCACTGGCTTCCACTTCTGCGGTGGCTCCCTGATCAACGAGTTGTGGGTTGTGACTGCTGCTCACTGCAATGTCAGGTAAGACAGTATTAAACAGTAAACCTTAATGCGGATCAATGGGGAATAAGTTTTTCAGTTATCATTATATTTCATATGGTATTTATAGCATATTGTCCTGATTTTGGGTTAAACCATTTTGATTATCTATATATATTTTTACAGGACCTCTCACAGCGTCGTCCTGGGTGAGCATGATCGTTCATCCAATGCTGAGGCCATTCAGACCATTGCCGTTGGAAAGGTGTGTAGACCCTCAATATCTATTTTATTGAGTATCGAGTATCGAGTAATTTCCTGCAGAATTCACTTTTTGCCAGTGGGAAGCCCCCGTCCAAATTCAATACATAAATATGAAGCACAATTGCTTCATTTATTAAAAATATATACCTACAGTGGAATGGAAAACATTCTTCATGCATTTGACATCACTGAAAATAATCAAAACTACTATTCAGGACTACCTCTATCAGTGTAACAAATTTCATGGTTTAACTAAGGTTCAAAGGGATGCCCGTTCGAGAAAAAAAAAAAAAAAATTTATATTGTTAAAATAATAACAAAATAACTATTACATTAGTGGCTACATCATTCAGTGCTTAATGGCCCCTAATAACGACAACTTGCAGTTCATTAAATGAGTCCGTTGTTGATTCACTAATGGATCTGGGGTGCGTTTCCCAAAGCCAACTACCCAGCAAGCAATAGCCGTCATTTCACCATCTCGGTTAGACCCGATAGAGTCCGGATATGAGTAACCCACTTCTAGCCAAAATAACCCTGAATTTGATTACATGTAGTTTTTTTCCAAAATAACTTGCGAGATGTATGATATTCCATCATGTAAGCAAAGTCAACAGTTATTACAAGGTGTTTGGTTTCATGTCTTTGACATGTTGTATGCGTAGCCTGTGTGTCTATTCCTGGGCTATGGTTAGATGTCTATTAAATTTTCAGCCCAATTTTTTTTTTTCTCTATCGCCATTATATTGCATCACATTCAATACAGATTGCAAACATACACTCACAACCTAGGTAATAGTATTTTTCTAGTAGTATTTTCATAGAAACCTGAAGAGAGCGTTTCCACTGATTGCTACCTTAAAGGTGCTCTAAAGGCTCTAAAGGTGCTCTAAGCGTTTTTTAGGCCAAAAAATGTCAAGCGTTTTTTAGGCCAAAACATTTTTTGTCACATACAGCAACCATCTCCTCACTATCCACTAGCTGCCTGTCCCATGAACACACTGTAAAAAAACACGGTCTCTGCAGACACCCCAGGCTCCACAAATGGCAACAAAAACAAACTCCGGCAACCCGCTCCACGAAACATAACAAACTGTTCCAGCCAATAACCGACAAGAAGGACTTGGGGGCGGGGTTTGGGGGGTTAGTGCGCGGATGAGGAGGAGGGAGGGTCTAGCTAGCCTCCTTTTGTTTGACAATACTTTAAACGTCAACAAGAAGTGACGTCACCCGACATCGCTTAGAGCACCTTTAAAATTGGAATGCTAACATGTCTGTATCCTCTTCCCAAAGTCCATCAAGCACCCTAACTACAGCAGCTTCACCATCAACAACGACATCCTCCTGATCAAGCTGGCCACTCCTGCTCAGATCAACACTCACGTGTCTCCTGTGTGTCTCGCTGAAACCAGTGACAACTTCCCTGGCGGCATGAAGTGTGTGACCTCTGGATGGGGCCTGACCAGGTACAATGGTGAGTTTCAGAATCTCTTTTCATTTCAGCATTTTTATAATTTTAGCATATATTTAAAAAAATATTTACATTTACAATGATGAAACTTTTATTTTATTTTTAATATATATTATAGCATTTGTTCAGCTTTTATGGTTTAAGAAGGCCAAACTTGAGTTAGAGCTCTATCCTGATTTATTTTCTATGCTGAAAGCTTCTAAAATGCTGCCAATCTGTCGTTTCAGCCCCTGATACCCCTGCCCTGCTCCAGCAGGCCGCTCTGCCTCTGCTGACCAATGATGACTGCAAGCGTTACTGGGGAACCAACATCACTGATCTGATGATCTGTGCCGGAGCATCTGGTGTCTCTTCTTGCATGGTGAGCTCCCAAATAAATATACCGTAATTCCTCAAATAAAAGCCGGGGCCTTTATTTACCTAAACTGCAGAAGGTAACTGGCTTTTATTTGAAGCAGGCTTTTATTAGAGGCAGGCCTTTATTTAAAAAAAAATCTAAATCAAATTTCCGTCTGGGTTCCATGCTCCTCAAGACAATTTCGTTTTCAATAAAGATGTTGAAAAGACCGTTACAATAGCAGCACTAAATTATATCTGTATTATATCTATTGTCTACTACCATCTATTGGCTGTACGTTACGATGAACTTGAATGCATATTAGGGGATGTTTACACCTGACCACTTCATGTGTTTTCTCAGATCGGATTGCTATCTGATTTATCAAAACAATTCTACTTAAGTCTGCTCACAAATGCGTTTTCGCAAAACGGATGTAAATCTTCAATTCCCACGCTATATGCAGATTTAATGGAGTGCACGTCAACGAAAGCAATTATGAGCTGCATTTGATAGATCAGCTAATTTCTAAATCAAAAGATCGCAATAAGAGAGAGCGGCAACAACCCTGGTAAGATCATTTTGTTTCTTTACTTTTAATGATGAGGAGAATTGTCTGCGAATTGTCTATAACACGCTCTCACACTTTTATTTTTTAGCGTTTTTGGGAGGAGTACAATTTAGATACGTGGTTTCAACAATCAGATGCGTTTGATTTACACTTGTGCAGTTTCGTCTGGAATCTCGTCTCAGATCTCCTCCTGAAGAAGTGGTTTGAGCGATCGGATTTAAATTGTCTCGAATGCGCTTCGGATGGCATTTATACATGGTCTTTTCACGATCAGATCACAGAACACGCATGAAGTGGACAGGTGTAACATCTCTTTAATGAAAGGCATTTAGGAGATTATCCACACTAATTTTCCCCCGGCCTTAATTTGAGACCGGCCTTTATTTGTCCGCGTTCATCACGCACCCGGCCACTATCAGAGGCCCGGCGTTTATTTGAATACCGGTTTTTATTTGAGGAATTACGGTATGTGACAATTATTTATTTCTATATTATTAATGAAAGTTTGTCTTACATGTATAGATAAATGTTTTTGAATACAAACTCTTCTATGTGTTTTATAGGGAGATTCGGGTGGTCCTCTGGTCTGTGAGAAGAATGGAATCTGGACTATGGTTGGTATCGTGTCCTGGGGAAGCAGCTCTTGCTCCACTTCCACCCCTGCTGTGTACGCCCGTGTCACCAAACTCCGTGCCTGGGTTGACCAGACCATTGCTACTAACTAAAGCAGCCATGAATATTGTCTTTATTTTCTTTAATAAAGATGTATGACATGACCTTTTGTTCCTCTTTCTTGGATTAATTATTATAAAGGCTATTTATTAAAAAAAATATATATATATTTTATTTTTTCAGATATAATTTATACACTACCAGTCAAGGGTTTAGACATACTTGCTCATTCCTTATTATTATTATTATTATTATTATTATTATTATTATTATTATTTTCCCCATTTTAGAATAATCATAAAGTAGTCAAAACAACATCATAATACAGTGGTTCTCAAACAGGGGGCCGGGACCCACTTGGGGCCTCAGCACAATTCTAAGGGGGCTGCAAGAAGATAAAAAAATGCAGTTATTTAAATTTATGGAATTATGGATTTTTGTTATTTTAATTGATTCTAATTATTTTAATATCATCCGCGCCCTCTGGGGGCTCAGAGATGGGATGCAGCTCTTTGGAGAAAAGATTCTCCCCCAGCCCTCCACCGGGGGAAGGAGTGGCCCTGCAACCACTCCCTGAAAGAACTGCAACCCACATCTGAGCTGCCCGTAACGGGAGCGCCACATAGCCTGTCGTTCAGCGGGGCTGCGGGACTGGAACGGGCAGGGGCACCTTCCTGCAACCACCTCCACGGCGCGGTCCGGTGCTGCTGGGGGCCGGGCGGGAGGGGGTGGAAGTCGCAGGAGGGCACATTCGGCAGCAAGCGGACTGAGGCGTCAGAGCTGGCGGCTGGTTGGCAGCAGCAACGGCGCCACCAGGGGGTGGCCAGGGGTGGCCGTGGCCACCCCTGGCCGACTCCTGGCCACCCCACTGGCCACCCCAATGGCCAGTACAAATTTTAGTAGCATCAGTTATGCATTTCATAATAAGTCAAAAATATTCTTTAGTAAAAGAAGACGGGGAATTATGTGTCGTGACGTGCTTTTTAAGTGCCAAACGGTTACAGTATACTGTTTCAGCAGCTTTTTTATGTGTCTTTGCCACGTTTTGACAAGCAGGGATGCAGACAGCGCGGTTTTCGGCGCCTCCCGAAATTTTTCACTTCAGTTTGGGTGACAAAGTCATCTGAAGTCATTCCATAGCTTAATGTGAGGGACAGAAGTCTATTTACATCATTAAAGTATACGGAAACTCGTTTTCCCTCCTCTGCGGCTGTCAATCATTCTCCATTCATATTCAAACAGCGCGCGCGCCTCTTGGATGCACAGTAAAACTCTCTCCAATATGATATATTCACATTATAATGCATTACCTGTAGATAAAAGGCTGTAGATTTGCATAAAATTACTTTATTTTGTTGGAGTTTGTTGCTGTTTTTAAACGACTCACTATCGTGTGCTTGCTAGATCACACACATCACAAGGACTATGAATCGGCATCAAACGCACAATAACTGGAATTCAAAACTGAGAAACAAAGGAACAAATCGCACTAGGATTTGCGCGCTCGACATTTCTTCGCTTACGTGAACTTTTAAATGCGCACTTATGCAGCGCAGCGCTGCACACTGTGACTCCATGTTGCTTTGAGCACATCATTCTGCACCCGCGATGCGCATACACGCTGCGTGTGCTCTGTTTTTCATGTTTTCATGGGTTTACGCACTGAAATAAAAGCCAATATATTTTGTTATACCTAGCCTGCTCAATACATTTAAAATAAGCATAATTTAATTGCATATTATTTCTTTGTAGTGTAGGCTATATATGCACTTTTGAATTCTTGAGATTCATATATAAATATAAAATTGTGAAATGTATGATTGCCTGATTGAATTTTATAAGAGAACTAATAGTAATTTGTTTTTATTAACATATTTAGATTTGATAAAATTACTGTGCAGATTTTTTCAAGAATTGCTTTTTGCTGCTGATTTATACACTCATTAAGTTTTTTAAAAATTCATAATACATTTATGTAATATTTAAAAGTGTTAACTGTAATCTTACACTGCAAAATAATAACTTAAAAAGGATTAAATTCATCACAATTATGTAAGTATCTGGAAATTTGCCGCGGGGCGAGGGCCCTTATATATATATCATATCTATATAATATATATCATTATATATAATATAATATATATTAGTAGGGCCCTACTAATATCATTAGTAACATTAAATATAACACAATAAACCAAAGTATATCAGTAGGAGTTTCCTTAAGTCTTTCTGATAGTTTTCTACAGGCCGGTGTACTACAACAGTAGAATACAATTCTGAAATTATGGTTTATAGTTTTGGTGTGCCACCCCAAGATTTTAAGTGGGCCCATCTGGCCACCCCTATGAAAAATTTCTGGAGGCGCCACTGGGCAGCAGATGGCCGCGGGGTCAGACAAATAGCCACAGTCCACTTCTGGGCCGAGAACTGTTGGGCAGAGTCCTCAACCGTGCCGCTGAAGAGGCCAGCCTGGGATATGGGGGAGTTGAGGAAACGGGTTCACTCAGCCTCGCGCACATCAACCAGGTTAAGCCAGAGATGTCTGACCATGCATGTGGACATCACCTGACTCAGGGAGCGTGCGGTCACCTTCGTTGCTTCGTTGCACATAAGTGTTGCCACAGAACACTCCACAAGGGGGAACCCCAGTGTACCCTAGGCCGCGGCCTCTACGAGGGCAGAGAAGGCGGAAGAGGCCGCTGAGCAGTCGCGAAAAGTCAAAAAAGAGACTTCCACGATCTCATGACCTCTTCATACACATCCGGGTAGAAAGGATTTGGGTTCGCCACCCCCAAAAACCAATCATCAGCCTTAAGTGCTCGGGACATTGCAGAAGGTTCCACACAACCCCGATACTCGCTTTAGCCCGGAAAAGCATAGCTGTGAACTCTGGATCAAACTCGTTATGCTAGCACATCCGGGGACAGCAGCACAGACGAGCCATCATCTCTAAAGGACTCCAGCTCACCTTGTGATGCGGCGATATACATGATTTCATCACCAGGGGGGCCGAATGAGACCGCGGACTCACTCGGGACCACACGGGTTGCAATGTGAAAGATGGGGTGTGGACCGAGGAATTTTTGTCGGTTTAGTTCCAGACCTGCCGTCTTAGGTCACCCTGGCCACCAGCCGAAGTATTATCTCACGTGGAGAAAAATAGATCGGGGTGTGGATGAGAGGACTCTCACTCTATTGAGCTCAACGAGTCTCGACCGTTACATTGCGATGGTCACGTTCCCGCTCGGAGAACGTGACACACCCACGAGCGTTGTCTGAGCGCGATCGAAGCCCAAACACGTCAAAACAGCGCTCGCGCCCATCAGCTGAATCTATCAGAATACCGCACTCAGAAATACACGGGCAGATCATCTTTAAAAATACGCGTCTTTAAAAAGACGTGCTGCGTGGACGCTCTTTTTGTGAGAGAAAAACTCTCACAGCAGTGCTGAAGCGCCCAGGGAGAAACACACACGCTGTTCAGTTCAGCAGGCAGGAATATGAAACTCGCTGGAATTCGCCATCACACCAACACTGACTGGAAGCTGCTCGTCTAGAAGATTCTCGAAGATAGTCAGAGAATAGGCTGCAGGAGTGAAGAAAACTATTGGCTCCGAAGCGAAAACATACCTGCATGTTGCAGCGTCCTCCTTTTTATACCCACGAGGTAAGGCGGAGATACGCTATGCAAAATCCGCAGACCCATGGCATTCTTTGCCATTGGCTCGTTTTGTAATACTCAAAGTCGATAGGCTTTCTAAGCGAAACCCCATTCTCGTCATCCGACGTAACTCGGAGTGACTACGAAAGGGAACCGACATTACACAAATGGAATTATGGGAATTACTGTGAATATAGTGACCAAAATGTTTAACAGATCAAAATAGTTTACATTTGATCTTCTTCTAAATACCCACCCTTTGCTTTAAATACACACTTTGGTCAGTTTCTCAGCCTATTTTATGAGGTCCTGGAATGCTTTTTATGAAGTTCCCATGAATGCTGGGCTTTTGTTGCTTTTTTTCTAACCAATCCTTTCCCCGCTCACTAGTCACTAGGATGCAGCTTTCCATTTAAGAAGCACCCTGACTCAATATGCTGATACCATGTGTTCAGGGCTTTGTTTGGTAGTTGGGAGATCACTTTGTAAATAAAAACTGTGCGCCAATAGACTGAACACGCAAAACGCATGCGTGTGATGTCATTGTTTTCATAAATTTGCATTTTTTTTTGTAGTTTAGACATAGACAATAGCGATATCGTTTTTAAAATGTTGCACTTTGAAACCTGTATAAAAAAGTATGCATTTTTAGGCCCTCAAAACGCCGTTTTCGTTTAACCCTCAGGTGCTCTTCATTTAGGTGCACCTTTTGTTATCTTCCCGGTCAAAAGAATTTTTTTAGAAATTCTTAAATAATACTTTTTGCCAAGGTTTATAAAAATTGTTTAAATAAGTTTGATGTGAAGTGTACACGTTTTTGCATTATTACTTCGGTCAAACCTGAATAGCCTACAGAGAAAGCATTTTGTTGCAGGTAACATTACAATTCAATAAAAAAATAAAAAAATAAATAAACAATAACACTTTATCAAAGCTTGTTATTATTTATATTATACTTTTTTTAAACAATATATTAATTATTATTTTAATCATTTTAATTATATATATATATATATATATATATATATATATATATATATATATATATATATATATATTTATATATCAACATCAATAGTGAAAAACATAACATAATTAATAATTATAATATATATATTATTAATTATGTTATGTTTTTCACTATTGATGTTTTAGAGTTTCACCCCTTCATTGCTGAGCACTTTTTTTCTGCATCGTGGCCGATTTGTAGAGAATTTTTGTGTTTTTATCAATTTCCATTTTTGAACGACCACTTAGCCTGCCTTAATCATGCCTTAATTTTTTTGTGTTCACATACCTAATGCCATAAAACGTCTAGTTCCCTGAGATAGGGAACGAGACGATGCGTCATCGACGCCTTGGGAACGCCCCCAGCGTGAATGCGTCTGAGCATCAATGTCAACTAGTCCAATGGAAAGAATGAGCGTTACGGGCGGGTGAGGTCATGACCAGGAAGGCATAAGAGCACATCCGGTGAAACGCGGCATTAGCTTCCAAAAGTCGAAGCAAGCCGATCACAGGGATGCAGGAAGTATGGCAGGGTGACGCATCGTCTCGTTCCCTATCTCAGGGAACTATGGTTACAGTCGTAACCCGAGACGCTCCCTTTCGAGGGAACTCGCGATGCGTCATCGACGCCTTGGGAACGAGAATGCCCAAAACGCCAGAATTCCAAGTACCTGAGTGTCAGACTGTCGTAGCTAAACACTAAGCACCTGAGAACCTGGGGCAGCATCCAAGTCCAAACTGTAAAACCTGACGAATGTGAGCGGTGAGGACCAGCCTGCTGCATCACAAACGTCTTGGAGAGAAACCCCACATAACAAGGCTTTAGAGGCCGCCATACCCCTCGTAGAGTGAGCTCTGACCACCAAGGGACACGGATGGTCAGAGTACTCGTATGCAAGTGAAATAGCCTCGACTATCCACTTACTAACCGTCTGTTTAGAAGCAGGAAGACCCTTCTTAGGTGATCAAATAAATAACTGGTCGAACTTCCTCATTGAAGATGTCCGATGAACATAAGTATCCAGTGCTCGCACTGGACACAAGAGTTTCAGCCTTTCCTGGTCCGCAGATGTAAAAGGAGGAGGACAGAAAGCCTGGAGCACAATAGGCCTCGGAATCAAGGTCGGCACCTTAGGGACGTATCCCTGTTTCGGATATAAGAATGCCTTGACCATCCCCGGTGCAAACTCAAGGCAGGTGGGGGAAACCGAAAGGGCCTGAAGGTCTCCAACTCTCTTAAGGGAAGAAATAGCTAGCAGAAAGATAGTCTTGAGGGTAAGAAATTTCTCTGAAACCGAATCTAAGGGCTCGAATGGAGCCCTAGACAGGCCTTCTAGTACTATAGCAAGATCCCAAGCTGGCACCTTAGTGCGAGTTGCAGGCCTCAGCCTCAATGTGCCACGAAGGAAACGTGTAATCAGGGGGTCTCGACCCAACAATGTACCCCCCACCAGGGCGTGGTAAGCCGCAATGGCCGCCACGTAGACCTTGAGCGTGGAAGGACATAGACCTGACAGAAAATTTACTAAGGGAACCAGCCTCTCGAGGCTGGTCTCTGGTGTTATCGAGACAGCTAATTCCGGAGCCTGAAACATAATGGCAGGAACTACCTGAACTGGCCGCTCTAAAGCCCCCCTCAGAGGGTGCGAAACCGATGCTGTGCCGCAGCATAGCATCAGCGACTCGCTGGAGACCGCTGCGCCCTGAAGCACCGAGGGTGGCAGGGTTGGCAGAACGGTCTCGTGAGGACCCCGAAATGGAATGGGCACCGTATAATGAGGTGTACACCACTCTATTTCGGTCAGGGCTGTCCTCACAGGCCTGATGCATGAACATCAGGACCTTTTTTTTTTTTGGGCCGAAGTCTTCTTCGCCTGAAGAACGGTCCTCAGATCCGGCTTCGACTTAGAAGACTTTGGTTAAGAGGGTTGCGTCTGTCTCCAGTTTCCACGTGGAGGTGCACGAGACGCAACACTCTCTTTCTGATGCACACGATATGATGAGCTTGATGGCTGGGGCTGCTCACGCCCAGCAGCCCCAGGAGGCTAGACACGGCGAGGGATAAACTTTTTGAAAGCGTCCGCTTGCTTTTTGACTCCTGAAATCTCTCAACGACCGTGTGGACTGCGTCACCAAAGAGACCAGAAGGTTCAAGCGGAGCATCTAACAAAAAAGCACGATCTTTTTCTTTAATCTCAGAAAGATTTAACCATAAATGTCTCTCAGTAGCTACCAAAGCTGGCATAGACCGCCCAATTGCTCTGGCGGTCTCCTTAGTAGCCCTGAGAGAAAGATCGGTAGTCCGACGAAGTTCTCGAATATCGTCATGACTGACTCCCTCACTACTATCCAGATCCCCCAGCAGGTCAGCTTGATAAGCCTGAAGCACTGCCATAGTATGTAGACATGCTCCAGCTTGACCTGCTGCCGTATAAGCTTTGCCCACTAACACCGAAGTGGCTTTGAGCGGTCTAGTGGGCAAAGCCGAGGCTTTCAGAGACGATGGGGAAAGATAGCTGGCTAAATTCTGTTCCGCCTGGGGCATCGCCTCATAACCATACTCTTTCATCCCTCTAATTCTCGAATAAATATTAACTTGAGGGCTGAAAAGTCGTGACGAGTATGGTTTATTCCATGATTTAGAAATCTCATTGTGAAGATCAGGAAAAAATGGAAGCCCTCGTGGTGGAGATGAAGCAGTAGAAGATAAAAAGCGCTCATCTAATTTACTTTTAGGACATGCGCCCCTCTGATCAGATGGCCATTCAATCTTTAATTTTTCTACAGCCCGCGACATAACATCCACCAGCTCATCATATGCTGGGGAAATAAATTGTGAATCTCTTTCCCCCATGTGTGTGCTTTCACTTTCCAAACTCATAGCATCGACCTCCTCGGAGGAAGAGCAATGAAGTAATAGAGGGCTCTCTCCCCGGGCGTAAGAAACCGCAGAGCGTGGGGGGGGGGGGGGGGTGGTTGAGCGCTGCATCTCTCGGGTAAGGAAGGAGAAAAGGCCCTCGGACCCGTCTCCAACCCCTCCGAAAGATCCTTTTGCGATCCCCAGGAATGCATTCTCTGCGCTGCCTCGGCAGACGCGGGTCCTGATCCCTCAGGATCGCGAGCCTGCCCACTCTCAGTATCAAAGAGTGACAGGCGAGAGCGGAGCATGCGAAGCGGTAACATTTCACAGTGTTGACACTCAGCCCCCTCAAAGGCTGAGACCGCATGCTCCACTCCCAAACAAATGACACAAAGCTCGTGTGTGTCCCCACCCGTTAAATAACGCGGACAGGGAGAAGCACACTGTTTGTACACTTGTTTCGTTTCCATAGCTTTTCCGCAACAGACAACAGTAAATAGACAGAGACAAAATGACACAGATCGCTTGCTGAGACACAGAAGCTAATGCCGCGTTTCACCGGATGTGCTCTTATGCCTTCCTGGTCATGACGTCACCCGCCCGTGACGCTCATTCTTTCCATTGGACTAGTTGACATTGATGCTCAGACGCATTCACGCTGGGGGCGTTCCCAAGGCGTCGATGACGCATCGCGAGTTCCCTCGAAAGGGAACTCACAAAGTTTCGAAACATTCAGATGAAGCTGTGATTTTTAAAAATTCAAAACAGATTTTTTTAAATCACAATTCATTGGTGTGTGTGTGTACAGTATAAAAGTGTGTTTGTATGTGTGTGTGTGTGGGTGGGTGGGTCTGTTTTGCACTCTTGATGTTTTAGAGTGTCCCCCCTTCATTGTTGAGCACTTTTTTTCTGCATGGTGGCGAATTTGTAGATTGTACATTCTGTACATTCTTCGAATTTTTGTGTTTTTGTCAATTTCCCATTCATTTCTTATGGTCGGTCATTTTTGACCGAAGAGCACAAAGGCACTTTTTTTTTTATGACCACTTAGCCTGCTCGGATCATGACCTCAATTTTTTTTTGTGTTCACATACCTAATGCCATACAAGTCACCAATATGGCATGCATAAATAATACAACATTTTTTTTATTTATAATTTTCGCGGATCCATGTGAACAGGGATCATTTTGACAACGTTGTCATCTATACACAAAAAACGCAAAAGGAACTACACAAAAAACTTTTCCGGTTTTAGTACATCATTGTCGTGTAAACATAAAGTTTCCATAGTTTTTCATTGATTGATTAAGTTGTATCACCTGTTTCTTGTTTCTTTGATTGGTTTGGATATGTATTTACAGCCCGTTCTCATCCCAAGGCGTCACCTAACTGACGCTTTTGACCATGCGTCAACATGCCGACGCACATGGTACCCTTTAAGCGTCAATATGAGACGCTCATCCTCAGGCGTCATCTAACTGACGCTTTTGACCATGCGTCAGCATGCCGACGCACATGGTACCCTTTAAGCGTCAATATGAGACGCGCCTTCAGTGGTCTAACCCTAACCCTACCCCAGACCTAAACCTACCCATAACAGAAGCGTCATCTAACTGACGCTAAAGGGTGCCATGTGTGTCGGATTTAGACGCATGGTCAAAAGCGTCAGTTAGATGACGCCCGAGGATGAGCGTCTCATATTGACGCTTAAAGGGTACCATGTGCGTCGGCATGTTGACGCATGGTCAAAAGCGTCAGTTAGATGACGCCTTGGGATGAGAATGTGTTGGCATTTAACCCGCTCACTTCAACTCACTCGTTGTCTGGCCTTGTTGTTGTTGAAATGTTTCATGGACTCTTTGCTGAGAATGCTTTTAAAGAACTTACCTTTGTGTTTACTGTGTTTTGGGATTCCTGTGGGCTACGATAAATGAATTATGGAATTTGAAATATTGCTGGTTTCCTCACTTTTTTGGACAAACGATATCATGAGTTCCTTTTTTTGTGCTACTTACCTGTTTATTCACCTTGTTTTGCTAAATACTCCTGCAACTTCATCTTCTGTGTTGCTATGTTGTTGCACATGTGTTTTTTTGGTAACCTTTTTTTAAAGCATGATAATAACTATTTCCCCTCAGTTTTTCTTCTGCCTCTCAGTGTATGTGTTCTGTCCCTGTGCAGTTGTACATGGTTAAATTTTGATGTCAGGCGGTTCGATATTTTTTGTTGCTCTTTTAGTTAATACTCTTTACATCTGCAATAAGAGTTTATTAAATGCATATATACAAAATATTTCAGGCAATGAGTAGATATTGACCTTAAAATTGCAATAAAATTACACCTTAAACTGCAGCATTAAAAGTGTTAAGAGAAAATGTGCACTCTATGCTTTGTGCAGCTGTATTAACACATTATTAACCATTATATTTGGTCAGTATTAAACTTCTCTGTGGATAGTGTATGGCTGTATGTTTGCACTATCCACATATACTGTACATGCTATAGCTGTATAAACTGTAAACATTAAGCCACCATTAGCCATTTCAGGGTAGAATTTGGCTCTATGCATATTAGTTTTTGCAGGTGTGGTCCATGCTACGGCAGTAACAGAAGGCTTTAAAGAAACGGCAGTAACACGTATCGCAGGGGTTGCAGCAGGGCAGGTGGTGGCCCAGGCAGGACTGCTGATGAGGGATACAGCGGCTGGGGGAACGGGTGCCTCTTCTCTGAAGCCGTACAGCTTTACCCAGATCCTGTGGTTATGGCAACGAAACAAAAATACTTCAACACAGAGAACAATGTTATAGTGCTCAAACTTTTCAGACCAAGTTCCATGTTAAATTATATCAGAACATCCAAGTCATCACCTTAACCATTTAAACAATGCACTGTTTACATAGGAATGTGGGCTATGCTTTAGAGTAAAAACTAACCAATATTAAAATTGTAAATCGATTTGTAAAAAGGACAGATATTAAAAGTAAAACATAAAAAAAAAAGAAACAGGGCAATTTAAATAGAAGGAACTTTTTGAAATAGTTTTAGTGCTGTCATTTGGCGTACCAAGTGGAGGCACATACCACTGGTGGTACATGCAAATTCTGTAAGTCACATGATATTAAATGTGAAAGCCAAATGTAAATTAACCACCTCATCATAGGATCCAATGTCTTCTAGCAGTTTTTCTTCTGCAGAGTTTCTTTCAAGGTGCTTCAGTATAGGTAGTACGTCTGTGACATACAAAACACAAATGTGCCAAATATATATTTTTTAAAGCAGTCCACTGTATCCAATTTGAAATTCATTAATTTAACACTTAATGTTAACTGGGATTTACACAATGAAGTAATGATAATTTTTGCAAAAATTTTATTTTCTTTATCAAAACATATTAAACATATATGCATACATGTATAAAACATAATACGTTTGGACAAACATACCACTTATTTATTATAAGTATATTTACCATTTTAGAATAAAAAAAAAGTCTGGTAAAATATCCCATATAAGATATGTGTGAACATTTGTAGTGTATGAAATCACATTAAAATGTAAACAATAACAACAAAAATCTTAATCTCTGAAAAGATCAATAGAAAAAGATACACACCACGTTTTTTTGGAAAATAACATCAGTCTAGAAACCTTACCTGTGTCAGAAAGAGCAAAAGAGTTTTCACTACGTCTTAGGTTTGGATGTGATGCCATCACCATAACATTTATCAAAAACAAGCTGAAGATGGCTGTGTTCAGCATCATAATCATTTAAACTAAAAAAACAAGATGAACTTCAGCCACACTTTTAGTGATCTGGTTGTATTCACTGAAAAAAGAGAGAGCAGTCAAGAAAATACAGATTGAAACGTCTTGTGTATATGTTTGTGAGCAAGTAGATGTGTATTTTTCTATTTGCACTATGTTTTTGCCCAACAGTATGTGTGTGGATCTATGTACGTTTGCACAAGTTATGTATATTTGACCTACCTGCAGCGTTCCACGTCCCAGGCTGAGTGTCTGCACAAGACTCCTTGATTTATAAGGCTCCTTGAGGTGGGAGGTGAGGGACACATGGTGCTGATCAGTGGATGGAGGTGTGGTCTCTTGTGCCTGGCACAACCACTTAACTTCCACACAAACACACACATACTGTAAACCCACGCAGTCAGGAAAAAATAAACAAACTATCCTGGATGATGGTGTCTGATGGAATATTACTTTAATATGTAAGAATAAAAAAAGCTGAAATATAAGAAAACATGTAACACCTATTTCAGATTTTAAAAATGTCAGTTCCCTTTCAAGGGAACTCGAGCTGCATCGAGACGCTGTGGGAACGCCCCTGCGTGACTGCGTGATAGCCTCTGTGCCTTCAGCAAACGCTCTCTGTATACTGCCCCTGTCTATTTATTGTTGTCTGTCATTGCAAGCACAATATTTCACAGAAAGATATATATATATATATATATATATATATATATATATATATATATATATATATATATATATATTAGTGCTGTCAAACGATTAAAATATTTAATAGCGATTAATCGCACCAATGTCATAGTTAACTTGCGATTAATCGCACATTTTATCTATTCTAAATGTCTCTTGATTTCTTTTTGTCCCATTATTTTTTCTCATTTTAATGCTCTTATCAACATGGAAAAGTGGATCGGCTTGCTTTGTACAAATGTTTTTTATTGAAAACAACATTAGCATACTGTGTTCAATTTCACACTAACATTCTCACGTGGAGCAAATAATCTCTCACACAATGTAACATTGTCCATCAATAAAAGGGTGAAAGAAATACTGGCGAGGTCCTGATATTGACGAGGGGGCGGAGAATTCGCATCAGCTGTGTGTGTGTGTGTGTGTGTGTGCTTGGCCATTATCAAGTGGTATTTCAGACTGGACGTGCTGCGATGATGATAGCTCAGTTCAACCCGACAAAACACACAGATCACTTTGGTCTTGTCAATGGGACCATTCGGCAACTTTTTAAAAGTAAACTTTCCATTCTGAATCTTATCGGCATCCATTTCGGCGTCTCGCGCTCGTCATCCACTCAAAACGTAAGCCCAAACAAGTGTGTGTGGCGTGCCTGTTGTTTTGTTTCCGGTCTAGCTAGATCCGCTTGCGCTTTGGTCGATGAAGCAACAAAACGTCCTCGCGCGACGCAAGCCATTGAAATGAATGGGTTTCATAGCGCAGCGCCGCGCATGCCGCGTCCTGTTGCAAAAGCATGTGAAAAAAACGACAAAGTTTGCTAGCCCAAAAAGACCGTTAATTGCGCGATAAAAAAATTTACGCCGTTAAAATGGGTTTGCGTTAACGCCGTTAATAACGCGTTTAACTGACAGCCCTAATGTATATATATATATATATATATATATATATATATATACATATATATATATATATATATATATATATATATATATATATATATATATATAATGGCGAGCAAGCAAGATTTTAAGCAGTGTGTTGTTCCCTGCCCTCGTTTTATCATGGGTGGGGACACACATCAGCTTTGTGTTGCTTGTTTGGGAGTGGAGCATGCCCAGTCAGTTTTCGAGGGGGCTGACTGTGAGCATTACGAGAAGCTGTCTGTGAGGTTCCCGCCGGGGGTTCTTCAGGGAGGACGGTTGGGTGCGTGCTCCCCAGGGTGCGGGTCCCGCTGTTGCCGAGGCACAGCGGCGACGCACATCTTGGGGTTCGCAAATGGATCTGACAGCGGGGTTTGAGATGGGCCCAGCCCTATCGCAGCCTTCACCTGCCAGATGCAGTGCCTTATCTCAGAGAGAAGCACACGCTGCGGTTTCTTCTCCCCAGGATGAGGCACCAATGCTACGATTATCCAGTTCTGAGGAATTGGATGTTGTCAGGATTGATGCAGGGGAGTTCGCCATCTCATACCCCTGTTGATGAGCTTATGGAGGTTGTGACTCGCGCTGTTGCCAAATTAAATATTGACTGGCCAGCCGAGGACCAAGAGGAATATAAAAAGAAAAGTTTACTAGATGAAAGATATTTACCATCTAGGTCACAGCCTCTTCATCTGAGTTTGCTGTTTTTTCCTGATATCCACACTGAGGTGTCGAGGTCGTGGAAGAATCCGGTTTCATATCGTGTTTTTAATCCACAAACATCTAATTACAGCAATGTTATGGGTATTAACCCTCTGGGGTCTGAGGTGTTTTCTGGGTCCAGGAGGTGTTCTGACATGCTCTGACATTTATGCTTTTTTCTGATACTTGTGACATTTTCATGGCTAGAGTCTAGGGTGACCAGAAGTCCTGAAAAATTCGGGACAGTCCCGAAATCTAAGCTGTTGTCCCGAATCCCGAAACCGGCCTTAATTGTCCCGAAAATTATACTAAAGCAAAATCTTGATATAAAACATTAAAAACGTGGAAGTTGAGTCGTCCTGCAGCCAGCCCCCTCAAGTTGCAGCAGCCGCAGCCGCGAGGACAGTGAATGTGCAGGCAGCCCAAAAACTTTAATTTTTTATGCGCGTCAATTTCGCTCTTGAAGCACGAATGGATTCTGTTCACGCGTATAACTAGACGCGGTAGGCGCGAATTTGACGCGCTATTCGTGTCTGGTGTGAACGCAGCATTTAAGGAGTGATTGATTGGTCGCGTCAGTGCAAAAAAAATACTTCGGCCGGGCCTTAATGTCTGATGTCGGGTTACACTTGAAGCAAATCATCGACACAATTATTAAGTTTTCCTATTTAATGACTGACAATTTAGTTGTAATAATAATTTTGGCATAAGGCTTATTAGCGTTAGGCTATACCCTGAAAGGTCTGATTTAGCCTGTGCACTGTTACAACAGTAACACAATTTTTTTTTCACAATGACATTTGAGGTCATGATTTTAAGGTTTTTTTTTTTTTTTGTGGCAGACTAAAGGCTAATGACAAACTTGATCTTAGAATAAAAATATGTTTGGTTCAGGTTTGAGCCAAAACATATTTTGAACCAAAACCTGACATATTGAACCAAACCTGACATATTGAACCAAAACGACATTTATGGTTGAATTTATCTGATATGAATGATAGAGACAGATCTGTTCTTTTGGACACTCCGCTTTCACCTTTGAGTCTATTCGGCGACGCTGTAAACACTGTCGTCGATAGATTTCAGGAGGCAAAGAAGCAATCAGCGGCGTTCCAGAAGTTTCTTTCTTGCCGATCTAATGTCCCGGGGACTGCTGGGCGAAAGCAGTCTCGGCCGTCTACAAGCTCCTCGCAGCACAGGGGGGCCTGGGTGGTGGTCGCAGTCGAAGCCAGTTAGAGGCAGGCAAGATCTGAGGACTGTCATCGTCTCTAAGAAGGCTTTGACAAAGAAGAAGTCCTGACGCCGAGGCTATCAGACTTCTGAGGGTGGTCCCCTTCGGGGAGAGACGGGTTCAAGAGACCGTTTCTCCTCGGCTCCCTCTGGGGGGCAACTCTATGAGGAGGGTCGCAGCACTGCCAGTTCGGTTGTTCCCTGCCGGTTCGCCGCTTCAGGGCACCGAGGTGTCAGCGTCCCCAAACGATCCTCATAGGAGGTTCGTTAAGCAATCAGTTCGGTTGTTCCCTGCTGGCTTGCCGCTTCAGGGCGCCGAGGTGCCTGGACATCTCAACGATCCTCCGAGGAGGGTTGTAGAACTGTCAGTTTGGTTGTTCCCTGCTGGTTCGCTGCTTCAGGGCACCGAAGTGACTGTTCGACCAAATACAGAGGCCAGTCTAGAGAGACTGGTTCCCTTAGTAGAATTTCTGGCAGCGTGGAAACTACTGCAAAATATATCTCACTGGGTCCTGCATACAATTGAAGAGGGTTACAGAATTCAGTTCGGTTCTCGTCCGCCCAGATTTCTAGGGGTCCTCCCCATGGTGGTGGACCCCGAGAAGGCTCTGGTTATGGAGCAGGAAGTACAGACTCTTCTACGAAAGGGGGCTATAGAAAGGGTTCCTCTTCCCAGCAGGGAGTCAGGGTTTTACAACCGTTACTTCATTGTTCCAAAAAAGGATGGGGGGTTGCGTCCTATTCTAGATCTGCACCCTCTAAACCGTAGGGTTCAGAAACTCAAGTTCAACATGCTTACACTCAAACAGATCGTGTCACAGATTCAGTCCAAGGACTGGTTTGTCACGCTAGACTTGAAGAACGCTTGTATCCATCCATCCTCATCACAGGAAGTTCCTGAGGTTCGCTTTCGGGGGCGAAGTGTACCAATATCGGGTTCTTCCGTTCGGCCTAGGTTTATCACCCCGCACTTTTACGAAATGCATGGATGCAGCTCTGACTCCCCTGAGACTCCAGGGCATCCTCGTGTTGAGTTACATCGACAATTGGTTGACTTTAGCTCAGTCCAAGCAGATGGCAGTTCGGCATCGAGATGTCGTTCTCTCTCACATAAAGATGCTGGGGTTAAGGCTCAACGCCAAGAAGAGTGTGCTCCTCCCATCTCAGAGGACCACTTTTCTAGGTGTGGTATGGGATTCGACAACGATGCGGGCACAATTGTCACCGGCACGTATTACTTCGATTCTCTCAGCCGTAAGCGGGGAAAAACTAGGCCAGTCACTCACTGTGAAACAGTTTCAGAGACTTTTGGCCTCTTGTATATGAGACCCCTGCAGTGGTGGCTCAGGACCAAGGGATTTTCTCCGAGGGGAAATCCGTTTCGCATGATCATGGTCATGCGGGGATGCCTACGTGCCTTAGTCATGTGGAACAAACCTTGGTTCTTCGCCCAAGGCCCAGTGCTGGGGGCTTCTTGTCGACGCGTAACGCTATCGACGGATGCTTCCTTCACAGGTTCGGGGGCAATCCTAAGTGGTTGCTCGGCGAAAGGTCTATGGCAGGACCATTTACTCTCTTGGCACATAAATCGGCTAGAAATTATGGCGGTGTTTCGAGCACTCAAGCACTTCCTGGTAGACCTGAGAGGTCACCATGTGCTTGTCTGCAGGGACAACACATCGGTGGTCTCGTATATCAACCATCAGGGGGGTCTGAGGTCACGTCACCTATGGAAAACTGGCTCATCAGATCCTCCTATGGGCCCAAGGGCAATTACTGTCAATCAGGGCAGTATCTATTCCGGGCCATCTAAATCAGGGAGCGGATATTCTGTCGAGGCAGGGGCTGAGGCCCGGGGAATGGAGACTTCACCCCGAGATGGTGAAGCTCCTTTGGGAGAATTTTGGTCAAGCTCAAATCGACCTTTTCGCATCGTCAGATGCAACGCACTGTCCCATGTGTCTCACACACCCAGTTCCTCTCGGGCTGGATGCAATGGTTCAGGTGTGGCCGAGGCATGTACTCAGGTGTGTACTCTTTTCCTCCGAATATCCATGCTTCCGGGAGTTCTGGAGAGGGTTCGCCAGGAAGGGAAGCCCGTCTGGAAGCCCGTCTGTTATTAGTTGCCCCGTACTGGCCGGCCCGAGTTTGGTTCTCGGACCTGGTGTCCCTTCTAGACAGCTCTCCGATGGATATTCCGATCAGGAGGAACCTACTGTCCCAAGCAGGGGGCACGATTTATCACCCTCGCCCGGAGTTGTGGAAACTGTTGGCTTGGCCCCTGAGGGGGCCCAGTTCATAGATTCAGGTCTCTCGACCGAGGTTGTTGAGACCATACTCCAATCTAGAGCTCCCTCCACGAGAAGACTGTATGCACTGAAATGGAAACTGTTCTCTGCTTGGTGCAGAAAACGCCAAATAAATCCTGTTTACTACCCTGTTGGTACAGTACTTGATTATCTGCAAGAACGTTTCTCTGCAGGGTTATCTCCTTCCACCTTGAAGGTGTATGTGGCGGCTATATCTGCTTACCACACTCCTCTAGGTGGTGCATCATTGGGAAGAGATCCTCTCATTACTTGTTTTCTTCGTGGCACCCTTAGGCTGAGGCCTGCACTGCGCACTAGAGCACCAGCTTTGGGATTTGGCCGTTGTACTGGAAGGCCTGGCTTTGGCTCCCTTCAAGCCCATTGAAGAGGTTTCAAGAAAAGTTCCTTACACTAAAAACTTTATTTCTCATTGCTATCAAGAGAATTGGAGATTTGCAAGCCTTGTCGGTTGTTTCTTCGTGCCTAGAATTTGCACCTGGAATGGCGAAAGCCTTTCTTCACCCTAAGCCTAAGGTCTCTACTAATGTTACAGGCCCAATAGTGATGTAGGCCTTCTGTCCTCCACCTTTTAATACACCAGATCAGGAGAAACTTAATCTGCTGTGCCCTGTGCGTGCTTTGGATGCTTACGTACACAGAGCTGCCCTGTGGCATAAATCGGATCAACTATTCATCTGTTTCGGGTCAATCAGAAAAGGTTACCCTGCATCCAAGCAGAGGATGAACAAGTGAGTAGTCGAGGCTATCTCACTTGCTTATGAAGCGGCTGGTCAGCCTTCACCTTTAGCTGTCCGGGCCCATTCTACCAGGAGTATGGCTGCCTCAAAGGCTTTATTATCTGGGGTTTCCCTTCATGACATTTGTGATGCGGCAGGCTGGTCCTCACTGCATACATTTGTTAGATTTTATGACTTGGATCTAGGCTCCACTCATAATTGTCTAGGGTGCTTGCTTCTTATTGTGCGCAATGGCTTCACTCAGAACAGGCATTTGCTATTATGGCGTCGTGGGTATAGTGTTCCCACAGCGTCTCGACGCAGCTTGAGTTCCCTTGAAAGGGAACGTCTCAAGTTACATATGTAACCCTGGTTCCCTAAAGAGGGAACGAGACGCTGCGTCGCCCTACCATATCCTCCCTGCATGCCTGTGATCGACTTGCTTCGGCCTGTCAGAAGCTAGCGTGGTCTGTTTTCAGGTGTGCTTTATAGTTTCCTGGTTGATGATGTCACCCACCTATGACATCTCGTCTTTCCATTGGACTGATTATACACGTGCTTCACGACGTTTATCATGAAGAGACGTTTATTTTAAATGTATGAAATAATTTGAGGAGTATGAAAAATTAATTGCTAGTTAGTGAAGCTCAGTAGGCTTGAAACATGGTTCTGTATTTTGAACCAATACTCAGAACAAAAATCAGTTGAATGATGCTTATTTTTAATCTGATGCTTATTTGGCATATTTATTTTGCAAATTTCTTTGTACATTTTTAAATGTACACAATTTTATATCTATGTATTCAGTACATATTAATTTATTATTTGGCTTAATCTTGTGATGTTTCTAATCATTTTCTTTGACACTGTTTGACATAATCACAGTTTTAATGATCTTTAGCTTAATTTTGTGATTTTGCTCATAATGGTTGCTTATTCCTGATAAAAAAGGAAAATACCATATTTGGTAATATTTGAACTAGGCACTGAATTTGTACTTCAGATTAACTACATTTATTTTGCATGCTCATCTTATAGCTAACGCTCAGTACTGACCAGTAAACACTTCATTATGAAGCTAATACATCTATAATCAGCTGATGACTCCATCCTGCTGATTTACTGCAAATGACGCAAAACAGCATCCATTTGTGTAGAAATAAATTGTTTATGAGAAAGGACTTCAGTACTTATACTTGTAAGGTCAGATTGGTCTGAATTGTTTATAAGTGGAAAATGGAACATGCAATTAACAAAAAAATATGTATTATTCAAATACTTTTGTATAAACAAACAGGCCAAGTCAGAATTGTTAGTTTATTTATTGAAATACGGATCTAGGATTAGGACGAAGTAGACACAAATGTATGGTAAATCTCTCTTTTTTTATAAACAAACAAACAAACAAACAAACTAATAAATAAATACATCATGTGTGTATGTAATGCTTAACTGTCAGACAACTTCTCATCAACAAATGTTTGTTGCTATTTATACCATGACATGCTTTTAGCCATCTAATATTTAATTAAGACGATTTCAGTTCATATCCTGCTCTCTGGAAAATATAAACCGCATATTTGAAGAAATAATAGACTGAGTGTTTCCGTTGAAAGACAATTTATCAACATTTAAGTTTGCAGCAAAAATAATTTATCAGAGGGCAATGATGAGTTCACAGAAATCTGTTCATTCTACGTGCAATGTTCAGTGTACTTCTCTTTCAGAAGCTGGTCTGAGTGCACCATAGCCTATAATGCTGCCTTTCAAACTCCAGTACCCTTTAAATAATGAAAAAAACAAAGAAACATATTAGTTAATTTGTAATGATGGTGGATGGGTGAATACTGGGAATATAATAAATATAATAAAAAAAATAGTTTTTCTGAAGGACAACCAAAACATTTGCATCCAAACATTAATTTAAACAAAAAAACAATAAATGTGGAATCTTTTTTGAGATTGAGGTCCAGCTCAGCCCAGACTGTTAGGATGGCACACAGCACCTAACCAACACAAAACTCTGGTAACCTAACAAGGCACAATATAGGACTATTTAATTGAATTAGGCTATTTAGGCTATAGCATAAATAAATATAAAACAAATTAAAAAGGAAATATATGTTTATGCAGCCTAGCTAATTAATATCAAAATGAAAATAAATAATTAATTAATCACTTGGCCTAGCCCTAGCTTAGAGGTATAGATTGTTAATGATCGACTGCGGTGAACTTCATTTGTTGACTCTTTTCTTGTTACGCAGCAAAAATAAATGTGTGAGGACGGGAGCCGTGCCGTAGTTTTTGACCGTCCACTCTCCCACCTGCAGCAAAGGTGTAGGCCTAAAACCCCACCCGCGGGACCCCAATGTCTATGTGTAGGGATGGTCTGAGATCAGTATTTAAGGTCTGATGGTCAGATGCTCAGTCACATGAGTTTGTGTGTGTGTGTTCATCCGGGTATTCGCAACTTCAGTTATGGGAAGTCGGACTCATTTCCACGAATCGGTTCCTTCGAATCGTTAGATTGAAAGATTCTTGCTTCAAAACGATTCTCAAGTGTTGTTTTCCGTCACATCTATTGCTATTTTTTACTTACTATTTTACGATTAAATTGTACTGATCGTTTATTATTATGTACGCAGCTAGGATTCAGCTCATAATACAAAAAGTCATTTCGAAATTACAAATTGCATTTAAAATAAAATTTTTTTTTTTTTACATCTTTCGGGTGAAAAAAGTGATTTTACTAAAAAACAACGGTTTCGTATGTTTGTTGATTAAACTGACATACAATCAAGTTGTAAACAATTCAGTATTTGTGGAAATTCTGATATTCGACTCATTGAATCATTCAGAACTGTTTTGTGAATCTGTTCAAATGGTTCATTAAAAAGATTCGACTCAGGAGAACAAATCGTTCACGAATCGGACAGCACTGTCACTCAGCACTGCGGAGCTACATTTAGCTTTTTCTGTAGCTAGTACACAGTTAGTCTTATTTTTTCACCATGCCTTTCTCTGAATTATATTTTAATGTGGATAATGGTTATCTGGAGGGGCTGGTGAGAGGTTTTAAGGCTGGTATTTTATCTCAGGCGGATTATTTGAACCTGGTTCAATGTGAAACTCTGGAAGGTGAGTCAAATGTGTGTAGGCTGCTAGCTTATCTGATCCGTTTTATTTTTCGACATTTCCACATGCAGTTGCGTGGCGTTTTTGACATTTATTGTCGTTTAAAGATGCAAACCGTATTTTATCATTGATGTGGTATCTCGCGCAGAAATCGTCATAAAACAACAGCACATCTAATGTCAGTTAACTTAGCTTGTTTCTTTAGCCAGCACAGATCCTCCGAGCGTTTAAATCCCCTTCAGCTGGCGAAGTTCAGTTTTTACATCCTTATATTTCCCATGTTCCTCTGCCCTGATATTAAGTAAACAAATTAAGTCCACTGAACATTATATTATGTTACTTTTTAATTTAAGTGCAATAAATATACATGATATTCATTGTATCTGCTATTTTCTGATCTTTATATTTACGTATTTATTTTTCATGATCGTACGCAAATGTTTAAACCGCGGCTCTATTTTAAACATGCAATGTAATGTACAGTATTAATTTTAAAGGCCTGCGTTTAACCTGACGGACTGATGGTTACCGGAACATCCTCGGTTGTGATTTCAACGTCGTATTTAAATTAAGACCAGCCAGTAATTGTTTTTGACCCGTTTAAAGTAATGATCGGGATAAATAGTAAATATGTGTTTGTATTTTATTTTATTTTTTAACAAACGAAAGATGCAGGTCTCTTTTGAGGAATGATAGTTGATGGTGCTAGTCATGTGATACAGTCTGTCATCATGACGTCAGTTCTGTAGGATTGGCATATTCTCATTCAACCTGTGCTGATGGCAGTATATTTGTTTTTTATGACCTTACTTGTCCAGCAATTAACTTCCACTTATAAAACAAAACAAAACAAAGAACATTTGCTTTAAAGAAAACCAATTATGACCAAATGTGTTTGGATGGAGTTTGCTTTCTTCATGAAAAACAAAATATTAAACATCTTGTATTTTGTATCTTGTATCAAGTATTTTGACAATATTCACTGGAATAGAGCTTTGTCACTCTCTGAAAACTCCCTAACAAATATAAGTAAAGTACATTTTAAGAAACTGCGAAATATCTATCCAACTAGCTCACAAATTGCAACTTTTGCTGATGTTTCCAACTTATGTGTATTTTGTAAAATTGGGAAAGAAACTTGATTTATTTGATCAATTCAGTCAGATACATTCCATTTGGGACGGTTTAAATCTAAAAAATCCTTAAACCTGTGCTGCATTACTGCGTAATATTTCACAGTTTACAATTAAATAACTTTTAAAATAACCCCAAAAATGAATGCAATGTTTATAGAAATTGAATAAATTTTTGCTCATTTTGTCTCACCCTTTAAGAATCAATGGGAAGTGACTCACTTGGAATTTTTGCTTGTGCTTTAGGGAACTGGAGACTGTGTAAAAACATTTCCGAGATGAATGTATATAGAAATCACTTCGAGCACAACCCTTTAGCATTGACGAATGAGAATTTGGGATTCACATATAAATTCATCATCATCATCATCATCATCATCATCTTCTTCTTAAAAAAACAAGAAACAAAAAAACAATTAAAGTTTTCGCTTGTATTTTTCCTCAGACCTGAAGCTTCATTTGCAGAGCACTGACTATGGAAGTTTCCTGGCCAATGAAGCCTCCCCCCTCACTGTCTCCGTCATTGATGACAAACTAAAAGAGAAGATGGTGGTTGAGTTCCGCCATATGAGGAACCAGTCTTATGAGCCTCTGGCCAGCTTCATGGATTTCATCACGTGAGTGCAGTCAGATATCAAAAAGCATAAGAAAACCATGCTGCCAATTCACAACACGAGGTGTCAAATATAGTGCTGCATTTGGCAAATTTATTGGATTTAGTGAATATTCATCACCAAGACATTTCTTTTTATAGCTTTATCTGCTGGATTTTAATCACTATGTTTTATTAAGCTATTTTCCGCCGTTTTTTTCTGCTATTTGCTGCTTTTTCAGATACAGCTATATGATTGACAACGTCATCCTGCTTATCACTGGAACTCTGCATCAGCGGGCCATCTCTGAGCTGGTACCCAAGTGCCATCCGCTTGGCAGCTTCGAACAGATGGAGGCCGTTAACATTGCCCAGACTCCAGCAGAGCTCTATAATGCCATCCTGGTGGATACACCACTTGGTAGGACAATCTTGATATGAAAAATTAACGCATGAATCACGTTCACTAAGTTTTGTGGCTAGAGGAAGTCACTGAGTTGCAAATGTTGTAATTTATTTTCTGGATTTTTTTAAGCATTCACACATCTCCAATACATTCTAAATAATACCAAAGTGCTCATCCCCACATCACAGTTAAAGGCTGTTTCTGTTTGTTTCAGCTGCTTTCTTTCAGGACTGCATCTCTGAGCAGGATTTGGATGAGATGAACATTGAAATAATTCGGAACACCCTTTACAAGGTCAGCCTTGCGATGGCAAATACAGGGACGTAAATCTTAAACATTCATTAGGAATTTTCTCATGACATAACAAATATGCTTAATTAAACACAGAAACTCGCTGGTTTTGTCTGGATATTATGTGCGGGTAGTGATCTAACTTTGACACTGTATGTAGGGGAGACCGGGGCTAGATGTCACCATATTTACGCCTCTGAATATTTTTCAGGATAGGTTGATTTCTGTATAGGCATATATCAAGATCAAAAACTTTATTGAACAGCAGTGTTGTTGAGCAGAAAAAATTATACTGTAGGTTAAACACTTGTTTTGTTTTAAGTTTTTTTTTTTTTAATTTGTCCAGAATACAACTTGCAGTGAAATGTAAACCTGGTCAGCTACTTAGATTGTCCAATAAATATATAAATAGTTGGAAAAAAAGGTAAGATAAGATGAACACAAGAAATAATGATGGAAAAATGTGTGATGATAACAAAATAGCAATAAAGTCAGTAGGATTAAAAAATGCTGGGCATGTTACCAGTAAAATATGTCAGTATTCTTTCTACCTCTGAGCTCTGTCTGGCCTTTAACCTTGAAACCATGAGCTGTGTTTGATCTCTCCTGTCTGTGTCTCCAGGCGTATCTCGAAGCTTTCTACAAGTTCTGTTCCTCACTGGGCGGAACAACCGCAGACACCATGTGTCCAATTCTGGAGGTGAGTAATACGAGTACAATGAAATAGATTCTGATGGGTTTTTTTTAATTGTTATTGATACATTTCAGTCTTTTAGTACCTAAAGCAAAGCTTTGTTTGTGTATCAGTTTGAGGCAGACAGAAGGGCTTTCATCATTACCATTAACTCCTTTGGTACGGAGCTCTCCAAAGAAGACCGAGCGAAACTTTTCCCTCACTGTGGCAAGCTCTACCCAGAGGGTCTAGCACAGCTAGCCCGCGCAGATGATTACGAGCAGGTCAAAGCTGTCGCTGAATACTACCCTGTAGGTATCTGTGTACACCGAAATGGCTTCAAACTAACACTTCATAGACAGCATGATTAAATTATGACAGAATGTTCAGAATTTTCTTATAATTGTAAAAGAGTTTTTTTGGCTGAACTGTTCTTTTAATTCTATAAGAGTTGTTTTGATGTTCATGTAGCGTGTCCTTGGTATTTTTGGCCATCAAAATGATTTGAGGATTAACACTGAATTCATGTTGCTCCAGGAATATAAGCTTCTCTTTGAGGGTGCTGGCAGCAACCCAGGAGACAAAACCCTTGAGGATCGCTTTTTTGAACATGAGGTCAGCATTACAGAGAGAATGCTACTACATTGAATCTTATGTAATTCAGGGATTTTTTTGATGTTGGCAAATGTGTTCTTTTGAAAGTCCTCTGCTAATGGGAAAATGTTGGTTATGTGTTTGCAGGTGAAACTTAATAAGCTGGCCTTCCTGAATCAGTTTCATTTCAGCGTGTTCTATGCCTATGTCAAATTGAAGGAACAAGAGTGCCGGAACATTGTGTGGATTGCAGAGTGTATCGCCCAAAGGCACCGGGCTAAGATTGACAACTACATCCCCATATTCTAATGGTACATAATATCAGTCTTGAATAATGATCCACATGACATGTATTAACTGTGCTCTGTTATGTTAAGGTTTGAAAATGATGATTCTGTCTCCTCCCTGTTTCTTGCACTATGCCACTCTTACCTTTCATTGTGATTGTCTTTATTAGAGTAAATGATCGTTTGTTTTTGTCTGACAGACAAAGCAATGCAGTTTGCATTCCATCTCAAAACTTAGGATTTTTTAAATGAAAAGTTTTATAAAAGTAGTCAATGTTATTTTGCTTCATAATGTTATGACTGTGTAACAATGTCACCTAGAAACCAATCACAGCCCATTGCAAGTAAATAAATGCAGGGAGTAACAGGAAAACAGAAGAGTTTATGTTTTAGTGAAACACATAACTAAAGAGAGATCTAATGTCATACTCTTCCTGTGTAAGGCTTAGAAAACATGCATTCCATCATTATTGTTTATGCATTGAATACTTTTTCAATTAATGTACATTTTCAGATTATAAACTCCCTGAACTCGGGATCTTAGAGGATCCAGTATCCACATCTGATGAGGCTTAGAGAACCACTGCTAATCTAAACAGCTGTCCTTATTCATGAAACAAGCAGAATGAATTTCAGTATAAAACCTTTTTTGTGTAAATTGTTGGATTCAATGCAACAACACGGTTTACGTAAGCATGGATTTCTAATTGATTTACAGAGAAATTGTTTTCCATGTGTTTCACGAATACAGAACAGTAGGATTATCCTTATAAAAAAGAAAATATGGGGGATTTACACGAAAATGTTTTTTGTGTGTATAGATTCTTCATAATGTATGTTTGTTAAAATGAGAATTGTGTGCTTGCCATTTGTAAATTAGTGCTAAAATTTGTGCTGACATAATTTATGGAGTAGATCATATTTCATGATTGACAGCTGAATTGGAGAGGCCTAATGGATCTAGTATTAAGAAAGACCTTGCCCTCTTGCAATGTAAAATCTATTGTACTGTTGTAACCATAATGTTTGTGTTTTAAGTGATCTAAATGAAGTCTATATATATATATATATACACACACACACACACACACAATAAATATACAGTAATTCTGTGTTTGTATGTTTTATTCTATCTTTAAGAGAAAAAGAGAGGATTGAAAAACAGCCACTATTGCATTTTGTGGAGATATCTAGCTTGAGTTAGCAGTAGTTACATTAGCCACCACCAGATGGTGCAAAGAGCCCAAAAATCCTTCATCAACATGTGCAGATTGGCTTGGACTTGGCTTGGAAGTTGGCTACAGCATGCGCTTCAGAATTTAAATAAAAATTTTACTACAGACATTCAGCTGAACACAAAAGGATTTACTGTACCTTCCAAACACAACCTGAAGATATTATTTATAAAGACAATTAGCCTGGTGTATTGTACTGTTGTGTTGAGATGTTTAAGCATGTGGTGTTCTAGTTGACAGGAAGATGTGTCTGCCAAAACCCACGAGAGGCCTCCGGGGCTAATGATGTCATGTTTGCATTAACGCTGTGTTACTGTACTCTGCCAAAAGCTATACCTAAACATGTGAAGGATGTGCCAACCGCTTACTGACAGAGCTTCAGTCTTTTGCAAATACCAGATGTGGTTTGAACATGTAGTTGAATGGCTGGCTATCTGTGTTTTAAAACACTGGATACAAAAAATGTCCTAGGGCTTAGTGATGTTCTAAACACCCACGCAGTACATTGAGTTTTGTATTTCAGTTTGGATGAACGTCATTTTTTTTTTTTGAGGGGGCTTTGGATCACTCTCTGATGACCCCATCCTCATTCTTTCTATGTGCTAAAACATTATGGTCCAGGCCTCATTAAAAACGCTTAATTACTGCAAACAATCACAGCCTTTTAGTTCCACATTGCTCTGGACCTATTGCGGATCAGAAGACTTTAGCAACCTTTATGAATGCAAATTATCTTAGCAGCCACGTCACCGCAGCCAAGACAAGAGCACAATAAGTTTAAACAGTTCATCCTCTTGCTGCCACACAACTC
Organism: Tiaroga cobitis; assembly: GCA_030578255.1. Classification (NCBI taxonomy): domain Eukaryota; kingdom Metazoa; phylum Chordata; class Actinopteri; order Cypriniformes; family Leuciscidae; genus Tiaroga; species Tiaroga cobitis. Next base: position 24,631,333 of record CM060597.1, read on the forward strand.
CTGGAAAATGCATACATCATTCAGATGCCCCAAGCCATTTTCATTAAATAGAGTTATGCAATGTATCTGTTTTGACCAATGTTAATGTTGTAATATTATGGTGGACATTCTATTACAGTACATGTGGTATTCCTGTTTATCTTGTTCAGCAAATAGTGATGGTTTGGTTTAGCCAGATCTAATGCAGTTCGATGTATACGATGGAAGTCCCAGACTTGAATAAAATAATGGAGGTGAATTTATGGCCATTTTGATTAGGTGATACATTTACAAAGTTACTGTTGGATCATAACCTTTGCATTGTAGGAACACCATCTAACTTAACTACTTAATGTCATTCCGAACATGAATGGCTTTCTTTCTTCTGTGGAACACAAAATATATTTTGTGAACTGTTTCAATGTTTTTTTTTTATTTATTTTTTTTTTTTTTTTCATTCAATGGTCACTAAAACTGTTTGGTTACCAACGTTCTTCAAAATATGTTTTTTTATGTTCTGTAGAAGAAAGAAAGAAATGCAGGTTTGGAACAACATAAATAACATAATTTTCATTTTTGTGTGAACCACCCCTTTTCATGCAATGCAACGTCTTTACTATTCTATTGAAGAGCAGTAAACACAGTAGAGTAAAGAGTGCAAGACCTACATCTTACATCTTCTGTCACAGTGCCTTTAAGAGCATGTTTACTATTCTCTAATTGGATTACGAATCCCTACAATTCAGCAGGATGAAGCCCTCTCCACCCACTGATGTTAAGATGTTCAGAGAGATGCCTTTGGTTATTTTTTTGCTGATACTAGGAAACAGTTTTAGTGTTTCTGTGGAAGTCAGTGTTCCCAGTACCCAGGAGGACACATATTTGGTTAGCATTTAGATACTGAAATAAAGATATTTTGAGAATATGGGAGGCAACTGTGATGCACTGTCACCTGCTATATAGGGAAAAAAAACATCACACTGCAAATTTAGGTTCAAATATACAAAGTCTTTTTTTTTTTTTACATTTATCTTTGTATACTTCCTGGTGAAGAAAGGGAAATGAGTATGCATCAAATGCAGGGTGCAGACACAGCTATACTTAAATTTTATAGTATAGCAACATGGCATCATGACTTTTGCGTAAACATACATGCCACTTTCAAGTCAAGTGGCATGTTATCTATACGCATTTTGAGCTATCCGCGTGTATGTCCACACCGAAACGAACCGTCATCTTTTGCGTGTATGTCTACGCCGTTAAATGTCCGAGTGATTCCGCGTGTATGTACACGCCGTTAAATGTCCGAGCGAAACGAAACAAAATGTAGATCTACATCTGGGGAGCGATATTTTTTTTCCTAGGATGGTAGGGAAATCCTCATAAATGGTATTAACCCCAGTGACGGGTAGGTTTAGGGACGGGGTTGGGGTAGGTCATATTTTTATATATACAGTAATGTAACTTCTAAGTCAACGGCGTTCATAAACACGCTGGAAAGCGATTATGCGTGTTGATAGCACGCCAAAAATGGAAATACGAATTGGCACATACATACGCCATTTCATGAGATCATTCTGAGTATAGTTACAAGTACGCAGCCTGTGTGTTCCTTTGCACTTGCAGGAAATGGTTCTCTGGTTGCAGAACACTCACTGATGCCCTGGGATTTTACTGGCATTATTACCAGCGCACTGGGCAGCTTCTTCTCCATGGGCTTTTTCTTTGACGAGAAGATCTCTGTTGGAAACCAGATGAGCAAAAATAGCCTGCTAATGATGTTTTTGTGGGCCCTTGTCAAGCAGTGAATGAGAGAAGTCAAGGACTGATGTATGCAGACTTGTACCCGTTGACCGGTACTTACAAACAGTTACAAACAGACTGAGAAGACAGAAACAAAAGCAATGTATATAGGCATCCGAAAAACGCTGCAGTCTTTGTATCTCTACTGCTTTACAGTCACTGCACATTAAATGATGTTACACAGTCCTATGCTTCTGCAAAAGCTTGCATCAGAAGGAGGGTGGCATTCTGTGAAAGTGAACATGAAGAATAGCATAATTTAGATTTGTTTTTATTACTTGAAAAATGCTAATTCCGGATCGTGACCTTGTTTACAATAAACCAGTGGGAGAATCTATAGTGAGACGCCATTATAATTGTGCTGCGGTTGCCAAACTGTTAATTATTTGTGTGGATGAAATTAATGACGTGTAGCCACAGTTGCCCCAGATCATTCTCTACTCATTAACACAGCCTAAACATTAAGCCCCCATCAATGTAGTTCTAACAAAGACCGCTGCATTAGATGGGCATGTGTGTCCTGTGGTGTCCTATGCCCCCCTGTGTCCCGCATCTTGCTTTGCCATCTGACAAATGCCCCGGCGACTCGGCCCCATCTCCTAGTGGCAAGTGCTAGGAACAAATGCGCTATACATTGTTTACAATGTAATTGTGTCCCACAGTCCAGGAAGAAAACAAACAAACAGGGGGAACATAGGGAGCATATGGTTACATAAGGTTTGGCACTGTATGGAAGACCAACTGTCCTTCCTGTCTGCCTGCAGCACTGTCTTATGTGTCTAACATTACGGACATTGCAGTTTATTGCTCTGGCCACATTTGCAGGCCTCAAGCCTCCCTGCAGCAGAACAATGGCATGTTCACATAGGTGAGCACTGAGTAGGGGTCTCTTTAGTGTTCTAAATTATTGGCACTGTGACCTTAATTCTTGCCACAAACGAAGGTCTAGATAGATTAGATGGTAAGCAAAAAGTCAGTTCTCATATTCAATGTGTTGGATACAGGAGAAATGGACAGGAATAAAGATCTGAGCGACTTTGACAAGGGCCAAATTCTGGTTTTGAATCTACTTTTTCAGCCTAGTGTGTCTGGCCTGCACAAACCATACCATTTTCCATCCAAGTATGCTCAGTGTTAAGAACTTAGTATGTTGATGTTGGCAAGCGTCCTGTTCTGGATTTTAACATCTGCAGCGCTGAGACAGTGTGCAGCCCTCCTCACTCCTGAGGGGAATTTGCGAGTGAGAACCGTTGCCTATGGCACACCTGCAAAGGTCTTGAAATGCTAAGCTTTTAAGCAGACTGAAATTTGTTGCTAGCAGGCCAGACACTCACTAACGTTAATCATAATATCAGTTTTACATACAAGTACTTCAAGTACGACTAGATGTGCTGACAACATGAAGTGTTAGAGTGGATAATCTTGCAGCTGTGAAGTAATGCTGGATGAACCTACATGTTTATTGATGTAGTGGTGTGTTATTATTCCCTATTTTGAATGGCACAATCTCCTGTCCTTTGTCCTTAACACCTCACCACAACCCAAGAGTTGACTTGTGTGTGAAACATTTTTTGTTTATTTTCCATAAAAAAAAAAAAAAAAGTTTTCCTCTTTGGAATTGGCTGAACTCTTGCATCAGGACACCACTAGCATTATTAATCTGAACTCTTTCTCAGAATTTTCTTTGCTTTACTATCTCCTATGCCAGATTTCTCAACTCTTGGACATACAGTACTTGGGTTCAGTATTTTGTTTAAATTGGTCCTTTTTGCCAAGTTAGTTATCAGTGGCAGTGTAAGGAACAGTAATTGATGGATAGATTTAAATCTGTATTGTGTACATGAGCACCACATCTCAACAAGTCAGAGCATTATGTCCTGTAAACATAATATCTTGGAAGTAGTGCTTTATATGTAAAGGAAAATTAACATTTAACATTTACACACACACACACACACATATATATATATATATAGTATATATAGCTATACACACACACACACACACATGTTTTTTTTTTCTCTGTTTTTCCAGAATTGGCTAACACAGTCTCATCCCAAGACGTCAACTAACTGACGCTTTTGACCATACATCAACATCCGACGTTTTAGGGTACCCTTTAACGTCAGTTAGATGACGACCCTGGGGCGTCATCCGACTGACGCTTTACCTTTAACGTCAGTTAGATGACGCGGGTAGGTTTAGGTCTGGGGTAGGGTTAGGATTAGATAGTGTCATCCAACTGACGTTAAAGGGTACCCTAAAACGTCGCATGTTGACGTATGGTCAAAACCGTCAGTTGGTTGACGTCTTGGGATGAGACTGCGCTGAATTGGCTGAACTTTTTCCCCAGGACACCACCAGCATTGTTATCTTGTCTCTTTCTCAGAATATTCTGAGGGGGAACAGGATTTGGCAAATGATGCAAGATCGGACTTGAACTTGCATCACCCATGTGAGCACCACATCTCAACGTATGACAGCACATGCAGTTACTCCTACATGCTGCAACTTTGAAGTAAAAAAAAAATAATATATATATATATATATATATATATATATATATATATATATATGTATTGATTTTTAAAAGTTGTAGTTGGATATATTGTCCATAACAGCCTTTAGTTTTACATCACAGTCTGACAAAACCACACATGACAGCTTGTACAGAGAATGAAAACAATGAAAATACTTTAAAAATTAACGAATCCTATAGCCACCTCACAATAAGTTGATGGTTGGTAAAATAAATAGTTGATGTACGAGTGTGTTTGCATAAGTTTGATGTATAAGTTTGCACAACTGAGGAAACTGAGGAAACAATGACGCAGAAATGTTTGTAAATTTTTTTTTTTTAAATGAATGATTTTTTTGATAATCACACAAATTGCTGCAGCTGGGACTGTGAGAGAGGCTAAACATACTTTTCTCTGTTTATTACACAAGTGCCACTCATATTTACAGTGTTTACTGTCAGGGACACTTTGCATTGTTTTGGAACAAAGTTCTCATCAATTATGGACCAAGCGCTGCTTGGCTAATCACAGTTGCCAGTGTGATGTGGTGTGTGACAATGTGTCCCATTTATTCCTTATTATGTTTCAGCTATCAAAGAATGTCCTCACTGCTCTTTCCAAAAACAATAAATGCAGATAATGAGATAAACATGATTACCAATAAATCTTCTGGGATTTTGACTTTGCTACAAAGGCTAAGCTTCTTAACTGCGGGTGTTTTGACCCCGTTCCCCTGCTTTTTGAATGTCTGGATCCTGATTCCATGAAATTAGAGTATGGCTTAGCTCTTGGTATAACTTTTACCAGGAACTGAGCCTTTCTGCTCTGGTCAAAAAGCTTTGAAAATCATTATATTGAAATGTGTGTAGCATATATAAGTGCTGCAAATATAAATAAAATAGTGGACCAGTTTCAGAAGATCTTAGTTTGGCTCAGGGAGGAAATGGTAGAGTTCAATGATACACAAGAGTCATGGCTGCAGTGCAATTGTGAATTGTATTACATATAAGACAACAAGTATTTACAATATTTACATGTGCACATAGGAGATATTCAGTTCAAAGTTATTAATGAGCATACAACAATTTCAGGATTCACTCAATCATAAAAAGGTGCTTGAAGGCTCCGCAGTTCACAACACACAGCCACGAGACAGACAGAGTCCAAAGAATCCAGAATGGAACAGTTCATAAGATCAGTACCAATATATAGATGTATAAAGTGTCCAAAGGTGTGTGTGAAAATGTCTCTGAGGGTGTATGAAAATGTCTCTGAGGGTGTATGAAAATGTCTCTGAGGGTGTATGAAAATGTCTCTGAGGGTGTGTGCGCAGGTGTAGCAAGTTAGCAGCTGCAGCACCTCCTACCACACCGGTAGATGCATGCACTCCAATGCATCAGGGTTGGGCCTAGTGGCTCGCCATCAATGCACAGAACCTGGCCTGTACAAAACAGGACCAATTAATACATCATTCTGGTTCCAAGCATCACAACTAATCACCATAATCATAATATAATAAAGTCATCATATTATCATAATCATAATCTCAGTTCATTCGTTTCATCATGTACATGATTCAATATAAATACTGCATATAGCAATATAAATAATTTAACAATCAGCAAGAATACTCTTAGAAATAGACAATATCGATAAATAGCTTCAAAATACATTTCAGAATCAAAGAGTAGTTGATAACTTCATAATTCAACAATATTAAGATTAATTATTAATGTTTTGCTCATTTAAATAAGCACAAAAATGTATTATATATATATATATACCTATAGTCAGACTCAGTATGATTAAGCACAGCCAGCGCCAGCACCGGCTAACAGAACCATATACACATACAACACACTTTTAGTACCGTATAACAAACAGTGACAACTCACCAGTTCCCACATCATTAAGTCACTCAACAGCAGTCATTTGCAACGGTAGAAGCAATCTAAAAGATTGGCATACATAATAGATAAACCAGCAGTTTCAGTAATAAAATGTTTTACAGGGCTAAACGCCTACCTGCAGCAGCTCAACACACAGCTCGCGCACACACATACCAAACAACAGCGCGCGGCCGTATTTAAAGGAAATGACGCAGCACTCCATCTCAAGTCTCGCGATACTTCACGAAGTCTCGCGACAACGCGAACACAAAAGGGAGCCGCGAATAAGGAGAATATAAGGAGAATAAGGCAAAACCCATCTGGGTTACACCCTCCCCCCCCTCAAATCATGCACGTCCCGTTGCATAAAACTGCAGAAGCACTCTATTACAGTTTAGGGACAGAGTCTGCTGCAGCGGCGTGACTAAGGGCCTCTGTATAAACATTAGACAAGCTATGAAAAAGAGTTTGAACGACTGAAATTAATGGGTTGCCCAATACTGCATATTGAAGGCATTAAAGGGGTTGACGCTGCCGCCCTGAACGTCTGGGTACTACATCAGATCCCAATGTATCACTGGGGACAGTAACAGAACTATGAACAATAGGACCCACAGATGACTCAGATTGGACCGGCTCACAAGCTTCAAACTCAGGCTCCAGAAGCACTTCAGCTTCAGGCACAGTGATAGTTATTTCTTCCACAGGAAATTCCAATTCTCCTCCCACAGGTAGCTCCATCTCTCCTGTAACATGTTCGTTTATCGGTTCTGGCAGAGGATTTCCAGGTTCCTCCACTTCAGTCTCTTCTACCTCGCATCTGGACATGGATGAATCTTCACCAGTGGTTGGCCAGGACTCTTCAACTTCAGGTAAGTGGTCCTCAAATGAGGTTGCAATTGAAGATCTTAGTGCAGGGCTTTGTGGAAAAGATAGAACAGAATCAGCGTCACTTGGGGCTGTCGGTAATGTCGACCCCACAATGTCACCGATTGTTGGTTCATGTTCACATCCACTCGCTCTTTCCACACTGAACTTCATTGGGAACTGAGGAAAACTCCCAAGGATGGTAAGTTCAGCATCCTCTGTATCCTCATCCTCAAAAATATCAACTTGGTCAGTGCAGTTGCGACTCTGGTTGCGAGTATGGGTTTTTTTAGCAGGAAGATCTTCTGGAAAATCCTCTGTAGCAGAAGCCGATAGGAAGCCACAGGGTAAGAGCAGATCACGATGGAGTGTGCGATTAGGGCCCCCCCTGGTCTCTGGTCTCACAATGTAAACTGGAAGATCCCCGGCACGTTTCACAACCACATACACCTCTTGTTCCCACTTGTCTTCGAGCTTGTGTTTCCCTCGGATTCTGACATTCCGAACCAGTACTCGGTCACCAACATCCAAGCTTGCAGGTTTTACACGTTGATCAAACCGACTTTTGTTCCTTTTAGCTGACTTCTGAGCGTTCTGGCACGTAAGTTTATAGCTCTCCTCGAGACGTGATCTTAAGTCCTTCACATACTGAGAGTGCGAAGGAGAGGAAGAGTCACGGACTGGCAACCCAAAAGCTAAGTCAACCGGGAGCCGTGGTGATCGACCAAACAGGAGTTCATAAGGTGTGAAACCAGTTACTTCATTCCACGTGCAATTATACGCATGGACAAGAGGTTTAACGTACTCCCTCCACTTAGCCTTCTGCTTGCTCTCGAGAGTTCCCAGCATGTTTAACAACGTCCGGTTAAAGCGTTCGACAGGGTTACCCCTGGGATGGTATGGCGTGGTCCGAGTTTTCTTGATGCCGGCTACATCGCAGAGCTCTTTAATCAGCTTAGACTCAAAGTCTGGACCTTGGTCAGAATGTAGGCGTTCTGGAATGCCATAGCAAACCATGAAGTCGTTCCACAGACACTTCGCCACAGTTTTGGCCTTCTGGTTCGCAGTTGGAATAGCGACTGCAAATTTGGTGAAGTGATCAGTAAGTACCAAGATGTTCTTGGTGTTGCTATTGTCCGGCTCAAGGGTTCGAAAATCCATACATACTAGTTCCAAAGGACGACTGGTTTGAATATTTACTAAAGGAGCTGCCCTTTCGGGAAGAGTCTTACGTCTTATACACCGACCACAGGTTTTGATGAAGTTCTCAACATTAGCGGCCATTTTTGGCCAAAAGAACCGCTGCCGCACCAAGTCCAGGGTTCGCTCTATGCCCATGTGCCCCATGTCACTATGGAGACTCTTCAGGACGGTAGAACGCAACACTGGGGGCAGAACAAGCTGAAGGACAAGTTTATCTTCGTCCTGTCTTCTCCGGTATAAAACTCCATCTTCCAGCTCCAACCGATTCCACTACCGTAACAACAATGGAAGCTCAGGAAGTTCCTCTCGAACAGTGGGAGAAACCTTTTCTCCTGTCTCAAGCTGGTAGACGACTTCTCGAATTGCTGGGTCGGCCCGCTGCTCCTCTTTCAGATCAGCGTGGGTCAGAGGGGAAATGACAGGAAGGCCATGCGACTCTTCCTCTGCAAAACAGTCAGGAATAATATTAGTATGGACAGAAAGAGACTCAACTAAGGTCACATCAAGTTGAGTGTAGTCCGCAGGACAGCATGATCTGACAAGACTGCTCTGACAAATAGCAACCACCATGTCGGAGGAGATTTCTGCAGCTTCACCGGGGTCACACAGTTGCTCAGCTAGTCGGTTCACAAATTCCCATTCTTCACAGCTGGCAGCCTTATCTGGCATTTCATGGTAACGTCTGGACAGAGCGTCTGCATCAAAATTGTGTTTGCCAGCACGGTACTGTATCTTAAAGGAATACGTTGACAGCGCAGCTAGCCACCGGTGGCTTGTGGCGTCCAATTTTGCTGAGGTCAAAACGTATGTAAGAGGATTGTTGTCTGTAACAACTGTGAAGTTAGCACCATAAAGATAATCATGGAATTTCTCTGTGACACTCCATTTTAAGGCCAGAAACTCAAGTTTGTGTGCCGGATATCGAGATTCACTCTGAGATAGGCCTCGGCTGGCATAGGCGATAACCCGGAGTTGATCATCCTATTCTTGGTATAGAACGGCTCCCAACCCGATTATGCTGGCATCTGTGTGAAGGATGTAGGGTAACTGGATTGGCAAACCCAAGGACAGGAGCAGATGTTAATTTAGAAATCACTGTGTCAAAAGCAGCTTGACAATCTACTCTCCATCTCTCCCCAAAAGACTGCTTCGGGTCCAGGAACTTTCCAGCAGGACTTTTAACTTTGATAGACCGACAAATGGGTGCATAACCTCTAGTAAGGCCATTGAGAGGTTTTACTATGGTGGCATAATCCTTGATGAACCTCCGATAGTATCCTGCAAACCCTAGGAAGGAACGTAGCTCTTTAAGATTTCGGGGGACTGGCCAGGATTTGAGTGCTGATATTTTTTCAGGGTCCGTTTCAACACCCTTGTCAGACACAATATGTCCAAGATAACGTACACTGGACTGGAAAAATTTGCATTTTTCAGGCGACAACTTCAAGCCGAATTCCTTCAAGCGAGTAAGTACTCTGACACTTTAGAGGAACATGAGAAACGCTTACTCAGAGAAGATAATGATGTCGTCTAGAAATACAAGGGCTTCCTTGAGATTTAAATCCCCCATACATTTCTCCATAAGTCTCTGGAATGTACTTGGAGCATTCGTAACGCCTTGCGCCATCCGATTCAATTCCCAGAAACCCAGCGGTGTGACAAATGCGGTTTTAGCCTATCGGCTTCACTCATTTGAATCTGATAATACCCAGACTTTAGATCCAGAACCGTGAACCATCTGGAACCCGTTAATGCTGAAAACGACTCTTCAAGGTTTGGCAGGGCATAGGCGTCTTTCACTGTTTGTAAATTTAATTTACGATAATCAATGCACAACCTACCATCGCCATTCCGCTTCCGGACCACCACAATTGGAGAAGCAAATGGTGACTCTGACTCCTGGATAATGTCAGCTTCAAGCAGATCCCGCAAATGGCTTCGAACAGCTTTAATATCGCGGGGATGGATAGGCCTGGCTCGAAGCTTGAAAGAGGTTTCATCGTGGAGCTTGATATGGTGTTTTACTTGGTTCGTACAACCGAAATCAAGGTCGTGGTAAGAAAACACTTCAGGCATTTGGTTGAGCTTGGATGTTACTCACTCCTTCCACTCAGGTGGGATAGGTGATTCTCCAAAATTTAACTCCAAAGTACTTCTTTGGGAACCTCCTTGGACTGGAGAAGCATTTACGGTGTGCTGGGCCAGGATGGTAGGTGATGTACCAATATCAGCAATCACTGTCATTGGTGGAATGAGAACATCTTGTTCAGACTCGTTCATAACGAGAACAGGAACCTTGTAGGGAGCATGAGTTGGAAGTGTGATGAGACAACTCTGGACGCATAGCCCACCAGGAAGAGGTGATATGGGGTGTTCAATCACAGCCCATTGAACTGTAGTTGGACTGTCTACTCTGGCAGAGCCTTCTAGAACAATGGTCTGACCAGAAGGAATCATGACTGGTGTCTGACTCAACAAATTCACAGTGCCTGCTCGACCCACCTGGCTTTGTTGGTGCTTCAGTTGTAGGAGCTTTAGGACTGCACAGTACCCTTGGGCTGTGGGATGAAAATTAGAGATGTCATTACTGGTGTATCGCTCATATAAAGGCTCTAGGCATGTGCCGGTATCAAATTTTCGTGCTGCGATTAATTGAATGAGCTTTTATCACGGTATACGGTATTATCACGATATTTTAATTGCTCAAGAGAAACAGATGGATTGCGGGTATCTAAAAAAACAACTTGCATCACAATGTGTAATTGTGATTTTCAAAACATGGTAACTAAACAGAATTTTATTAAGTTTAGTGACAACGTGTTACAATGTTTACATGGTACAATGACTGGTAGGTTACTGTTTGTATTATTCAAATAAATTATTGTATTTGATTTTAATCTTAATTCAATATTGACTCATTTGGATAAATATTAGGTAGGCTACAGTCTGCATGTTAATTTTTCTCAAGAAAAAAATATATCTCACATAATGCTGTAAACAGAGAGAAATTAAATATAATGCGGTTTTCATTATAATAACAATTATGTAATGACAAGTAAACATATAATTAATATGTAATAAAGTGCACATATTTAGCAAAATGACAATTTTTTCTAGTCAACTAAAGTGCTGGTCATTAAATGGCTTTCACAATGGACAGAACCTTTTTTTTTCATATCAAAAGTAACCTGCTCTGTCTAGTCTGTCGGTGTCAGTGTCCTCTTTGCTCTGCGATTTTTCTCTGCGTGAGAGCGTGTGAAAAGTGTCAATTCCGTAAAGCGGCTTTCAGACAGAACGCGATTTGCTATTTTGCAAATAAAAAGTTTAACTATTTTTAACTTTGACCCCGGCGTGCTTTGGTCGACGCAGCAACAAAACGTCCCCGCGAGTATTCTGCGTCCTGTCTGAAAGGCGCTTGAGTCTCAAGTTGAATGCGTGAGAGTTGGCAGCCCTGCGGGGGGTAAATCGTCGGCAGCGTTCCTCCTTCCGCCATGCTTCTACTCCATGTGATGATTGTTTACATTAGACTAGAGTGCGCTCTGTGCCGCGTGCACAGTGCTAATACATGTGGGGATTGTTTACATCAGAGTGCGCACGTGTTTTGCGGAGCATATACGCAGTGTTTAAGCGGTTGATAGAAAATTAGCTAATGCGTGTTCTAAAAGTCTAAATTCAAATCTATTATTTTTCACGGTATTTTGAAGTGGCCGCGATAACAATATCGTGCATATTCATTACCGCGATTTATCGCATTACCGAATACCGGCACATGTCTAAAAGGCTCCAGAGTATTCATGCCAATAAGCAAAATTGAAGAACCCTCAGGATGACCATCGGGTACAACCAAGGCAAGAGTCAGTATCTCAAGTTCTTCTCCTACAAACTCTTTATGAAACCCTATGGTCACCTCTACATACCCCAAGTATGGCACTGACTGACCAGCTGCACCCTCTACCTGGAGTAAGTCGTAAAGTGGCTTCACAGGGTGATCGCTGAGACTTTGGTCGTAAAAAGAGACTGGAATCGCAGTGACCTGCGAGCCAGTATCCAAAAGGCAATGGTAGTTCTGTCCAGCAATCTGGACTACTGCAGAACATTTTGAGCATACCAGGCCCTTTGGAAGCTGTATGTTTGCATTCTTTATCTGGGGCTGTGACACTTCTGCACACTTGACAATCTTCTTTCTTTCCCTGGGACGGATTTGGTCCCCTCTGGCCCCTGTCTGTCCCACAACAGGAACCGGACTCAGTTTAAATGGACAGAGTTAGAAGTGTTTTGTTGGTTGCTAGTGAACTTTCCTTTTACGAGCAACCAGGGTAGAATTGGGTTCATTCTCACACTGGGGACGGATGTGGCCATCCTCACCACACCGAAAACAATAACCAGGTTTGGCCTGAGTAGGTGTGGATCGACGAAGCTGCTGATTGGTGGCCCTGGCATGTGTCTTACTATAGGTGGAAGTCTTGGGGTTAGCACTGGTCTTTGACTGGCTGGTCGTTAGCATGGCTAACTGTCGCTGGACGTCAGCTAGTTGTTGAGTCAGTTGCTGGGTGATGTTAACCAAAGCGGTAACTGTGGCCCCATCTTCAGGGTTAACACGAGCAACTTGGGCATGAGATACAGCTTTCTGCCGTGTAGACCCCAAATATTGCTTCATTCGATGTGCCTTTGCTGCCTCTCGGTCCTCTTCAGTGCGCAAGAGCAGCAGCAGCTCAGCAAAAGTGGGTGGACAAGTCTTCTTTTGTTTTAGCTGAAGCTCAGCGATCAAAGAATTGTCCCAGCATCCACGACAGAACTGGTTCAACAAATGTCGATTTATTTCAGACCCTATGACTCCTCCCCTCTTCATGGCAGAGTTCAGGACAACCTGGAGCCGTTGGAGATAGGCAGATGGTTTCTCACCGGTATCCTGAAATGTGTCCATGAATCTAGCAAACAGTTCATCCCCATCTTGAACAGTAGCATATGCAGAGTCAAGAGTGTCCAGATACACTATAGGCAGTGTGCTGGAACTCAATTGCTTGACCATATCTGCTGCTGGAGGAAGGAGGCTCTCCACTATCCTCCTGGAGCGATGGAGGTCAGACACAGATGGATCCTTCAATAGCAGTTCTACCCCTGACCGCCAGGTGTCGTAGTCAGCCTCGTGAGTAGGTCTGGGAAGCCGACCTGAGAAAACCCTGATCTTCTGGTGATGTGCTGCACTCTCCTCATTTTTTACGATGTGCTCTACTACGTAGCGCTGGACCTCAGGTGGATGGACATCAATGCTGGCAGTTGAATGTCTCATCCCCGGCTGCATAGGATCAGAAGAAGCAATGCGGGCCTCAGTGACTGACCTGGAAGCAGCAGTGTCCATGAGGGGAACAGGAATGACTGATGGAATCCGAGTTAATGGCTTCACTGATGGCTCTGGTAGCGTGGGCAACTCAGTACTTGGTGGGTCTTCCACATGAGGCTCAGAGCGGAGCTTGGAGACCGAAAGTTCAATCTGAGACATCATTGTTTTGAGCACTTCTGTGTAATCCACCCCAGTTAATTTGGCTAAATTCTGTAAATCAGACAAATACAACATAGTTTTAGCTTTAGCAAAGTGATCTGTACAAACAGAAGATAGCTCCAAAATACAACATCTATGTGTCTTTTTAGCCGAGACCCATGTGTACGGCAAAATGGGACGTAGCGCTTCCAAAGCTGCACCACTAGTAAATTCAACAACAAGCACACCATCATACTCCGATTCAGTCTCAGAAATTTTCTCAATCTCATTGATTGAACCATATTGGCTCAGAAACTCAATGACTTCATCACTTTCTGGTTCTGTTATACCCTCCAACAGTACAGCATTTGGTAATTTGATACCACGTTTCAAAAACACATCCATTATTATTACTGAACTGCAATAAACCCAAATCAATACCTCAAATGCACATTAAACTCACCAATTCCTCCTGGCTGGCTCGCCAAAGTTATGTAGCATATATAAGTGCTGCAAATATAAATAAAATAGTGGACCAGTTTCAGAAGATCTTAGTTTGGCTCAGGGAAGAAATGGTAGAGTTCAATGATACACAAGAGTCATGGCTGCAGTGCAATTGTGAATTGTATTACATATAAGACAAGTATTTACAATATTTACATGTGCACATAGGAGATATTCAGTTCAAAGTTATTAATGAGCATACAGCAATTTCAGGATTCACTCAATCATAAAAAGGTGCTTGAAGGCTCCGCGGTTCACAACACACAGCCACGAGACAGACAGAGTCCAAAGAATCCAGAATGGAACAGTTCATAAGATCAGTACCAATATATAGATGTATAAAGTGTCCAAAGGTGTGTGTGAAAATGTCTCTGAGGGTGTATGAAAATGTCTCTGAGGGTGTATGAAAATGTCTCTGAGGGTGTATGAAAATGTCTCTGAGGGTGTGTGCGCAGGTGTAGCAAGTTAGCAGCTGCAGCACCTCCTACCACACCGGTAGATGCATGCACTCCAATGCATCAGGGTTGGGCCTAGTGGCTCGCCATCAATGCACAGAACCTGGCCTGTACAAAACAGGACCAATTAATACATCATTCTGGTTCCAAGCATCACACCTAATCACCATAATCATAATATAATAAAGTCATCATATTATCATAATCATAATCTCAGTTCATTCGTTTCATCATGTACATGATTCAATATAAATACTGCATATAGCAATATAAATAATTTAACAATCAGCAAGAATACTCTTATAAATAGACAATATCGATAAATAGCTTCAAAATACATTTCAGAATCAAAGAGTAGTTGATAACTTCATAATTCAACAATATTAAGATTAATTATTAATGTTTTGCTCATTTAAATAAGCACAAAAATGTATTATATATATATATATATACCTATAGTCAGACTCAGTATGATTAAGCACAGCCAGCGCCAGCACCGGCTAACAGAACCATACAACACACTTTTAGTACCGTATAACAAACAGTGACAACTCACCAGTTCCCACATCATTAAGTCACTCAACAGCAGTCATTTGCAACGGTAGAAGCAATCTAAAAGATTGGCATACATAATATATAAACCAGCAGTTTAAGTAATAAAATGTTTTACAGGGCTAAACGCCTACCTGCAGCAGCTCAACACACAGCTCGCGCACACACATACCAAACAACAGCGCGCGGCCGTATTTAAAGGAAATGACGCAGCACTCCATCTCAAGTCTAGTGATACTTCACGAAGTCTCGCGACAACGCGAACACAAAAGGGAGCCGCGAATAAGGAGAATATAAGGAGAATAAGGCAAAACCCATCTGGGTTACATGTGCCTATAAGGTAATGGCCTATAGGTCATAAGGGGACACTGATCACTATTTACACAGTGTCAAAGATTGAGACTGAAGCCATTGTAGATCTGCTCACATTTGGCTGAATCCTCTGTTCAGTTTCCAGAATCTCTCAAGTAGAGACCATAATGGTCAATTAGAGTGCTATCATCCTATTTTTACTCTTCCCTCTTCTGTGTGGTTTATTAGTATTTGCTTCCCCTATAGCAGATACAATTTACTGCATTTCACAACAGGCCATATGCATGTTACTTAAGATGTGTTTGTTAAAGGGGTCATATAATGGTACATGCACTTTTACAAGTTGATTGTACTGAAATGTGTGTTGGCAGTGCCTGTACACAACCATCATAAAATGATAAAAATCCATCCAGTGTTTTTTTATTTTAATCTCCTTATATGTTTTCCCCTGCCTCAAATTGAGCCGTTCGATTTTGTGACGTCACTAAATCGGACGCCCCTCCCACGATTGTTGATTGACAGCAGCGTTTCAACACAGACCCGCCCTCGCTCGTGAGCGAGCGAGCTGTCAATCATTGTCCGCGCGGACCGGCGCGGTGCTTGTTGATTTGCTGGAGCACTGTCTATGAGCAGAATGGCGTCTAAGCTATTGTGGTGTTCTGTTCTTGGGTGTAATAACGAACACAGCAGTCATTTTAATGTTCCTAAATCCGAACCGCTTAAGACGAAGTGGCTGAGTTTGTTTTCGAAGGGGATATTCCCCACGAGCAACGTCAATGCTCTCATGTTTGCGCGAATCATTTCACACACCAGACTGCTTTATAAACGAGGATCAGTATAAAGCTGGTTTTGCTAAGAAGCTGCTCATGAAAAAAGGATCGGTAGCAGATATTCGTGTTCCTGCTGAACCTCCAGAAGAACTGAAGTGAGTGTAACGTTTTATTAAACTTTATATTAATATTTATATTAATCTTTGCAAATCGGTAACTGCACGCTTCACAATGAATGGGTCTAAGGTTTGCACTCAGGGTACACTACGGCATGTTTTCTATGTATGACGTTCTCAATATAATTCATAATCCCACGTTTATACTTAACAACGCGTTATGGTTATTGTGTTATTGTGTTCAAACGGTGTACGCACAGAACAGAGAGGCGGGGCGAGCAAAGCTCATTATCATTTAAAGTCATATGCACTGAAACGGCGTGCTGAAAACAGAGCTGTTTTTGACCAGGTAAAATAAGTGTTTTCTTACAATACTAATGAGAATTTTTAATTAAAGTATATTACAACTTTTAATTTAGACCCTAAAGAATCATATTAGCTTGTTAAAAAATGGCATTATATGACCCCTTTAACTCTTTTTAAAAACATGAACTCTGGTTGTGGGGAATTAGTGTTTCAAGACTCATTCCCCAATATCCAGATTAGTGGTTTACCTAATTTTTCAGTGATTTATTCTTAAATGAAAAGTTTAAAAGTTTGAGGTTGGAAAGATATTTTAATGTTTCTGAAAGAAGTATCTTATATGCGCACCAAGACCAATTTATTTTGTCAGAAATATAGTAAAAACTAAACTGTAAAAACACTAATGTTGTGAAATATTATTTCAATTTAAAATTATTGTTTTCTATTTTAATGTATTTTAAAACGTAATTTATTTCTTTGATGCAAAGCAAAACATTTTAGCAGCCATGATTCAGTCTTCAGTGTCACATGATCCTTCAGGAATCATTCAAACTGACTTGCTGCTCAAGAAAAATTTCTTATTATCAACAATTAAAACAGTTGTGCTGCTTAATATTTTTGAGGAAAAAATAACTTCAATTAAATCAATTAAAATGTTTTTTTTTAAGAAAAACTATTACAATGAAAGATCAAAATGTTTTTCTTCTGTTAAATCTGGCTTGTAAGACTCTGGCTTCATTACACAAACTGACATTTTCAATTAGCATATACAGCCAATTGCTAATTAACACAGCCGTGGGTGGCTGGGTCTCAGAGAGGTCATTTAGCATACACAAAGGGAGCCATTGTTCATGTTCTCTGACAGGAAGTGCAAGAACGCAGAGGTCAATTATGTAAAAAAAGAAAAGAAAAAAAAAGTCACCTTTAATATACTCTAAGAATGATCAGGTGAACAATTTATAGTTTTTCTGTTTTTATTTTTCATATTTGTATAAAATTCACAGTTTAAGTGATTTATTAAGAACAAAATGGCATAAATATGCCAGAAATATGACATTGAAAAAAGTTTTTAACAAATATAACAAATGCAAAACTATGAAGTAAAATACATTTAAAAAAGGACTTCTGAACCACTTCAGCCCATTGGTCACTTGTCTACAAAAAACAACCAAACAAAAACAAACCCACAATATTCACTTGATGTTGTACTCTGACTATATTTGACCCTGGACTGAAAATAGTAACATTATCATCAGCCTCTCAGTGCAGTACAGAAAAAGACAGCCGTGTCAGTTTAATGATCATACATGCCTTAGTGAAATAAAATCTATTGCGCATCATTTGAGGCCCGTTCACACCAAGAATGATAACTATAACGATAACTATATTATCGTCCACTCCACACCAGTGGACGATTTACTCCTGTTTATTCTAAGCGCACACTGCAGTTATGTCATCTATCACTTTAAATGCTCCAGCTCTTTAAAGTTTGGTGAATTCTGATTGGCTGTAAATTTTTTAATCGTTCATCAGCTGGAGTCCAGCAATATAATTTTTTCTGTGCCATTATCGTTAGAGCTGTGATGTGGAGTCTTGACCTTTAGAAATATCTTCATCATCATCGTTATAGTTATTGTCCTTGGTGCGAACAGGCCTTTAACCTGTGTCCATGGCGAATACCCAGAGTTCATGCATTCTGCAAAATAAATAAACCATATATTTTGTATCTGTTTGGATTTTGCCTCACCTGAGAACTTGTATTGACTATAAATATGGCCTGTGGGCATGACCTGTTTTTTATTATTATCTTAATGATGCTTAAGAGTGTCAACTGCCTTCTAAGCACTGGGTTTACTATAGATGATTTGGTGCAATGCAGTGATCCCCTCAAAATATTACACAATAATATACAACAAAACAAGACAAGAGAAAAGAAAAGTAATGCATACGCAATGGAAAAAAATCTCTATAAGTAGATCACATTAGTGGTGCTAAAGGATGTTTTTACACTCTTTACCAGAACTAATCAATACTCTTTGTGAAGCTGTTATTGTTGTTACTGTTATTCATGTTCTCCTTTATGCTGTTGTTATTGTCGTTGAGGCGCAGGCCTTGCTGTTTCCTAAGGCCGCGAGGCATTACATTCTTCTGTACAAACAGTTTCTGGAGGAACCAGTCACTGATGCTCAAAGGGAAGTAGCTGCAGATGAAGTACATGAGCGTTAAACCCGGCCCGGCGTAGTATCGCACCTGAGGTTGAGGAGAGAGGAGTGCGTCCACAATGGTGTTGATGACAGGACTCAGATCCTCATTAGCTGTTTTTGCGTAACTCTGGAAGAGTTCCTTGGTCTCCAGCATATATTCTTCCCCATATTCTTCAAGAAGGCTTGGTGGCAAGTTCTGGATCAGGTTCTTGTACTCTTTCTCCCAGTACTCTGTGTTACTGCTCTGCCCTGCAAGGTAAGAAAAAGAGCAGAAAGCATGATGCAACCGGCTAACAAAGGGTGGGGGACATGGAAAAATCCACCCAGAACAGATTGGAGACAAAGAAGGGAATGTAAACAGAGGTCTGGGGAAACTTTATTAAGTTATTTAAATTGCATTTCTAGACCTGCATTTGGCTGGACTATCTGTTCAGTGGGCGTGTAAAGGAGGACTCAAATGTCAACTCAAAACCTGATGGATCCCTGAGGTTCAGATGTAAATAAACAGCTAAAATGAGAACTTTTTCTCTCAAGATGTGAGAAATATCTGACGGGGCCATTCACTAGGAAAAAGCACCACTGTCTTAATTTAATTAGCTTGTTTTGTTCGTGTGTGTCCGATATCAACACAAAAAGGTATACGTTTAGAAATGGAAGAAATAAATGGTAATTTCACATGTTGCGTCTTTTAATTAATTTAGCTGCAAACAAGCTAATATCTACAAACCAGTTAATTCAACTACTGTAGATGTTAAAAAGGTGGTTGGCGGTTTATATACCAAATTGTCCATATGTGTGGCCTTGGGCCATGTTACACAATTTGCCTGAACAGTGTGTTTTATAATAAAGGAAAGCCGAATGTCATCAAATTACAACCACTGTGATGAGAGTACAAAGAATGGCAATATACAGACAAGTGAATCATCACACTGGAGGCATGCAGTGTGTGTAACTCGATTTCACATTGTAAAAATGTTAATCACCTGTCTTAAAGGCAGAGGGTAAGATAGTGGAGACTGTGACACCCCATGGCTCCAGCTCATGACGAAGTGTGTTGATAAAAAGATTCAGGGCAGCTTTTGAAGCCCCGTACGACGCCAAACAAGGGAAGGGATGCTCACCTGCAGAATTACAAAGAGAAAGAATGATTAAATGACACAGATATCCTAATGACAATTTACAGCACTGCACATCCTTGAACATTTTAATAAGTAGGCTTTAGTTAGCGCATTACTGTTTAAACCTGCCACATTGGCAGAGAACCGGTACAATGATGACATTTATGGGACATACTCCAAAGGTATAATTATAGGTTTTTTTTTTTTTTTTTACAGAGGGATTGTCATTCATTGTTGGTGTAATAAAGATCTGTATTGGACCCAGGAAGCCTGTGGAGATTAATTGCAGTTTGTGACTATTTATAAAACATGTGGTTTTGCCTCAAGCCTTTGACGTATAAAAGAGCTTCTGTTCAAATCATCGGGAGAATGAACGGGAAGACAATAGGCCTCCTGTAAGTCCTCAGAGGGAATAACTGTTCATCTCTATTGAGACAGTAGCATCTGCTGCCCATGACATCTAAACCATTTTGTTTCCTTCAGCAGTGAGACTGCACTGATGGAGACATCTTTATTTAAAAGGGCTGTGCGCCAGTGTTTACAGAGAACTCAACGGTGTCCTGCGCCAGGCTGTTACTCATAGTATCACACTGTTTTGGCACAATGGAGGAAAACAAATGGAGACAAAATATGGGGAGTCAGGAAAAGCAAAAAAATATGCTGATATCTCCTGCTGACTGAATTCCAGCATGAGCTTAAGCAGAGAGTTGCTCTCTGTTGAGATTGTCAGTGGACACTTGAGAAGAAAAGAAAACAGGTGGATTATAGTTTGGGCTTGGAATAGTGTTTGGTTAGGTGTGATGAAGCCAGATGGAAGGCATAAAATAAACATCTGATGGACAGAGATACATTTATAAGCGCTGGCAGCTTTATGTGCATGGCAGAGAGAGAGCGAGAGAGACTCCTAATTAGATTTAGCACTGAAACAAGAACCTAAAAACACTCATAAATATGTCATCATATGTATAATTTAATTTACTCTTTCTTTTCTTTCCCTTTTATTAGCGGTGAAGTTTGAGTAGAGTAACTTGATATGTGCATAAGTGCATTAGCTACACTGGTTCTCACATGTATGTGTATCTGTACCTGAAGGGCTGGAGATTGTCACAATCCGGCCTTTAGCCTGTCTGAGAAGGGGCAGGAAGGTTCTGGTGACATGGAGCGTTCCAAAGAAGTTGACCTCCATGCATCCTCTGTAGTTGGACATGAGGGAGAGCTCAGCATCCCCAATATTCACACACAATCCAGCGTTATTTACAAGCCCCCACAAATCTAGAGGAAAAAATCATGCCAGAATTTTATTAATGTAAAAATGATGAAAATATAAGCTTTAAAGCAAAGGTCGAAGGCCCTCTGTTTTTTTTAACACAATATTCAAAGGCTCCCCAAAAATGCTTGTTTTAAAACTTGTTTTATTAACAGAAACTGGGAGTATTGAAATATTTAATAAATTAAACACTATTAATTTTGTGATTAAAAAAAAAATCTTTTTAGTTTATATTGAAGATTATTTTAAAATATTTGGTTTCACTTTATTTTGATGGTCCCTTTAACACACTGTTGACTAGTAATGTTGCACCTACATGTCTACTAACTCTCATTAGAGTGTTAGTAGACTGGTAGGGTTAGGGTTAGAATAAGTTGACATATACTTGCAAAGTTACTTATAGTCAGTAGAATGTCTGTTGGGGGACCATCCCAATAAAATGTTAGCAGATATTAAGCAGACAGTCTAATAATCTAATAACTGCTAGTTGACATGTAGGTACAAAGTAATGTATAGTTAACAGAATGTTCAAAAGGGACCATCAAAATAAAGTGTTAACAAATATTTATAATAATGTATTAATTTAAATACTTTTAATCTATCTTGTGGACCACTTGGACATTTGCATGCTGAGAACCCCTAGTCTAAAGGGCTCTAAAATTACTGGAGGAACACTGCAAGAGTGTCATCCATTGTGTTGGCCATCACATTTCATAACAAAAGCCAAATTGCTCACCATTGGACTGTCAGTGTTTAATAGCTGGTTAAATGAGAGGACAGCATGTTTATTCTGAGATAATGGTTATATTCATTCCCATCCTAAATTTAGGAAATTATTAACAGAATAGGGAAACCAATGCCTTAACCAAGAAGGGAAAGAAGCAGGGAGAATAAAGAAGAAAGGAAGCCTGACACAGTTAGTTAAAATAAAGATTCTTTATTGGCATCTATGATTTTATGAAGAACCTTTGACATTCATGGAACCATTACATTACACCAAAGGTTCTTTGTAGTGTAAAAAAATGTCTTCGGTTAATTAAAATATTCTTTACACACACACACACAAAAAAAGGTTCTTAAAGGAACTATTCACTGACAGGTTCTTAGGGGAACCTAAAATGGAACCAAATGGTTCTTCTATGGCATGGCTGCGAAAACCTTCTTTTCGGAAACTTTATGTGTAAAAATTAATCTACAAAAATGTGAGCATTTGAATATGTCCTCACTTTTCTCTGCTCAGCATCTAAATTGTGGAGGGTAAAACATTTTATATGCCCCACCCAGATTTTGAGAAAGGAAGCATGGAAAAATAGTTTTTTTCTTTCTTTTGGTGCATAAGCCACATGGCCCTGTGGTGTGTGTGATGTTTGAAAATAAAACAGCCCCTTGATGTACTGCCAAACTACGCACCCCCCTTCCACCCCATCCCCTCCTTTTCCCAACACTTTCTCTCAGATTAGACATTCTTGTCTAATCTCAGAGAAAGAACAAAACACGCTCACACACTATACACATACACATATACACCCGACTATGCTGAATCGCTTGTAAAATAAATGAATGTTTGACCACGAATGAATTGATTTATTTGACCTACTTTAAAGGTCATTTAATGAGGTGTTTTGTTGATTGCATAGTTTCAAGATTGGGTTCAACAGAAATGTTAATGACAACCACAAGCTGATTAAAATATATTAGGGGTAACCAAAACTCATTGGCAGTTTTAAAAATATAACATTCTTACAGGAGTATTTTAGGTTCACTGTGTTCAAACATGTGGGTGTGAGATTGTGTGTGTGTATTTTCTGGCGGAGTGCGAAAGTAAATCCTCACCTCTCATGCCAAGTTTGGCCTTGGTGTCGAGGAGGGCTTGCTGTACCTGCTGAGGCTGGGTGATGTCTACCTGCAGGAGGGTAAGGCGTGATGAACAGACTCTGCGCAAGTGCTTGGCTCCCTCCCCGTCCAGGTTCAATACAGTAGCGAACACTTCAAACCCCATTGCATCTAACTGCTTTGCTGTAGCGTTACCAAACCCTGAATCACAACCTGCAGAGACAGGGGAGGGAAACATGAATGTTATGCCAATATATTAGAAATCAAAACACTGACTCCTTGAAATACTCACATTTTGGCAATATTTCACAGTAATTACACTTAAATGGCATGCTATGCAACACCACAGCAACATTGTTATTACCATAATAGCTGTTTTGGAATCATTTTAGAACACTTCAGCCAATTTCAGAAAACTTTCTTATGTGAAAAATGATCGAAAACTAGGCACGAAACACCATCAGCATTGTTGACATGTAATCTCACTACTATGACCTCTGAACATCAATAAAGTTCAACCAGAACGGTACAACAGGAAACAAAACAAAACCAGAATTATATAAAGTCTTCATCCCACATCAAGTTGCATGACAGTGTGATGCATCAATCTCTGAAATATGACTCTTATCTCTTTACTAAATTACACAACTGAAAGAGATAGTAAAGTTGGTGTCCTTCGGTTTGAAGACAATGCCTTTACCGTCCCAAGGGAGATTGTGGTTTTGGAGCTGTATTACTAAAATGTAAAAAAATGCAAATCAGGACTCAACTAAACAAATCCAGCCATGGTTACAGATGCATGCTCATGGTTGATATCTGGGACACACACACATTTACAGAAGTAGCGGCAGGAAACGACACAATAATAAAAAAATATAACATCCGATCTTTATGAGGGTCATTTGAGTACGGATAATGTGTAAACCCATAGGAACTTTACCCCCAAGACACAGAAGAATGTTAAAAAAGACAAAAAGGAGAATAACAGCAGACTTTCTGTTCTTTTTCTATCCCTGATGTGCAAATTGTTCTTGGAAATGAACGGCAGTACACTACAGATTCTGGAAAAAAAAGTGACATGAATAAATACACAGACATGAATGTTTCTCTCAATGTAAGGTCTACAACATAATTGAACTACTGGAAATTAGAAATGAAAGTTTTCTGTGAATGCCAATTTTTATAATCTTTGTTCTTTTACAATTGATTATTAGGAATTTTGTTTCCATCCAAAACAACTTTATTCCATTCTTTGTCGTTTTTGTTTGGCAGGAAAGTCAAAGTTGTAAAGCTACAAAATAAAAAATAAATAAAATGATAATAATAATATAGTAAAACTGATGCATGTTAAGGAAAAAAAAAAGTAGAATGACTCAAGTGTATCAGAGGTCAGTGACCTTACTTTTCACCTCGAATATGTGAATGTGTGGCAAACAATTATACACCAGTTATGATAACAGCAGTTACACAAAACCCCAATCTCACCTCTGGATTTTATCTCAAGGTCCTCTGAGGACACACACATATCTGTCAGTGCACTAGCTGGGCTCTTTCTTTGTCAGTGTGTTATCCGTCATAGATACACAAAGTATTCCTCAATAAACACGCCGAGCCTGCAGAAGGGAGGGTCTTGGGATGGGGGAGTTAAAAATACATTAATCAAGACTAACATACTTTAGATTATTATTATTAATAAATAATGCAACTGTTCAGATTTACCTTGCATTAAAACTGTTTATTATCACTCTATTGACATCACTTAAATTAAACGTGGATGATCTTCTTTTTAAATATTGCCATTACCCAGATAAGTTATTCCCAGCCAGGTGTACGTGTTCTCCAGCAGGTACTTAAGACGGCTCCGGGTAATTCTAATTCTGGTCATTCTAATTCTGTGGTAATGCTGTAGAAAACTACATGGAAACAATAATACTTTACATTTGAAATAAATGAGTGAAAGTGAAAAAGAGGATCACACAGGGAAATCTGTGTATTGGTTCTGAATGTTTTTCCCAACTGAAGTCAGAACTGCTGTCAAACTAGGCATCCGAATAAGCACCAGTGGGAAGAGAAGAGAGAGCGCAGACGACAGACCCAACATCCACAGAGACAGGCATGATCTTCACTTGCAGTAATTGCAACAGAACGATGAATGAAATGTTTTTTTCAAGAATAGGGCTCTACTGTCACAGCAGGCGCTGTAACTCAACAAATGCCTAGAGACCCCAAGGTACAGATTCCATTGTCTTTCGAGAAAGAAGGATGCCAATGTAAAATGATGATGTAGCGGAGAGGTCAGACTGCACTTGTGCATCTGTGCCAAGTAAATCCTCTCTGAACTCTAGCCCCACGATGCCACACTTAAACCTTGCTTATCCATTTAACCTCTTCACCTGGCTTGGACATCTAAGCATAGCGGGAATGCCATAGGTGCCCCTCCCCTACATTTTTCTCCAAATATTTACAGTGTACTGTTATGTAACATTGATATGGGTATTATTAGACACCTTGGGTCGAGCATATCTCATCCCACGCTCAATTGGTCTGCATTGGTACTGGCAGTGTGTGCTGATCAGTGAAGCAATATGAGGAACTTCCCTGGCTTCAGCGAAAAAGTGTTAAACACTAAAACAATGAGGCTGATGGAGAGACAATGAAGCAGAAACCAAGGCAGACACACATATAGCGGCCCAAAAACATAGGACCATAGGCGTCATTTACGGGGGGGGGACGGGTGGGACATGTCCCCACCACTTTTTGCCAGGGTCGATATTGTCCCCACCACATTTGAAACATCTCGCGGCACGGATGTACCAATACAAATAAAACATCTCCAGTTAACTAGCAGCATTCGTTTCATTAATTTGTTAAATAAGAGGCGATCCAGCGCTGAAATGTGTTGCCTTCACTCGGACGCGCGCTTCAATCCGTTGCGGAGATTCTATTCATTCCGGTGAAATCACAAATCAAAATGCACACAAACATGTCCCTGCTTCTCTGGGTTCTAATCCGCACTCGTATAGTTTTTTTTCCCTCATCAAAACCGATAATGTTTAACAGTGATAAAGTATATCAAAATTCTTGATATACAACCACTGATAAACATTATCGGTTTTGATGAGGGAAAAAACTATACGAGTGCGGATTAGACCCCAGAACCTCCCACACGCTTGGCAAAAATTCTGCCACTGGACCATTGCAATACATAAGCATTACAGGTGGATGTATGGATTTATTCACGTAAAAATTCACGATATTAGATATCATTGTACGACCAATTAAACCCAAAGTACCATCACATTTTTGGTCGGACATCATCACATCTTTGTATACATTTTTTTGTATTTACATCAGTAAGCTACAGGACATCGTCTTTCAACATGACCTGCGCGAAAGAGAAAAAAGAAAGAATGCGATTGTACCCAGCACTTTTGAAAATGCCCTTCCGAATGCATCTCTTTCCCCAGCACATTTCAAACCAAACTGACGCCCATGCATAGGACACTTTGCGACACTTAATGTCTAATGTCATTGCATTAAACACAAAATATCAAAGCAAGTAGCATCTGCAAACGAACAATGCTAGACTTTTAGAACTAACCGAGACATTTTTAAACAGAAAAAAAATATTTAAAAAAATATTTGTCAACCAGAAAGAATCTAAATAGTTTTTTTTTTTTACCCTAAAGAAGGCTGTTTGTGCCGCTACGCGTGGGTTGTTTTTTCCCCCATGTCTTTTACACGTACTATTATGAAATAGCCAGTCAAATAAAGACTTTTTATTAATTCCTAAAAAAAATGCCTTGGATTTACTTCTAATACAGTTTTTTTTTTTTAAATTAGCTAATAATAATAATAAAATGTAGAATAAATTTAAGATAATTAAAATTACATCTATATATTTCTAAGTGTAGCTTAAGTGTCTAAATAATATTTGGGACCAAGATAAATGCATCTTTGGCCTCACTCGCTTGTGATTTCACGTGCAAAACCATGCTGAAGATAGAGGTAGCTAGCGTTCAGATCTCTGAATGGTGTGGGATTAATAGTGCTTCCTCCTGCTGTCCTCAGCATGTAAACACAATGAGTGTGTCTCATGCTACCTGATCAGATTTCCTCACTGGCCTTCATAACACATGCAGACTAATGTCACCTAGTACTTAGTAGCTCATTTAGAGATCCGGATTGACGTCATACATTTCAAAGAAATGTAGGGGTTCTGAATGATTTATACACTAGTTGATCCTGACAAAAAAAATCTCCATAACTCAAATGGGTAGAGTCAAAAGATGCAAGTCAGTTCTGGCAGGTCACGTTAGTCAAGCTCCCATCAGCTGACACTCAGCTGATCCACGTCTACCTATAAGAATACGATGCCTATCACTGTATGTATATATAAGCTCCTTCAGTATGATCAGCAGCTATTGCGTTTCTCAGGAGATCATTACCCTCCTCCATCCCCAGCTCCCCCTCTCGCCCAGTCAGGATTTGGCAATCTGATTCCCCCTGAATCAGAATAAATTCTCGAAGTATGTTGTACTTTAAAATTTTTTATTAATTATATCTGCATACATTAATGTTGGTTCTGTTCTGTTACCCTAAGGGGGGTTATTGCTGCTCTCCCTGCTCTTATCCATGCTAAGCTACATGGATGCGCAGGGAGTTCTCGCCCAGAACGGAACCATACTGCCAATCCTAACTGTATGCTAATTGTCAATCGTATTTGACGATAGTGGTCCTGACAGAAATAATAATTAAGAGTCAAGATTGCAGAAGTTTACATTCTAGTTCTTGAACATTACACTTTAAAGTTATTCTCCCATAGCTGGTGATTAACATGTACATGGTGTACTGGCCTTGCAGTCTATAGACGTTTTTTTCCCAGCCTGACTCAAGCCAGACTAATGGCTTTAGGTTGCTTAGTCAGCCAATTCTGTAACCTTAACCCCCTGTCTCACAGCAATTCAAGCCCTGAATGTGCCTTTCAGCTGGCTTTGTAAGAGGTTTACAGGTTTTCCACTTTCGCTTGGTTTTTGGCATGAGAGTGACTAACAGCTTTGAGAACGGTAATTTAAGAAAATATGCTGTTCAAAATTACTCAAAAGTATGATACTGTGTAATTATATGCTAGCTCTGGTACAAAAGAAACAAAGACAAGAAAATGAAGAAAACTAAAATCAAGTGGCGTGCTCTGTGCCAACCTCAGAAGCTCACGCTGGTTGTGTGTGCATGTATTAAAGCAAGCAATGAAAGAGGTTGACTGAGTTGATGGTTACCATGCCAATAGACGACAGACAGCTTTGGGGGATTTAAGGAACCCATATGAGTTATTTCTGAGAAACCCACGTCCATCAAACGATTATAAGCTTCCTTGGAGTAACTGATTGAACTTAACAGCTTGCCCTGCTAAGTGTATAACAGACATGCCAGTTAGTTTGCTATGGCAGCTCATGGAGAAAAACTTGACAAGGTCAAAAATTAAATGACATCACTATTAAAAAAAACAAAACAAAACAAAACAAAAAAAACCTCTCACTTAGCTGTTTGCGCACCTGCCAAACATTCACATTAAACATTACATTTTCATTCTGAATGTCCAGGCTAATAATATAGTATGCAGGTGTAGTGTGATATATTTTTCATACATACAGTAGTGCATGAGTTACTCAAACTCTTCAGGGTTCATGTACTGCTCTTGTGCTTATACCTCCCAGTTTGATTTTTTTTGTATTTTTTTTGTGGTTTGCCATATAGGAAAAGGTAGAATAGTTAGCAAAGAAAGTTAGCAAGAAATTGTTTGTAAAGTAGGTGTTTAGAGCTGCTTTGGGCTTTAAAGGATAACGTATTCCTGAACAGTAAAGGTACATGCTCAAATGAAGTACATGGCTACTGAAGGAGCTTATGATCCAGATTAAAAAGGAGTTCTAAAACTGCTTAACAGTAAAATAAATCATCACATAATTGCCTTTATTCCTCAAGGTCTGAGCTGGCAATTACACAGAGTTGTTGAGATTCTTTTTAAGAGCTGCTTATTGCACATTTCCCATATGCACACAGTTTTCATATTGAGCTGATATAATTTTCTATCCCCCATGCCAAAAACTAACCCTCACATAAAACTTCATTTGTAGGATATTATTTTGAACATTATTTGTATCTTTATTAAGATATTTTTTTCTTGGTGACAGTGGGCTCAACCCCACACAGAGCAAAAGCAACAAGTAGTTTTGAAGCTTGGTGACTGGACAAAAAGTGCTGAGCAATTAGAGCAAAAAAGGTATAGTTTACTCAAAAATTAAAACTGTTGTCATCACTTATTTACCCTCATGTCATTCTAAACCTTAATGACATGAGGGTGAGAAAATTATGACATAATTTTTGGGTGAACTATCCCTTTAAAGCAATACACTCAATGCAACTACAGAAGTCTCCAAAGAGCACTTAAAGAAACAGTGCATAAAGGTGCAGATGGAGAAATACAGCTATAATTTGTAAATGAGTTGTAAGTAAACCACCAGGTACAACACGGCAGCTCTTTGATTTGATTTATGGCTTACACTGCATTTATGTTGCATAAGATCATTTAACTTAGAATCAGATTAGCTCAGCCAATTAAGAAAAAGCCAAATCACCTTATAATACTCTCATCCAGCAGGAAACAATTGAGGTTAACACACAACACATACGGAGTACAACACAATCAGAACGTACCTTACAAATACCACTCAAACTTGGCTTACCTTGAATACAAAGGCACATGACCAATATAATTTGGTTCATACCACATGTTTTCCTCATTGCCATAAAATATGGGTCAATACAGTTAGTGATTAATTATCACACTGAGCTGAACATTACATTCTCTTTAGCTTGATATGATCTATGGGTAGAGAAAGTTTTTATACAAACAAAGTACAGGGTGTTCTGGATCAGGACCAAGTCTGTACTCAAACATATAAAAACATAGCATGTTCTGACAAGAGGGGTACAAAATTGCCGCTCATTCAGTCATAATACAGGTGGAAAATGTTCTAATTTTACCTCTAAAAGTTACTGAATCACTAAATAGAGAAACAACAGCAATCATAATATAATTGTGGCAAATTTGCACAACAGAATCACCCAGCATGACATTTCCCAGCTGTTTGTACAATCTGTGCTTATCAATTCACGTGCATTTCAGGTCAATACATAATGATCCTCTCAGTCAGCCATGAATCACAAGAAGAAAACAAAACTGTCATCAAGCACTGAATATAAACACAGTCTGAACAATGACAAACATGATCACACATTTTATTCTGTAATTTAGTTTCGGTTCGGTCCTTCTTTTTCTTTCTGTTCTTACCTGTGATGAAGACTGCCTTGCCCTCAACTGGCAGGGAAGGTTTGGGGGTGGCCCACGTAAAGTACAGCCAGCAGGACACACAGAGGACCAACCTTGCCAGCACAGCGGGCATGCACAGGGCACACAGTCTCTCTACCAGCAGAGTGGCACCCAGCCATGCCACCACTGAGGGCATGGCACCGATATGGAATGCCAGAAACTTCTTCACCGCTCCACCAACAAAGATAGACATTACTCCGAAGTAAATCCAGAAAGACACTGAACAGTCTTCCATTGTACTAGAGGTGAAAATGCTTTGTACTCTCTCCTTGCCTCTTTTTTTTTCTTTATTTCTGTCTCTCTTTTACTGAGACTGGCACCTTTCCCTCTTTTTCTCTCTCCCTCTCACTCACTTTGTCACTGTCTCTTTCTCAAGTGGGATCACATTTACAAATGAGCAACCATGTGCCTGCTCGGTTCCCTACAATCTCGAGCTCACACACATCTCACACGTTCCAACTCAGAGTAGGCGAGTAAGAGCTAGTGAGCAGATTTGTCTGACTGCATGTGTGTATATATAGTGTACTCTCCAGGAGAGGGGAGGGACTGTGCTCAAGCAGATGTAATCAAAGCCCAATAGGCAAAGCTTCCCACCCCCCACCCCCCCCCCCCACCCCCACCCCCCACATGCATATGTTTGTCTTCTTTCCAACAAAGCATGTGATCTTTTTCACCATTTTACTAATTTATTTGGCTTCAACAATCAATTGTGAAAACTTTCTTGTGCAAGTTATTGGAATTGTGAGTGAGAAAAGTATTAAGTCTTTTTTTAAAATACTGCTAAATGGGGACCTTACACAATTTAAGACAATTTAAGCTGCTCTGAAACAGTATGTACTGCAAAATTAAAACTCACTTGACTTGAATTACAGGTGTCAGTGAGACACTGTGACTTTCCCTTTGTGGCTGGTTGTACTACATACGTTGTGCTTCTTTGTGTGCACGTGTGGTGACTGTCTTTCCTCTGTGATTAATACATAAAATGTCCCTTTGGTGCGTTTTGGCATCAGTGTATATGTGTTATAAGCCCGACAGGTCTAATTTGCTGGTCCTTTCAAAGTTACATTAAACAAAATTGAATTCACGGGAATGTACAAAAGTAAGCAAAACCAGGACAAAAAGTGCTGCTGGCAAATAAAAAGTGTTTGTATGTGTGCAATGAGGAAAGAAAGTTCTCATTTACAGGGTCATTCACTTTTCTTCTTAATGCAGATGTTTTGCATGTCTTCACAAACAGATGACAAAAAGTCCAAGAAGATACATGTAATATCAACAAAACATTTAAAATATTAAAGATCATATTTACATATAAATCTCCTTTTGGTGACACCTAGATTGACGGTTCCCCTGAGCACACATTGAGAGCTGTATAATAAAGATATCAACAGTACTATAAATCCTAGGAGCAATAATCTGACCTTTACACTGAGAAAAGGTGAAGCATCAAAGAATAAGAAGTAATGAGAAACAGAGGGATGAAGGGGGGCAAACGGTGGATGTGAGGCACCTACAGACATTGACCTCATTCCCTCATCAGGTGTGTTATTTCATCCTGAACCTTGTCATCATTACCCTATTTCTGTCATTTACACACATCTTTCTTTAGAACGTGTTTGAAGTAGGTTATAAGCTCAGTTTGTTTCTTTTCATCTCTCTTTTTCTAAATTTAATCCCTCCCTCGGAAGCTATTCACGTTGAGTTTGTCTAATTACACATGACAGTACAGTACACAACAAGAAATTACACAGCTCCTCCTTCACCCAGCTCAGACAAAACAAACTCCAAACCCCATTATTCATCTCTAAGCCTTAATAGTAGTTAAAATGTTTCCTGCACATAATTGCTTTGGTGCTGTGCTGGACACAGTGTTCCTTGGCCTTGAGGTGAATGACCTTTAGAGGTCACAGAACATATTGCCATTCATCAATATCACCACTGGTCAATCCTGTGCCACACACGCTCCACGACATTACCATACTGTGATCACATCGCATGATACTCATTCTTAAGCCTTTGGCACGAGGACTAACTTTTATCATTTTGATGGGTTCAATGTTTTCCACCTGAGTTCATAAAAGAGAATGATTATAGGTACACAATGCCTAATAAGATAGTATTATATTAGTTTATGATTGCAAATTGCGTGCGAGTTCTGCACTTTAAATGTGGAAAAAATATTGTTAATACTTAGGCATAAAGGGGGAAATTAGTTCTAAACATGCACCTGCATGAACAAGTGCAGTGTTGATATGCTTTTACATATCTGAGGTACAAGGCCACAGTAGTGATATTCCTCCTCAAGTCTATCACTGTTTGTCCACGGGGGGCAATAGAGAGCTGTAAAACTATCACTCCTAGAAGAACAAACCTTCTGGAGAAAATGTTCTGGCCAGAGCACACAACAAACTGAATGCCTTACTTCACAAAACAGAACATATTTCAGAAAGAACTGTAAAAATTTATAATAACGGAAGTATTTATGATTTGCTTAAAGTAGCTGCATGATTTTTTTTTTTTTTTAACAAAAAAAGTGTATTTGGTTGTTGGGCTTCACTCGTTTTCATGGAGACGCGCTGTGCAATTGGGGGAGGGGCTGTGTGTGTGTGTGTGTGTGTGTGTGTGTGTGTGTGCACGCGTGTATGTGAGAGAGACGCGTGAGTGACAGAGACGGAGGGAGAGCAGGGAAAGGAAATGCAGCTGAACGAATACGCTGCTCTTACGTTATTTGCTCTATGAAAGACATCGACAAAGACGAAAACTAATGACATTTACTCAATAATTTTATTTTATTTTAGTTAGTTTTGCCAAACATGCATTACAGTTTTAGTTAGTTATCGTTTTTTTGTAATGCCTCATTTTTATTTTTATTTCAGTTAACGACAATGTTTTTTTCCCCCTAGTTTTCGTTTTTTCGTTCGTTTTCGTTAACGATTATAACCTTGGTGGAGCCCCATCGCTTATTCCCCGATCAAGTGCTTCTTCTGCCCAGTAGAAGAGGCCTACTTCGGTTAATAGCCTTGGTGACCTGAGGATCACAGTGAGAGGCAACCCACAGAGTCAACCTCCTCGGGCCCCTCACACCTCTGTAACTCCGTAAACCACGGAGCCTACAAGAGAGTGCGCTGGGCCGTCCGCGGTGGTCCCAGTCGTTCCTTTTGGAGCTCCACCGGATGATCAGATGTCGGTCGACCCAGGGGTTATGCAGGAACTGCAGGACGAAGGTCACTGCACGCTCCCTGGGTCGGGCAATGTCCGCGTTAGTGGTCCAGGAGCGACACTGGCGACTTTCGTCTTCATGAAATCAGTTGTGCGAACACAGGGACATGGTTCTCCATCACCTCAGCCTGTTGGGTCTTCGGGTCAACTGGGACAAGAGCAAACTCTCCCCTGTGCAGAGGATCTCTTATCTCGGTATGGAGCTGGATTCGGTCAACCAGACAGCGCGACTCACAGAGGAGCACGTCCGGTCAGTGTTGAACTGCTTGAGTACAATCAAGAGCAGGACAGCTGTCCCACTGAAGCTTTTTCAGAGGCTTCTGGGGCATATGGCATCCGCAGCTGCAGTAACGCCGCTCGGGTTGCTTTATATGAGACCGCTTCAGCACTGGCTTCACGGCCGAGTCCCGAGATGGGCGTGGCAGAGCGGCACGTACCAGGTGCACGTCACCCCGCACTGTCGCCAAACTCTTAGCCCGTGGTTGGAGCCTTCATTTCTCTTTGGCACCCGCGTCCAGACATCTGGAAACTACATGTCTGGTCCATGGACGGGACGCTGAGTTTCTAGGTTACCTACCCCAGGTGGTGGTAGACACCATCACTTCTGCTAGAGCCCCCTCAACGAGGCGCCTCTATGCACTGAAGTGGGACCTGCTCTTTGAATGGTGTTCTTCTCACCGGGAAGACCCCAGAAGATGTCCAATCAGAGTCGTGCTTTTTTTCCTGCAAGATGGGTTGGAGTGAAGGCTGTCTCCCTCCAAACAAAATGTATGTTGTCGCTACTATGAAGTTGAAGGTAAGTCACTGGGAAGGCATGACTTGATCGTCAGGTTCCTGAGGCGAGCTAGGAGACTGAATCCGCCTCCATATGTGTACAGTTACAGTGCCTCCCTTCGGGGTAGGATGTGGCTTCCACAGCGTCCCCTTCCTCAAGGATACGCTTTCCCAGCATTATCCAATAAGTCACACTGGCCCTCTCACTGCCTGATTTACGATGCTGTGCCTACCTTTGAAATCCAGGTGTACGCAATACCTACCCTTGATAAATCCCGCGGCTGAAAACGATCGTCATTAGAATAACACGCCCCTATATATTCAAGTCTCCGCTTCTCCCACACCCTCATTTTACGCCATGGACACACGGAAAACGGCAAAGAAGAGAAACTTCTCTGACGTGGAGCCGAAATGACCTATCACAATGCAATATTTTACAGCACGTCTTTTGAATTAGCATTCAATTTCGAATCACGTTACATGTATTGGGATGTACAATAGTGATGATGATGATGTGATGTGGGGTACCATTCATTCACATTAATAATTGCATGACAATTTGTAATATTCTTCTTCTTATTATTATGATTTGTGTTATTAATGACGCTTATTGTTATTTAAAAGAAGAATGTCATTATTATTATTTGAATTATTATTATTATTATTTAAAAGAAGAAGAATGTATTTTTTTATTATTTTGTCAGTCTGAATAATTTTTTGGTCATTGAAAGCCTTTCGTTACCGAACCCAGTCCGTGCGCACCTGCCGGGCCAAACCCTGAAACGTAAAGCGCACAGGCTCGCAACTGAAGGAATACATATGCTTACAAATCAAATGCTTTGGTAAAGTCACACAAATTAAACATTGAAGTCCATGTTGCACAAAAATAAACACTGAAGTTTATAATTACTATGTTGTTGTTTTTTTGTTTTACAGTGGGTCATAATATATAATATCGTTTAGTTTGTCAGTGCATTTTGTGGTGTTAGGAATTGTTTTTCTGCGCATTTCCACACTAACTCAAAACGTGCGTACACCACTTCCTGAGCTGTCGTAGGATTTGAGAGTGAACTAAACGCCAACGTCCATATTGATAAATCTCAAAGTGAGGGCCACTGAGTGGGTCTTACAGAACAGCAGTGACTAACCTTCTCTGCGTAGAGCTCCTACTTTCTGCCCAACACTGCGGTCAGGCCAGGAGGCTCAAGCGGAGCGCTGGAAGGGCCAGCAACAATGGCGTTTTGATAGATATCCCCATTCATCAGAATCACTTCTGACATACTTAATAGTGAGCTGACGAAGGGGAACGTCTCGGTTACGTATGGTAACCCTTGTTCCCCAAGGAGGGAACGGAGACGTACGTCCCCTCGCTACATTTGCTGAGCTTCCGCTGCACGGCCGAGTCACAAGTCTGGCTCCTCAGCGGAAAAACAAGGATGTGATGCACCTGCCGCTTGTTATCTGCTCGCGCCGCGATGCACAGCAGCATGTGCAATTATCGCATGCCAATGTGCATTGGCTAATTTAGATACATTTAATCCTCACCCATAGTAAAGGCCAATTCACAACGTGGACAATCACCAGATGTCACTTCTTAGACATTCCACGACCCGACAAACGGCAATTAAACATTCACAAAAACAAGCGCCAACCAACACATACAGAGATAACACACTAATCCGACAAAACCCGGCGAAGTGTCTGTTGCAATTATTTGGCATCTGTCAATGGCTTAGCAGAGTGTAACTGAAGCTACCCAAGGGGCAGGGTTCAATGGTCCACCCTTAAGGCCATTTAAATGGGGTCAAGATCAAAACCATTCCTCAACCTGGCTATCCCATATATCCAGGAGAGTTCAGGACGCTTTGAACAGCCCTGACTGAACAAGCATGAAGGCCATGGCTGACACCGCTTTAATGTTAACTCATTTTGTACTTAAGGACACAGTAAGAAAAAGAAAAGCGGAAAGGAAGGAACCTTTTTGTCTCGTTATAAATATAATTTTAAATATCATTTTGCTGAATTTACAAAAAAAGCCTTCTTTCTTCTTGAGGGGCCTGAACGGAAGGAAGAACAATACATGCAGGCAAGACATTCCTAACTAAAATCTCTCCTCACAAGTCCTGTCCACCAGATAATGTTGCTATCAGTTCAGCAGGTGTGATTCACACACACACACACACACACACACACACACACGCACGCACACACACACACACACACACACACACACACACACACACACACACACACACACACACACACACACACACACAGCTGTGTTTTTGTGATATATGAGGACATTCCATAGGCGTAATGACTTTTATACTGGACAAACTGTATATTCTATCCCCCTACACTGCCCCTATCCCTAAACCTACCCATCACAGGAGACATGCTGCATTTTTACATAAAAAAAAACACATTGTTTTTTATGTTTTTTAAGCAATTTGAAATATGAGGACTCATGCAATGTCCTCATATATCACGTGTAAGTTGTAATACCAGTGTAATATGCATGCCATTATACACATTTGTGTCCTCATATATCACAAAAACAAAAGCACACACACACCCACACACACTTGTTTTTATATCAATATGCAGATTTCCAATAGACATAATGGTTTTTATACCGTACAAACCCTTTTTAGAATGTTTATTTTTACCCGTAAAGCTGGCCAAGCTAATATGCCACCTTTTCCCAAACCTTTCTTCCTGATTAAGTTTATACATAAACAGCCAGTTAAACATTGATTCATATAGAGCCCTTTAAAAAAAAAACTATGTATCTATTTGTCAAATGTAGCACAATAATTGAGTCAAAAAGAAAACATTATGTTGACCTCAATAAGCTTTGTCTTGTTTTACAAAAAAAAAAAAAAAAACATTGGTGACTCTATCATTCAGGTTGAGAATGTTTTAGAATACCTGAATGACATCTTACTTAACCCCATCAGGATTTTTGGCTGGTTACAGGATTTAGTTTTTTCTTTAAAACTTTGGCAGCTTTTCACATATAGTTTTAGACATATTTCTGCTCATACTATAATATTTATAAAATGGCATCAAAGTGCTGGGGAAATACAAATCTGCAAATAAAAAAAAATTGACCATTAGCTAAAACACACCTATTTGAAGCAAGCATATATAACCAGTCATTTATTACCATGTATTTTCAATAATACAGTGATATTATTTGCAAAAGTGAATGATTTTGGTTTGCCTTGAGGCATAATCTTTCTGTTAATGAACTACAATGTGTTATAGAGCAGACACTAACAGTCTATTGTTTGAGAAACGGTGCTTAGATGACCTTGGATTGAATATATTGTAATCATCTTATTTTGCTGTTCTATATATTTGATGAAGAGAGCTTTGTTTTACTTTACAACATTGTTCCGAAATTATAAACCAAGTATTCGGCTGATGATGTGACGTCAATATGATGAACCCCATGATGCACCCTTTAATATGTAAAAAAAAAAAAATATATATATTAGGCTACTAAAATGACTGGAGTCTCATCTGAGTGAGACAGTAAACATATTTTTGAAAAAAAAAAGAAAGAAAAAAATTGTGTTAAAAATACTTAAACTGAGTTTTGCTTATTTTGCATGCAAAGCTCCAAAACAAGCAGCGTCAAAGAATTATGCTATTAGCTAAATAAAGTGCTCATTGAACCATATGGAAAAAGAACAAATCAAATGGATCAACCATGAAATGTAGAGGACTGTGATCTAGGAGTATTTTTTGTTGTTGAAATTAGATTTTACTTTTCAAAAGCAGTTGTTTACCTTCTGGTTGTATTGCAACTGAGAAACACAGAGAGAAAAGACACATATATAGATAATCCTCTTTAGTGTCTTAAACTAAGAACAAAGGCTTGATTCAGCACCCTGCACATCTCAAACGCAGAGAAAGAAAAGAAGTGTGTGTGTGTGTGAGAGAGAGAGATGTGGAAAAAAAAACATCTTTCCCAGGACAGTGCGTTCTTAGTATCTGTCAGACATATACTGCAGAGACAGAGTAAATATTGGACATCTGCCAAACACAGTACAACTCATACATTCTGCAAACCTCCTTCCCACGCACACACAAACTCACATATACACAATGATACACAAAAATAAATTAGCTACAAATACGAACACAAAAGTCACGCTAAGGCATAAATGTGGGACAATCTGCAACGGCAACACATTCTGTACTGAACGTTCTCTTTCATACATTCTTTTTTCCCTTCCTTATTACTTTATCTCTGCTCCATTTTCCTCTATCTTCTTTCCATCCCCACTGTTCTGGTTTCTTTTCTCACTTTCAAACTCTGCTCTCATTTATATGGTTCTCTATCAGCTTTTAAATCTCTCTCTCTCAATATTTGTCCAATGTTGTTTTCAACATTTTTTCCCTCTTATTGTTATTCGGTTAGAACATGATGGGCATCGTGTACAGTAAACATGAGAAAAAGAGACTCTGCACAATACGTGTGAGTATTTAGGCATTATGCAAGCAAGCCTTCGTGACTCCCAGGATATGAATCTGGTCATGTGTTAAAGTACAGTATAGTAATTAGCCT
Source organism: Tiaroga cobitis (assembly GCA_030578255.1). Taxonomy (NCBI): domain Eukaryota; kingdom Metazoa; phylum Chordata; class Actinopteri; order Cypriniformes; family Leuciscidae; genus Tiaroga; species Tiaroga cobitis. Next base: position 24,670,462 of record CM060597.1, read on the forward strand.
AAGTAAAAAAACATCAGTAAGTAAAAGTGAGTTAAGCACATCATACGAAAATATGTACAAAATCCGAAAAGGGATAAATCCCAAGGCACAGGCTTAAACACAAAACAAATCTGGGGACAGAGATGTTAGGTACAACCGGGTGATTTGACAGAAAAACATCCAAATATGAAAGCCGCAGTAACATTTTATAAATAAATCAGTTACCCATTTAAAAACATTTAAAATGAATTATTTTAAAGATGCAACATGGCTTTATCTAATTGGTCCCTAACTCTGTAAAATCATGTTACTGTAAGCACAATTACTACAATGCTGTTTACTATTTGTTATATCTGTTCTCTTCTGTACAATTCAGTACACTTTAACAAACCCTAATCTAGGTTAAGTGATTTTGGCTTATAGCCTGTTGGATTTTACTCATGTTTCACTGCTTAATTTACTAACATGGGTTCTCAACTTTTTAATCAGCTAAGCCACTATGACCTATTTACTACCCCTTGAACTACCCCCAGTTATATTTAAATAATTTAATAACATTTTATTTCATTAAATAATACTTTTAAATAAAGATGCTAGTGGGTGCCAGTGCTTATAATATAGCTATATATATGCTGCTAATGCTAAGCTTTTAACAAATATTGATGTTGTTTCACAACATTTTTTAATGCAGTTTTAAAATCATTAAATTAAACATGTAATCAGTTTTTTTTCCCAAAGTAAGAGTTTGCTTTTATAGATAGATAGATAGATAGATAGATAGATAGATAGATAGATAGATAGATAATATAGATAGATCAACCCTGTATCACATGAAATACGTTCTGAGGAAACCATTTTGCAAATCGCAATTACGTTACATGCCAACATATAAGCAGTGCTATTACGTTGGTCCTTAACCTAATACAGTAGCCTGGTCTCATTGTTAATACGTAGGTATTAATACGTTATTTTCAAAGATAGAAAACGTACGTTTTTATACGTTTGGATAGATGCTGAAACGTATAATATTGACGTATTTGCAACATTTAAACGTAACATTATTACGTTTTTACAGCTACAAAACGTTAACTATTTACGTATATTTCATATCCTAAAGATATCTGTATACTTTCACTTTTAAAGATAAATGTAAAAAGATCCCTTAATCCTACTCACAAAACCTAAACATATCCATTTTATACAGAATATAAAAAGGATAAAACGTAATGGACAGAGATGTGTAGCTAGGTAAATGGCAGTTTTATTATCAATATAGCATTAAAGAATATTTTGAGCCACTAATCCTACTCCTCTAAACCTACCCATAACCATTCCTTAAAAATACGTAGGCTAACACAATTATGAAGAAGAAAAAAACATAACAGACAGACAAGTAGGCCTATACATTTCACAATAATTTATTTATTGCGAAAATGTCAAAACCAGTAACGTTAATGTAGCCCAGCTAGGGTTATTTATTATCTTCTAAGTGCATAATTCCTAATGTGTAAATATGTTTATGACATTCATGGGTTAAATTGGCATACATGCTATGTGGTTATATATTTGTATTGCATTTCACTTGTTCTAATGTTCTAGAGATTACGGTAAATGTGTATGTGAGGGGTACTCATCAAAAACTTTGTGTTTGACCAGCATGTATGTTTTTATTTGTGATTGGTCATTGGTTTACTTGCTCCCGCCCATGTGCAGGGATTGATAATTCTGATTGGTATAGGGAGGAAGAGGGAGAGATGAAGGAGGCAGAGCGGAAAGTGATGTCGCACTTTTATTTTCTGGTGATTGAGAGAAAGAAATATCAAAATAACAGCTGACTAAGTGGTTAAAGACGATATCTAGTGAATATATAAAGTGTTAAAGAACGTTTCTTTAAATTGTTTCTTTTGTTACACTCTGACAAGGTGTATAAACAGACGTATAGGTTACTGCTGCTGAGCGCGCTGTAATCTCCTGTTCTTTTACGGCGAGTAAAAGACTTTCACGTGCGGCGGGACCTGAGTGTGTTGATCGTTCCGAGGAAGATGACTACAGTATGGAGGAACCAGATAGCGTTCTAAATCCCCTCGCGGTTTAGAATTCCTCTGGCATCGCGGGGCGCATAATCAATCAGCGGACAGCTGTTGAGACGGCAGACGCGTACGGAGTGTCTAGCGTGATCTGTGGACAGCGCGCGTTGAAACGGGAAGACACAGGTACACTTGTTTGTTTATTTAGCTCTTTGTGAGCGAAGAGGCCATTTGTTGGTTTTCACGGCCACACCGTTCTCAAGCAACGACACAGGCCTGCAACAGTTTGGGGTTATTGAAACTAAGAGTGTGTGTCGGCCCACATTACTTATTTGTTGTCTAATTTGGTCATTTGTTTTATGCTGAGTGTTTTGTATTTTGATTTCTGATATTATAGTAGCCGACTATAGATCAAAAAGGGAATTACATTACTGGTTTCTTGCTGATACAAAATCGAATATTCATATTTGAGTATTATATTGGAATTTATGATCTAAGAGGATCAAGAGGTGATTTGTGTGAAAGAAATACACAACAGACATTTGAACATTTCATTTCATTCTTTTACTTCGATTTACAATATTTTATCAGTTCATCTATCTTTGTTAAATAAAATGACTTGTTAATTGATAAGAGCTTACCTTTTTGTGATTTTTATAACAGCTTATCAGAAAGACAATCATCTAGCATCTTCATTTAAGTAAAGTGATTAAAGGGGGAAAGGGGAAGGAAGTAAATTAGTTAAGTCGAGAGACACATCATTAGAACCCGGTGCTCCGCCCATCAAAGAAGAGGGTAGGGGACGCTACATATTTATGGGGGCTCGTCCGGGATCACCTACTTCCTGTCATCAGCTGACCCTAAAAAACAAGAACTGAATTAAGTATTAAGTTTATTTGAGTGAATTGACCATCACTAACCAGAGCTCCAAGCATGGCGTTTGCACAGGATCCAATTCTGCTTGCTGAATTGTCCAAATGGTGTAAGGAAAAGGACATTGAGGAGAATCATGGTTTACTGTTAATAGGAGTGCCTGCTCAGACTGATGTGATGTTTATAGAAGAGACAGTGCAGACTGTAAAATCTTTTGGCAGGGTTCGAGTGAGAGACTGAAGATCAGGACCAAGTTCTTGTACAATTTTGGTGCTTTGTGAATGCAGAGAAGTAATTGATCCAACTCGAATTCCACCAGAATTATTGCCTGCTCCTGGAGAGGAAACTTGGAAGGTAGTAGTGGCTTCAGCTGAGGTTCCCGTTTCAGAATTCTCACAGAAACTGTCCACGTTCTTAAGTGAAGAGGGAAAATCTATGTCTGACTTGCAAGCTCTATTCACTCAGTCTGGCTCTACCACAAGTTCTCCTGAATCTATCATACGTGCCGTGGGTGAGCTATTGGAGAAAACCTCTAAACCATCAACTGATGCTAGTGCTTATCGCCGATTACGTACCTTTTCGGGTACTGTTCCTACTCCCACAGGAGAGGAAAGTTTGGAAAATTGGATGGAACAAGCTAGGTTGATGACCGTAGAGTGCGAATGTTCTGAAAGGGAGAAAAGAAGGAGAATAATGGAATGTTTAAAAGGCCCAGCATTGGATATTGTTAAGGCTGTCCGATTTTCAAGTCCTGATGCTAGTGCTTTGCAATATTTGGATGCTTTGGAGAATACTTTCGGAACATTTGAATCTGGAGAGGATCTCTACTTTGCTTTCCGTCTTCTTCGACAATCACCAGGAGAGGCGTTGTCTGATTTTCTGAGGCGATTAGAGAAATCTTTAACTAAAGTGGTCCAAAGAGGAGGATTGGCACCACAGTTGATGGACCGAGTGAGGATTGAACAACTGATCCGTGGAGCTGTGGAAGCGGACCTTATGCTGCTGCAGTTGAGACTCAGGGAAAGGAAAGAACAACCTCCTAATTTTTTATCATTACTGAACGAAATTAAGGAAGCTGAGGAGAATGAAGCTACCCGTCATAAGATCAAAACTTCAGTTAAGCCCATTCATCTGAAAACTGATGACAGACTGAGCTATTCTGTGGTGAAGCAACTACGAGAGGAAATACAGGAGTTAAGGTCCAGATTGGAAGGTGATTCTGAGAAAAACACGGTCGCATCATTGAGAGTGGAGTCTAGAGACCAACAAGTTAAGAAAAGGGCGGAAACTCAGGAAGAGTCGGAGGTGCAACTGTTAAAAAACCAGGTTAAGAAGTTACAAGAGCAACTGTCAGTAATGAATGTGAGCTCTACTACGCAGTCATCACAGGACGTTTCGAATCCCAAGCCAGTCCAGTTTCGAAATCAGGGAAGATCCTCAAAGAATCGAGAAGATTTCTTCTGCTACCGCTGCGGAGAGGATGGGCACATTGCGACCAAGTGTAAAGAGCCAGAAAATACAACGCTAGGGATACAGAAACTAGTTCGCTCTCTCCGGCAAGCTAAATCTGAGAGAAGTAGATCGACTGGAAACACTGTTTCTGCCAATAGTCTTAATTGTTCCTTTGATCAGACTCAAATGACCATCAATGAAGCAAATTCTCTTCCCAGAGGACTAGTGGGTCCTGTTTCTAACATTCCTGTGAAGGTGAATGGATGGCCGTGTACAGCCCTTCTTGATAGTGGATCGCAGGTCACTATTGTCTTTGAAGAATGGTATTCCAAATACTTATCTCAAGTTTCTATTCAACCGATTACTGGATTGTCTATTTGGGGACTTAGTGAATCAAGTTATCCTTTTAAGGGCTACATAGTGGTAGATGTCTCCTTTCCTGCTATACTCACGGGTGAAGCAGAGACCGTTTCCATCTTGGCATTGGTTTGTCCAGAACCGCAAGGGACTCAGCAGGTTCCGCTTATCATTGGAACTAATTCAAATTTCTTCCAGCGACTGACTGCGCTTAATCCAGCCTCTACTGTCTCCAATCAAGCCTGCTCCTTGAGAATTCAATCAGAAGTGTTTAGACTACCTGTGCCACAGATCAAAGGGAAAATGGAGGTCACTGAATCAGATGAGGGCCAAATATTGTGGACAGGACCAGGAGGGTTAACCATACCATCAAGAGGTCAGCAGTATGCGGTGTGCAAGCTAGAAATGGAGACACAACTGAGGAAATAAATTTTTCTTCTTAAAGCATCCGAGGATGGCCAACTTCCAGCTGGAATTCTCGTTCCACCTACTGTTCTTCATTCTTCTGATATGGATGTAGATAGTTTCAAACTGCTGGTGTGTAATGACACCTCCCGAGATATCACCATACCCGTAGGAACGTTGATAGCCAAAGTATCCCCAACTGACACTGTCACAGTAGCGCAAGGAGTTCAGAATGCTTCCAAAAGATTAGACCCAAAAATCTTTAAATTTGGTGACTCGCCAGTTCCATCCAATTGGAAAGCAAGGTTGAGAGAGAAGTTATCGGAGCGAGGAATGGTGTTTTCTGTGACTGAATGGGAAGTGGGGAGAGCTAGAGATGTGAAACATACCATAAGACTAAATGATTGCCGACCCTTTCGCGAGCGATCTAGAAGAATTGCACCCGCAGACATCGATGATGTTAGGCGACATTTGAAAGATCTGCTTGCAGCCGGGATCATAACTGAATCTAAAAGTCCGTATGCTTCACCTATAGTCATTGCTAGGAAAAAGAATGGAGCCATGCGGATGTGTATTGACTATCGGACTTTAAATGTCAGAACCATCCCTGACCAATACACCACCCCTAGGATAGAGGACGCTTTAGACTGTTTGTCGGGGAGTAAGTGGTTTTCTGTCTTAGATTTACGCAGTGGATATTACCAAATTGAAATGGCTGATGAGGACAAAGAAAAGACTGCATTCATCTGGCCGCTGGGCTTCTACCAATTTGAACGTATGCCACAGGGTGTGACTGGTGCTCCAGCCACTTTTCAACGACTAATGGAAAAGGCTGTTGGAGACATGAATCTCCTCCAAGTTATTGTGCACTTGGATGATATAATTGTCTTTGGACTGACGTTAGAAGAACATGAAGAGAGGCTGTTGAAAGTGCTGGATAGACTGCAAGAGTACGGTCTAAAAGTGTCCATTGACAAGTGTCAATTCTGTCAGCCGAAAGTAAATTATGTGGGGCACGTTGTATCTGCGGCAGGAGTATCTCCGGATCCTGAAAAGGTGAAGGCTGTCATTAACTGGAAAATTCCCACTGATTTAAAGTCTTTGAGATCTTTTCTTGGATTTTGTGGGTTTTATCGTAGATTTATCAAGAACTACTCTGCGATTGTAAGACCATTGACTGAATTAACTAAAGGGTATCCTCCTGTGAAGGGTCAACGCAAAACTGTACCAAAGGGGAAATACTACCAGGAATCTGAGCCATTTGGTGAAAGATGGGACAAGGCCTGCACAGATGCTTTCCATCACATCATTCATTGCCTTACACATGCTCCAGTGCTCGCGTATGCAGATCCAGTTAAGCCATACATATTACCAGAGGTGGAAAGAGTAATAAAATATTCTACTCAAGTAAAAGTACTACTACTTCAATGAAATTTTACTTAAGTACAAGTAAAATTACAGGTCAAAAAATCTACTCAAGTAAAAGTAAAAAGTAGCTTATTTAAAATGTACTCAGAGTAAAAGTTACTGAGTTACTTTTTTAACAGCGGGGGTGGGGGACTCTCCCGTGTATGGTAGTTATGGGAGGAGATTTTCACAGTATGATAAGGTCTCAGAAAATATCACGGTTTACAGTATTAATCAATTATTAAATAAATAAACTGTATTATTAAATTATGGTTATTATTATTATTATTATTATTATCATCAGTTAAAATGACAGTTAAATTAATGAAAACAGTTTTTTTTTTTTTTTTGCTTTTATTATAACAAACTTAAAACCATTTGTTTGTTTTGTTAATTAAAAATTTTTAATTTCAATAAAACATGTCCAATCAATTAAATTTGATAATTGATAATGAATTAGACTAACAACTTATTTTTAACGTTAATAATTTATTAAAATGTTTAAGAATAATATTGTCCTATATAATGTATTTATTCAGTATTATTTCTTTTTATGATTTAATCCAAATATATTATCAAAAACGGTGGTAATCAAATTTAAATTTAAACTTGTGTCCTTTTGGGGAAGCGCTGCAAAAACGGATTTACTAAATTAAACCATGGACAAAAAATATATTCCTTTAATGTTTAAATAAAATGTATTATTATTGTTGTTATTATTATTATTTTGAGAAGTAGAATAGTAATATATTTCTGTCATAATTTCTCCTAGTAAAACCGAACTTTTATTTTGACGGGTTGTAGTGAAGACCAAAAATGTAAAAAAGTGTTTCAAAGTGTAGCCTAGTTGACAATGGTTTTGTTTTTCTCAAATAAAATGATGAAAATGCTCATTAGGCGTTCTCTCAGAGCAGCTCTGGAAATGTTCATGTATTTATATCCTCAAATTGTTTGTGAGACGCTGAACACACCATGAAACGTCACGCATACTTGAGTATGTAAGTTAGTAGAAAAAGCGTCGCAGCTCAGCAGAACAAATAGGGATATATTTACATGCAGTATTTTTGTGCTTAAATATTCAAAGACCATGTCGCGATTGGATTTATTGCACAGTTCTACTTTCCATGTATTCATGCATCCATTATTTTGCGTGTTTTACGTGAACTCTGCGTTATGTGAATTCCATTTTCATGACTGGATTCTGGGATTCCCTCAGCATCACGTAAATCATTCGGCCTTAAATTATAATCGGGACATACCTTTATCTGCAGGAGGGATGGTGTGTCCTATGTATCTTCCTTTTGCAGCCACTTTGCGTCCACATTTTTTGCAAATTGGATATTTATCCTCGAGGACAACCACGTTTTTTTTTCTACAAAGTATTTTCATACTGGCCATAATCCGCTTTATAAGAATTCGAGGGCGCTTTGCTTTCAGCTTCAGCTGGGTCTGCGTCACCTTTCTTGCGCGCTTGTTCTCCCGCCCTTCAACCAATGCAGTAGTTTTTATTTTTTACTCAGTAACGGATATGATTTCAAATGTAGCGAAGTAAAATACTTCAAACAAAACGTACTTAAGTAAAAGTAAAAGTACAGATTTTAAAAACTACTTTAAAAAGTAGAAGTACACAAAAAAACTACTTAATTACGTAACGCGAGTAAATGTAATTCGTTACTTTCCACCTCTGGGCAGGGTGATATGGCTGTTCTCTTTGTTCATCATCGTGTGTTTTTAACTTTGTTAATAAAGACTGCTGCAACTGAGATCCTGCTTCTCGTGTTTACCTAAACCAGCCCGTGACACTATGTTTGTCCCAAAGACTTACAACTTATAAATACAATATTGTTCAGAATATAAAATTATGTTTTTATTTGGAAATACATCTAAAAAAACAGGGTCATCTATTATTCGGGGTCTAAACTTTTACATGTCAATAATACACCCACAAAAATAGGGAGCGCCAAATACGAGTAAATAGAGTCATCAAACATCAATTCGAGTCATCAAACAACTCTCATTAAGCAGCCAAGAAATACACTGTGTCAGCGTGTAATGTTAGAAGATGGCGAGCCCAAAAAAGTCAAAGAAAAGCTTACCACAATCCTAAAAGCGGCCGATTCGAAGAAACTGGCTGGCAAGTAGGGATGGGAATTGATAAGAATTTAACGATTCCGTTTCCATTATCGATACTGCTTATCGATTCGATTCCTTATCGATTCTCATTGGGTGAGGGAATAAGCACAAATTTGTTTGTTTGTATTGATTCGCTTTAATATTTGATCAGAAGACACAGCACAGAGTATTAGTGTAGAGTATGCGGTTCGTTTTTGGGGAATATGTATTCAATAATTAATAATTCATAATTATTAATTATTCATACGGGTTTGAACCAGATACATGATACATGTTAAATCGCCCAACGAGGGGAATAATCTGTTTACCTGCATCTGTATTCAGAGATGTACACAGACAATTAACCACAAAGGATTATCATTAACTGTATGTACACATATTTTACAGACAGGTTAAAAATTAGCTCAATTGTATATCAGTACTCAATCAAAACGGGCTATGATCAAAATATTAACAAATCAATTGTCTAGTATAAATAACTTCGAATGGAATTAATCAACTACCAAATAATCTGTTCGCCAGCGAACTGACCGTACGGTATTCTATCAATCCTCACTAAAGTTATCCTTGTAGAAGGACAAGAAAGGCAATTTCTCAGGCCTTGGGAAACAACCTCAATTTTCCATAAACAAGATACTGTTTAAGGTATCTTTAATTTGCAAGCAAGTAGCTTTTGATCGAGACATTAAAGGGACTTGGAAATGAGCAAACACGACAGAATCAATGAATGAATATAGTGAATTTAATGAGGAAAACTATGTATACGGTTACTAACGTTACAGGAATAAAATGTATAAACAAACACAATACAACATCGACGAAGGAGAGTGCATGGAGAGAAGGGATAGAGAGAGAGAGATGAGAGAGATCAAGGAGAGAGAGATGAGAGAGAGAAGATCTGGAGAGATCATGGCAAAAGTCACAAACATCACCTTGAGAGACACAAAGATCAAATATCCTGAATGGGGTAAACAGATCTTAAAGCATTTAGATCGATAGGAATTACGATACTTGCATGATTCTTTCTCGTGTGGCTGAGAACGAAAGCGTGTGTGTGTGTCTCTGTTCTCGCGTCACGCGTTCACGTGGTCTCCCAGAGCGGGCGAAGCGCGTTAGTTTGAATGTGCCTTGAGGTGCAGTTGCCGGTCGAGTTCAGCTGTGTTCATTTTCTTTGCAAGAAGAAATAAAACAGAGCCCTCGAAAAGATAAAAAAAACTTGAAGAAAACAAACAAAGAAAAGATGGATTATAACATGAACACGAGGTCCCGACGGACGAAGAGGATCACATGATGAAGCGTCCAAGGGAGGTAAGAGGTAGGAGAGTAAGAGCAAGAGAGATTGGAGGTTCAGTTCTCTTAAAGGAACTGAAATCCACGCCTCTCTGGAGCGAACTGGCCAATGACATGCACCAAAGCTTTTGGCGGCAGAATTCCCTTTGTCTTGTCGAAGCTCGATTTATGACAGTGTCAGAATTGGTCCTTACTATCCCAAAAAGCTGGTGCACATAGAATCATACGCTTTACTGTAATCTTCTGTATCTGACCAAATCAATTGGACCGAGAGAATTAAAACGGTACCAAACAAAACATGTACACATAATATGAATACAAAGATACATCTTTCTGCATAATTACACATACTTATGTTTAATTTAATACTACGATAAAATCACAGATATCCCACTATGATGTGGGCAAGCAGGTCCACTTAAAAACATCTCAACTATATCTCGGTAAAGTCTTTATATGAGGAGTTTAATGAAAGATTCATGTGTGTGTGTGTTGGAATGTCTTCCGGGGTGAATGCGTGGGGCGCGCAAAAGGGGCTCGGAATCCTTTTGAAGCTCGACCACTGGCTGTGTGTGTTGTTGTCTGTTAAACCTCTGTGGGACACAAAGTTGTCAGTGGGGCAATTAGTACTCAGACTCTGCGGTGCCAGGCCGTAGTTATGGACCAGAGTCAAGAGAGGTTAGGAGCATTTTGACATCAACAATTTAATGGGTCATCCGGACAACGCAGATACCCTACAGTCCCCCCTTCCGTCGGATGAAGTCCCTGTGTGGACATCATCGGACGGCAACCATAGAAATGGACGGATGGCAGGTGAATCATGATGGTCGTGTAGCAGGTGGTCATTAGGGCTGAGGACTCAGCTTGATGAGGTTCGAAGCGGTCTCTGGCGTGGTACTCTCTTCCTGGGGGTTCTGGCGGGAACCTCCAGACACGGTGCTCTTGAGCTTGGCCGTGGATGTTCGCATCTCGTTGAGCCTCCTGTACAGGATGAAGGCCAAGCCCAGTGTCAGGGTGTAGTTGATTACCATAGAGATCCACAGCGCGGTGTCAGCTGCAGTCCAGGATTGGACAACAGGTAAGGTAGTCAGTATGGGTAGTCGAGACAAAGCTTGGAGGGCTGTGTCGATAGAAAAAATGTCAATTAGCTGGGACCCCCCTTTCGCAAACCACAATTCCCGTTCTGGAGTTAGGGTGAAAGTGTGGTTCCTGAAGAAGGATTGGATTTCCAGTTCTAATTTGTACTCTTTGCTTGGAAGATGGTACAATGTCAGGTCATCCAGGTGGAGGATGGCACCTTTCGGTACTTGAATCCACACGCTCTGGTTGAGCAAGGTGACACGGGTGGCAGTGTCATTTTGGTCGTAGGTGAGTGTAGCTGTGCGCACAGGAGTGTTAACGAGCCACCTGTCACCTGCAATCTCTGCTTGTGTCTCGGTGACTTGAGTGCGAGGCTTGGCTTTGGCAGGACACCGGGTGTCGCTGGTCATGGGCTGTAACCCGCAGATTCCGTCAGTGTTGTCTCTGAGGAAGGGTATACTAGGGCAGATATAATGAATGTCTTTAGTCACAGTGCACATGTGCCGGTTCATGAGGCCAGGTGCATTTGTAGAGGGTCAGTTGGCGTGGTGATGGCGGAAGCCAGCACGGTGTTTACAAGGCTTAAGGGTATCAGGTGCGGTGGAATTCTACCCATGGCTAGGCTGTCAATGGAGGAGGTCACCTCCCGTAGCATGTCTGTCATCAGAGCTGTGACCAGCTGAGTTTGAGCAAAGTCATTCTGGAAAACAGTAAACAGCTGTTTCATGGAGTTCACTGTCTGGTTCAACAGAACGCGGTGGGTGTTGAGAATTACCACGGTTCCCTTAAATGTCTTGTCAGTGATCTGCAGGGAGGCACTCTGTGTTGCAAGTTGCTCTTTTAGCAGTGGGATCTCAGTTTGAATTTCAGTTGCATGCCGTCTCACGGTGGCTAGGTTCACTGCGTTGACACTGGACATGTCAACGTTGAACAGAGTTCCGACAGCAGCGGCGGCTCCGAGCTAAGCTCCCAGGAACCGTTTGGAACGGCGGTTGTGTCCACCTAAGTCCGCTTGTGTGACAGTCATTTTATCAAGTTGGTTGAGCATGTGCTCGACATTGGCCTCAGCGTGAGCGAGGGAGTCCTCTGTCCATCGGGCACTGGCCCAGCTGTATTGGGCTACTGCGCTGGGGTAGTGTGCTCTGTAGACGAGTCGAACATACACTTTCTGGGTGTGGGTCCTGCAGTTGGTGATCAGGAGTCCCGGTTGTCCTCTCCGGCCGATGCCTGCTGCCGGACCTGGTGAGATGTCCGATTGCGGCTGTCCTCTAGTTGGCTGGAGGCACAGGATGAAGACCCACAGCAGCATCCTGCAAAAGACAAAGGGGAGAGGGAGAGAGAAAGGGAGGAAAGATCTCAGCGAGTGTCGTCCTTGGTTGGCTAGGACAGTCTTTTCGCTTCGAGGACGCTGGTATTCTGGTACTGCGGTGAGCAGCACATGGTGCGTCGTGGACATACACTGGCATGACCGCCCTTTTGCACTGTGGCACCACAAGCTGTGGCGCAGTGATGTCACCAGGTGCATAACACGTAAAGTTGTCCCGTGCACGCAGCATGTGCTTGGTGGACCGCAGTTGTCTGGGGCACCGGTTATCGGTTGGTGCAGACGACGTGCGTGGGTGGTTGGAGGGGTATGAGAGGTGGTTTCTCATAGTGTTCATTGGCTTGTCAAAGTCTTTGGTAAGTTGGAAGGTGCGGGGTAGCGAGTTCAAACCTTCAATTGGTGCTGAGGCTGTCTTCATGTCTGGCTGTCGGAGTTCCCGTGAACTCTGTGACCTGACAGTCTGGTTCTGCGGGAGTTCTCGTGACCTCTGTGACCTGCCAGTCTGGCTCTCGTGACGTGTGTCTGGAAGGGGAGGGGTTCTTGAACTTGAGCCCAGACCTTCAGTTGTTTGAAGTCTAGAAAAGGCTCAAAGCGATCTAGCAGATCTTGGCCAATCAGAAGTGGGTAAGTGTTCACCTGTGAGATGTACACGGGGTGCACCAGACTCATAGGACCAATTGTTAGGTGAATGGGAGCTACCTGTTTGAGCCGGATGTCGTTCTGGCTGTAGGATTGCACATTCAGCTCACATGTTTGAAATGTAAGAGTTCGATCTTGGCTCTTAGCTTTAGCACTGAGTCTTTCAAAGAGTTGAGTTGACATTAACGTGATGTCTGAGCCGGTGTCTAGCAGGGCTTCAAGGCTCAAATCATTGTCCACAGTGATTGCTAAGTAGAGTTTTCAGGCCACCCCCCTTTTGATCAGGTTTCCCAGAAGTCTTGGCGTCGGGGCTGGTGTGGTGATCAATGGGCGGTTAGGGCCGGTCTCGTGTGGGTCGCTGCGGAGGCAGGTAGCCAAGGTAGCCTTTTGGGACTTTGGTCCCAGTTGTGGGACACTGTGCTGTCATGCTCAGGCTGTGCAGCGGTCAGCTGTGGTGGCTGGGTGATGCTGTAACTTTGTGATCTGACAGTTAGCTCTGTGGTCTGATGCTGACGAGCAGTGTTTTGGGTGCCTGTTTCAGGTCTTACGCTTAGACATAGGACGCCTGGCTTGTCCCTCTTGTTTCTCTTGTGAGATCTCATGTGCAGAAGCTCTTTCAGCACCTTCGGGATCTCTGCCGTCTCTGACGTGGCTGCACTGTTTTTATCTGATGTGTGCTCAGACTTGTGCTTACCAGTGGCATTCTGAGAGGGGTACCGCTCCGAGCTGTCTGAGCTTGAGTCTCTTGGTGATGGGGGTCGGCTGTTTCTGGGTCGCCGGCAGGCTTCCAAGAATCTGTCTTGGACGAACACCATCACAGTTGTGCTGCCCTCTGCTGGCCTGGAACGGTCTTGACTCTCTGTAAAAAGGGCTGTGGTGTTGTGGGGCACCCTCTAGAGGCAGCTCTGAGTATTGTTCAGAGACAGAGTAGATTGTGTGGTCTTTCAAAGTCTTTTCGGACACAGTCTTTTGCTTAATGTGAGCTTTGTGGGCCAAGTCTCATAGCTGTTGGGTAGACATGCTACGGGGACAGGCCAGGATGCCTAAGTGATGGCTCACTGTGGGATGCAGATTTTAAAGGAACAAAGTTCTGAAATTGACATCCTCTTCCATACCTGGCTGGTTCCGTGCTCCGAAGTAGGCTTGTCGGAGTCGGCTGTAGTAGGTCTGTGGGGTTTCAAGTCGGGCCTGCTTGAGGTCCATGGCGGTGAATAACCCTTGGTCTGATTCTGGATCAGAGAATTCACGGATCAAAGCTTGTTGCAGCTGCTGGTAGTCCGTTTTGATAGTCTCTGGTTGACGGTCAAGGAAGCTGCGCACCTCATGGCCGGAAGTAATTCTTAGCAGGTACAATCTGTTCCATGCGGTCGCGTTGGTAACAGTTTGTAAGTGAAAGTCAATGTCTTGCAGGTAGGCATGCACGTTGTGGCCTCTTGCAGGGTTCGGAGTGAACGTCGGGATGTTTCTGGCCAGCTTGTCAAGTTCTTTAGGAGCCATGCCGTGGTTAGTAAATAAAGATTTTGACAGGGCGGTAGTGGGTCATCTGTTTACGCTAACGGCTTGGTTGTCAATCTGTTATTTAGCTTTCCTTGGTGTCTCTCGTAGCTTCTGTCTCTAGGTGAACTGAAAGGAACAGATCACAACAGAACAGAAAAATAGCAAGATGGAAAAGATTGAAGTAAAATGAAACAATAAAAATGAATAGGTCTGTAATGAAATTGAGTAAATAATAACACAGGAAGTGTTACGGGGGATAAGGAGGCCTGAGCCTGCTATGTGTGGCTTAGAGAAGAGGAGAGGGGCCAAACACTTAAATGACTGGGGGAATATCTAATATTCTGTGGCCTATACTAAATGAATGGGTTTTACCATATTTTTAGCTTGCCTGGGGTGAATTGAGGTCATCTCTGGTTGGAGCCGGCGTTGTGGTCAATCTTTCCGTCGTCCCCAAACACTCGACTGCAGTGTCCCCGGGCCCTTCTGTTTATCTATACCAAGGTGCGCGCTCTCACAAAACTTGACTTGTGTGTCGACTAGCGTGGTGGACTTTCCTTTGGAGTGCCAAATTGCTGAGTTGTGTTGCGTGCCGCACCAATGGAAAGAGACAGAAAAGGTCCGAGACTCACGCACGGCAAGCGTCGGTAATGCCGGTCAGACGACCCCGCTCGCTGGAAAGCAACCAGGGAGGCCTGTCAAACCACCACAGCACAAGAAAGTGTTCTACCTATAAATACAAAACAGGGTGAAGAACAAGTGAAACTTAAAGTGAATTAAGGCTTTCTTTGTTTAAACCAAACTGAGTATTTATGTATGTAGAAAATAAAAAGCAAAGGCTTTACTAAATAATGGTAAAAACGAAAGGGAATTATGACAATGATGTTAATTTATCAGAATAACCTTACCCCAAAAGAAGAAGTATTGATAAGTAAAGCAGGATGACACAGGAGGAGGTAAGCTGTAGTGGCGGGTTTGTGCCACAAGGGAGCATACTTCCTTTCAGCGGTCACCCTGGTTAAAAGACAAACTTAATTTAAATTGCAATTCAAACTGGTTTAAACTCAATTTAAATAAGCGTATAAAGAGATGTAAGTAACATCTAAGATAGTAAGGACACAGTCGTGATAAAGTATCAATACGAAGAATAAAAAAAAAAATGAAATGAGAAACTTAATTCAAATTTAAATTAGAAATGTTATATTTCAAATCAAATTTGAATAAGTGTAAGACGAGTTAAAGATCAGAATTATATCCGATGATAATCACGATTACTGTAAGGTATCAGTGATAGCACATCAAATAAAACCAACTGGAAATTGACCACTTCAAAACAGAATGAAAGCAGGAAGGAAGTGATAAACCGACTTAGCAGGGGATGCCACAAGGTGGCGCGTTCCCTCTTAAGTGGGTATCAGTGACTGAGCTGAGGTTTCACTTAAATTTTAATTCAAATCTTGTTTGAATCAAATTCAAAATAAGTGTCAACAGTCAGAAGCAGGATAATCTAAGCAGAGCTGTCAATGCACATAGAGAGGGGGTTCAATCTTCAGCTGGCTGGCAGGAGCCGCCACTGGCAGGTCACGTGACCTGTCAGTGGCTGGCTGGCAGCTGCCAGTCTGAGCCTGGCATGTCACGTGACCTGTCAGTGGCTGGCTAGTTGTCTGGCAGTCTGCCTTTGGCAAGTTTCAGAAACCATTGATTTTTGATAGTTTTTGTGTTTTGTGTTCCTCCCTTTCTAGCTCATTTATTATGCATCTGTTGAGATGATTATGTTCTTTAGTATGATTGCTGTTTTGAGGACTGTTATCCCAATATAACCAGTCAAATGGCCGTGATCCGACTGGCAGCTTACAGACGCTTGCTCGACGCTCATCCAGTCAGCCGCGGCTCATAGTGCGAGTATAACGTGTTGCCTGACTCTCTTGCTGCAAGGAAATAAATTGTTTTCTTATTATGAATATAATGTCATGCTTTTATTATTGTGTATGATTGATGTTTTGGGGACTGTTATCCCAATATAACCAGTCAAATGGCCGTGATCCGACTGGCAGCTTACAGACGCTTGCTCGACGCTCATCCAGTCAGCCGCGGCTCATAGTGCGAGTATAACGTGTTGCCTGACTCTCTCGCTGCAAGGAAATAAATTGTTTTCTTATTATGAATAAAATGTCATGCCTTTATTCTTGTGTATGATTGATGTTTTGGGGACTGTTATCCCAATATAACCAGTCAAATGACCGTGATCCGACTGGCAGCTTACAGACGCTTGCTCGACGCTCATCCAGTCAGCCGCGGCTCATAGTGCGAGTATAACGTGTTGCCTGACACTCTCGCTGCATGGAAATAAATTGTTTTCTTATTATGAATATAATGTCACGCATCTATTCTTCTTTGCACATGTGTTGAATAATAGTCTAAGTGCGACAAGCAATGGCCTATATAGATTCTTGTTTTTTTATTTGTAAATATATTTTTTGCTTTGTTTTTATTTGTAACTAGTTTTTTTCTTGGGTTTTATTTGTAAATAGTCTTTGTAAATTTGAAAATAGTGATACAGTCTGTGCTAAGTGATTTTACCGTTAAAGTTGGCATTCTTTTATTGAATAATTAAAAAGCTTTCTTTTATCAAATTATTTAAAAGCATATCTATTTTGCCCTGGTTTCAGAAAATGGTTCAGGCAATGACAAAGATTCATGTTATTGGGATTAATTCACGTTTTTATAGGCTACTTTTTCACAAGGATTAAAATCGTCCCGGTCTAGTACCGTAAAAAAAACGTGAATTAATCCCAATAACATGAATCTTTGTCATTGGCTTGACCATTTTCTGACACCAGGATATAGACCATTGCTTGTCGCACTTAAACTAGGCTATTATTCAAAACACACACAGTGTGCAGTTGCAAAGAAGAATAGATGCGTGACATTATATTCATAATAAGAAAACAATTTATTTCCATGCAGCGAGAGAGTCAGGCAACGCGTTATACTCGCACTATGAGCCGCGGCTGACTGGATGAGCGTCGAGCAAGCGTCTGTAAGCTGCCAGTCGGATCACGGCCATTTGACTGGTTATATTGGGATAACAGTCCCCAAAACATCAATCATACACAATAATAAAAGCATGACATTATATTCATAATAAGAAAACAATTTATTTCCTTGCAGCGAGAGTGTCAGGCAACGCGTTATACTCGCACTATGAGCCGCGGCTGACTGGATGAGCGTCGAGCAAGCGTCTGTAAGCTGCCAGTCGGATCACGGCCATTTGACTGGTTATATTGGGATAACAGTCCCCAAAACATCAATCATGCACAATAATAAAAGCATGACATTATATTCATAATAAGAAAACAATTTATTTCCATGCAGCGAGAGAGTCAGGCAACACGTTATACTCGCACTATGAGCCGCGGCTGACTGGATGAGCGTCGAGCAAGCGTCTGTAAGCTGCTAGTCGGATCACGGCCATTTGACTGGTTATATTGGGATAACAGTCCCCAAAACATCAATCATACACAATAATAAAAGCATGACATTATATTCATAATAAGAAAACAATTTATTTCCTTGCAGCGAGAGTGTCAGGCAACACGTTATACTCGCACTATGAGCCGCGGCTGACTGGATGAGCGTCGAGCAAGCGTCTGTAAGCTGCCAGTCGGATCACGGCCATTTGACTGGTTATATTGGGATTACAGTCCCCAAAACATCAATCATACACAAGAATAGATGCGTGACATTATATTCATAATAAGAAAACAATTTATTTCCATGCAGCGAGAGAGTCAGGCAACACGTTATACTCGCACTATGAGCCGCGGCTGACTGGATGAGCGTCGAGCAAGCGTCTGTAAGCTGCCAGTCGGATCACGGCCATTTGACTGGTTATATTGGGATAACAGTCCCCAAAACATCAATCATACTAAAGAACATAATCATATCAACAGATTCCTAATAAAGGAGCTAGAAAGAGAGGAACACAAAACACAAAAATCAATGGTTTCTGAAACTTGCCAAAGGCAGCTGCCAGCCAGCCACTGACAGGTCACGTGACCTGCCAGTGGCGGCTCCTGCCAGCCAGCTGAAGATTGAACCCCTACTGTGCACATATATATTGAAGTTAGACCGCGCGATTTCACAATTCACTGGGAAACATGAAATGGCTGGAAGAGAGAATTTGAGAAAAGAATGACCTACTAATAATGTCCACGTGATGGTGCTATTGCGTGCAGGCATGATTAAGTCAGGGCGTGGTAGTAATTTGAGACTGTCAAACACTTAAAGGCTGTCCTCTAGTGTTTGTCAGCGGAATAACAACCAGCCTGCTTCCAAATGTGATTCAAATTTGAGCGCGTTGAGACGCTTCGTTACTGCACACATCACAACATAAAATAAAATAAAAAAAAATCTCGGCAGATTTTTTTTCGGTGCTATATTTCACAAAAGCGTGTGGCAGGATTTCTTCACTCCGCTGTGCATACATTGTGGCAACAGGAATTATTCGTCTGTTCGTTCGACTCCGATAAACATTTATCACATAGCACTAGGATTAAAATGTCTTAGGTTTTACAGAATAGTTAGCTAAGCCACTGTTAACCAGGAGTTATCGTTATTCTAACGATTATAATATCAGGCCTTACTAAGATGAGCAAAGAGCATCGTTTACTTGATCTTTTGATCCCACTGGAAGAAGAGTCTCGTTCTTGAACAGGGGATTTTTAATATTAAAATGTAGCGCGTCTTTACAGAGGCAATTTTAATATTATTAATATAACTGCAGTTTAATTTAGCAATTAACAGTGACTAAAATGTTAGACATATTTAGCAGCTGTTAATGTGCTTAACTGAACTCGGCTTAGTCAGTGAGTTCACGCTGCGCGCTTTGGCTCACGATTCGAAACGCGCATACAATATTAAATAACAATATACACATAGTTTGAAACTGAATTCTGCTCATAAACAAGTTTAAAATGTGCCCAGCATTTTCTCCACCAAACTGTAGAGTATGTGGTTCGTTTTTGGGGAATATGTATTCAATAACTAATAATTATTAATTAATAATTATTCATACGGGTTTGAACCAGATACTTATACATGTTAGAACATCCAACGAGGGGAATAATCTGTTACCTGCATCTGTATTCAGAGATGTACACAGACAATTAACCACAAAGGATTATCATTAACTGTATGTACACATATTTTACAGACAGGTTAAAAATGAGCTCAATTGTATATTAGTACTCAATCAAAACGGGTTATGATTAAAATATTAACATATCAATTGTCTAGTATAAATAACTTCTAATGGAATTAATCAACTAGCAAATAATTTGTTCGCCAGCGAACTGACCGTATGGTATTCTATCAATCCTCACGAAAGTTATCCTGATTTGATTTGATTATTGATTTGATTATATTTTATTTCATTCATGGATATTTCCATTAACTTACTTCATCATTCTCAATTATGTAACTTATAAAACCATGATAAAAAGGAGGCAGGATGAAGAATATCTTATATTTCCTGCCCCCTCCACAAAAGGATGAAAATAAAAAATAAACTCAACATATCAAAAAGACTCAACATATCAAGTCCCCGTCAATACATGATGATAACTAATGAAACAAACCAGAAACCAAAACATCAACCTGAGACAGATTTCCAAAGCAAAAGCAAACCATGATCACAACCATCATCATCATCATCAACTTCTATAAATGATCATACAAATCCATTGTTTTCTCTTTAAATCTCTTTTTAAACTGAAATATATTTTTACATTGCTTTAGTTCATTTTGCAGAGAATTCCAAACTTTCACTCCCACCACTGAAGTACACATTTGTTTGGCTGTTGTCCTAGCAGTTTGATACCTAAAATGTCCCTTTCTTCTTCCTTCATTTTCTATATGGATAAACAAGCATTGAATGTTTGTGGGCAATACTCTATCTTTTGCTTTAAACATAACAATAAGTGTTCGTAATTCGACCAAATCTTTAAATTTGAACAATTTAGACCCAAAAAATAAGGCATTTGTATGCTCTCTATAATCTGTTTTAAATATGATTCGCACGACTCTCTTTTGTAATAGAAAGAGTGACCTTGTATTGCTTTGGTATGTGTTTCCCCACACCTCCACGCAGTAGCTGATGTAGGGCAACACCAATGCGCAATACAAGGTTCTCAATGCCTTATAATCTAACACATGTTTTACCTTATTCAATACAAAAATACTCTTAGATATTTTTTTTTTGTATGTGTGCGATATGTGGTTTCCAAGTCAATCCTTCATCTAATATCACACCTAAAAACCTGATTTCCCTAACTTTCATTATTTTTGTTCTTGCTATTGATAGTACAATACTTTCATCTTTTTTTCTATTACCAAAAATCATCAACTTTGTTTTCTTTAAGTTTAATGACAACCTATTAATATCAAACCATTCCTTCACTTTAACCATTTCTTGTTCCATACTAATTACCAATTCATTTAAATCATTTCCTGAGTGGTAAATATTTGTGTCATCTGCGAAGAGAACAAAATTCAATAACTTCGATACCTCACAGATATCATTAATATAAAGTATAAATAATTTCGGTCCTAAAACTGAACCTTGCGGTATACCACATTGAATCGGCATATTATTGGATTTGTTATTGTTATACTGAACATACTGTTGTCTTTTATTCAAATAACTACTTAACCAATCCAACACTATTCCTCTCACACCATATGATTGTAGCTTTGATAACAAGATTGAATGATCAATTGTATCAAATGCTTTCTTTAAATCAATAAACAAACCTATTGTATATTTCTTGTTCTCAGTTGCATTAACTATGTCCTCAACTATGTTCATGATCGCAGAAGCTGTAGATCTACCTGAACGAAATCCATACTGACTCTCATCTAACAACTGTTTTTTTTTTTTCAATAAATTCATCTAGTTTTTGCACAAATATTTTTTCAAGGACTTTAGAAAATTGAGACAATAACGAAATTGGTCTATAATTTGTGAACATATGCTTATCACCATCTTTGTATAGTGGGACCACCTTTGCTACCTTCATCCTATTAGGAAAGATCCCTGTCTGAAATGAAAGATTAAATATGTAACTTAAAGGTTTAACAATACAATCAATGGTTTTTTTCACAATTATCATATCTAATCCATCCATATCTGTAGATGTCTTATATTTTAATGCATTTACTAGATATAATTTTATTTTCACTAACATCTCCAACAAACATTGATTGGAGTAGGCCTACTCTACTCCCCTTTATCCCTCCATTCTGTGACTCTAAGTTATGTTTTTCAATATCCTCTGCTAGCTTGGGTCCCACATTTACAAAAAAATAATTAAATTTGTTTACTACTTCGTTTAAGTTTTCAATTTTCTTATTATCCTCGTTTATAAAATGGTGTGGTGTACTGTCCTTGTCACGATGTGGGTTCATGTCTTGTTCCTGTCTGTCTTGTGTTTCCCCATTATTGTGTATTTGGTTTAGTCCTTTCTAGTTTTCCCGCTCCTCGTTTGTGTTCATGTTTTCCACCTGTGTTCTTAGTTAATTGCCCAGCTGTGTCTTGTTTCACTCACCCGGTCCTCTGTATTTAAGCCCTGTGTTTTAGTTCAGTCCTTGTGAGTTCTTAATGTTGTAATGGTTGCTTTTTTCTGTGGTCCTAGTCTGAGTTTCTTTTGATTGTTTTATTATTAAATGTGCTTGCAATTGGATTCATCTCTCCGCTTCATTCCTGCCTGCTTCGTTACAGTCCTGACCTGATGTACCTTTCCCAATCAATTTATTCAACACATTCCATGTTCCTTTAATATCAGTTTTGTTTTTTTCTAATAAACTACCAAAATAATATTTTTTCGCTTGTCTCATTATTGTTGTTAATTTATTTTTATACAACTTATACTTCATTTCTGCTTCTTTTGACCTAAATTTAATAAAATCTCTATAAAGTTTATTCTTCTTCTTGCATGCATTCTGTAATCCCCTTGTAATCCAAGGGTTTTTACTAAAGCTATCCTTATATCTATATTGCACATATGGACAATACTTTTCATATAATGTAAGATATTTATCTAGAAAAGCTTCATATGCTGCATTTACTTCCCCAACATACACCTCTTTCCAGTCTTGCTCACTCAAAATTTCTAAATCTACAAATTGCTTCATCTGTCCTTTTTCTAACATATTTAGTCCTACTGCCAGCTTCCTTCTCATTAAGTATTTGACAATCCAAGACACAAAAAACATGTAAATGGTCGCTTATATCGTTGATCATCAAACCACTCTTGATTTTACTTTCTAAAACATTTGTGAAGATATGGTCGATCAATGTCGAACATGTTGTTGTTATCCGAGTTGGCTCGGTGATCAATGGAAACAACCCTCTACTGTGTAACATCTCCAAATAATCGCTAGATGCAGCTTGTCTATTCACACTCAACAGATCGATGTTTGTATCCCCACACAAAATATAACTTTTCTTTTCATTCAGCTGACATAACACCTTTTCTAGCTGTCCATTGAAAGTTTCAATTTTTGACCCAGGTATTCTGTAAATGTATGTAACAACAACATTCCTCTTCTTTTCCATATCAATCTCCACTGTAATACATTCAAATAAATCATTAATGGCTGTCGTCATACATTCTATAATTCTGCATTTCAAATCAGTGGTCACACATAAGGCAACACCGCCTCCCCTCTTATCTCTTCTATTGCAATGATGCAATTCATAACCTTCCATAAAGAAATCTACACCTCGACCTTCATTAACCCAGGTTTCTGACAGCGCTATGACGGAAAATTTATATTTTAAAGACCTTAAGTATTCCTGGATCTTAGTAAAGTTTGCATACAAACTCCTACAATTAAAATGTATTACTGAAAATTTACTGTCCAGGCTAACTGTATCATTGAACTTTTCTTCTGTATAATGATCACACATGGAACTAATTGTGTTAAAGCAGTGATTTTCTGGGTCAAGATTGCATTCAAAATCATACAACTTATAGTCTATATGCTTAGCTCTTAACAATGTGTAGCCCCTTGTAGGCCCAGAAAAATCAGTCTCTGTCATAATTTTCTATAAACAGACAGATAAACAAATAATAATACCCTACAAATGTTGTTTTTACAACTGCTGTGTTTAACCGAGAAGTGCCATCATATGGAGAATAAAATAAATAATATAGTCCACAATAAGTCCAAAAAATAAAATTCACTGCGGTAGGAAGTCCCAATAGCAACTAATGATATACAGTCATAATCAAAGTAGAAAAGTTTTTCCTACCTTGTTCCCATAGGTGCACCAAACTCCCTTCAAAACAAATTAAACATCGACCAAGGATGGAAGCTTTTCGAACGCCCCTTAAAAAAAGTAAAAAATAAAGTATATATCCGGACAATAACTTAACTAATCCTTTGGTCTTCAACTGGCCAAAAATTCCTATATTCCCAAGAAGCATCTTCATTTGTAGCAGTCCAGATCTTTCAGCTCCCTAATCATCAGGACTTTTTCCGCTTCAGGCGAGGGGCCATTCAATCTTATCAACACCTTGCAATCTCCAGTCCAGGTAGCTTTTATTTTGCGATCCTTCCATAGCTGCCGAGCATTTAGACTTTTCTCGTCATCTCTCTTAATTGCGGCAGCGTACGTCCTTGGTTTAACTTCAAGACCGCTTATTATTACATCTTCTTTGCGGGTAAGCAATTCCATATCCTGGATTCTACGTTCCATTTCATCCATCTTCAACACTTTATTTTCAAGTGCAGCAATCCTCAGATCTTTTGCGGCCACACTTTCTCTGAGTTCTCTAATTTCTGCCAGAAGGTTCGTTATCTCAGTTTGCTTTGCTACAACGTCTCTTATATCTTGTGTCAATTTCTTCAGTGATTCATTCATTTCTTTTATTGTTTCTTCCATCATTGCCTTCTTTGGAGGCATTATAGCCTCTAGATACAAAAATACTGTTAATTTGGCTTACCAATTAAGATATATATCGATAGAAACAACAAACAATGTGGAAGAGCCGCGAAGCACACTCCATCATCATCATGACGTCACATCCTCTCCCTCTTCCCAAGATCTATCCTTGTAGAAGGACAAGAAAGGCAATTTCTCAGGCCTCGGGAAACAACCTCAGTTTTCCATAAACAAGATACTGTTTAAGGTATCTTTAATTTGCAAGCTAGTAGCTTTTGATCGAGATATTAAAGGGACTTGGAAATTAGCAAACACGACAGAATCAATGAACGAATATAGTGAATTTAATAAGGAAAACTACGTATACGGTTACTAACGTTACAGGAATAAAATGTATATACAAACACAATACAACATCGACGAAGGAGAATGCATGGAGAGAGCGAGATGAGAGAGATCAAGGAGAGAGAGATGAGAGAGAGATGAGAGAGAGAAGATCTGGAGAGATCATGGCAAAAGTCACAAACATCACCTTGAGAGACACAAAGATCAAATCTCCTGAATGGGGTAAACAGATCTTAAAGCATTTAGATCGATAGGAATTACGATACTTGCATGATTCTTTCTCGTGTGGCTGAGAACGAAAGCGTGTGTGTGTGTATCTGTCCTCGCATCACGCGTTCACGTGGTCTCCCAGAGCGGGCGAAGCGCGTTAGTTTGAATGTCCTTTGAGGTGCAGTTGCCGATCGAGTTCAGCTGTGTTCATTTTCCTCGCAAGAAGAAATGAAACAGAGACCTCGAAAAGATAAAAGAAAACTTGAAGAAAACAAACAAAGAAAAGATGGATCATCACATGAACGCGAGGTCCCGACGAACGAAGAGGATCACATGATGAAGCGTCGAAGGGAGGTAAGAGGTAGGAGAGTAAGAGCGAGAGAGATTGGAGATTCAGTTCTGAACTGGCCAATGACATGCAGCAAAGCTTTTGGCGGCAGAATTCCCTTTGTCTTGTCGAAGCTCGATTTATGACAGTGTCAGAATTGGTCCTTCCTATCCCAAAAAGCTGGTGCACATAGAATCATACACTTTACTGTAATCTTCTGTATCTGACCAAATCAATTGGACCGAGATAATTAAAACGGTACCAAACAAAACATGTACACATAATAGGAATACAAAGATACATCTTTCTGCATAATTGCACATACTTATGTTTGATTTAATACTACAATAAAATCACAAATATCCCACTATGATGTGGGCAAGCAGGTCCACTTAAAAACATCTCAACTATATCTCAGTAAAGTCTTTATATGAGGAGTTTAATGAAAGATTCATATGTGTGTGTGGGTGTGTGTGTTGGAATGTCTTCCGGCGTGAATCTGCATGCGTGGGGCGCGCAAAGGGGGCTCGGAATCTTTTTGAAGCTCGACCACTGGCTGTGTGTGTTGTTGTCTGTTAAACCTCTGTGGGCCACAAAGTTGTCAGTGGGGCAATTAGTACTCAGACTCTGCGGTGCCAGGCCGTAGTGATGGACCAGAGTCAGAGGGGTTAGGAGCATTTTGACATCAACAATTTAATGGGTCATCCGGACAACACAGAGACCCTACATAGGGGTGTGAACTGCTCTCACGGTTCGGTTCATTACGATTATCATGTGATCGATTCAGTTCAATACGATATCTCGATGCATTACGATGCACTGCATACTCAATTTTCACTTTTACTTCAAAAGTGACGTGTGCGTGCGCGCGTGTGTGTGTTCGCCTTTTCGGGAAGTCACAGTGACAGAAACAGTGACATTCCAGTTTAAGTTTCATGGGACTAAAGTCTGTTTATGCCAATAAGAAAATGAAACTCTGTCAAATCAATTTTGTTTTAAAGAAATGTTCATTTAAAAGCAGCACTCATTCATCAGTGTTTAAAGTTACCCAGATGCGCGCATCAACCGTCGCCGAGTCCGCTTTTGAAGGTGACGATCATCCATTTATAATCACGCGTAACAACACAGAATAATTGTAATTTGACCATCGGGTGCGGATACTTAAATCAGAGAACATTATTAGGGCGGGTGGATGATGTGTTTTTGGCTGCGGATTCGGGTTACGTTTCTCATTGAGTATGTGCTCGAGTCTCATATGAGTATGTTTGTGGAGAGTGTGTGTGTGCGCGCGCGTGTGTCTCATGAGTCATATATGAGCATGTGCGTGGAGAGTTTGTGTGTGCGCGCGTGCGCGTCTCATGAGGATGTGTCTGGAGAGTTCCGCGCATCTCGTGTGTGACGTCATGACACATTTCCAATGAGCGGAATCGATAAGCGGAATCGTTAAGCAGGCATGCAAACGGTTCTAAGGAATTGGTTCACTGGGCACCGGTTCTGAAGAAGAACCGGTTCTCGGTTCCCATCCCTACCCACCTGTGATGAATCTGGGGTAGGGAGGCACACACTGTTTGTAAAGCTCACTCGCCATATTTCTTATCTTTTTCTTTGATAAACAACACCAAATAGGACATACAACAGTAAATGACAGTTCCATACACAGAGAGCTTTTTGAAGAACAGAAGCTGACGCTGTTATGTGCCGGCTTACCTTTGTTGCTTCCGTGGTGTACTGTCTCACACTACGTCAAAACGCAATGCCAATCAGGATTGGACTAGTTTCACACGTGCTTCAGACGCTGTCATGCTGGTGGCGTTCCTCAAAGTGTCGTCATTCGACGAAACACGAGTTCCCTCAAAAGGG
Organism: Tiaroga cobitis; assembly: GCA_030578255.1. Classification (NCBI taxonomy): domain Eukaryota; kingdom Metazoa; phylum Chordata; class Actinopteri; order Cypriniformes; family Leuciscidae; genus Tiaroga; species Tiaroga cobitis. The sequence goes on from CM060597.1 coordinate 24,697,614, forward strand.
AACATTGAGTTTAGTCACATTATTTATTACACCAAGAATCGACAAACAAGAACCAAAAAGCAAAGCCCTACACTCTTCACTGAAGACTCTTATGAGCTATAACATGAAAGTGAGCAGAAACACAAATATGTCCACCTTTATTTTTCACAACAGCCACTTGCAAATTCAATGTGTCTGGCTTTCTGTGTCTTCTGCTTCCAGTATTTTTTTACGTGACTACAAAGAAATTGGCAGCCCAACTCTACACGTCATATTATGAAATTATATGAATTTTAGTAGGGCATAGTTTGACATAAATCTGTAGTCGACGTGTCAACTGATTGGGATTACGCTTAGGGAGCCTGTCATCTTCGAGTATTGTTAAAACGAGCCAATGCACATTGGCGTGCGAGAATTGCATCACACTCTCCGCCCCGTAGCGCGGGTATAAACGCGGATGTGGATGCACGCACCAGTTGTCTTTCGCTTCGGAGCCAATCGTGTCAATGTCTCTGAAGAGTGTTGTTCTATACAACAAACGAGTGTGTCGGTGTTCTTCTGGAAGACTCTCCCAGTGCTGGTGTTTCTACAGCGCGAGTGAAGCGGTGATCGCGAGCGTCTGAGCTCTCAACTGCTGTTTTAACAGCATCAAATTTGTGTGTTTGTGTTTGTTGACGGTGGTTAGAGGGCGAAGAAGTGTGTGCTTCACTGTTTCATTTCACTGTTACTGTGTTTCCGTGGTCATTTCCCTGTGTGCTCCGGGACTGGTGACAGGTCCCATTTTCTGAAAGAGCAACACGGGTGCGTTTGCATCTTTTTCAAGATGCCATTCCATCCGTGCGTTTCTGGGTGCGGTAGGGCTCTGTCCCCCTGTGATGGTCACAATTGCAGCATCACGTGTTTGGGCCTACAGCACGCTGAAGCAGCTCTTGTGGATGACTCATGTTCCCACTGCGGGAATATGACCATCTCGGCATTGAGATCGAGACTCGACTTCTTTCGCGAAGGTGGAGTCCCCACTCCCATGCCCCGCTCTAGTGTTTCTTCTGGGCCAACTTCCCAGAAGAAGGCTAAAGTGCCGTGTGGGTTGGGTGATCTGAGGATTACAGTGAGGGGTAATCTGCCCTGCAAAGCCCCGTGGATCCCTCAGTCCTCTTTCACACCGCAACCGGTGGAGCTCCCCGATGAGCACGCTGGTCGCTCTGTAGTGGACCGACCAGCCGTTTCGTTCGGGGCCCCTCCAGTGGACAGGATGTCCATCGTAGCATCGGAGGGTGAGCTGGGCTCTGGAGATGATGACTCGGCTGTGCTCCCTATGGGAAAGTAGCGTTGCCCGAGCCGGAATCAGGGATGACAGCTATGCTGAAAGGGGCCGCCGAGGTGGTCGGGCTCGAGTGGAACCCTACACCGTGTCCTGAACAGTCTTGGTTGGATGATTAGTTTCTCGGGGCGGGCCAGACTGGTTCTCAGCCCGCCACCCCAGTACCATTCTTCCCTGAAGTGCATGAGGAGCTTACGAGGGCATGGACGGCACCTTTCTCTCAGAAACTGCCTAAGTAGTTACTCCCCCCTCACTGCCCTTGATGTGGGAGCGGCGAAGGGTTATGATGCTATCCCTCCAGTGCAACTGTGTCCGGCGACTGCTACCTCGGGGAAGGGGGATCCTCGTCTCCCATCTAAGGCCTATAAGTTCTCGTCCCTCCTTATGGGCAAGGCTTACAAAGCATTTGGGCAAGCCGCTTCCTCTGAGTGCTCCGAGTGCTCCACAGTCAGTTAGGTCTTCAGGTCAACTGGGAAAAGAGTAAACTCGCCTACGGGCTGAGGATCTCTTTTTCCGGTATGGAGATGGACTCTGTCCAACACGTCTCTCAGGAGTAACGTGTCTGGTCGGTGCTATATAGAAGTGAGAAAGGGTCCCACTGAAACAGAGGCTCCTGGGGCATACGGAAGACGGAGCCGCAATAGCACGGCCTCCTCCATATGATGACCGCTTCAGCACTGTCTTCACGGCCGAGTCCCGAGGTGGCCTTGGCAGAGCGTCACGCTCCGTGTGACAATCACCTGGCCTGCTGCCAAACCCTCAGCCCGTGATCAGACCTTTGTTTCTCCGGGCCAGCCGCCCCTAGAACAACTGTCCACCAAACACCAGCTGAGGGGCCACATACAACGGGCATACAGTAACGGTGGTCTGGGCGGGCCTCCGACTGCATTGGCATAAACTGCCTCGAGTTGCTGGCAGTGCACCTTGCTTTGAGACACCGCTGCTCAGCAAGCTTGTACTGGTCTGTACAAGCACTGTGACCATTGAGCTACGCTTTCCTCACATGTCACAACTCACCCTCCACCTCCTCCTTGGAGTCAGAAGCTTCTGTGGTCGCTTCATTCCACTTAATTTTCCGGCCTGCTCAATCGTGCTGCCAAATAGGCCTCACAACAGCCTGGGGCCCAGGGAAAAGTGGAGACTCTATCCCCAGGTAGTCCAGCTGTTTAGGGACCACTTCGGGGCCGCACAGTTACATCTGTTTGCCTCTCCGGACTCGTCCCATTACCAGTTGTTTTACTCCCTGACCGTGCGGAGTACCCTTGGCACGGAGACACTGGCACACAGCTGGCCCCGGGGCCTCCGCAGAGATGCGTTTTCCCATTGAGCCTTCTTGCACAGCCCTGTGCTAAGTCAGGGAGGAGAAGGAGCAGGACTTGTTGCCCCTTATTAGCCCAACCGGACCTAGTTCCCCCGAACTTATGCTCCTCTTGACAGCCCCTTCCTGACCCATTCCTCTGAGACAGTTCTCAGGGATTGGGCACCGTTGGCACCCGTGTCCAGACCTCTGGAAAATCCATGTCTGGTCCCAAAAGGAAGAGATGCAGAGGTTCTAGGTGATCTACCACAACATGCCGTAGACACAATCTCTTCTGCGAGAGCACCCTCTATGAGTTATGCTTACACCCTGAAGTGGAACCTGTTCATTGAGTGGTGTTCTTCTCACCGGGAAGACCCCCGAAGATGTTCAATCTATTCCATGATTTCTTACCAGCAAGACGGGTCGGAGCGAGGGCTGTCTCCCCCCACCCTCAAAATGTTATGTTGCCTCTATAAATTGAGGCACTGGATACAATCAATGGGGAAGCACGATCGTCATGTTATTGAGGGGAGCAAGGAGACTGAATCCGCCTTGCGCCCCCTTCTATACCCTCTTGGGGCTTATCTCTGGTGCTACTACACTGCAGAGACCTCCCTTTGAGCCATTCCAGGCAGCTGAGTTAAAAACCTGTTTTTAAAAGAACAGTTCTCCTGCTTGCTTGGCCTCTATCAAGAGGGTAGGGGACCTGCACGCATTTTCGGTCGACGAATCGGGAATTCGGGAATTCGGGCCGGCCAACTCTCACGCTATTCTGAGACCCTGGCCTGGATATGTGCCCTAGGTTCCAACCCCTCCCTTTAACGGGACCAGGTGGTGAGCCTCCAAGCACTGCCCTGGAGGAGGCAGGCCCAGCCCTGGCTTTTCTCTGTGCCTTCCGCTCTTTGCGGTTATAGCTGGACAGAACACAAAGCCTCAGGACCTCAGACCAGCTCTTGTTTGTTACAGAGACCAGCAGAAGGGAAGGCTGAAGGGAAGGAAACCTGTCCAAGCAGAGGTTGGCCCACTGGATAGTGGTTACCATCATCTTGGTGTGTTTACCCAAGGTGCACCGTGCACACCTGGGTAGTGAGCCTCTCCAAAGAGAGAGTGTAGCTCCTTCCTGGGCGTTGACACAGGGTGCCTCGCAGACAGATGTTTTAGAGCTGCAGGATGGGCGACACCAAACACGTTTGCTAGAAAAATAGCCTATGGTTGCTTCCCGTCGGCTCCCTTCACATGAAGCCAGTTTCACTGTAAGCCCGGTTCGAAGTGTCGGCTTCCTCCACACCCTTCGGCAACGGACGTGGTGGAGCGTCCGATGCTAGGCCTAACACTCGTATGCACTGGCGGAACCTGTGTTAGGCTGGGTCCCATATGTTGTGATCCCATGTGTGTATTCTTCCACGGTACAGCTCCCTGCTGCGAGCCCGTTTCTTCCCTTGGCAGAGCCCGCTCTGCCCTCACTGACCCCTGTGAGTCTCCCCCCTGTTATAGGCTGGAGCTACCTCAGTGACATTCCATATGTTGTATTGCCTGGTAACGCCCAGTCCATATGTGTATCCTCCACATGTTACCTCCCTATGGGCAGAATGTGACTTCCGCAGCGTATACCTTTCAAAAGAAAGTGAACGCTTTCCCAGTGGTCTTGTGGAACAGCAGTGACTGACTTCCCTGGCCTAAGCCCTAGTGCACAATTGCAGTTTTAATTGGGATCCCAATTAGTCGACACATCGACTACGTCGAATGAGAGCGACTGAAAGGGAAGGTCTCGGTTACATATGTAACCCTCGTTTCCTGAAGGAGGGAACGGAGACATAGTCCCGTCGTCACTATTGCTGGACCACCGCTGACTCCGGGCTCTGCTCGGCTCCTCAGCGAAAAACAACTGGTATGTGCATCCACTTCAGTATTTATACAGGGCGGAGCGTGTGATGCAAGTCTCGCACGCCAATGTGCACTGGCTCATTTTAACAATACTCGAAGATGACAGGCTCCCTAAGCGTGATCCCAATCAGTCCCCTTCAGGGAACGAGGGTTATATATGTAACCGAGACGTTCTGGCTGGTCTGACCTACTGAATTTCTAATTTATCTGAACTATTTGTTCATTTTTAGCTTCCCAGATTATTTTCGATCACACACACACAGTTAAAAATTGTGATGCATTGAGATTTTTGAGTTATCTCAGTAAAATGGGCATTCGGCAGCAAAGTTAAAGCAGTATCACCCATTTTGTATCCCATGGTCATTCATGAAAAAAATAAATTTGTTGTTTACCTGTAGTTTAAAAAGCCCTGTCTGCTGGATAAAATATTTTTTAAAATTATATTCTTTTTTCTGCAGTACCGCATCCCCACAATCAAGCTTCAATCTAATTGCTTGTCTTGCATTACTGTTTTCCCTAGTGCTCAAAAAAGGGTATAAAATCCACCTTTCATAATCTAACTTTGTGACCTAATTAATGTTTGACCTAACAATAACCCCAAAATCATTTATCTGTTTATTTTTATATCATGTTAACCCTCGAGTCCAGCGAACAGTACCATGGAACAAAACTAAACACAAAGATATTTTAATGCAGCAAAGACAGACAAACCTGGTTCCTCAATCAACAATAATTTGCAATGTAGGTGAAAATACAGATTAATCTTTTGAAAATCTTGTCTACTACATGCACATAGTTTTGCCCTAGTCAAGACCTGCCAGTTCCGATTAAATAGATAAGAGCTATTGTTGGGAGTATTTCTCAGAGTTTAACTGGAAACACAAGTCTTGCGCTCTTATCTCAAACAAACCTGGAAAAGTCCTTTCAATTTTAAAGTGTCTTATATATCCATTCTTGGCACAGACAAACTGGTCTCCCCTTATAGCCTTCACAAGTCCTGCCAAGACAGAGAGATTAAAATGGATGTGAGGGGAGGGTGCGGCGTAGATGTGAAAACAGCCATGGATGACTGATTTGGTTTGTGTACCTTTTAAGCAGAACACCAAACAACCTTTAACCCAAAAACAAGAGTACATATTGAATGGTATTATGGAAAGTGTTGAGATGAAATTGTTTAACACGCTCTAGGTTAATTTTGGAGTGAATAATTCGATTTATTGATTTACCCATGTGCGACTCCTTCAACTCAACTCGTTCAAGAAGCCTAAATGACCTTCAAAGCATATAAGGCACAATTCACTTTTGCTGTATATTACTCACTGTATTGTTGTGAAACAGAGAAAATGAGGTGCCCATTAATTGCATTGATCTTGCTTTGGCTCATTGTTCAGAAAGATACTGTATGTACTGTAACTGACTGTTTAAAACACTGCTTATATTTCACATTAATGATTTCACTTTTCTAACTTTAGTTAGTGTGTAATGTTGCTGTTTGAGCATAAATAACATCTGCAAAGTTATGAAGCTCAAAGTTCAAAGCAAAGGGAGATATTTTCTTTTTTTTTAAATTGCTTTATCTTCAGAAATACTGAGAAGAAATTAAAATCAACTAAAGAAATTGAGTAATATCTTCAGAATTACTGAGAAGTCTAGTTCCCTTTCGTTGTCACTCCGAGTTCCGTCGGAGGACGACGAATGGGGTTTCGCATAGAAAGCCTATCAACTTCGACTATTCCAAAACGAGCCAATGGCAAAGAAATGCCATGGGTCTGCGGAATTTGCACAGCGTATCTCCGCCTAACCTCGTGGGTATAAAAGCGGAAGACGCTGCAACATTCAGACATGTTTTCGCATCGGAGCCAAGAGTATCTTTTCACTCCACAGCCATTTCTGACTTTGATCTGCAGCGAGCTCACATTGCCTGCTGATCTGTGCAGTGATTTGCCAATGAGTGTGTTTCTCCCTGCTCGCTTCAACATCGCGGAGTTTTTTCCTCCTCTCACAAAAGAGCTCGCACGCGGCACGTCTTTTTAAAGACGGCTCGCCCGTGCATTTCTGGTTGTGGTCGACTCATTTCCAATTTTGATGGGCACATTCTCTGCTCTGCGTGCTTGGGCTTCATCACGCTGGAGCAGCGTTTGTGGATGACTCACGTTCTCCCCGCGGGAACGTGATCATCGCGTCATTACGGTCGAGACTCAATGATCTCGTTAGAGAGAGAGTCTCCTCATCCACACCCCGATCTAACACTCTCCACGTGAGGTGTTACTTCGGCTGGTGGCCAGGGTGACCTGAGGGTGTGAGTGTGGAACAAATCCGCCGACTGTTTGTCCGTGGACCACGCCCCCCTCTTCAGTGACGCAACCCGCGAGTGTTCAGGGGATTCCCCGGGTCTATTTTCGGATGCCCCGCGGGTTTCCCTTGACGCTCCAGAATCGGATCTTCACAGGGCGGTCTAGAATCTTCAGGAAGTGAAGATTTGACAGTGCTGCCACTTTCGGGTGTGCATATGGCATTTGTCGAGTCAGATCCTGAGATGACGGCCATGCTTTCCCGGGCGATTGGTTTTTGGGTGTGGCCGCTGACTCGTGTCAGCGTCCACTCCAATACCTTTTTTCCCGGATGTGCATCAGGAGATCTCGAAATCCTCGAAGACCCCCATGTCTTCCAGCGATCCCTCGTTGATCTCCTCCGCCCTTCCTTCCCTCGACGGGGCCGCTGCCCATAGGTACACTGGGGTCCCCCGGTTGAACGCTCTGTTGCGATGCTACTGTGTCCTCAGAGTGCTTCCTCTCGGCGCGATCCTAAGCACCCGTCCGAAGCCTGTAGTTTTTTGTCTACACTTGTGGCGAATTCCTATAGCGCTACAGGACAGAGAGCCGCCTCACTGCATGCCATGGCCATTCTGCTGGTCTGCCAGACCCAGATGCTCACGGACATGCACAAGGGCGGGACTGACCCAGGGCTCTTCAATGAGCTGCGCGCCGCCACTGACCTTGCTCTCCGAGCGACGAAAGTGGCCGTACACTCCCTGGGTCAGGTGATGTACACCATTCTGTGGCTGAACCTGTCCGATGTGCAGGATGTCGGGCGGACCCATCTGCTTGACACCCCCATATCCCAGGTCGGCCTCTTCGGCGGTGCGGTTGAGGGCTTTGCCTAACAGTTCTCAACCACCCACGAGCAGACTGAGGCTTATTCTGCCCCGACGGCCCCCGCCGTCCGAGCTTATCCCTCAGTCTGCCCACCGCCGAAGGCGCCCTCCTGCGGCTCCCACCCCGCCCGTTCACACGGGCTGGCTCTGGAAGCCGCTGGGGGACGCCACAGCCCTCTCCAGCCCCGCCCCCCGCTATACGCCGGGTTAAGCGGCACTCTTGAGATGGGCTCCTCAGAGATGGGACTCAGTTCTTTCCAGGAGCTGGTAGCAGGGCCACTCCTTTCCCTGGTGGAGGGCCGGGGAAGAATCCTTATTCAGAAAGAGCTGACTCTCCCGTTTCTGAGCACACAGAGTTCTCGGACGACACGGTGCGCCGCCCCCGGGCCGTGCACCCCTCGTCCTCCTCTGTCCCAGAGCCGGATGACAGTGCGCGCCGTCCCCGGACTGTGCCGCTCTCATCCTCCTCTGTCGCCAGACCCCTGGCAGAGCAGACCCCCATGGAACGTTCGTCCTTCCCTGGTCTCCTCTGTCAGGATGCGGTCTATGACTGTGCCCCCACACTGGGCCGCTATGCCGTCCATGTCCGGGCCAGTCATACCGCCTCGCTTCCCCACCGACGGGAAGTCTGTGGTACGCATGACCCCGCTGGTACAGTTCTTGGGAGCCTGGCTAGAGCTTCCCAACCTGTCCTGCTGGGTCACACGAACGATCAGGCTTGGCTACGCGATTCAGTTCGCGCGGTCTCATCCCCGCTCAGGGGAGTCCGCTCCACTATGGTCGGTGGCAATGCCCCTATCATGAGAGCGGAGGTTGCTACCCTGCTGGCGAAGGGTGTGATCGAGACTGTCCCTCCAGCCGAAATGAGGTCTGGCTTCTACAGCCCGTACTTCATTGTCCCGAAGAAAACCGGTAGGTTACAGCCAATCCTGGACCTGCGCGTGCTGAACCGTTCCCTTCACAGGATGCCGTTCAAGATGCTCACTGCCAAACGCATTTTCGAATGTGTGCGGCCCCAGGATTGGTTTGCATCGATCGACCTGAAGGACGCCTACTTTCATGTCTCCATTCCCCCTCGACACAGACCGTACCTACGGTTTGCTTTCGAGGGGCAGGCATATCAGTACGCGGTTCTCCCATTCGGGCTAGCCCTGTCTCCTCGCGTCTTCACGAAGGCCGTCGAGGCAGCCCTTGTTCCCCTTCGGGAACACGGCGTTCGCATCCTGAACTATCTTGACGGCTGGCTGATCCTAGCTCACTCTTGAGACCAGGGTTGCGAACACAGGGACTTAGTGCTCCGGCACTTAGCCCGTCTGGGCCTTCGGGTCAACTGGAGAAGAGTAACTTTGCCCCGTGCAGAGGATCTCTTTTCTCGGTATGAACATCGATTCGGTCGCCATGTCCGCGCAGCTTACAAGCGAGCGCGCGCGCGCAGTCACTGCTGACTTGCCTGAGACAGTTCGAGGGCAAGAGTGCTGTTCCACTGCAACTTTTTCAGAGGCTCCTGGGGCATATGGCATCTGCAGCCGCGACAACGCCGCTCGGATTGCTTTATATGAGACCGCTTTCAGCTTTGGCTTCGCGACCGAGTCCCGAGGTGGGCATGGCAGCACGGCACTCTCCGAGTACCAGTTACTCCGACTTGCCGTCAACCTTCACCCCGTGGTCGAACCTCAGTTTTCTACGGCCGGAGTGCCTCTGGAACGAGCTTCGCGGCATGTTGTTGTAACGACAGATGCCTCCAACACGGGCTGGGGAGCCATGTGCAATGGATGTGCTGCCGCGGGCTCCTGGATAGGACCCCAGCGCCTATGGCACGTCAATTGCCTCGAGTTGCTGGCTGTACAGCTCGCCCTGCGCCGCTTCCGAGCCGTGCTCAGGGGCCAGCATGTACTAGTCCGATCAGACAATACCGCGACTGTAGCGTACATCAACCATCAAGGTGGTCTGCGCTCCCGCTGTATGTCGCAACTCGCCCGCCACCTCCTCTTATGGAGTTAGAAGCATCTGAGGTCGCTTCATGCCATTTATATTCCTGGAGTCCTGAACTGTGCAGACGAGCTCTCACGGTTTCAGCCCCTCCCTGGAGAATGGCGACTCCATCCCCAGTCGGCAGCTGATTTGGGACCAGTTCGGGGACGCACAGATAGATCTGTTTGCCTCTCACGACTCGACCCATTGCGCCCAGTTTTATTCCCTGACCGAGGGCACGCTTGGCACGGATGCTCTGGCGCACAGCTGGCCGCGGGGCCGCAAATATGCGTTCCCCCCAGTGAGCCTCCTTGCGCAGACCTTGCGCAAGGTCAGGGAGGACGAGGAGCAGGTCTTGCTGGTCGCGCCGTATTGGCCTACCCGAACCTGGTTCTCCGAACTCATTCTCCTCGCAACAGCACCTCCCTGGCCCATACCTCTGAGGAAGGACCTACTTTCTCAAGGACGGGGCACCCTGTGGCACTCTTGTCCCGATCTCTGGAGCCTCCACGTGTGGCTCCTGGATGGGACGAGGAAGGTTTGAGTACCCTACCACCAGCAGTGGTGGCTACCATCACTTCCGCTAGAGCGTCGTCCACGAGAAATGTCTACGCGTTGAAGTGGAACCTCTTCGTCAACTGGTGCTCTTCTCACCGAGTAGACCCCCGGAGATGTCCGATCAGCGTCGTGCTTTCCTTCCTTCAAGAGGGGTTGGAGCGAAGGCTGTCTCCCTCCACCCTCAATGTCTATGTCGCCGCTATTGCCGCACAGCATGACCTTATAGTCAAGTCAAGTCAAGTCAAATATATTTATATAGCGCTTTTCACAATACAGATTGTATCAAAGCTGCTTCACAGTATCAATCAAAACAACTTAATGTTTGTTTATTACTGGAAAAAAAAGACATCCAAGTTTGCTAGAGCTAATCAATGGTATGATTGGTTAATTAATTTGAATATCCCCAACTGAGCAAGCCAAAGGCAACAGTGGCAAGGACCCGAAAAACTCCATCCAGTGACCTAAAGGTGTCCTAACACACCATCAGATGACCCAATGGAGAAAAAAAAACCTTGGGAGAACCCAGGCTCAGTCGGGGGCCAGTTCTCCTCTGGCGTTTATGAACTAGAGGCCGAATTTACAGTAACTGTAAGATAAAAAATTTATATGAATGCCTGGCTAAATAGATGCGTCTTCAGTCTAGTTTTAAACTGTGAGAGCGAGTCTGAGCAACGAACAATATCAGGAAGGCTATTCCAGAGCTTCGGAGCTAAATGTGAAAATGCTCTGCCTCCTTTGGTGGATCTGGATATCCTAGGAATGACCAGAAGCCTCGAATTTAGTGATCTTAAAGAGCGCGATGGATTGTAGGGCGATAGAAGATCCGTTAAATAGACTGGAGCTAAACCATTTAGAGCTTTATAAGTCAAAAGCAATACCTTGTAATTAATACGGAACTTTATAGGTAACCAATGAAGGGATGATAAAATCGGTGTTATATGATCATATTTTCTTGATCTAGTAAGAACTCTAGCGGCTGCATTTTGGACTAACTGTAGCTTGTTTATTGAAGATGCAGGACAACCAGCTAATAAAGCATTACAGTAATCTAGTCTCGAGGTCGTGAATGCATGAACTAACTTTTCTGCATCAGAGACTGATAGCATATTACGTAGCTTAGCAATGTTTCTAAGGTGGAAAAAGGCTGTTTTTGTAACATATGAAATATGCTTTTCAAAAGACAAGTTGCAGTCTAATGTAACATTAGAAGATGTAACATATAGAAGGTAAGTCGGTGGGGAAGCACAACCTGATCATCAGGTTCCTGAGAGGAGCGAGGAGACTGAATCCTCCTCGCCCTCCTCTCGTACCCTCTTGGAACCTCGCAGTGGTTCTATCTGCCCTGCGGAGTGCTCCCTTTAAGCCTTTGCAGTCAGTCGAGCTTAACTTCCTGTCTATGAAGATGGCGCTTCTGACTGCATTGGCCTCCATCAAGAGGGTAGGGGACCTGCACGCATTTTCCGTTGACGAAGCGTGCCTGGAATTCCGAACGGCTCACTCTCACGTGATCCTGAGACCCCGGCCTGGATATGTGCCCAAGGTTCCTACCACACCCTGCCGGGACCAGGTGGTGAACCTGCAAGCGCTGCCCCCGGAGGAGGCAGACCCAGCCTTAGCACTGCTCTGTCCAGTACGTGCTCTCCGCATCTATGTGGACAGAACGCAGTGTTTCAGGACCTCAGACCAGCTCTTTGTCTGTTATGGTGGAAAGCTGAAGGGAAAGGCTCTCTCCAAGCAAAGGTTGTCTCACTGGATAGTGGACGCCATTGCTTTGGCATACCAACAGCAAGGTCGACCGTGCCCCCTTGGTGTGACTGCCCACTCCACCCGGAGTGTGGCATCCTCTTGGGCTCTAGCGCATGGCGCCTCGCTAACAGACATCTGCAGAGCTGCAGGCTGGGCGACACCCAACACATTCGCCAGATTCTACAATCTCCCAGTAGAGCCAGTGTCCTCTCATGTACTCGCTTCAACCAGCTAGTACCAGACCCGCTCAGGTGTCTTCGCTTGCTCGCCATTCCACTCCACGGACTGGATACGTGCGATATCCTCCTCAGGTGAGCTTCCCCGAAAGCCCTGAGTTCCTCCAGTACTTCTGACGTCGGCGCCAGTGTCTGTTGCCTGCGCGTTGGCTAGGTGCCTCCCGTGTGCATGGTACCTCCTCTGAGCTACCCCCACATGTTTATTTCCACTGTAAGCCTCTCTGAGCATGTGTCTTTCCCTTGGCAAGCCACCTTGCCACCCCTGGGGTTGAAATATTCCACCTGCGGCTGGACACCCCAGTGATTCCCCATATGCATCCCTCGGGTCATATGTGTATTCTCTAAGTCCCACCCCCTCTGGGTTGGCAGTAATTGCATATTCCCCTAAAAACCTTGGGATATGTTCCCCAGTGTAGTCAAGTCAAGTCATCTTCATTTATATAGCGCTTTTAACAATGGATTGTTTCAAAGCAGCTTTACAGAGATAAACATATAATTTAAGGTAACAGATTGTTTTGGCATTATAGCGGTTCTTGAATAATGTTATTTCCAGCTAAAGTTAACTTTGATTGATTCACCTCCGTCGAAATGATCAGACTTTTAAACGCGAACCTGTGATTAACGCTGACGGCGTTCACATGCTCATTCAGAATTGATTCTATAGCTATGTGCTTTTTAAAATATGTGCGCAGGTTTATAATTCATACAACCCAGCCTAAACAAACTACTTTTCTTGGCTATAAATTTTGATACAGAATTTTGTTTTATTTTATCACTTCGGGGTACGCGAGCCAGAATTCACAACGCTTCATCTGTAGAGTGGGAAAGGGATCCTCTGCTAAATTTGAGTCCTTCGTCCGTGCCAGCCCACGACAGGGATCTCAGATTTACGCAGGGCACTGGAAGACAGCTGTGAAGGTGGCGTGATTAAACTGGTATCCCCATTCGTCGTCCTCCGACGGAACTCGGAGTGACAACGAAAGGGAACGTCTCGGTTACGGATGTAACCCTCGTTCCCTGAGTAGGGAACGGAGACGTTCCGTCTTCTTGCCACTTCCGCTGTACCGCGGGTATCGCCTGAGTTCAGTTTTGGCTCCTCAGCAATTAAACATGTCTGAATGTTGCAGCGTCTTCCGCTTTTATACCCACGAGGTGAGGCAGAGATACGCTATGCAAATTCCGCAGACCCATGGCATTTCTTTGCCATTGGCTCGTTTTGTAATAGTCGAAGTTGATAGGCTTTCTATGCGAAACCCCATTCGTCATCCTCCGACGGAACGTCTCCGTTCCCTACTCAGGGAACGAGGGTTACATCCGTAACTGAGACGTTTTAAATATAATTATTTTGAAGTCTTGGTGCTTAATGTGCTTGGTGCTTAATAAGCTTTTCAGTTCCTGCTCAACTACTGTTTGGACGCTCTTGCTTACTGCTCCATGCTTTGATCTATCGCTTTTATATTTTTATATTTTATCTCCTTTTATCACCTAATTTTAACTTCAACAAATCAGCACAGTGCTCAAACGACAAAGCTTGGATTACTACAAAAAAAGCTGAATTATTTTATCCAACCAGCCTCCCAGTGAAAGCCATCACCTTACATTCCGGGGAAGGGAAAACACAACTGCCTACATTCAAACGGATAAGAGAGAAAATGCATCTTCTGGTTCAAGAATCTACTTGCTGCACAAACTGTCACAGACATTTACAAAGGATTGCAGTTCTTGAAACAAAAAGTTACTTGCGGGACCACCAAACCAGACGGAATACACAACAGAGCTTCGTCATGGACGCCCTCAGCATACATCCGGTGAGTTCCATTAATCTAGTGCTCCTCGACAGGCCATACTGAGTGTAGAGAAACAAGTAACTGATCGACATTCAAATCGATGGGACAAACAGGAAGCGAGACCCAAAGGCACTCAAGACATCAGATTGTCACGAGCATCACATATTGTTGCAGTAGCATCCTCCACTAACTGATGCTAATTGGCGCTCAAGGTCGAGCAGACAGCGGCACTCAGCTCATAGCGCAGCCGAGCCCAGGACTCTGATAGTGGGTGACTCCATAATCAGAAACATTAGCAGCAGGGATACAACTATGTGCTGCCTTCCACAAGCAACAACATCTGATGTAAACAGAGAACTTCAGAACATTCTGATGAAACATAAGACCGCAAATCGACTTCTCATTCATGTGGGAAAGAATGATATTCATAAAGAGCAGTCAGAACTCCTTAAGAAGGATTTCAATGAACTTTTTGAAACACTTAAAAGACAAAATATGAAAAGACAACGCAGAAAAGCAGAGTGCATGTGGCAGAAGACAAAACTTGTAGTTCATTATAACATCTACAAAGACAGCATCCATGCTTTCAATATGGAACTAGGCAAAGCTAGACATACTTTCTTCTCGAATATTATAAACAGCAACTTAAACAACACATGCACTCTTTTTGCTACTGTAGAGAGACTGAAAACCCCCCCAAGTCACATTCCCAGAGAAATGCTCTCAGACAGCAAGTGCAGTGAGTTTGCTTCCTTCTCTGATAGAATCAATAATATCAGAAAGGTGATCACCACATCCTTGAGTTGCGCTTAGATCAGACCGATCAGACCACAACCTGGGAAAGTAGTTAGTATGTCTGATCTCGAAGAAATCTATGGCAAAATCTTGGAAGAAACCGTACAGCACCTTAATCCTCTGGGGACTAAGCCCTTTTTGGTCCGTTTTTTCTCTATTTTTACATTTGGGCTTATAAACGTAATAAATGTAATGCAGATGGAACACTATGTGTTTCGTATCTATGGATTCAGAAGACCCTAAGCTAACATAAGCATGCATGTAATGTGTTTATAAAGGAAGTATGAGTGAAAAATGTACAATAAACTAGAGAATTTCGAAAAACGGAAATTAGATTTTTGTCATTTATTTCTGAAAATCACACATCACACAACAATAGTGAACAGTTTTTGAACAAAAAATATATTTGTCAAAGCTTTTGCTTGACAGACATGTGTAATTGTTAAATAAAATGTGTAAAGTACAATGAAAAATTTAACTTTATTTACAAATAGTCCCAGGCGTTTTTCTTAGGAATGCTTAGAATTTTCTAAGCAATGCTTTCTCCTCGTCACTCTCCAGTAATTGTTCCAGAGCTTGTTCCACCGTAAATCGTTTACTGCTTGCCATCATAAAAGTGCTAAAACAATAAATAATGCTATAATTGTATGTATATATATATATTATAATTGTTCTGTCTCTCTCTCATATTTCTCTGATAATCCGCTCCGTAAGCCTCCGTTCGCTCTCTCTCCTTCTCTTCATTCAACGCTGTTTGCGTCATATCCCTAACTATAAAGTACCACCCCTTGCAAGGCTACAGAGTCCTCTGATTTGCTAGATACGTCATGGTAACCTTCCTCTGATTGGGTAAGAAAAATGTTTCTCCATCTGCAATTTTTCCATTGGTTGTTGCTTGCGGAATCTGCCAAACAACATCGATTTCAGTGGCCTTTTACATAGTGGTATTGCGCAACAAGGAAGTGTGTATATTTACAAGCCGGGTAAGTTATCACTTTTTTCAGCGGAATCTGAGGAAGAGGGTAAAAAAGACCGCACCTCTCTATCATTAATAGTTTTTAAGATATTTACACATTTGTAAAAGTATGCCATTTTGGGCGGTACCGCCCAATTTGTCCCCAGAGGGTTAAAACACCAACCTGCGCCCTTGAGGCGCTTCCAACATCTTTTTTCAAAAGTGTGTTAAACTGTTTAGAAGTAGATCTCCTAGAACTGGTAAATGCCTCACTTCTCTCTGGGAGTTTTCCAAACTCCCTGAAAACGTCTCAGGTTATGACTGTAACCATAGGTCCCTGAGATAGGGAACAAGACGATGCATCGATGACGCTTTGGGAACGCCTCCAGAATGAATGCGTCTGAATCATCTATGTCAACTAGTCCAATGGAAAGAATGAGTGACACCGGTGAACATAAGTGTCTAGTGCCAGGAAAAGCTGGACACAAAAGGTTCAGCTTTTCCTGGTCCGAAGAGGTAAAAGGAGGAGGACAGAAAGCCTGCAGCATAATAGGCCTCGGAATCATGGTCTGCACCTTAGGGACGTATCCCTGTTTTGGATATAAGAATGCCTTGACCATCCCCGGTGCAAACTCAAGGCAAGTGGGGGAAACCGAAAGGGCCTGAAGGTCTCCGACTCTTTTGAGGGACGAAATAGCTAGCAGAAAGATGGTCATAAAAGAAAGAAATGTCTCTGAAACCGAATCTAAGGGCTCGAATGGAGCCCTAGACAAGCCTTCTAAAACTATTGCAAGCCGGCACCCTAGTGCTAGTTGCAGGCCTCAGCCTCAATGTGCCAAGAAGGAAACGTGTGATCAGGGGGTCTCGACCCAACGATGTACCACCCACTAGGGCATGGAAAGCCACTATGGCCGCCACGTATACCTTGAGCGTGGATGGACAGACCTGACGAAAAGCGCTCTTGCAGAAACTCAAGTACTGTGTTCACTGAACAGTTAACCGGATCCCACTGACGCCGGTGACACCAAGAAGTGAAAACTCTCCATTTTAGTGGCGGCAGTGGCTCAGTGGTTCATGTAGGTTGTCTACAAACCGGAAGGTTGGTGGTTCAATCCCCGGTTCCACCTGACCAAGTGTCGAGGTGTCCATGAGCCAGACACCTAACCCCAGCTGCTCCTGACGAGCTGGATGGCACCTTGCATGGCTGACACCGCTGTCGGTGTATGAATGAATGAGTGAGTGAATGTGAGGCTATATGTAAAGCGCTTTGGTGGCCATTGGGTCTGTGAAAGCGCTATATAAATGCAGTCCATTTGCCATTTAACATTTTAGTGCATAAAGTTTCCTCGTAGCGGGAGCTCTGGAGCTAAACAACCTCGGTTGAGAGACCACTCTCTATGAGTTGGGTCCACTCAGGGGCCAAACCCACAGTTTCCAAATCCCCTGCCTGGGGTGCGATATTGCGCACCCTGCCTGAGACAGAAGGTCTCTCCGGATCGGGATCTCCAAGGGAGGCCCGTCGAGGAGAAGAATTAGGTCTGCAAACCAAATTCAGCTCAGCCAGCGTGGTGCTACTAGCAGTAGGATTATTCCATCCTGGCGGATTATCTCCAGAAATTCTGGGAGCAGAGGAACAGGGGAAATTGTGTACAGACGCAGCCTCAGCCACGTGTGCACCATAGCATCCAGCCCCAAGGGGTCCCCAGCCAGTGAGGGAATCATCTGTCGAGATAGCAACTCGATGGCAAAGAGCTCCCAACACCGGAACCTGGGACAAGAACCAGTGTTTCCTCCATATAACCAAGGCGCAGGGATGCTGCCGCGTGATCTTGATCGTATGGAGTGGGTTTCCCCTCGGGGAGAACCCTCTTGTCCTGAGCCACCACTGCAAAGGTCTCACGCACAGCAGGCCAAAGGGTATCACATTGGACGCTGCTGCCCTGAGGCCTAACAGTCTCTCGGACTGTTTCACAGTGCGTGACTGGCCTAGCCTTAGCTCTTTTGTGGCAGTAAGGATAACAGCTACACGAGCGGGCGACAGAACGGCTCGCATCCTGACTGAATCCCTAACCACTCCAAGAAAAGTGGTCCTCTGTACTGGAGAAAACACACTCTTCTTGGTATTGAGCCTCAATCCCAACCTTCGCGTATGAGTGAGGACGACATCTCGATGCCAAACCACTAACTGTTCTGATTCCGCTAGAATCAGCCAGTCATCTATGCAATTCAGAATGCGTATGCACTGCAGCCTGGACGGGGCCCATGATCTGTGCAGATCAGGAAAAAATGGAAGGCGCCGTGATGGGGGTGAAAC
Organism: Tiaroga cobitis; assembly: GCA_030578255.1. Lineage (NCBI taxonomy): Eukaryota > Metazoa > Chordata > Actinopteri > Cypriniformes > Leuciscidae > Tiaroga > Tiaroga cobitis. The sequence goes on from CM060597.1 coordinate 24,715,614, forward strand.
CATAGAGGGAAGGAAGCGCTCGTTAAATTTATTTTTATTTTTAGGACGAGCGCCCCTTTTATCTGCTGGCCATTCAATATTTAATATATCTACAGCCTTAGTAATCACCTCCATCAGCTCCTCATACACAGGGGAAAGAGATGGTGAATCCTCTTCCCCCGTGATTGTGTCACGTTCAATGCCCAGCATATCTACCTCCTCGGAGGTAGAGCACTGAAGCATTGGTCTCTTTCCCTGGGCGGAAGTAACCGTGGCGCGGGCTTCCGATACCGGAGAGAGAGCAATGGATCCCCCGGGAAAGGGAGGAGAAAAGATCCTCGGACCCGTCTCCACCCCCGTAAAGAGATCCATTTGCGATCCCCAGGAATGCATTCTCTGCGCTGCCTCAGCAGACGCGGGTCCTGCACCCTGAGAACCGCAAACCTGAACACTTTCCTCGAAAAGTGACAGGCGGGAGCGGAGCATAGTGAAAGCTTCTCACAATGTTGGCAATCAGCCCCCTCGAAGGCTGATACCGCATGCTCTACTCCCAAACACATCACACAAAGCTCGTGTGTGTCCCCACTCGTTAAATAACGCGAGCAGGGAGAAACACAGAGTCTGTGCAATTGTTTCGCAATAGTGTGTATATATATATATATATATATATATCAGACAGACAACAGTAAATATAACAAACAGATTGACACAGATCGCTTGCTGAGGCAACAGAAGCTAATGCCGGTTTGCACCGGATGCGCTTTATCTCTTCCTGGTCATGACGTCCCTCTCCCGTGACGCTCATTCTTTCCATTAGACTAGTTGACATAGATGCTTCAGACGCATTCACGCTGGAGGCGTTCCCAAAGCGTCATCGACGCATCACGAGTTCCCTCGAAAGGGAACTGCAGTTGTCAAGCCCCTTCTGAAAAATAACAATCTGGATAATCATATTAAGCAACTATAGACCAATCTCAAATCTTCCTTTTGAAGATCTCAATCTTCCTTTTGAGATCAAGTACCAGCACAAATTATCAGTGCTGGTACTACTCGACCTCAGTGTTGCATTTGACACTGTCGATCATAACATACTTCTTGATAGGCTGGAAAACTGGGTGGGGCTTTCTGGGATAGTCCTAAAATGGTTCAGGTCATACTTAGGAGGGAGAGGTTATTATGCGAGTTTAGGAGACCAGAAGTCTGAGTGGACATCCATGACATGCGGAGTCCCTCAAGGCTCAATTCTTGCACCACTCCTATTCAACCTGTATGCTCCCACTGAGCCAAGTAATGAGAAAGAACCAAATCGCTTACCACAGCTATGCAGATGACACACAGATCTACTTAGCCCTATCGCCTAACGATTACAGCCCCATTGACTCCCTGTGGCAATGCATTGATGAAGTAAACTTCATCAATGATATATATATATATATATATATATATATATATATATATATATATATATATATATATATTAAACTGTGCATGTGCTTTTTCTCTTACGTGCTCTTTCGGTCATAACACAGCAAGCAAGCAATCACATGGCACGCAAACTATATACTGTATGTATGGCCTATATAGTTATTACAAACCCGAACCCGACCTGAACCCGAGGCTATTCATTAAACATTTACCCGAACCCGGGTTGTGATCAGGTCTGGTTCGGGTTTGTAACTAAGAAAAACTATGTAGGCTATACATATATATATAGTTTGCGTGCCGTGTGCTTGCCTGCTTGCTTTGTTGTGACCGAAAGAGCACGTGAGAGAGAAAGCAAATGCACAGTTTAATATGTATAAATAAATATATATATATACATACAATTATATATAATTATTGATCATTTTTATTTTATCATTATAAAAGAAGGGGGAGCAGACCTCTACTCCAGATGTCGGCAAGTCAGCCGGTATTCAAGATGCCTATCTCTCAGCCGGCACTTTAAGTGTTCATCCGTCTCAAGCCAGCCGCCCATCCAGAACTTCTCAAGCCAGCCACCCATCCAGAACTTCTCAAGCCAGCCACCCTTCCAGGCGTTAGTCTTGTCAGCTCGGATGTGGTGATCTTCTGCTCCGCCCTGGGAGTCTTCAGCTCCGCCCTGCATCCTCGACCGTCTACTGGGGATTCTATCAAGGCTCATCCTGTCCGCTTCTCTGCCCTGGCTTCTGCCTCCTTTCACTCCCTGGTTGGACTCATTTTGGCAGTGACGTCACCAGCCCAGTCACCACAGCAATACATCTCCCAGTATCCCTCCTGGCTCCAACCTGCAGACACTCAATCATCACCCGCACCTGTCATCATTCACCCAGCAGCAGCACCACATTGAAGCACGTCATCCACACTCTCACATTGTCTGGTCTCATCACTCTCTACCTTGTGTATAGACTTACTTACTGTATCTGCCTACCTACCTTGTGGGTACTTACCTTTTGCGATCATCATCCTCTTCCTTGCATTGTCAATCCTCACTCATCCATACCTGCTAAGGACAAAGAGACTTTACATTACCAGCTAAGTGGTGACTCTGTGACTTTCACTGATACTGTTGGCTTACCTGATTCATTCCTGGTGTTTGCATGTTTCAATAAAGAACTTATATATCTTTGAATCAGCTGTCTCCTCTTCTGGTTGTGACAGGAATATATATACCATATTGATATAAAAATACAAAGAGCAAGAAAATACTATTCATATCAATGTGATAAATGAGTTAGGTCAAAAGTAATCAAAAAGTAGTCAGATTATATTACCTTAAAGTGCCCCTGTTATGCCATTTTAAAGGTAATATAATCTGACTACTTTTTGATGAGTTAGGTCAAAAGTAATCAAAAAGTAGTCAGATTATATTACCTTAAAGTGCCCCTGTTATGCTATTTTAAAGGTTCCTACTTTTGTTTAGGAGGTCTTCCTCAGTCCTCAGCGATTGTACACACTGTAAAGACAGTAAAAATGATGTATATCTTACCATAATTCGAGCGAGAGTCCGATGATGGAACATTGGAAGAACTAGTTATTCAACCCGAACCTCCATCGCAAAGACGACTTGAGGAGGACGTTTCTCAGTGATAGGCCACTCATTTTGAGGTACATTATGAGATGTTGCAACTGTAATTCCTCACCATCAGCATCAGCAACAAGTGCATGTCCATGAACAAACCGATGTGTATCTTTCTAATTTATTGCGATGCACATGAGGGAACTTTATTAACTGTATCAAAAAAGGGACATGTATATGTTAGCCGAGCACTAATGTGAATGTTTTATTGCTAAATCTTGCTCCATCCTTTATATTTACTCAAAGTAGTAAGAACGACAGACAATCTGCATTTATGGACACAATTTTACGTAATAGTGGAGCCACAGTTGATTTGCAGAACTATTTTATTAAGATAGTAATAACATGTGTTAGCCAGTTAGCTGGAAACCTACACAATATAAAACACGTATGTTGATATAAAACACACACGGTGTTCTACGTATGTTGAACACCCTGTAGAAAATATATACATCAATAATTATTCATACTTAAAAGTTGTGATTCTGAGGAGCAAGCTCAGAATAAATAAACTGGGTCAAAATAAACTGGGTACTGACCCATCTTTCAAGAGCAAACGTTTTCCGAATCTGGCGTTGAACTCCAAGGTTTGGAAAGTTGTTCGCGGGTAGACAACGTGCAACATTATAAAAATATCTTAACTAGTGACGTGGATGCGTAAAGCAGTGGGATTCGAATTGCAGATGACCCATTTAGGCGGTTCAGAGTTGATTCTTTCTTTTGGGAGGCAATAACTTTATTTATTGTGCACTTTCGCCTTTACAACTTCCCAGAACATTTACATTCACAAACAGCTATGGTGGTGGGGTTTGGCTTTATAATATCACATTGCATAAAAGAGAATATTTTGGGTGGTGGTGTCATGATTTAAATACACGGCTCCAAGTTGTTACATTACATTTAAAATAAAAAAAGGATCAACAAATCTTCAACTACATTGTGTCAGACACCTCACAAATCATTGCAATCACACATACTTTAGCTGAGGCTTGACACATGGTGTAACTAGAACCAGATGTTAGTCTATTACCCAAGATCCTTACATCAGTCTATTATTAACCTTCACTTAAATAAAAAAATGCCGTTTAGACATATAGATAGATATACACACACACACACACATACAAAGCAGTGATAGAATTAAGGTTACGGTATATTTATTGTCCGAAAGGGAAATTTGTCTTGGGCTCAAAAATACAACCACTGTATCGCATAAAACATATAGTAAAATAAAAAGATAACACAGCACAATAACACAATCACACATAAATTAGAAAGAGAAAAAGGACAAAGAAAAAAGGAGCGAAATATATCCCATCAAAAATGCATATGCCATAATTAACCTTAAAAAAAACCTTAGTGTTATTAATTGCAGAAGAAATGAACATATTCTTAAACTGGTTTAATCTACAACTTGGCATTTGCAATCTCCTACCCAATGGCAAAATTTTAAACTCACAGTTCATGGTGTGTGTTGTATCATGCAGAATCTAATATGCCTCTATATAGACTTTTCATACAGGGTCTGGAGATAAAAAGGTCTATTTTGCCCATGATATTCATGGTCGTTTAAATAAGAGGTCCAAGCCTGGATTTCAACTATACTGTCAAATTAATGTAAGAGAACAGTGTAATCTCCAATTGACTTTGGATCGAATATCATCTCCTCAGTTTTCTTCACATTCACAATTAGGTGGTGTGCATCACGCAACTCTACAAACTACAAACAAGATGTCTTAATCTTTATAAGCTAATGATTTGATTAGATTCATATAATAATTCGATTATAGGCAGGTGTGCATTATGTAAAAAGTTCTAAGAGCTTGTCGAGTCTATTTTTTCTGTATATATCACACAATGTGTGTGCAGATGAACTACATGTGATCATTCAATAACCACACAAACACAATGTTAAGTCAAAGTACCTGCTGTTCCTTCCTCAACATTTCCCATTATCCCCTTTGTATTTGGTTGCATTTTCCTTCCTTGCTTCTGTCAAATTCTAAATTAATCTGAAACTGGACTATTAAGGTTTCATTTGTTTCTATGAAACACCAAAGAGCAAACTTTAAATGCTCAAACAGCACCGCATGGCACCACATGTTTCTAATCGTGGATGGAAATGGCAGTTGAGCATATAGGTACGTAATTACTGTATGTTTATTGCTGTTATACCGCTAAAGGCTTGTTCGCTGCAGCAGTCACAGGTGGCCATTTTAAATGAAGGTGATCCTATGCACAGAACCAGATACCTACTATGCCACTTTTAATTAAGTTTACAAGAAACAATTACGCAAACCTCAGCAAGATCTGGCTTGGTGGGATTCCTAATCAAACATACCTGTTCAAAAGTGTTTGTTAAAGCTGTCCAGATCCCCTTTTTAAATGCATTTAAAAAACAAAACAATAATTGATATGTTAACATGAGGCCATAATGCTAATGTGCTTCTTGCCAGCACACATGTTTATGAGTGAAGAGGAGGTCATCTGTGATATAATATTCTGGAAACTGGGATAATGCAACAAACAAGGTCGGGAAACATGTAGATGAAACAACCCAAGGTTTAATTGCAAAATAAAAAGGTGATTCCCCTGGTGACAGCAGACCCACCACCAGTAGAGGCTCCTGGCTGTACATTTAGGTAGGGCAGATTCTGGGTCTTAGGGCTAGTTTATGATAAACATTTTGTAAGCTTTATATTCTAATCGCTGAACACATCAGTCACAGGAATTCCCAACGCTATCTCATGACTAAATTCCTATGAGTGAGAATATCTAAATATATATCTAAATAAAAAAATGAATAAGAAAGAGAAATCATGTCTAAAACAACAATAGGAATCAAAAAGCCTTTCTACACTCTAAAAAATGCAGGGTTAAAAAATAACCCAACCTTAACCACGCCGCTGGGTCACTATAGGACAGAACACGCGCTGGGTTGGTTTGACCCAAGTGCTGGGTTTGTCCATTTAACCCATATTGTTGGGTCATTCATTTGACCCAACCAGTGGGTGAAATTGACCATCTTGCTGGGTTAAGTCTTACTCATGTGCTGGGTTATTTCCTGTCTCATTGCCTTATTAAAATTAGTAAGAAATATTTTTTTATATTACCGTACTAATGTAAAATAATGATTGTCTCTGTAATACAATAAACCAGAGAGGCCACTGTATATGTGATTTCAATCATTTATTTTATTTTTTTACATTTTTAATACATCTTTAATATTTTTTTGTAAACAATTATTACAATTATACAATGTATACTCATTCTAAGGTAAAAAAACATAACGGTTCATTAAGTAAGGTCTTTATACACCACTGAAAACATAGTTATGTATGATATTGCATTTCTGTTAACAGATCCTCCTAAATACAGTATTACACAATGCACCTTTAAAAGTCAATAAGAAACTAATTTGAACTCTTATACGATTATGATTTCATTTATTAAGATGTGTTGATTTATTAAGAATAGCTACAAACATTTACAATGCGACTAAATATCACAGGGTTTTCCTCACATTTGACAGAGGACGATTCTTTTCCATTAATTTGATACACTGCTTCGTGTATTTAACATGAAAAACAAAATAAAACTTTGAAACAAAGATCACCAGCCTCCAGCAAAGACTCGGTCTCGATGACGTGGCCTGGAACAATGGCAACGGTCTGACGTGTCCCCCTCGTCGCATCCCTGATGCTCCAGTCATTTTGTAAATATTCATCCATGTTGGTCCCCAACTGTTGATTACACACAATCACTTAGAGTGTTGCAATATAACTGTCATGCAAGTTTTTTGTGAAAGTATTTATATTTTTTTTTATTGCAAACATTACCAAATATGGCCAAATGTGAAAAACAAACAAAATGTATATTTACACATCTAAATAGACAATTAGCAGTCTAAAATAGTCTGGGATTCAGGATAAGACAAAAACACGATTTGGAAAATGGATTCATGATGTACTCGCTCATTATAAACATTTTGTAAATTTTGAACACAAAAAAAGTTATGGACTGCAGCTTTAAAAATTAACAAAAATCTATTTAAAAAAAATTCAATTTTATGTTGCAAACAGAGATTGCACCTTTAAATATTCTAAACCTAAATTAATTTCATAGTTATCAAGCATATCAAACTTACAGGTTGCATGTCAAGGACCTCTGAGCCTCTGTGGTGGGTCTGAAGCCCTTTCCTCCTCTCCTGTAACGTTAGATGGATGGGGGAAGCAGAGTTTGCAGGACCTTCAAAGCCATCAGCTAAACAATATGAGCATAATAAAGTTGCATTATCATTTAAATAGTATGCTGTATATAACAATTCATATTTCTAAAGTAGCATTTCTGACTTTTCTGCCCTGGTGTTTAAAATGGCGCTGTTGTGACAATAGCAAAAACTATTTATTGGCCTCAAACATCGCGCACACTTGATCCATGACCACTGTCTTAGTAGTACTAAATTATTCTTAGTAGGCCTAAGTTACCTCAGGTCCTAACAACTTATAATGGGTTCAGGGCGAGAACATGCTTAATATGAAATCGATTTATTTCTCATTGCCTCAGTCGCCGTTTGTAAAGATTGCACGTCCGACGTCATACAGTTATTATTTGATTTTTTTTGGGTAAAAACTATCCTGGTTCCGACATAGACATTACAGAAGAAACACGCAGACTGTGCTGGAACTTACCCCCGTCGCTTCTTCTGACGAGAATTTCTTAAATGTGCCAGCAGACTTTAATTTCCACACAGACTTTTTTCCCGCAGTTTTTACGTACGAGCCCTATAGGGACATAAACATAGGCTACTGCGCGTGCACGGGTTCATTCAAAACGCTTTCCTCACTTTTAATTACTAAACGTCCACAATAAATACGATATTTACGTGATGAAATTAAAATTTAAACTACATATTTCATTAAGGCTGCTGATATAGCTGGTTTACAATGTGGCATTTTGTCAAAAAATCTAACCGGCTAGCTGTTACTAATGTTTTACAGAATAAATACGTTATAGCCTACCCCTCGCACTTCCATATCAAAGACTGTATGCTGAACAGTGAAATTATTAATGTTAAAAATATTGGTAAACATATTAACTTACCATAAAACACTGCCTGCTCCGACCTCCGAGTGAAGTCCTCCTCGAGTCAGAAGTGAAGAATCCAGAAAGTTCCGCAAAGAATAAACCGGTTGCTGGGTCAAAATAACCCAACCAGCTGTTTATTTGTGAATTACCCCCTTACAACTCATTTTACCCAGCATGAGCAACCCATTAATGTGTTTACAGTGCCCCAAACAACCCAGCATTTTGACCCAGCACAATCAACCCAACAATTTGTTTACAGAAACAACCCAGCATTTTTTTGAGTGTATGTATTTATATAGGAAGCTATAGGCAGCCTACAGGCCGTTAAGGACATTACACCCATTTATATATTTTAAACCCACTGGATGGCGGTCTTCTCACTTGAATTTTTTTTGCCTGCAGCCTGCACTCTATTTTGATGTGAAATGTTGCATTTATTGAATTTTTTTTAATAATAATAAAAATAAAAATAAATGAATTCTAATGGAAAAAATAGCTCATTTATAAATAGCTTATATAAATTATATAATGCAAAGTATCATAAAAATTTATTAAATTCTAAATACTAATAAAAAAAATATTATTGAACAAGAATATATTTGATTGGTTTTCCTGGGTGGGGAAAAAAGTAAAATTTTAAGGCTTCGGTCTTTTTTGACCAGGAGGAAGCTAAGTGTAACCCCTAAACGAAGAAGCCCAGAGGGATGGGTAGTTTGAGAAAATGCATTTGTGAACAAACTGCACCCAATAATACTGTCGTCTAGCATTTAGTGAAAAAGGTTCAATTACTGATACATTTGACAGTGATGAGTTCTAAATGGGCACCTAAAAACAAATCTGCAGATACTGAGGTTCTTAATCTCAATGGGACTCTCCTGGTTAAATAAAGGTTTAATAATCCCCGGTGCAAACTCAAGGCAAGTGGGGGAAACCGAAAGGGCCTGAAGGTCTCCGACTCTTTTGAGGGACGAAATAGCTATCAGAAAGATGGTCTTAAAAGTAAGACATTTTTCTGAAACCGAATCTAAGGGCTCGAAAGGAGCCCCAGACAGGCCTTCTAAAACTATTGCCAGGTTCCACGACCCAAAGGTCACGACCCAAAGATGTACTACCCAGCGGGGCGTGGAAAGCCGCAATGGCCGCCACGTAGACCTTAAGCGTGGAAGGACATAAACCTGATGCAAAGTGATCTTGCAGAAACTCCAGTACTGTGTTAACCGAACAGTTAACCGGATCCCACTGTCGCTGGTGACACCAAGAAGTGAAAACTTTCCACTTCAGTAAATAAAGTTTCCTTGTAGCGGAGCTCTGGAGCTTAAAATGGTCTCAACAATCTCGGTTGAGAGACCACTTTCTATGAGTTGTGAATGCCTCTGACTGTTTTTTAGCCTCCTGGAACTTCTCGACGACCAAATTAACTGCGTTGCCGAAGAGACCAGAAGGCTCAATGGGTGCATCTAGCAGGAAGGCACGATCTTTCTCCTTAATCTCTGCTAGATTGAGCCAGAGGTGTCTCTCAGTGGCTACAAGGGCTGCCATAGACCGCCCAATAGACCGCTCCACATATACACCTATTGTTCAGAAGCAATTGGTGACCACTTGGATTGTGAGGAGATGTACAGCGGAAGTAGATGAGGTTCTGCAGGGGTGCTTTGAATCAACAGACTGGGATGTACTCTGTGATTCCCATGGATATGACATTAACTCCATTACAGACTGCATCACAGGATACATTGATTTCTGTGTGGACACTGTTATACCCACTAGGAGAGTGTGATGCTTTCCCAACAACAAAGCATGGATAACCAGCGACCTGAAAGAGCTGTTAAACAGGAAGAAAAGAGCTTTTAGGATTGGGGAAAGAGAATCACTGAAGACTGTACAGAGGGAGATGAAAGTAAGGCTGAGGGAGAGCAAGGCGGCATACAGGAAGAAGCTGGAGAACAAGCTTCAGCAAAACAATGCAAGGGACGTGTGGTCAGGAATGAAGACCATCACAGGGTTCAAGGTGAACGGAAATCAGGCTGAGGGAGGCGTGGACAGGGCTAATGAGCTGCATGTGTTTTTCAATAGGTTTAGCTCAGCTGTCCCCTCCCTTGCCCCCTGTCACACAGGCACCACACCCTCCTTGCCCCCTGAGCTGCTCCCCTCTCACACCTCCTCAGTGATCAGGACTGGAGACACACACAGTGCTTTCCCCCATCACTCAACATCAACATCCTTCTTACCAGCAGAAAGCACTGTTAAACCCCCCCCCTCTACCTACCTCCCCCACCCCCCTGTCGGTCTCAAGTTGTCAGGTTAGGAGGCAGCTGGATAAACTGCACCAGAACAAGGCTCCAGGTCCGGATGGTATCGGCCCCAGAGTCCTGAAGGCCTGTGCAAACCAGCTATGTGGGATTTTACAGCACCTCTTCAACCTCAGTCTGAGCATGGAGAAGGTCCCACTGTTGTGGAAAACATCATGCCTTGTTGCGGTGCCAAAGAAGTCTTCTCCATCTGCCCTCAATGACTACAGACCGGTTGCCTTAACATCTCACATCATGAAGGTTCTGGAGAGATTGGTTCTAGCCCACCTGAGACCACAGGTGACCACCTCCATTGACCCACTGCAGTTTGCCCACCGCCCTGGGGTTGGTGTGGAGGATTCTATCATCTACCTGCTTCAGCGAGCTCACTCACACCTGGATAAAGCTGGCAGCATTGTAAGGATCACATTCTTTGATTTCTCCAGTGCTTTTAACACGGTCCAGCCTTTAATGCTGCGAGAGAAGCTTCTGAAGATGCGGGCGGACACTTCCACAGTTTCCTGGATTACAGACTACCTGACAGACAGACCACAGTTTGTGCGACTAAGGGGTGGTGTGTCGGAACGAGTGGTCAGCAGCACAGGATAACCACAGGGGACTGTTCTCTCACCATTTCTCTTCACGCTATACACTTCAGATTTCCAGCACAACTCAGAGTCCTGTCATCTCCAAAAATGCTCGGAGGACTCTGCAGTTGTTGGGTGTATTAGTGGTGGAGACGAGTCAGAGTACAGGAATCTGGTTGACCGCTTTGTGTTGTGGTGTGGGGAAAACCACCTCTTCCTAAATGTGACAAAGACGAAGGAGATGGTGGTGGACTTTAGGAGGACCAGGATAACAACAGTAAACACCATTCACCTTCAGGGAGAGGAGGTGGAGGTGGTTGAGAATTTTAAATATCTGGGTGTGTACCTTGACAACAGATTGGATTGGAAGTGCAACACTGAGGCCATTTTCAAGAAGGGTCAGAGTAGACTCTACTTCTTGAGGAAGCTTAGGTCTTTTGATGTATGCAGCAGGATTATGTATATGTTCTATCAGTCTGTTGTCGAAAGCGCAATTCTCTTTGCTGCCATCTGCTGGGGTAGTAGTATCAGAGTCAGTGACAGCAAGATACTGAACAAGTTAATAAAGAAGGCTGGCTCTGTGCTGGGGTTTGCTCTGGAGCCCCTGGAGTTGGTTGTGGAGAGAAGAATGTTACACAAATTATACAACATCATGGACAACACTTCACATCCGCTGCACAACCTGCTGGTCGGGCAGCAGAGTGTATTCAGCTGGAGATTTCTACAACTCCGCTGTAGCAAGGACCGTTACAGGAAGTCCTTTCTACCCACTGGCATTACAATCCACAACAACTCTCTGGGCAGGGAGAGGAGACTGACGAGACTGAATGACACATGAATGATAAAGGACATTATATTATTTTTAACATTATATTTAACACTCAATATTCACATGTGATACTAACTTCACATCTTTGTGCACTGTTGCACTTGGGTATACATTTTATACTTGTTAAGATACATTGTAATATTTTTATCTATTTTTTATTTATTTATTTTTTTGTCAGTATATGTCAGTCTATGTAATATGTTTGGTTTGTATTCTGTGTAAAAATCCTGCTGCAACACTGCAATTTCCCCTTGGGGATTAATAAAGTTTTTATATTCTATTCTATTCTATTCTAATAGCACGAGCGATCTCCTTAGTAGCCCTGAGAGATAAATCAGTGGCCCGACGAAGTTCTCGAACCTCATCGATCCCCACTCCCTCACTCCTGTCCAAATCTCCCTGCAGGTCAGCTTGATATGCCTGAAGCACAGCCATAGTATGAAAGCATGCTCCAGCTTGACCTGCTGCCATATATGCTTTGCACCCCAGGTTGGAAGTTGTTTTTAATGGCTTAGTGGGCAAAGCCGAGGCCTTCAGAGACGATACTGAACCGGGAGACAGATAGCTCGCAAGCGTCTGTTCTGCCCGGGGCATCGACTCATAACCATAGTCTTTCAACCCCATTATCCCAGAATAAACTTGGGGGCTGAAAAGACGGGATGAATATGGTTTATTCCACGATATAGACAGCTCGCTGTGTAGATCGGGAAAAAATGGAAGGCCCCGTGATGGAGGTGAAATATTAGATGTCAGGAAGCACTCGTCTAATTTGCTTTTAGGACGAGTGCCCCTTTTCTCGACTGGCCATTCAATATGTAATTTATCCACAGCACGAGTAATCACCTCCACCAGCTCCTCATACGCTAGGGAAAGAGGTGGCGAATCCTCTTCCCCCGTTATTGTGTCACTTCCAATGCTCAGCAGCACATCTACCTCCTCGGAGCTAGAGCACTGAAGCATTGGACTCTCTGCCCGGGCGGAAGAAGCCGCAGCACGGGCTTCCGACACCGGAGAGAGAGCACAGGATCTTCCAGGTAGAGAAGGAGATAAGGCCCTTGGACCCGTCTCTAACCCCTCTGAAACATCCTTTTGCGATCCCCAGGAATGCATACTCCTGCGGGTCCTGCACCCTGAGGAACGCGAGCCTGGCCACTTTACTCAAAAAGTGACAGGCGAGAGCGGAGCATGCGAAGCGGAAGCTTCTCACAATGTTGGCAATCAGCCCCCTCGAAGGCTGATACCGCATGCTCCACTCCCAAACACATCACACTAAGCTCATGTGTATCCCCAACCGTTAAATAACGTGGGCAGGGAGAAGCACAGAGTTTGTAGATTTGTTTCGCCATGATATATATATATATATAGATACGTGACAGACAACAGTAAATATACAGACAGATTTGACACATATCGCTTGCTGAGGCAACAGAAGCTAATGCCGGTTGCACCGGATGCACTTTTATCTCTTCCTGCAGTGTTTCCTCTAGAATTTTTCCAACTGTGGTGGCAGGCCCATTTCCCCAGGGGGAGGGGGCGTGGCCCATGAGGCCATATTCCCATTGGCCACGCCCTCTTGCCCCAGGTGTTTAAACCTCCCCTAAGTATTATAACATGGAAGGCTCCAATAAGAGTGTCAAAGCGATTATGCGCATCTCGTGCGCAGAACAATGCACTTGAAGCAACGCAAACTTCGCGAAGTCACAGCGCACAGCGCTTCGCATTGAAAAGTTCAAAGCACTAAGCGAACATAAGAGATTATATCTATCTATGCTTAGTGTATTCTATCTATGTAACAGTTTATTGAGCCTTTTTTTTTTTACAGTTTTAAATTTCAGTTACAGTGCGCATGAAGAACAATTCACAGTGCTCTCTACTCCAGTGCTGTAATCTAACAGACACCCGGGAGAAAGGAATATGATTTAGAAAGCGCAATAAGCTCCAGCAAAATAAAGTCATTTTATGCAAACCATAGACCTTTATCTACAAATAAAGTATAATAATGGGAACATTGATCTTGATGAGTGTCGTCGTGTTACTGTCGTAACCAAACGCGACGCGCTGTTTGAATGCTGAATGGAGAATGACTGAGGAGAGATGAGTTTCCATTAACTTGTCTTTAACGACTTAAATATTAATTTCTACCTCACATTATGCTATTGAAAGACTTTAGAAGTCTTATAATATAGTGCGAAAACTTTATTGTTCTTTACAATGTTTTTTATGCCTTTAGAGGGGCTTAACAAATAGCACAAAATCGGACCTCACTGAGAAGCTGCAGCCGTGGCGGGATGATTTTAGGTGTGGCGCCCCGCCACGGCGGAATGAATGTAGCGGAAACACTGTCCTGGTCATGAGGTCACCCGCCCGTGACGCTCATTCTTTCCATTGGACTAGTTGACATAGATGCTTCATACGCATTCACGCTGGAGGCGTTCCCAAAGTTCCCTCGAGTTCCCTCGAAAGGGAACGACAGATGTTCAGCAGGATCCAGCATAATGCTTTGGAAAGGCAATTAAAAATATACGGACTGCTTCTGCACCCGAACGTGAGCCTCACTGCAAAATAGAATTTTGAGTTCCATTTAACGCCGAAAAGTGGCCAATCTGATGAGTGCATTGGCATAATCTTGAAAGCATCTGTAATGTCAGCTTTAGCTAATCAGGCACCTTGGCCAGCTAACTTAATTAGCTGGATGGCGTTATCGACTGATGCGTGATGCAAAGAAAAAGGGGCTAAGGGAATGCATTCGTTAACACTTGCCGTGATGTTTGAATGTGGAGATGACATGTCAAATATGAGACGTTTTTTTACCAGAATATTTACGGGTTGCGACACAGAGGGAATTAATGCGAAAAGGAGAGAAAAGAGGAGAAGCAAAAGGGCCAATGAGATATGCTTTTTTTCCTTGTTTCTCTATCAAGGCTGAAACCACGTCTGGCTCTGATAGGGCTGAATGCACATTTTTTGCAACATAGGAAATAGTGAGATGGGAAAGAATGCCCCGCCCGAAACCCTTGAGACAGGCCGGTGAATAAGTAATTGAGGAAGGATGGATCGGGGTGTGAAGAAAGGCACCTTGAAAGAACTGAAACATTAATCTGGGTTGAGGGGTGTCTATTTAGATTTTTTTTCTGAGTTGGGGCCTTCCCACGGGTTGCAAGCCTGTACCGGCGTTGGCAGACTGATTTTGAGTGCGGATCCTTGCAAAAGCTACAAATATGAGCAAATTTACATCATGAACAAGAACAAACTGATTCGTTGAAATTATTACACAGAGAAACACCATTCATTTTGGAAATAGGATGACCGTTGAAAATGGGCCTTACGTGTTTAGGACCAAGGACAGCAGGTGGATTCTGGCTAGCGAATGCTTTAGGGTACATATAGCACAAGCCGGGATTTTTTGACCACCAAAATGACGGACAGAAACTTCGGTGTCGGTAAATGACCAGTCTAATCTTGAACTGAAGATGGAGATGAAGGAGGGTGATTTTGCTGAACATGATTTGTGATATTCATAAAATAAAGTGCCCCCGTGTCTTTGATTAAAGTCCACCATCATTGCTAAATAGAGATCTAACTCTTCCCTTCAGTCTGTAAAACCATGACACAGAATGTCTCTGTAAATGCCGAAAGCAATTACGAACTCGGGAAAAGAGAGGTGACGTTGCAATCTGGGATCGGATGTTTTAAGGAAAACTGCCACGTTGCCACAGTCCACCATTTTCCTGTTGCAGGCAAAGGAAGCAGTAAAGTAGCCAAGTTTATGTCCTTACCTTGGATGATGTTATTTCTTAGATAGGGAGACCCCGTAGCAGCCGCAGGTGAAACAAAATGCCTACCAAAAACTTGGGCTGGGACTGCAGAGGAGAGATTGAAATTTAAAGTTGCAGGTGGAGCGGAGAACACTTGGAAAGGAGTCTGAACCGTGAGAGGAGAAGCTAGCAGAGTAGATGTTGTTGAAGGCATGTCCAGAGGATCGTTTAATCCGAGAGGAGAAGGAAAAATCAGTGGAGCCGCTGAAGGGCCCGTGCAGGGATCAGATGTGAGGTTAGGGGTGGCGAAGGATTTTTCGAACTTCACAATATTTGACTCTAAACCTTTGACAGACCCTGCAAGGCTTTGGACCTGGAGTAGTTGTGAATTAATATAGCCGGATCTGGAGATGTCCGGAGGGGATGATATTTCTGCGTGGGTCTTTTGGTTGGAGAAGGTGAAGAAGACTTAGCAGTCCTTTTCCTGCCGGCTTGATATGTCTGGCCTGAAGGCGCTGAAGTTTGCGGGGTGGTAGGCCTATCCGTAGTAGCGGGAGGGCTACCCAGGGTATTTTGGGCCAGGAGAAGCAGATTTTCTCTCGATAATCCTTGGCTGATAGGTATACCAGCAAGACCACTGAGCCCATGGGAATATCGGCACTGGATGCCAGTGCTACGTCGCACAGTGAGAGGAGATGGTGGGACAAAATTGTCATCAGAGTCTGAGTAGTCACAAACATCGTACCTATCCTGTGACATTTTGGTTGCAACTGAACACTAGCAAGTGAATGTTTGCGTCATCATCTGCGAACTTAAACATGTGTAAGTACCGATCTTTTATACTCCCAGTCTTAGATAATGATTGGTTAGACCAAATATGTAATGGGTTGACGTAGCATTTGAGTCTTCCTGGCAGAACTTTATCCTGAAGCTTTCTTTTTTCCAAACCTATTCCACTTCACTCTCCTCTCAGTACCTTCACTGTTCATATTTATATAAATTTTGTCTGTTTGTCATTTCATCTCAGAAATGGCCATGTTATGGCCATGCAAAATTCTGTTTTTGCAAAAAGTGGACCTTGGAGTAACAATAAATAAATGTATATAAAATCAAATGTACAATATGATCCCTTTAACAAAAACTTTATATGTCTGAGAGAGAGATGCTCAATATTCAGACAGCTTGTAAATATGCCACATACTCTAAAAATTACTATACATTTTTACCACACTCTCCACAGAGAAAAAAAAAATATCTTCAGTTATCCTCAGCAATAATAGCCTTGTTTCTGCCCATTAAACTCAATGACTAGACTATTATGCTGGAGTAAGAAATACTTTTGTCATTGCCTAATGTAGTCACAAATTTAAAGCAGGCTCTTGACTGCCAATGGTTTCTTTAAAGGCTAAAAAATGCAGCGACACCAAACAGTGGTAAATAATCTAATTTAGATCTTACACAAGAAATAAAACAAATGCAGATGTTGTGGTGTTGTATTTGTAACGATGAGGTAGGAACGAAGCGGAGAGAGAATCCACATGCAAGCACAACTTTAATAAAACAAACAGGAAATCCAGGGCAAACAATGGAACACGGAACTCAGGACAGGAACATGGAAACAGCTACAAGCAACAAGCTACAAACAAACAACGACCGACCAACAACTGAAGCACAGAGGTTTAAATACACAGGCAAACAAGTTAAACAAGATAACAAGGGGGCGGGGCTAATTAGAAACACCTGGAGGAACTAATAAACAAGAAAAACTACAAAGGGCGACAAAACATGGCACAGAACAGGAAATAACAAAAGCCCACACAAGACAAGGAGAACACAAGACAGGAATCATGACATAGTCCCCCACTTAAGGAGTGGATTCCAGACACTCCTCAGGAAACAGTCCAGGTGGGTGGTGGGGCGGTGGCGGACCAGGGGGCGGGATGGAGGGCCAGGACCGTGGAGCGGAAGAGGGCCTGGAGACTGCGGTAGGATGGGAGGCCAGGGGGGAGCAGGCAGTGCAGGCGGCCAGGGCGGAGCAGGCAGTGCAGGCGACCAGGGCGGAGCAGGGTGAGCAGGTGACCAGGGCGGAGCAGGCGGCCAGGGAGGAGACGACCCTTCAGGCGGCCAGGGAGGAGACGACCCTTCAGGCGGCCAGGGAGGAGACAACCCTTCAGGCGGCCAGGAGGAGACGACCCTTCAGGCGGCCAGGGCGGTCCAGACAGTTCGGGAGGCCATGGCAGCGTGGCCTCCATGGTCCTATCAAGGGACACCCTGCTCCCCCACAAAATTTTCTTGGGGTCGGCTATACTGCCCTACAAAGGGAAAATACCTTAACTCGCTAGAGTGTGGAACTGAGAAAAATGACTTTAAAGATTTTTAGTTGTCCCGCCAAATGAATTATAGGTAGGACACTGAAAATCTGGCAATTAGATGTTTAAGTAATGAAAATTATCTACATAACAAAATTTTGAGCTCAAACTTGACTTTTGACCACTATTTTAAAGTTACTGTACTCTGCCTTTGCATTGTCGGCAAAAAGTGAGAAGTCATGCCAAGGCAAAAGGCAGTAACTTCCACATTATCAATATTTGGTTGCTGATCACCATTAACAAAATCATTATAGTAACACTTGTATAAAATCTAGTGATCATGGCATTTATTTTGTATGATTTACAATTACCTAGCCTTCTAGTTATTGTGCTTTGGTTGCATTCCGGTGGCCCTGTTAATACATTAGACAAAATACCTCCATAGCGGTAAAGACTAAAGAGTATATTCAAGTGGTACCGAGTGGCATAAGACTTGCTAAACACGCGTTATAATGTAATATAATGATCACGATAAAACAGATCCTCGCGCACATTCGACCCAGAGACTGGTTTATAGCGGTGAATCTGAAAGACGCATACTTTCACGCGTGTTCGAAGGTGTCACGCTCCATTCACAAAAAGTAGCCTATGCAGGGCTTTACCCCTTAGGACTCAGTAGGGAGCGCGTTCTGGACTACTTAGACGACTAATGCATTTATAGCACAACCTTCTGTGTTCTGCGTCTTTTCAGTATGCGTTGGTTTCAGCTGTCTCCCCTATTATTGTGCGTGCACTTCGCTCGTCCCGCGGATTTAGTGTTTTGTATGCATGCTTAACAGCTGCTCTGATGTTGTATGCACCAGCACTTCTTGCTTCAATTATGTTGTATGCGCCAACAGAGGCGCTGCAATAGGGCAGCCTAGGCAGGCAATTGCCTGGGGCCCCGCATTTTGAGGGGGCCCCTGAGGGCCGATCATTTAAACAATCAGAAATGTTTATATTAATATAACACGCAGTGACGCCGCCGCATCCCCCTTAGTGGGCCCCCCTCTCTCGCAAGGCTGCGTATGCTTTTGCTGCTTCTGGCGCCTTTTTCAAACTGTCGCAGCGCTTACTCGCGTTTCTGTCTTTCTTTTACTGTCTGTATCCGAAAATGCATGAATTCGTGTATTAAAAATGAAGAGGACATATCCATCTGGCAGCCAGAAGCGGAAAAAAAACCAAGATGATGGGGAAAAGAGAAAACATGACTGCGGTAAGTGATGGAGAATGAGATGATGATGATTAACTTAATTGACTTAACATTTACGTTAAGGATGATTAATGGCAAACAAATCGTTTCGTCGTTCAATTCACATTTATTTTTCACAGTAGTACATATCGTTTTAAAGCACCTATACAGAAAATACATGTAAGTTATCTCGAGTGATCTGTTATCAGAGGTGACTGTTAAGTAATGGTAGCTAGCTATTTTAAGAAATGTACAAAACAAATCACACAATCCACGTTGTTAATTTCAGTTTAGTTTCACTTAAGATTAATTACTAGTAACGTTAATATGTTACTGAAAAACTGTTTAGCTAGGGGGTTGCACTTAGCAACAGCATGTAAAGTGTTAGACGGTATTAATGCAGGCTGAAATAGAATAACGTTACCGTTAAAGGATTAACGTTAGTTCACCTCGAAAAGAAACTTTCCTACTAATTTACCCCAATGCCATCCAAGATATCCATGTCTTTTTTTCCTCAGTGGAAGAGAATTTTTTTTTTTTTTTGAGGAAATCATTTCTGGATTTTTCTTCGAATAATGGACTTCAATGACAACCAACGTTTTTAAGTCCAAATCAATGCAGTTTCAAAGGTCTTTGAAGTGCTTCAACGGGCTGTGTACGATCGCATCTGAGGAAGAGGGTGTTGTCTAGCGAAACGATAGGTCATTTTCTAAAAAAAAATATATACTTTTTAACAACAACTGTTCGGATTGAGCTGATCTGCAACGCGCCGGGAACTACGTCATCACGTTGAAAGGTCACGCTCGATGTCGCCGGCGCCACCCCACTGTTTACAAAAGGGACCGTGCGAAGGAGCATAGTTCAAATTGTATTGTATGTTGAATGACATATTTATGTCTTTGTGTCATATTATTGTTTAAAATGGTCTGTGGGGCGGTACTTCCGACGGCGCCGGCGACATCGAGCGAAAGTATTTTTTTTTTTTTAGAAAATCGTTTCGCTAGATCAACCCTCTTCCTCAGCTGCGATCGTGCACAAAACTTAATTTCTCTTCCACTGAGGAAAGAAAGACATGGATATCTTGGATGGCATTGGGGTGAGTAAATTAGTGAAACTGGTAAGTTCAGAGTGTCAGATAGTGCTAATATAGAAAATGACTTAATTCCATTTGTTTAACGTAACCCAGTTATGTGCAACCTGTTGACATAAAAAAGTTCATTTAAGCCAACATATCAGAACCTGTTGACATAAAAAAGTTAATTTAAGCCAACATATCAAAACCTGATGACATAAAAAAGTTAATTAAAACCAACATATCATTTATTTGAGTGTGTTGAAGTTACATGAGCAAATTATGTTTGTTTAACGTAACCCAGTTATGTGCATCCTGTTGACATAAAAAAGTTAATTTATGGAACCTGTTGACATAAAAAAGTTAATTAAAGCCAATATCATTTAAGTACTTTAATGTTGTAAACAATAAACAATTTATGTTCTTTTAGATGTGTTTTGACTACTTTTTGTATGTTGTATAATTATATCTCTAGGTAACAAAGATATAATAATAATAATAATAATACATTTTATTTGAAAGCGCTTTTCTGAGTACTCAAAGACACTTTACATAGAAAAAAAAGAAAAAGAAAAAATCGGGAACAATATCAAATAAATGCACTAAAAAAAACACACTGGACTAAGCTAAACATTAAAAGCAATTTTAAAAAGGTGAGTTTTTATCAGTGATTTGAATGTTAAAAGGTCAGTGCAGTCACGGATATATTTACAAAAAAATATTTTAGAAGGGCCTCATTGATTAATTTTGCCTGGGGCCCCCACTCAATGTTGGTTCGCCTCTGTGCGCCAATATACCCTTATTGCTTCATTATTATCACTCTGTGATATATTAGTCCCGCGTCGGCTCGACCGTGTTCAGGGCGGAGCTAAAGGCGCCGGCGAAGTTTTGGCTCTCTGCCAGCTAGATGCATTGTTTCAACTAGGTCCGGTACCCGAACTGGGTGAGGCGGGGCTTTAGTTCTTTGTTGTATTGACCTGCTTCGGCATGTGTAACATTTTTCTGTCAACTCTGCATATATTCTTCCGATCGATATCGCTTGTTTGTCGATGGAGCGGGTTAAGAGCATACATACTAAATGTTCTGACCACATTGCAGGATAAAGCTCTGAGGACATAAGTTACAGGGACGGATGGTAGCTGTACAAAGTACACAGGCTACATCGTAATTTAACTTTTAATGGAGAGTAAAACAAAGGCAGAACACCGTATAATCTGATAAGTAGCATTATTTGATAGAACGCCAGCACCGTAACTTCATATTGACGCGCGGCTAAACAAAGGCAGAGTGCCGTAACTCAATATGAGCGTTCCAAAACTAAGCCAAAGAGCCATAACTGGTGTTACGGTGTTCTGCCTTGGTTTCTCATGGGCTTTTGTGTTATGATCCAGCTGGGGATCGAACTCGGATCTCCGGTGTGTGTGTCCTTGATACTAACCCCTTCACCACTGGTGGAGGTTTAACCCAAATGCAGAGGACAAAAGGACAGTCAAAAAGTCTGAGTTTAATATTTGGCACTTTACTTCCGATGGAAAAGACAAAAAACAACTCTCCTTGAGAGGCAAAACACAAAGGGTAATCCAGACAGAAAAAATATCTTCTCAAACATAAGTCCAGAGAGGCAAAAATCAGAAGTCCACAAAAAGGGTTACAAAAACATACTTTCCCAGAGCAGAACAGAAGGCAACATCTCAAATCCAAAAGTTCTTAGAAATGACAACACTTTGGCTGACATAAGGACTGAACAAAAACCAAAATGCAGTGAAGCCTTAAATAGGGTTTATCATTAGGTGTAATTCAACTCAGGTGAGAGTATGACAACCAATTAATTAAGGAAACATAAACTGGGTAGAAATAATGCCATCTAGTGGTGAAATCAGGGAACTTCAGCCAAAACATTACAGAACCCTCTCCTTTAGGAACGGCTCCCGACGTTCCCAAAGGCTCGGGTAGAGTGAGGACGTTGAAAGTCTCTAATCAAACTCTTGTCCAGGATCTGGCGAGTAGGGACCCAAGACCGTTCCTCTGGCCCATATCCTTCCCAGTCCACTAGAAACTGCCGTTTACCACGAACCAGACGAGTGTCCAGTATCTGCTTGACCATGTATGCTGGTTGGCCATCAATGATCTGTGGAGCTGGGGGTGACCTGGTGGCAGGAGGCAGAGGACTGTACTTGACAGGTTTTAAGCATGAAACATGAAAGGTGGGATGTATGCGCAAAGACTTGGGGAGTAGGAGACGGTAGGAAACAGGGTTTACTTTCCTTAAAACCTTGAAGGGGCCTATGAATCTGGGAGCCAGTTTGCATGCTTCAACTTTAAGGGGAATGTTCTTCTTAGACAGCCAGACTTTCTGTCTGGACGAAGAGATGGTGCTGGCCTGCGGCGACGGTTGGCCCGTTGCTGTTGCAGCAATGAAGTCTTCAAAAGTGCAGCTCTGGCCTTACTCCACACTCTGTGGCAGCGCTGAACCAGATGTTGGGCCGCCGGAACTCCCACCTCAGACTCCTGCTCAGAGAATAAAGGAGGTTGATAGCCAAACTGACATTCAAAAGGTGACACACCCGTTGAGGAATGGCAAAGAGTATTATGGGCAAATTCTGCCCATATCAAGTGTTTGCTCCATGACGTTGGGTTGGTTGAGGCTAGGCATCTCAAGGTTGTCTCAATCTCTTGGTTAGTTCTTTCAGTCTGTCCATTCGACTGGGGATGAAATCCAGATGACAGACTGGCTGAAGCACCAATGAGCTGGCAGAAGGCCCTCCAGAACCTAGACGCAAACTGAGGGCCACGGTCTGAAACCACATCTTGGGGAAAGCCATGCAACCTTAAAACATGCTCCAATACAATCTCGGCAGTCTGTGGAGCCGAAGGAAGTTTTGGCAGTGCTATAAGGTGGCAAGCTTTTGAAAATCTATCCACAACCACCAAAATCACTTTGTTACCTTGGGAGAGTGGTAGACCCGTTACAAAGTCCATAGAAATATGTGACCAAGGACGAGCGGGAATGGGGAGGGGTAGCAGAAGACCTTGTGGACGAGACCTGGAATCTTTATGCTGGGCACAAACCGGGCAGGCAGCAACAAAGGATTTAGCGTCATCAGCGATCCTTGGCCACCAGAAGCGTCTGCAAATGAACTCAAGACTCCTACTTACTCCTGGGTGGCATGTGATTGATGAGGCATGTCCCCACTGCAAAACATCAGTGCGCACACCCTTAGGAACAAAAAGACGACCAGGTGGTCCATTACCTGGGTCAGCTTCCTGCTGCTGTGCTCTTCTAACCCTGGTCTCTATTCCCCATCTAACTGGAGCTAGGATTTTGGACGTGGGGACGATCATCACTGGGGTTGACACCATGTTGGGTGGGTCAAAATGCCTGGAGAGGGCATCAGGCTTTTGATTCTTAGATCCTGGTCGATAGGAGAGAACAAAGTCAAAGCGATTAAAGAATAGAGCCCATCGGGCCTGGCGAGAGTTCAGTCTCTTGGCATCCTGGATATAAGCTAGGTTCTTGTGGTCAGTCCATACAACAAAGGGATGTTTGGCCCCCTCCAACCAGTGCCTCCATTCCTCCAATGCTAGCTTAACAGCTAATAACTCCCTGTTACCAATATCATAATTTCTCTCCGTAGAAGAGAGCTTGTGTGAAAAGAAAGCACAAGGATGCAACCTGTTGTCTTTTCTGGCCCGCTGGGAGAGTACAGCTCCGACCCCTACCTCAGAGGTATCCACCTCGACTATGAAGGGCAGCTCAGGATCTGGGATAGTAAGGATAGGCGCTGAAATAAATCTATCCTTTAACTTGCAGAACGCCTTTTCAGCATCGTCTGTCCACTGAAAGCCCTTAACATTCTTCCTAGTAAGAGTCGTAAGTGGAGTAGCAATGGCACTGAAATTTCGTATGAACTTACGATAGAAATTGGAAAAGCCAAGAAAACGTTATACCTGCTTGATGGAGGTGGGTTGAGGCCAATCCTTAACCGCTTTGGTTTTGGCAGGGTCCATCTGGATGTGACCATTAGATACTATGAAGCCCAGAAAGGATACCTTTTGAACATGGAACTCACTCTTCTCAAGTTTGACGAACAGATGGTTCTTCCGAAGTTGCTGGAGGACTAGAAGAACTTGCTGAACGTGCTCCTGGAGATTCTTGGAAAAGATAAGAATATCATCCAGATATACAAACACAAATCTATTTAGCATGTCTCTTAACACATCATTAATCAAAGCTTGAAATACTGCAGGAGCATTTACTAAACCGAAGGGCATGACCTTATACTCATAGTGGCCTGTGGGCGTATTAAAAGCAGTCTTCCATTCATCCCCAGCGCGGATACGGACCAGATGATAAGCATTGCGAAGGTCCAGTTTAGTGAATACAGTTGCCCCCTGAACCAACTCAAAGGCAGTAGACATTAGTGGAAGAGGATAACGATTCTTTATGGTGATCTTATTGAGACTCCTGTAATCAATACAGGGTCGGAGCCCCCCATCCTTCTTAGTGACAAAGAAGAACCCAGCTCCTGCTGGTGAAGTCGAGGGACGTATCAGGCCAGATTTCAGGGCCTCATGAATATAGTCCTCCATGGCCTTCCTCTCTGGTGGTGAAAGGGAAAACAGTCTCCCCCTTGGAGGGCACATTCCAGGAAGCAAGTCGATTGCGCAATCATAAGGTCTGTGGGGAGGTAAGGACAAGGCCACCTTCTTGCTGAACACGTCTAGAAGGTCTGCATAATCAGGAGGAACACTAGATAATTCTGGAGGTGTCTCAGATAACTGCAGATTAGTCCTTAACAGCCCATGGGTAGCCTGACTTAAGTTGGGAGAGACAATCTCAAGAGGTGAAGTAGAGAGACACGAGTTATCACAATTAGGCCCCCATTTGACAATGTTACCAGAGGACCAATCTATATGGGGGTTATGGAGAACAGGCCAGGGAAAACCAAGGATTAAAGAAAATTCTGGTGACTTTATTACATAAAACTGTATAGTTTCTTGGTGACCCCCAACCCGGAGATGTACAGGAATAGTGCTTAGACTCACCCGACCAGAACCAAGGGGTCTACCATCCAGGGCCGTGATGGTCAGTGGGTCGTCCAGGTTGATCAGTGGTACCTGAAGACGTCTGGCAATTTCCAAATCCATAAAGTTTCCAGTAGCTCCAGAATCCACGAAGGCCTTTAGGGAATGTGACTGATCATTCCATAGAAGGTGGTCAAACAAGAGAACCCGAGAAGATGCTGAGTTGGGTGGGGTAATCTCTCTCATCACAGTCCTCCCTTTACTGGACGAGAGTTGGCTTTTCCCGAAAGGATTGGACAGGAAATTCGAAAGTGGCAAGGTTCGCCACAATACAGGCAGCATTTTTCCTTGAATCTGCGGTTTCGCTCTTACATGGAAAGCCGTGATCGGCCCAGTTGCATGGGTTCCTCGGTGTCGGTTACAGATGGGACAGGGTGATCAGGAGGCAAAGGCAGAACTGCAGGATGTTGAACGGGAACAAATCTAGAAGACTCTGTATGCTCTCTACGCCTCTCTCGAAGACGATTATCTAATCGAATAGCCATATCAATCAAGGAATCTAGGTCTGTTGCAGGGTCTCGGGCCGCCAATTCATCCTTAAGTTCCTCAGAAAGAGCTCTATTGAAAGCAACAGTCAAAGCCTCCTGATTCCAGCCACTCTCCATAGATAGAGTTCGAAATTCCACTGCTAACTCCGCAACGCTTTGAGTACCTTGGGATAGCTGAAGGAGACGGCTAGCTGCCTCACGTCCCCTTCCCGGATGGTCAAACACACGCCTCATCTCCTCAATAAAACAAGTGTAATTTGAGCAAACCGCTGGTTGTGGAGACTGCTCCCACAGTGCAGTGGCCCAGGCTAGGGCTTTCCCGGATAAAAGAGTAATGATATAGGCCACCTTGCTACGTGATGTTGGAAACTTATTAGGTTGCAATTCAAAGTTCAATGAGCACTGGGTAAGAAAGCCTTGACAACCACCAGGACCTCCAGCATACCTTTCAGGGTGAGGCAGATGAATCTCAGAGTGGCTAGTAGAGGTGCTGGGAAGTGCTGATTGTGCCGGGGGTTGAGAATCAGCATCCTGCTGTGAGCTTGAAAAGGTTTGAAGATGCTGTAGGATCTCTGTAACAGCTTGACTAAGTTTTGATACGGCATGTTCCTGTTGTGCAAGGACTTGTTCATGTCGTTCCATGGTGGCTGCCTGGCTTGTAACAGCAGCTAAGATGCGTTCTGCATTACTCAGGGGTTGGGCTTCCTCTGCTGGGTTAATATCCATGGTTCAGTCCTACTGTTATGATCCAGCTGGGGATCGAATTCGGGTCTCCGGTGTATGTGTCCTTGATACTAACGCCTTCACCACTGATGGAGGTTTAACCCAAATGCAGAGGACAAAAGGACAGTCAAAAAGTCTGAGTTTAATATTTGGCACTTTACTTTCGATGGAAAAAAAAACAAAAAACAACTCTCCTTGAGAGGCAAAACACAAAGAGTAATCCAGACAGAAGAAATATCTTCTCAAACATAAGTCCAGAGAGGCAAAAATCAGAAGTCCAAAAAAAGGGTTACAAAAACATACTTTCCCAGAGCAGAACAGAAGGCAACATCTCAAATCCAAAAGTTCTTAGAAATGACAACACTTTGGCTGACATAAGGACTGAACAAAAACCAAAATGCAGTGAAGCCTTAAATAGGGTTTATCATTAGGTGTAATTCAACACAGGTGAGAGTATGACAACCAATTAATTAAGGAAACATAAACTGGGTAGAAATAATGCCATCTAGTGGTGAAATCAGGGAACTTCAGACAAAACATTACACTTTTGGAAGTTACGGTAAAGACAAACCATTATTTTCTCGAAAAAAACAACGGAATTGACTCAAGATACTTATCCACATGATAAAGGAGGTCTTGAATGTGACAAAAATATAAATAACTCATTTTCGACCTAAAACGAAGTTACGGTCTTTTGCCTTTGCACGGCAGTATAGGGTTCTGGGCAGGAACAGACACCAGCTCGGGAACAGGAACCGGCTCGGGAACAGGAACAGACAGTGTGGCAGCGGCGGATCGGCGGAAGTGACGTGAACAGTCTCTGGATCGGCGGAAGTGACCTGAACAGTCTCTGGATCGGCGGAAGTGACGTGAACATTCTCTGGATCGGCGGAAGTGACGTGAACAGTCTCTGGATCGGCGGAAGTGACGTGAACAGTCTCTGGATCGGCGGAAGTGACGTGTGAACAGTCTCTGGATCGGCAGAAGTGACGTGTGAACAGTCTCTGGATCGGCAGAAGTGACATGTGAACAGTCTCTGGCTGGGCAGATGAGATGTGAAGCGCAGGCTCGGCAGGGCTGACGTGGAGCGCAGGCTCGGCAGGACTGACGTGGAGCGCAGGCTTGGCAGGAGGGGATATGGTGGGTTCACGGAGCTCCTCCTCTACCACGCCCATAGTAAACGATGAGCCGCTCAACAAAAGGGCCAAGTCAATAGTGCTCTAAAGTCCAGTGAGGATCATGCAAGGGCATGAATGAACTGAGCGGTTCAGATAGTCCCCCTCTAAAAAAATATCATGAGGCACAAAGAATCCATTGAAGTTACATTTGCCAATTCAATGAAGTCTCTCACGTACTCCTCTATGGGCCGGTCTCCCTGATGGAGACACAGAATCTTTGCTGCTGGATTCATCGTTGGTCGGTCGGTCTGTAACGATGAGGTAGGAACGAAGCGGAAAGAGAATCCACATGGAAGCACAACATTAATAAAACAAACAGGAAATCCAGGGCAAACAATGGAACACGGAACTCAGGACATATAGGAACATGGAAACAGCTACAAGCTACAAGCTACAAGCAAACAACAACCGACCAACAACAACTGAAGCACAGAGGTTTAAATACACAGGCAAACAAGCTAAACAAAGAAACAATACTTCTGATTCCATTAGTATCCTGAATCTCAGTATAAGCCTTTTTACATTTTTTAAGGATTCTCATAAGTGGGAATCATCATAGTTGGGTAAACTTAACAGGATACTACTAATATTACGTTCCCATTTTCTCTAGTAGCTAAAAATTAAAAAAAAAATCTACAAGAGAATTTCCATGACCTTTCAAAAGAACAAAATATTGAAAGATATAAATGTAAATAGTTAAGTACAAAAAAAATAGATTTAGCTTGATCTACAATGTTAATAACGGTAGAAGTGCATCATTCCAGACAGTGAAAAGGGTTCAATTACTACTCCCTTAGAGCTACTATGTTACCTTTTATTTTGAAGCAATGTGCATTAATATGCTGTTTGCACATATCATTATTGAGTTAACGCTTGATCTGCTCACAATACATTATTTAACACTCCTGTGTAAAATTCTACCACTGAATAAACACAAACATGTAGCCTGGGAAAACCCAGTCAACTTTCGGCAAATTTAGATTTGCTCTGAAAGATAGTCTGGCAAAGAGCTCATTCAAGCCCATTTTCAATCCGTCGAAATCGAGGCACCAATCAGAAACGTTGGAGCGGGCTTTACACAATGAAGACAGCGCTGGGATTTTGAAGCAGATTATTTTGTAGCCTACATTACAAAGATGGACGTTTCCTTTTTATTAAAAACCGAGCAAAGACCAACACTCGGAGAGGTTTCTCCGCCGGCCTCCACTCTGCATACGTCATCTCCTTCATCGCTCTAAATGGTTTTAGGTCTACCCGCGACGTCCATTGGTGACGCCCCTCTGGAAATGATTTGTGTATGATGCTTTACCAGACCATAACTCTGAGAATGGTCTGGTTTTAACCAGGCTAACAAACATGAGTTGCGAATGACCTTTTTAAGTGCGGAAAGTAACATTTTTTTTTTTTTTTTTTTTTTTTACAGGTTTTGAAGGAGGATAAAAATCAAATCAAAGGTAAAAAAAGATAGAGAGAACATTAAGAGCCTGTCTTGTCTGGGTCAGCCTGACTCAAGGACACATCACACAAAAGACCAGGTTTGAGTTTTGCTTTGTGGTACATGATCTAGGGAATGTCTCTATGTTCAAAAGGCACAAAAGCAGTACATAGAGCCCTCACATTAGAATCATAAGAACTAGACAGCAGAATAAGGCAGCTTTTACTTCATGACCCTGAGCTCACGATTACCAAAACCTAGGATGCAGTTACACAGTATATATCTCTTTTGATCTACATGCCATTCAAAGGTTATTAAAGACCACACTTAGGGGCTGTTTACACCTGGCCACTTCATGCGTTTTCTGTGATCGGATAGCTATCCGATCGTGAAAAGACCAGGTGTAAATGCCCTCCGAAACGCATTCGAGACGGATTTAAATCCAATCGCTCAAACCACATCAGGAGGTGGTCTGGGTCGCATTCCAGACGAAACTGGACAAGTGTAAATGCATCTGGTTGTTGAAACCACATATGTAAATTTTACTCCACCCGAAAATGCAAAAGAATAAACGCGTGAGAGCGTGTTATATAGGCTATAAGTCATGTTATAGTCCGATATGACTACGCTACTGCAACATGCATTACCGCAGATGAGCAGCTGAGCGTCTATTCATCAACCCAACGTGCAAACTATCGCAAATCAAAGTGAAAGTAAGTCGCAGACGCTTAACACACAATCATCTTCATTAAAAGTAAAGAACCGAAATGATCTTACCAGGGCTGTTGCCGCTCTCTCTTATTGCTCTCTTTGATTTTGAAATGAGCTGATGATCAATAAAATGCAGCTCATATCTGTTGCTTTCGGTGACGTGCACTCCATTAAATCTGCCTATAGCGCGGGATTTGAAGATCGGATTTATATCCGTTTTGCAAAAACACATTTATGTGACCAGGTGTAAATGGAATCGTTTTGATAAATCATATAGCTATCCGATCTGAGAAAACGCATGAAGTGGCCAGGTGTAAACAGTCCCTTATATGACATCTGCAGGTACAAGTGAACAGCTGTGAACGCTTTGCTATGAAGCACTGAGTTAATAAATTCACCAAAAATACTACATATAGTCTTAGCATTGATACATACAACCATTGGCATATTGGCTAAAAAATGCCCATTAAAAAGGCAGACATCCCAACCTGCAAGAAGTCATTTCAGGGGGGGGGGGGACTTGGGATGTCTTGGGATGGGGGGGGGGGGGGAAACTTCCGGGAGACTTGGGATGTCTGAAAAGGTCGATATAACACACAATTAATTAACTACGTGAAGGCACTGATCTGAATAATGTCCGTTGCATAATCCAACGTTTTTCTCTGGGTACAATAATTAAATACTTTGCAAAACAAAATTAAATCTGTACAAAATACAGCAGGACTCGTCAATATGGACCGCCCGGGTAACGCTAGGGACAAATGAACTGTGCAACACAGTCACTGTCCCGATTGGGCCAGTGCTGCATGTTCGAGAAAGTTTATCCTTTGAATGTGGTTTTGAGCCCTATACGAATTTAAATATTCAAGCGCAGGAAGACACGAAAGAGAACTCAAATGAACTCACTACTGGCAGAAGTTCACACACATCCATAGCGCGCACCTGGAAAGCAGCATCTCAGACAACCATCATACATACAGAATACAGAAACCATACATCATCAGTGCGTTTCACGTACGCTGTGCAGACAGAGTGAGTGGCAGGCAAACAGTAACAACCAAACTTTCCTTCTGAACAGACAACAAGTGGCAAGTATCTACATTTCAGGTTTGACAGTACAGGTCTATGTACAGCTGACTTTAAAATTAAATTGCATATGAATAGAAAAAATAGCTGAGCTTTGGCGTGAGCACTACCGTGACCTGTTTAATTGTGTTAATAGTAACCCAGTTAGAATCAATCATGAACATATTGATGTCTCAGCAGTTATGATAGTTAGGGCAGCAGATATTCATGGTGTCATTAATATGTTGGAGAACAACAAAGCCTGCGGTATGGACTGTTTACTGCAGAACATCTAAAATATGCCAGCCATAAGCTCTGCCCTTTGCTTTCCATGTGCTTTAAGTCAAGTCAAGTCAAGTCATCTTCATTTATATAGCGCTTTTAACAATGGATTGTTTCAAAGCAGCTTTACAGAGATAAACATATAATTTAAGGCAACAGATTGTTTTGGCATTATAGCGGTTCTTGAATAATGTTATTTCCAGCTAAAGTTAACTTTGATTGATTCGCCTCCGTCGAAATGATCAGACTTTTAAACGCGAACCTGTGATTAACGCTGACGGCGTTCACATGCTCATTCAGAATTGATTATATAGTTATGTGCTTTTTAAAATATGTGTGAAGGTTTATAATTCATACAACCCAGCCTAAACAAACTACTTTTCTTGCCTATAAATTTTGATACAGAATTTTGTTTTATTTTATCACTTCGGGGTACGCGAGCCAGAATTCACAACGCTTCATCTGTAGAGTGGGAAAGGGATCCTCCATAGGGAGAGGATAGTGGACACTTCAGCACTGCATTGTCATCGGGTCCAGGCGGATGTCCTTCGTCAGATCTGGACACGGCCTAGATCCGGCAGGCTGCGGGAAAACCTCGGGATAAACAAAGACACTAATATTAGCGTAGATGCCATTCTTCTTATGATGTAGCGAGTACATCAAGATTTAAGGGAAGTGTTCCCAGTTCCGGCTGACCTAATCTATGCAGCCTAACGTTGAATTTATAGAAGTCTATAGTGTGTTATATGTATGCTAGGTCAAAGAGATGTGTTTTTAGTCTAGCTTTGAACTGACAGAGTGTGTCTGCTTCCCGGACAATGGTAGGAAGACTGTTCCAAAGTTTTGGTGCTAAATAGGAAAATGATCTACCGCCTGCAGTCGATTTAGATATTCTAGGTATTATCAACTGGCCGGAATTTTGAGATCGCAATAGACGTGAAGGACTATAATACGTTAAGAGCTCGCTCAAGTACTGCGGAGCTAAACGATTTAGTGCTTTGTAGGTAATCAACAATATTTTTAAATTTATACGATGTTTAATAGGGAGCCAATGCAGTGTTGACAGAACCGGGCTAATATGGTCATATTTCCTGGTTCTGGTAAGAACTCGAGCTGCGGCGTTTTGAACTAGCTGTAGTTTATTTATTAAGCGTGCAGGGCAACCACCCAGTAGAGCATTACAATGATCTAGCCTTGAGGTCATGAACGCCTGGACTAATTGTTCCACATTTCCCAATGAGAGCATATGGCGTATTTTAGATATATTTTTAAGATGGAAAAATGCAGTTTTACAGATACTAGACACGTGGCTTTCAAAAGAAAGGTTGGTATCAAAGAGCACACCCAGGTTTCTAACCGACGACGAAGACTTGACAGAGCAGCCATCAAGTGTTAGACAGTATTCTGGGTTATTACGTGTGGAAGTTTTTTGTCCAATAATTAGAATCTCTGTCTTTTCAGAATTTAGTAGTAGGAAATTACTAGTCATCCAATTTTTTATATCAGCTATGCATTCCGTTAATTTTGTGAATTGGTAAGTTTCGTTGGGTTTTGAAGAAATATACAGCTGAGTATCATCGGCATAACAGTGAAAGCTAACTCCATGTTTCCTAATGATATCTCCTAATGGTAGCATGTACAGAGTGAACAGCAGCGGTCCTAGTACTGAGCCTTGTGGTACGCCATACTGAACTTGTGATCGATAAGACATCTCTTCATTTACTGCTACAAACTGATAACGGTCAGTTAAGTATGATTTAAACCATGCTAGTGCAATTCCACTAATGCCCACATAGTTTTCTAGTCTATTTAAAAGAATGTTGTGGTCAATTGTGTCAAATGCAGCACTAAGATCGAGTAACACTAATAGAGAGATACAACCACGATCGGATGATAAGAGCAAATCAGTTGTGACTCTAATGAGAGCGGTCTCAGTACTATGGTACGGTCTAAATCCGGACTGAAAATCCTTGCAGATATCATTTCTAGAACTTTCTAGAAAGGAACACAGTTGTGAAGATACTGCTTTTTCTAATATCTTTGACAGAAAAGGCAGATTCGAGATCGGCCTGTAATTGACTAATTCTGTAGGATCAAGTTGTGGTTTTTTAACAAGCGGTTTTATCATAGCCAGTTTAAAGGTTTTTGGTACGTATCCTAGAGACAAAGATGAATTAATGATATTAAGAAGAGGATATATGACCTCTGGAAACATCTCTTTCAGTAGCTTAGTCGGTATAGGATCTAACATACAAGTTGTCGATTTAGATGAATTAACCAGTTTGCAGAATTCTTCCTCTCCTATAGCAACAAATGAATCAAATTTTTCCTCAGGGAGACTACAATGCACTTCCTGATGCGATACTGTGGTAGACGGTTGCATAGTTATAATTTTGTCCCTGATATTATCAATCTTATAAGTGAAGAAGTTCATAAAGTCATCACTGCTGTGTTGCTTGGACACTTCTGAGCTTGAAGCTTTCTTTTTCGTTAGTTTAGCCACTGTTTCAAATAAATACCTTGGATTATGTTTATTTTCTTCTAATAGGTTTGAAAAATAAGCAGATCTAGCATCTTTTAAAGCCTCTCTGTAAGCAATGGAGCTCTCTTTCCACGAAATACGAAATATCTCTAGTTTAGTTTTCTTCCAGTTGCGCTCCATTTTTCTGGCTGCTCTCTTAAGGGCCCTGGTGTGCTCGCTGTACCACGGTGTTGGGCTATTTCCTTTAATCTTCTTTAAGCGCAACGGAGCAACTGCGTCTAAAGTGCTGAAAAAAAGAGAGAGTTAAACGTTTCTGTTGCAATATCAAGTTCTTCTAAGCTATCCGGGATGCTGAGATGATGAAACTGATTAGGAAGATTATTGATAAAGCAATCTTTAGTGGCAGAAGTTATAGGTCTAACGTATTTATAACACGGAGTCGGCTTTGCAGCCTTGGCTAAATGTAATTTACATGAGACTAGATAATGATCTGAGATGTCATAGCTCTGCTGCAGAATTTCAATTTCAACGGCATCAACATCTATTCCATGTGATAATATTAGACCTAGAGTATGATTACGACAATGAGTAGGTCCTGACACGTGTTGTCTAACTCCAATTGAGTTTACAATGTCTTTAAATGCCAATCCCAATGCATCTTTTTCATTATCTACATGTATATTAAAATCACCAACAATTAGTACTTTATCTGCAGCCAATACTAATTCTGATAGAAAGTCCGCAAATTCTTTGATAAAATCTTTATGGTGCCCCGGTGGCCTGTATACAGTAGCCAGCATAATTCTCAAATGTGATTTATCGTTTACACTATATATTTTTACATTAAGCACCAATACTTCAAAAGAAGTATATTTAAAGCTAGATTTCTTAGTGGTTTTGAAAATATTACTATAAATTACAGCAACACCTCCCCCTTTGCCTTTCAGACGAGGTTCATGTTTATAACTGTAATCTTGTGGGGTTGACTCATTTAAAATAATGTAATCGTTTGGTTTTAGCCAGGTTTCTGTCAAACACAGCATATCAAGATTATAATCTGAAATCATATCATTAACTATGAAAGATTTTGAATTAAGGGATCGAATATTCAGCAACCCAAGCTTTATCATTTGCTCATCTGTATTATATCTGTTTTTTATTTGTTGAACATCAATTAAATTTTTAACCTGACGTTTTTTGGATTTCCAAATTCGGGGAACAGACACAGTCTCTATATGATGACATCTAGGTGAAAGAGACTCTATGTGATGGGATTTATCTGACCTTGGTGACGTGAGGCCGCTAGCAGACGGTCGGTTTAGCCAGTCTGTCTGCTTCCTGACCTGAGCCCTTGATTGTCATGTTTTATCTCTAAGACTATGAGCCAAATTACTAGAGAGAAGAGCAGCACCAGCCCAGGAGGGATGGATACCATCTCTTTTCAACAGATCAGGCTTGCCCCAAAAACTTTTCCAATTGTCTATGAATTTTATATTATTCTGCGGACACCACTTCGACAGCCAACCGTTCAGTGAGGCCAATCGGCTAACTATCTCATCACTCCTGCGTACAGGAAGGGGGCCAGAGTAAATTACAGTGCCTGACATCGTACTTGCGAGTTCACACACCTCTTTAATATTCATTTTGGTGATCTCCGACTGGCGGAGTCGAACATCATTAGTGCCGACATGAATAATGATCTTAGAGAATTTACGATTAGCATTAGCCAGCACTTTTAAATTTGCTTTGATGTCAGGCGCTCTGGCTCCCGGCAAACATGTGACTATAGTAGCTGGTGTCTCTATTTTCACGTTCCGTGTGATCGAATCACCAATTACCAGGGCACAATCAACAGAATTCTCAGTGGGTGTTTCACTGAGTGGGGCAAATCGGTTTGTTATGGGAATCGGAACGGAAGAGTGGTTCTTTGATCCGCGACTAGAACGATCTCTCACGGTCACCCATCTGCCCTGCTGCACGGGCTCTACTTCAGCCGGAACCGAATCATGTAAAGAGTTCACTATGCTAGGCGCATCCAAAACACGATCTAAAGATCTAGCATTCTTACCATCCTCAATTAAAGTTTGGATGCGTGTCTCTAGTTCTGAAAACTTCTCCGTCAGCCTGACTGTCTCCTTGCATTTATCACATATAAATCCTATATTGCCATCGGAGAAGGCTATACTAAACATATGACATGTGACACAGGTGACAATAACAGGACAAGAAGACATTACTCACCGTGTTTGTTGACTGATTTCTTACTTACCTGGACTTTATGAACTCAAAGGCGCGGGCGCGCGAGAGAAAATAAATATATAAATGAGCGCACGGGTGGCGCGTTAGCAGGCTAACGTTAGCGAGTTACTAGCGTGCTGTGTTAACAATAACGGAAGCTAGAGATGTAAGGTTAATCTGAGATGTTGGGTAAGCTGTATTTAGTAGTATAAACAACTAGATAGTAAATGATGGCTCAAAACATAAAGAAATACGAGGCTCAGGCGGAGCTTACAGCCTCGAAGCAAACAAACACACAGCAGGCAGCGAGGCAGACAGGAGCAATCGATCAGCGATCAGACCCTTTAATGGTTGTCTGGTTCATGGTGTCCTGCCAAATGCTATTATGTTATGTTATGTTATTATGCTATTATGTCTGTTACTGCCTGTGCTTAAAGACAAGGCTGGTAAGCTCAACAGTATTGCCAATTATTGACCTATTGCATTAGCCAGTATCTTGTCTAAAGTACTGGAGAGAATACTGTTAACAAAGCAATAAATGTATGTCCTTACTACTGACAATCAGTTTGGGTTCAAAAGAAAGCATGGAACTGACCTGTGTATATATGCTCTTAAAGAGATTGTGTCCAGGTACACACGCCTGAATATATCTATTTTCCTGTTTTAGTGATACGTGATATGATACATTTGATAGAATTAATCATGAACAATAGTTTGTAAAATTTCTAGATAGAGGTGCTCCTTTCCATGTTAGCAATGGAGTGTGACAAGGAGGAATTATGTCTCCTTTGATTTAATGTTTATATGGATGAATTATCAAACCAGCTAAATAGGTTAAAAACTGGCTGTCTTGTGGGCAACACTATTGTTAATCATCTTATGTATGCAGACAACCTGGTCCTGCTCTGTCCATATAGTGCTGGGCTGCAGCAGATGCTGAAGGTGTGCTCTCAGTATGGCCTTGATTATGACATAAATTATAACGCTAAGAAAAGCCACATAATAGTTAGAAGCGATGAGGACAGGAAATCAACTTTTCTGACCTTGTATTTGTCAGATAGCCCTCTTGCTGTGTTTGAGGAAGTTAAATATTTTGGTCATGTCATATCCAGCGACTGGACGGATGACAAAGACCTATACCGTCAGCGCTGTAAAATTTATTCTCAAGCTAACATGCTTATAAGGAGGTTTTCTATGTGCTCTGACTTTGTGAAGTGCTCTCTGTTTAGAACCTACATCACACCGCTATATACTGCTCAATTGTGGTCTAACTATAAGAAAAATAGTATGCATAGGCTCAAGGTAGCATGATGCAATGAGGCTGCTGCTTCGTGTCCCTAGGTGGCATAGTGCCAGTCATTTGTTTGTGTCTACTAGAGCGCCAACTTGTGAGGCACTCTTAAGACAACTGATGTTTAGTTTTATGTGTCGCCTGGACAAGTCAGTGAACCATATAATTGAAGCCCTAGTCAGTCCTCTGAAAAGCTGTTATAGATACACTTCTAGGTTAAGATGATATTGGTGCAATAGCCTGTATATCCTATAGGCTAATATGGAATTTTTATGTATGTATCTTTATTTATTCCTTGTATCTCCTTTTTTGTACTGTATGTGTTATATGGACCTGTGTCTGCAATAAAGCTTTATTATTAATAAAGCTGAAATACAGTGCATTCTTTCCTTTATGTCAACAGGTCAACTTCTGAACTGGTGTCATTTCACAGTCACATACTTATTTATGCAAGCAAGCACTTCTGTTTCTTGCCTCACTGTACTGTAAAGTTTTCTCACCGTTGAATGACACATGATGTAATCCGATAACATTGTCTGTAGTCGTCTCGCTTCTGGTCTGTGCGTATTCATGTGTTTTGGAGGAGGCGTGGCTTTGGATGGCGATTTGCAAGGAGATTGAATGCTTTCAATGCTAGCAGGCTAAAGTTAGCATTTCCCAGATCACCTATTGCACCTTTAAAATCGGTATCATATCAGCCCAAAAAATGCATGTGGAGGAACATTTCCAGTGTTCTCAAATAATGGTCAAGATACAAGGTTTACATCATCCTGACATGAACTTTTAAAACATCAAAAGAAAAATTCACTGTGCAATTCTTGGATGTAGTTCAATACTCCTCAATTCCCTGGGAGCATATAATTTTCACCCATATGCTTTTCTCTCAGGTTATGCATCAACAATGATCTGTTCTATTCATAACATCCTGTCTAATGTCAGATATAATCTAAGGTAAATTCCAAGACTTACCCAAATGGCGTCCTGTATTCCCATAAGCCCTTGTGTGTGTGTGTGTGTGTGTGTGTGTGTGTGTGTGCGTGTGTGTGCGTGTGTGTGCGTGTGTGTGTGTGTGTATGTGTGTCCTCGATTTACCCAGGTCAGGATCTCACGCTGAAACAAATATGAACCACAGCTGGTTTGTCACACAGTTGAGAATTCTGAGAGATTAAGTAAGGCCTGTGAGGGCCACAATTCAAATTCAACAGTATCAAGAAGACTAGTTGTTTAAATTACATTTTGGAGGGAAATGGACATGGAAATGTGTTGCTTGTTGTTTCTAAAGGATCCTGGTTAAAGTTTCAGAGTTTTTAGACCATAAAATCAGGGACTAATGAAATAAATAATACTCAAACACTGTGAACTGTTGGAAATTGTTTGTGGGCCTATTAGATTTTTTTTCCAACAAAAGCAATTGCAATCTTTGTGGATCCCTAATGAGATTTTTGATTCTTGTTATGTGTGTTTAAATGCACTTTGAATTGATGGTTTACCCAAAAATGAAAATTCTGTCATAATTGACTCACCGTCTTGTAGTTCTTTCCTCTGCGAAACGGTTCTCTGTTCCCAAATCAAACAATATTTTGTCCAAAAATGAATTCTCAATTCAGAGTTTGTTATTCATATGGCAGACTCTAGCATATGCCTTTCATACAGAACGCTTATTTGATGGCTGAAATACAGGACGATTCTCTATTATATGGAACTGGGGTTGTGGAGATTTTCACGGCATTACAGTCTCAGAAAATATCACCATTTCACGGTAAATGGTATTAAAGTAAATTATTATTATTATTGTATTCTTGTTATATTAATTCAGAGTATGAAGGTACACAAACTACCAGGCCACTCTAATATGCAAAAAGCCATGCTCAAAGACAAAGGGTCATAAATTCCCTCAGAAAGTTTAAGTTTCCATTGGCTTCCATTTCATCACCAATCTTCGTTGTTATGGGAAGAAGGAGGCGGGAACCGGGGAACATTCTATAACTTTAATAAATTAATAAACAAACAAATACGACAAGTAAAGGCAGCAGTCCCTCACGGACGACTGCTGCCACATATAATACAACAGAAACAAAACACCATGTAAAATCCAGGTCTGGCCTCTCTCGTCCTTCACCGTCGTGCTCAACCTTTTATGCTACCACTCCTCCGTGAGAGATACGAGACCGGTCCGTCGCAAAGGTGTCGCTCATTATCAATCACACCACCGGCCTCGCGCCATTCTCTCACGGCCCTTCGGCCTTGTCCTGCTCTCCTCACGTACATTTAAATATCTAAACAGAGGTTTAGTATAAGCTGCAGTGTGCAGACCCTTTGCTAAATAGGTGATGTAAACTAAGAAACTGATGGTTCTGTTCAGATAGTTAAATGACTCTTTTCCATATCTTAATTTTCTGTTTCTGCTTCCAGATTCATTCACTTTCTATTTTACTCATGGATACGTGATTGTGTGTGTGTGTGTTTATTTAGCTAGATTAGCTATGTGTTTGTGATAGAGTTAAATAAAACTTTTGTGCACATTTCACACAAAGATTCTCATCCCTTCTTGTAAATCAACATCCCTTTAAAGGTGCAATCACAGCTACATGCTAAGAAAGAGTTATTTTTCTGTGGCCACGAAAAAAAAATCCTTTCTT
This sequence comes from Tiaroga cobitis, assembly GCA_030578255.1. Taxonomy (NCBI): domain Eukaryota; kingdom Metazoa; phylum Chordata; class Actinopteri; order Cypriniformes; family Leuciscidae; genus Tiaroga; species Tiaroga cobitis. The sequence goes on from CM060597.1 coordinate 24,755,427, forward strand.
AGAGTTAAAGGGTTATTTCACCCAAAAATGAAAATTAAGTCATTAATTACTCACCCCCATGCTGTACCAACCCCGTAAGGCCTTCGTTCGTCTTCGGAACACAAATGAAGATATTTATGATTAAATCTGAGAGGTGCATGACTGCTACATAGGCTCCCTAAGGGAATGACACCTGACGGCCCAGAAAGTCATTAAAGAAAATGTTTAAATATTTCATGTCGCAACAGTGGCTCAACTATAAGTTTATCAAGCGACGAGAATACTTTTTGTGCGAAAAAACAAACAAAAATAACGACTTTATTCGACTATTCCTTTTCTTCCTTGTAGGCCTGAAATGAGACTTCAAGAGATTTCCACGACGTATGCGTCGCGAATTGCGACTGCTCGCACAGGCAATTTAGACGATTTAATTGAGTTGCATGTGAAATGCAAATTCTGTCTGCAGGGTGGCCTTTCTGCAGTTATTTCTGTTATTTATTAGTTTTATTGATCCGAAATGTTTTTATACATTTTCTTCTATATCTTTGTGTGATGTTATGTACATCGCGGCTTTGCCCCCTCCCCCCCACACACATGATTCGACTATTAGTCGACTATAGGCAAGACCTGACGATTCTGATTCGACTATGAAAATACTTAGTCGGGGACACCCCTATATTAAATCTGTTTTTTATTTATCGAACATCAATACAATTTTTAACCTTAGATGGGTTTGGTAGTTTTTTGTATTTCCTAAATCGGGGAACAGACACAGTCTCTATATGATGATATCTAGGTGAAAGAGTCTCTATATGATGGCATTTATCTGACCTTGGTGACGTGAGACAGCTAGCAGACAGTCGGTTAAGCCAGTCTGTCTGCTTCCTGACCTGAGCCCCAGATTGTCATATTTGAGGTCTAAGACTATGTGCCATATTACTAGAGAGAAGAGCAGCACCATCCCAGGAGGGATGAATACCATCTTTTTTTCAACAAGTCAGGTCTGCCCCAAAAACTTTTCCTATTGTCTATGAATTCTATATTATTTTGCGGACACCACTTAGACAACCAGCCATTGAGTGATGACAATCTGCTAATTATCTCATCACTCCTGCGAACAGGAAAGGGGCCAGAGCAAATTACAGTGCCTGACATCGTACTTGCGATTTCACACACCTCTTTAACGTTAATTTTAGTGATCTCCGACTGGCGAAGTCGAACATCATTTATGCTGACGTGAATAATAATCTTAGAGAATTTACGATTAGCATTAGCCAGCACTTTTAAATTCGCTTTGATGTCAGGCACTCTGGCTCCTGGCAAACATGTGACTATGGTGGCTGGTGTCTCTATTTTCATGTTCTGTGTAATAGAATCGCCAATAACTAGGGCATATTCAACAGGATTCTCAGTGGGTGTTTCACTGAGTGGGGAGAATCTATTAGTTATGGTAATCGGAATGGAATAGCGGCGCTTTGTCCCACGACTACAGCGCCTCACCGCCACACAATTCTGCCCTACAAAGGCAAAAGACCTTAACTCGCTAGAGTGTGGAACTGAGAAAAATGACTTTAAAGATTTTTAGTTGTCCCGCCAAATTAATTATAGGTAGGACACTGAAAATCTGGCAATTAGATGTTTAAGTAATGAAAATTATCCACATAACAAAATTTTTCCACATTATCAATTTGGTTGCTGATCACCATTAACAAAATCATTATAGTAGGCTAACACCTGTATAAAATCTAGTGATCATGGCATTTATTTTGTATGATTTACAGTTACCTAGCCTTCTAGTTATTGTGCTTCGGTTGCATTCTGGTGGCCCTATCAATACATTAGACATGACAAAATACCTCCATAGCGGTAAAGACTAAAGAGTATCTTCAAGTAGTACCGAGTGGCATAAGAATTGCTAAACACGCGTTATAATGTAATGTAATGATAATGATCACGATAAAACAGATCCTCACGCACTTTCGACCCGGAGACTGGTTTATAGCGGTGGATCTGAAAGACGCATACTTTCACAGGCGTTTACCGAGATTCGTGTTCGAAGGTGTCACGCTCCGTTCACGAAAAGTAGCCTATGCAGTGCTTTATCAGACCGTGGCGAAGGACAGTATTAATTAGGTGATCGAGACAAGAAACCCTCCTATATGGTTCCAGGGCTTTGATTATGTTGCTGCCTTCATCTGTTACTCATACTATTTGGCGGAGGGAGCTAGGGTTGAGGCCAAATTTGTTGACCAGCAGGCACTATCTCGCATCTGAAAATTTTCCCCATTTTAGCATCCTCCATGGAAAACATTGCTGTGGTGAGAGCTTTACCAACTAATGTATACTCGTCGGTGATATAATGGCACGTTATTGCGATGTAACTTAGCTTTTTGTAGTCATCAGTCCACATATCCGTGCTCATCCCTACGTCTCCATTCTTCAGAACATCTTTGAGCGTCTGTGCCAGAACTTCCTTCCTCTCATCTGCCTTTTCTAGGCAAGCCTTGGAAACGGTGCTATGGTGAAGCAGCATGGGCCGATACACGACCATATGTAGCACCAACATTGATCAATTCTTGAGCTAGCCCTTGGAAGCCCTGGCCACTTACAACGTAAAATGGCCTTATGTCCCTGCAGCAAAACTCAACGCATTTCTCTGTGAGGGCTTGCCTCACCCTCAGGGGTATGCTTGGAGAAGTAACAAAATACGACATTGAAGGCTGACTATCATCCTTTCTGTCATGGCAAGCCTGCTTCATGTGTCTGTTCATCGTCGAAGTCCCCTTTATTGATGTCATAGGCGAACTGCGTGGCACACTTAATCCACTCGACAAAGCCAACACATATGTTGTCACTGCCCACGACTTGTTTAAAGTGGTTCCATACCTCCGACTTTCCTCCAAACTTGCTCAAAGTTAATTGTCCTGTTTTAATTTTTTTCTTTACATCTTCAAGCTCCATGTTGCACTTAAGCTACACTATACAGCACTGCAGGCCAGGTGTGATGCGTGCGAGTGGAGGAGATGCTGCGCATTACATGTGACGTGTTGCATTTTGTAACACAAATGCTTGATCAAGGGCCCGGCCCGGCCCAAAGATAGTGGCGGGAAATATCGTCCCGACCCGGCCAGCGGGTTCGGGCTCGGGCAGAGAATTAAAGCTCTAGCAGACATGCACCAGCCTGACCTGCAGCCGTATAGAAATTGAAATTGAATAAAGTAATCAAATGTAAAATAACACTGCATAGTCTTTGCTGTATAAAATAGATATAGGTTAATCATTATTAAAGTTACAAATGATATCAGTCAAGAGCAGTGGGTGATTTTCTCTTTGTCTTTTGTTGTTATATTAACATTAACCCTCTGGGGTCTGAGGTGTTTTCTGGGTCCTGGAGGTGTTCTGACATGCTCTGACATTTATGCTTTTTTCGGATACTTGTGATATTTTCATGGCTAAAGTCTGATTACACTGTATTCAGCACAAGATCTGCTACAGTAGCATGTATGTAAAAGTTTTTAGTTTTGAGAAAATTACATTTATGTGTGGTTTGTGAAAAAACTAAAAAACATTGTCACTTAAATAAGATCATGAAACCCAATTATTTCTTCACAATACTTTTGAAAATTGTATCACATAGCCTAGAATATTTGCTTCAAAACTATGTGAAAATCATCCTGACTAATTCAGATAAGACAATATATTGATTTAAACTTTGTAAGACATGTTTTGTGTAGCTTTATGCGGGGAGGCGTTACCCACCCATTAATATTTAGTGTTTCACACCTGAGAAAGACAAAGACCCTCCCCTAATGGCCCTATCAGGTGCTATCATTATGAGGAGCCTTGCACAAAGAATGAGGAGAGAGGTTAAGTCTCTTTGCTTCCTTCAAGTACTGGAGATTTTTGTGGTCTGTGAGAACCAGAAATGGATGTTTGGCTCCTTCTAACCAGTGTCTCCACTCTTCTAGTGCAAGCTTAACCGCCAGGAGTTCCCGATTGCCAATATCGTAATTGATCTCTGCAGGAGATAACTTACGAGAGAAGAATGCACAAGGCATAGGCTTGGATGAAGAAGTTTAATACTGTGATAACACAGCTCCTACTCCTGTAGTAGAAGCATCCACCTCGACAATGAACCTTTCTTCAGGATTTGGATGATGGATTAATGGGGCTGTGGTGAACGCCGTCTTGAGCGACTGGAAAGCATCTTCAGCCTCAGGAGTCCAGAGTAGTGTCTTTGGCTTTCCCTTGAGGAGAGAGGTCAGAGGGGCAGTTAGCAGGCTGTATTGGTGAATAAACCTCCGATAGAAATTCGCAAATCCAAGAAATCGTTGTAACTCCTTAACAGACTGTGGAGTGGTCCAGGAGGTAATGGCCTTGGTTTTACGATCATCCATCGCGACTCCCTTTTCACTGAGGTGGTAACCGAGGAACTCAACTGAGGTTTGATGAAAGAAGCATTTCTCTGCTTTTAGGAACAGGGAGAATTCTCGTAGCCGTTGGAGCACCTGAGAAACATGTTGTTGATGTTCCACTGAGTCTCTAGAGTAGATCAAGATATCATCGATGTAGATTATTACAAAATGATTCAGATAGTCCCGAAAAACTTCATCCATGAAACTTTGGAAAACTGAAGGGGCATTTACAAGACCATATGGCATGACAAGATATTCGTAATGTCCTGCTGGTGTGATGAACGCGGTCTTCCACTCATCGCCCTCTCGGATTCGAATGAGGTTATATGCACTTCTTAAATCCAGCTTGGTAAAGATCTTGGCTTCTCGAAGTTGTTCAAGCGAAGAAGGAATCAATGGGAGCGGATAACTGAACTTCACGGTTATCTTGTTTAAGGCTCTGTAGTCTATACATGGCCGTAAACCCCCATCCTTCTTTGGGACAAAGAAAAAACTGGCAGCAGCTGGTGAAGTGGAGGACCGAATATACCCCTGTTTCAATGCCTCTTCTATGTACCGTTGCGTGGCTTCTTGTTCGGGAATAGACAAAGAATAGATTCGACCCTTGGGGATGGGTTCTCCAGGAATCAGATCGATGGCACAATCCCAGGATCGATGGTGTGGTAACTTGGCTGCCTCGACAGGGTTGAATACATCGGAGTATTGAGAGTACCATGAAGGGATGGACACAGACAAGTTTTTTATGGGGCTTTCAATGGAAGTTGAGTTTACTGGGATGGCATCAGGTAAGTTAGCGCTGGACGAGACTGGGAGTTCTACAGTCGTGGAAGAGCACATGCAACCCCAATTCAATATTTTACCAGATTTCCAGTTGATATTAGGTTGATGTCGTATAAGCCAAGGACGGCCAAGGATAATATCAGTCTGGCTATTCTCAAGTACGAATGGTTCAAACGGTTCATGGTGTGTGTCTTCAACACAAAGTAGAATAGGGTGAATTTTACACGTAACATACCCCTGATTGATGGTTTTCCCAGTCACGGCATGGATGGAGTACGGTTTTGGGGTGGTGTACTTCTAGAGTTGGAGCTTCTGACAGAGCTGTCCAGAGATGAAATCTCCTGCCGACCCAGAGTCCACAATGGCTAGAATCACTGGTATCGTTAATGGAGCTGATACAGAGACGGATGTGAAGACTGAACTCACAAGCATTCTAGGAGGTCTTGTTGGGCATGAACGAAGAAAATGTCCTCCCACTCCACAATACAGGCATAACTTTAACTCTCGCCGCCGAGAACGTTCTGCTTGAGATAATCGATAGGTATCCACCTGCATCTTCTCTTCAGCCGCTTCGGAGGAACATTCAGCAGAATACTGATGTGGTAACACGGGTAGCTGAGCTTCGCGAGAGCAGCCTTGAGACCTTTGATGCACACGGAGAGCTTGTTGTATGAATTGCTCAACCCCCATGCTGTCATCATATATCGCAAGTTGAAGACGAAGCGCAGGATTTAAACCACGTCGATAGACGGAGATGAGAGCTTTTTCGTTCCACCCACTGTTGGAGGCTAGAGTGCGGAATTCTAGGGAATAATCAGAAACTGATTTCTTGCCTTGATGCAATTGCAACAGTTTATCGCTGATGGAGGAATCATCTACTGGACGCCCGAAAACTTCCTTGAAATGTTTCACGAACTCTTGTACTGAAGAAGTAACAGTTGATTCCTGCATCCACAACGCTTCAGCCCATCGCAATGCAGCTCCAGATAACTGTTGAATAATAAAAGCAACCCTCGATCTTTCAGTGGGATATAACTGGACTTGCTGTTCCAAAGCGAGTGAGCATTGTAATAAGAACCCGTTGCAATCCTCCGCCCGGCCGGAGAATGGCGCTGGACGGGACGCTGGGTTAGCGAAGCAAACCAAAGAGGAAGCGGTGTTTGGGGAAGTACTGGGCACGGGCTGACTGGGATTCTCTGCGGCGGCTGGAGGTTGTGCAGGATTACCGGCATCACTAACAGATTCCATCGCGCTGTTTCTGTTTCTCGGTCAAGCCTTCTGTCAGGATACTAGGCACACAGAGAGCGAGGTAAGTGAATATAACAGCTTTATTTAGTGATGCAACAAGTTATGGTGAATATCAGGATCGAGGAGACGTGAAGAGACACAGGATGTGGAAGCCACGATAGGTGAGTCCAAACTTTCCAGATACTTGAATTACAGTCCGCTCTGGGATAACAAAGCCGATCTTTTCTCTTGCAGTTTCTGGAGTTTTCAACGGGTGACACGAGGAGATGGTGGAACACTGGAGAATACTGGATGTCAGGTAACTCGTGGAGATAGACAAGTTCCTACAGATCACAGACCAAGAAGCCAGAGGTTAGTAAATCATTGGTGAGGATACTTTATGTTCGAAGATAACAGGAATGTCAAGGAATCAAAGACAACAGATAATGGTCAGTTCCTGTTGGAGGCTTGACAAAGACTGAAATCCCAGAGAGCGTTTTATAGAGCTGGTTGATGAGGTAACTGATGATGAACAGGTGTGTGTGATTAGTATTCTGGAGAGAGTGATCTTTGAGTGGTGGATTGAAACGAGCCTGATTGATTCCTGACAACAATAAGGTTAATTTGTTCATTATTCATGTATGAACTAACCATTAGCAACACATTTGTTACTGGATATCTTAGTTAATAATACAACTGTTAATTGTTTATTCATGTTGTCACACAGTCAGTGCAATAACTAATGATAACAAATACAACTTTTGATTTTAATGTTTTAGTAAATGCTGAAATTAATATTAACTAAGATTAATAAATGCTGTAGAAGTGCAGTTCATTATTAGCTAATGATAACTAATTTAACTAATGAAACCTTATTGTAAAGTGTTACTGATCCATGATAGCTAACACTGTCTTTCATACATATAATACATACATTAAATTTACAACATCAACAAAACTAAAAATAAATTTTCCATAATTACCTTCTTGATTCTCACTGTTTTGTTTGGTAAAGTAAATAATATTTAGTAATATTATCATAATTTCCCTATTTTCATTTGATGTGTTATGCATTCTAATATTGTATCAACATATTTTCTTAGAATGCCAAGGAAAGAAAGAATAAAAAAAAAAAAAATCAAGGAACTCTCTGATGCTGTCATGATTCTGCCATCATGTCTTTTGATTTCTCTGGTCTTGTGGCAGAATCATGACAGACCCATGTTTTGTGTACAAGCACATGGCCTTTTGCCTGGGCCATGTGCTTGTGTTGTCTCGTTACGTAACCCCGCCCCCTTGTTATCCTCGTCTTGTCATTATTGTCTAGTCAGTTTCACCTGTCCTTGTCATTAGTGTTCCCTTTATAAGCCCCTTGTGTTTTCTGTCGGTTCATTGTTTGACTTTGTCATACGGTGTGTGAGTCATTGCTAACTTACCTGTGAGTACCTTTGGAGAGTTTTGTCTAGTGTATTACTGATCCTGTTTCTGTTATTTGTTTATAGTCTAGTTTGTCAACTGTTAGTCTAGTTTAGTCTTCCCTCGTCAGAGTTGTCCTTGTGTTACCCCCTCGTGGGTTTTGTTTTCCCTGTTTTCTGTCTACAATAAATGTTCTGTGATTGCATACTGTCTGCGCCTGGGTTCTCCTCCCACATCATAACAGAATGAACCGACCACTACAGAACCCAGTAGACGGTATGTCTTTTCCTGCTATTCGACAGTTGACTGACCAGGAATTATGGTGGCAGTCGGCTATCACCGACAGCAAGTTGGGCAAGCTTCCTTTTCCTCCCCAGGGAGAGAGGTCCCTGAGGAGATATGCCCAGGCCGTGGAAGCAAGGAGGCTTTTCTTACCTGAGGTCCTCGTCAACAGTTACCTCATCGCGGGTCTCAATGTTCCCCCTCCTCTGGCTGAATGGGAGAGGCTGGTCCACTGCCCGTTCCGGGACATGGTGGACTGTTTATCTCGAAAGGAGCCGCAGGGTCCCACCGTGTCGTCACCCCCTTCTTCCACGCTGCCAGTTATCCGGGAGGGTCTGGTCTTAGCCGTCGTAACGCTAGGAGACCAGAGTCACCTTGTTTCGACTCCAGAGGCATCTTCCACACCCGCTGACCTCCGCGGTAAACGGGGGAGACGGGTTTCTTGGGATTCCCCCTCGGAGTCATCGTCATCTGAGCTGACCCAACCAGAAGTGGTCTTCTCTGTTCCTGTTTCGTCCCCCATTGAGCCCGGCCAGCCGATCGCGAGCCCCGCTGTGACCATTGCCCCGCGGCCAAAGAGAAAGAGGAGAAGGAAGGGAACTTCCTGTTTCCCATCGCCATCTCCTGACTCTGCAGCCGCGACCGCTGTTCCTGAGGCTGCAACAGTTAGCGCTGTTCCAGAGTCTGCAGCCATGACCGCTGTTCCTGAGGCTGCAACTATAAGCGTTGTTCCAGAGTCTGCGGCTGAGAGCGCTGTTCCGGAAGCTGCAACGCTAAGCGCTGTTCCAAAGTCTGCAGCCACGACCGCTGTTCCTGAGGCGGCATCTGTGAACGCTTGTCCTGAATCTGCTGCTGGAAGCACGATTCCTGAGCCCGTGGTTGAGAGGGCGAGATCTGATGCAGTGATGCCTGCCATGAGAGCCACGGCCGAATGAGCGGCTGATGCAGTTTTGCAGGCTGTTTCGTCACAACATGAAATGCCTGTCATCATAGCTGCCAGGACCCTGTCTGATTATTTGTCGTGTCTAGTCAAGATCCTCGAAGTCTCTGTCCGTCCTGTCTTGCCCTCGGTCCCCGAGCCTGCCGCCGAGAGCGCTGCACCCGAGCCTGCCGCCGAGAGCGTTGCACCCAAGCCTGCCACGGAGAGCGCTGCACCCAGTCCTGCCCCTTCGCCTGCTATGTCCCCCGTCAGGGGTCCCGTTTCCTCATCCTCTGTGTCCTCCGTGTCTGAATCTATTGCTGCTTCCACTGAAGCAGTATCCCAGTCTGTTTTCCCGGTCGCCCCTGTCTCCACTAATTCCCGGACTGTTTCCCCGTTCGTCCATGTCTCCACCAGCCCCTGGACTGTTTCCCCGTTTGTCCCTCTTTCCACTAGTCCCCGGACTGTTCCCCTGTTTGTCCCTGTCACCACTAGTTCTCGGACTGTTTTCCCTGTCTCCACTAAGCCCCGGACTGTTTCCCCCAAGACCTCTCCTCGTGTGTCTCTGTCTAAGTCTGCCCAGAGTCCTCGTCCTCAGCCCTCATCCCGTGGACCCAAGACCCCCAGTCTTCCCATCTTCCCTGGACCTCCCCCCATGAACTCTGTGTTTCCTCCACCTCCTCTGCCATGTATTTTGTTTTTGATGTCCCACCCTAATCCTGTTATTGTTTATTATTGTATGCCTTTATTAGTGTTTTCCATGTTTTGTTGGTTTTTATCCATGTCACGGTCTGTCTTGTCTTGTGTTTAGTTTCCCTTTTTTCCCTTTATGCGTCTGGTAGCCACTCCTTAAGGTGGGGGTTCTGTCATGATTCTGCCATCATGTATTTTGATTTCTCTGGTCTTGTGGCAGAATCATGACAGACCCATGTTTTGTGTACAAGTACATGGCCTTTTGCTTGGGCCATGTGCTTGTGTTGTCTTGTTACGTAACCCCGCCCCCTTATCCTCGTCTTGTCATTATTGTCTAGTCAGTTTCACCTGTCCTTGTCATTAGTGTTCCCTTTATAAGCCCCTTGTGTTTGCTGTCCTGTGTCGGTTCATTGTTTGGCGTTGTGTGAGTCATTGCTAACTTACCTGTGAGTACCTTTGGAGAGTTTTGTCTAGTGTATTACTGATCCTGTTTCTGTTATTAGTTTATAGTCTAGTTTGTCAAGTGTTAGTCTAGTTTAGTCTTCCCTCGTCAGAGTTGTCCTTGTTTTACCCCCTCGTGGGTTTTGTTTTCCCTGTTTTCTGTCTACAATAAATGGGAACAAATCAAGAGGGGACAGGTGGAAGAACTCAAACAATAATCAGGTAACGAGGGGGAGGGATCAGACAATGACAAGAGCACATGGCCCAAAATAACAAAACACCCATATGCAACACAAGACAGGACAGGCATGTGACATTCTGTCTGCGCCTGGGTTCTCCTCCCACATCATAACAGATGCACCCAAAGGAAGCATCCCTCTCACAAGTTGGCTGAAAAGAGAATAAAAATGCAGGTAATGTTAAATTAAATAAATAAAAAATGTAGTGCCCGTTTTGGTCCCCCTGCCCCTGAGGAGGTCTGTGCACGCCACTGCCATACGTTACGACGTTATGAAATGAGATTGGAGTAAAAACATGAAGCCTAATGTTTGGTGCGTTTTGCTTTTCAAACCCACAGCGTGAGTGACTCAAACTGCTTATGTTCACTTAAGACATCCGACTATGTTTCACAAGGATGCTTGCCTAGACAGGCAGTTTGACATCATTTTGTGTGAATTTGTGAATTCCGTTCAAGCCCAAGAATGTCACATGCCTGTCCTGTCTTGTGTTGCATATGGGTGTTTTGTTATTTTGGGCCATGTGCTCTTGTCATTGTCTGATCCCTCCCCCTCGTTACCTGATTATTGTTTGAGTTCTTCCACCTGTCCCCTCTTGATTTGTTCCCTTCTTAAGTCTCCTCTTGTTTGCAGTCTCTGTCGGATCGTTGTCTTATGTTTCCTGTTCCCTGTGATCCTCCAGTAAGTTTCATGTTCTGTTTTTGTTTTATATTTATTAGTTATGTTTTCCCCCTCGTGGGTTTTGTTTTGTGTTTGTTTTCTTTTGTAAATAAATATAATTTCTCCTGCACTTGAGTCCTCACACCTTTTTGCCTTGCACGTTCCATGACATAACGATCCGACCGAATGAGGACTCAGCGGAGAAGAGGGGCCGCGTCAGAGACTGTTCATGTTCCGTCTGCCCAGCCAGAGATTGTTCACGTCACGTCTGCCCAGTCAGAGACTGTTCACGTTCCGTCTGCCCAGCCAGAGACTGTTCACGTTTTGTCTGCCCAGTTAGAGACTGTTCACGTTCCGTCTGCCCAGTCAGAGAATGTTCACGTCACGTCTGCCCAGTCAGAGACTGTTCACGTTTCGTCTGCCCAGTCAGAGACTGTTCACGTTCCGTCTGCCCAGTCAGAGAATGTTCACGTCACGTCTGCCCAGCCAGAGACTGTTCACGTCCCGTCAGCCCAGTCAGAGAATGTTCACGTCACGTCTGCCCAGTCTGAGACAGATCAGGAGATGCCCATTCGTGTGGCCGCCAAGGCACTTATGGACTATTTGGAACGTCTGGCTCGGATCCTGGACATGCCGGTATTTACTATTCCCGAGCCGGAGCCAAGGCCAGTGCCTGTTCCAGAGTCAGAGCCGGAGCCAGTGCCTGTTCCAGAGCCGGAGCCAGTGTTTGTTCCTGAGCCCGAGCCAGTGCCTGTTCCAGAGCCGGAGCCAGTGTCTGTTCCTGAATCGGAGTTAGCGGCTATTTCTGTGTTTGTGTCTGTCCTAGTGGCCGTTGCTGTTCTGGTGGCTGTTCCTGAGCCAGAGCCTGTTCCTGAGGCGGTGCCAGTGCCGGTGTCTGTTCCAGGGCCGGAGCCAGTGCCGGTGTCTGCTCCAGAGCCGGAGCCAGTGCCGGTGTCTGCTCCAGAGCCAGAGCCAGTGCCGGTGTCTGCTCCAGAGCCGGAGCCAGTGCCGGTGTCTGCTCCAGAGCCGGAGCCAGTGCCGGTGTCTGCTCCAGAGCCGGAGCCAGTGCCGATGTCTGCTCCAGAGCCGGAGCCGGTGCCGGTGTCTGCTCCAGAGCCGGAGCCGGTGCCGGTGTCTGCTCCAGAGCCGGAGCCGGTGCCGGTGTCTGCTCCAGAGCCGGAGCCGGTGCCGGTGTCTGCTCCAGAGCCGGAGCCGGTGCCGGTGTCTGCTCCAGAGCCGGAGCCGGTGCCGGTGTCTGCTCCAGAGCCGGAGCCGGTGCCGGTGTCTGCTCCAGAGCCGGAGCCGGTGCCGGTGTCTGCTCCAGAGCCGGAGCCGGTGCCGGTGTCTGCTCCAGAGCCGGAGCCGGTGCCGGTGTCTGCTCCTGAGTCGGTGTCTGTTCCTGAGCCGGTGTCTGTTCCTGTGCCGTGGCCGCCCAAGGGGTCGTCTCCGCCCTGGCCGCCCGAGGGGTCTTCACCGCCCTGGCCGCCCGAGGGGTCTTCACCGCCCTGGCCGCCAGAGGGGTCTTCACCGCCCGGGCCGCCCGAGGGGTCTTCACCGCCCTGGCCGCCCGATGGACTGTCTGCTTTGCCCTGGCCGCCCGATGGACTGTCTGCTTTGCCCTGGCCGCCCGATGGACTGTCTGCTTTGCCCTGGCCGCCCGATGGACTGTCTGCTTTGCCCTGGCCGCCCGATGGACTGTCTGCTTTGCCCTGGCCGCCCGATGGACTGTCTGCTTTGCCCTGGCCGACCGATGGACTGTCTGCTTCGCCCTGGCCTCCCAGGACTAAGCGTTCTGTCCCTCCCGTCCCGCCCTGGTCTGTCCCTCCCGTCCCGCACTGGTCTGTCCCTCCCATCCCGCACTGGTCTGTCCCTCCCGTCCCGCACTGGTCTGTCCCTCCCGTCCCGCACTGGTCTGTCCCTCCCGTCCCGCACTGGTCTGTCCCTCCCCGTCCCGCCCTGGTCTGTCCCTCCCGTCCCGCCCTGGTCTGACCCTCCCGTCCCGCCCCGCCCTGGTGTTTCCTTCCCGTCCCGCCCTGGTCTTGTGGAGCGTCTGGTAGCCGCTCCATAGGGAGGGGGTAATGTCACATGCCTGTCCTGTCTTGTGTTGCATATGGGTGTTTTGTTATTTTGGGCCATGTGCTCTTGTCATTGTCTGATCCCTCCCCCTCGTTACCTGATTATTGTTTGAGTTCTTCCACCTGTCCCCTCTTGATTTGTTCCCTTCTTAAGTCTCCTCTTGTTTGCAGTCTTTGTCGGATCGTTGTCTTATGTTTCCTGTTCCCTGTGATCCTCCAGTAAGTTTCATGTTATGTTTTTGTTTTATATTTATTAGTTATGTTTTCCCCCTCGTGGGTTTTGTTTTGTGTTTGTTTTCTTTTGTAAATAAATATAATTTCTCCTGCACTTGAGTCCTCACACCTTTTTGCCTTGCACGTTCCGTGACAAAGAAGACATGAAAGAGAACTCGATTTAATAGGCTATTCATACGTTGTCTGAGAGGCAGTTTTCTGGATGCACACTTCAGATGTTTGCACACAGAAAACTTCTTGAAATTGTCATGTGAATACTGTACCGCCTTTGTATAATAATGTAGGGAGCAACTCGTTATAGATTACATAAATCACGTAACAGTTCATGTTTTTACTTGCACATACAATTATTTTTAATCCAAATGATGCATGTGTGGGCGTCAGTTTGTGTTGAAAAGTGGTGGGGACAAAAGATCAGATGAAAAAAACATTACAGCAGGACGGGAAAAATATTGAATAATGGCGCATCAAAAATGAGCATTGCGTAAGCCAGTCAACAACACAAAAATACTCCGCATAAAACCCTCAACAATGTCGACTGCACATGTAACAGTCCCTGCAACACCAGCTCAACCAAAGCATGCATACTGTACAGGGCTCGACATTAACGCTTGTCCGAGACAAGTGAATTTTATGAAGGGAAAAGCAAAAGAGAATTTTACTTGCCCAACCGGACTAGCCTGATTAGACCATCCATAAGTTAAAATAAACAAATAACTAGGGAATCACTAAACCGAGAGAATGATTCTGATTTTATTACATTTATTGTAAGTTGCGATCGATTGTGGATAATGTATTAGCCTACTGAAGGTAAGGTTGTGCTCTTGATGCTCGCTCAGCCTCTCGAGGAGAAATCTGCACACACACACAGTTAGTGAAGTAGAGCCTGATACACTTAATCCAATGGGTCGGCATCTTCCCTTCGTTATTAAAGATATCCCAGCACGATCGGCAGATCAGCTCTTCTCTTCCGTTGGCGGACATATAAAAACACACACGATCAGCAAACAAGCCCCGGCTAGTCTTAATATAAGACGACGAACTCCATAAGGAAAAGTAGAAAAAACATAAAAACGAATAAAATTATCTTTGACATAAAATTAAAACAGACTAAAACAAACTAAAACGTGCTACACACAGACGTGGACATGCTGCCATCTTGTATTTGAAAGCAAATCAATTTTGAAATTGATCAGTTTTGAAATTGATCAGTTTTGAAAGCAAATCAGTTTTGAAAGCAAAACTTAGGTGGTGGCAGAACGATCCCTCTGGCCGCTTCACTAACATAAAGTCTACAAGTTTTGTTAGCTTGTTTTTAACAATGACTGGAGAAAATCCGATTTTATCTTAATGTGCAAGGTCAGTCACTTTCCAGGACCGCGATTGTTATTTGCAAAAGTAAATTTTAACGGACGGAACCAGATTGGCCAACCCGTACACTCATTGAGGATCTGACTGGATTAACGTGCTACCTCCGGTTGAGTGGCCTGACTTCTACACCTAGGTGCTACCTGATAGAGAAACGGAGGGCATATAAATCTTTAGATGCCTATAACTATGTGCTGAATGGTGATGTGCAAGACTTGTGTGTACGATCCGCAGTTCTGCCTAGCCAGCACAAAGACGACAATGTAAAGAGTGACATTACGGTGCAATTTTAATGAGGTAAATATTTTCTAGAAATAAAAAATTGCAGATAAAGCATATTAATTTTTCAGTGATTCTTGCACCCAACAACACAACAAGATGACATTTAATAATAAGAAGAAGAATTTAAGATCCTTATTTTGTAGCCGAATCTGTGCTGGTTTGTATTTGCCGCCTCCAGTTTTCCCTCTGTTCTGCCACCAGCTAGCGCCGTGACGTAACTGTGACGTCGGCTGGAAATTGGTCTATATTGGCTGTTTTTGTTCTGTTTCTGCAGCGAAAATAGTTTCAAACAAAAATCACAGCAGAACCACGGCGCATCTCACAGGAACACTCAACCTGTTTTCATTACTGAATGATTCGGCATTTTGAACGAATCGGTTGAGTCAAAGATTCAATGACCCATTCATAAACATCTGTCTCATTCTTGAATGAATCGGCCGTTTGAACGAAACGTTTGAATGAATTAATTAATGACTCGCTCATTAAGACGGTCCCCTGCCACCACCTACTGGCGGTTTAGTGTTACGTTTAAAAGTAGGCCTAGTATCATTCTTTCCAACGTTTCTTATTTGAATATTTAAATCAATTTAATAACATTATTTTATGCAATTGTAATTTTTCAGTGTAAATTATTTAATTTGATCAGCCCTACTTAGGGTATAGTGTCTTATTATTCTAAATAATTGAATTTATTGATCAAATTTAGGAATTTAAAATGAAAGATGAAGCATACATTTAATAACATTGGGGGAGGAGATGCCCTTTAAACGTGCAGATATTACAATTTGCCGATTTAAATATCAAAGCTGATTGAACACTGATTGCTTCAGAATAAATTAACAAAAAAAAAAAAAAATACGGGCAAGAAACTTTTTTACTCGGACAAGTGAATGACAGATTTACTTGTCCAAATGACAAGCACATGAAAAGTATAAAAAAAAAACAGAGCATGGTCCGTAAAAAAATACGGACAAGCTACTTTTTTACTCGGACAAGTGAATGACAGATTTACTTGTCCAAATGACAAGCACATGAAAAGGCTTAATGTCGAGCCCTGCTGTAGAAAACAGCAGCGCGTTAAGTCAATGATTACAATGAAATTCATTACATATGTAAAAGAAAACACACACCATAAGCATACAACGCAACAAATCTGCATCAAATAACACCAGATAAAATTAAAACAATGTGGGATTTGCAACCCACATAGAATGCAGCGCCTGTTTGTCATGTTCACAGAGAGAGAATGGATAACTTGGACAAGAAAAATCTGTGTCAAGAATTTGTTCAAGTTACTGATCGGCGCATTCATGTTTTTGGGTAATTTTAGAATCAGTAATAGTTTATTTTGTTTAAGTTACTTTTTTTGGACAATGTACATTGTTTCTTTCTAGATCTAAACTGCATTGCATGTTTTATTTTGTGCAAATAAACCTTTAACATTTCTTGGTTCGCTTGATTTTTCAGAACATTTTAACCAAATGCTTTCAAAAAGTGGTGGGGACAAAATCAGCCATTTCAAAAAGTGGTGGGGACATGTCCCCAGCGTCCCCAGTGTAAATGACACCTAGTGAACCGCAACAGAAGTCATCAGAGTTCAAAGCAGTGCAACAGAAGTGCACGCGCTCTCTCTCTCTCTCTTTACAGTCATTTAACGTCATTTTAATGAGTACAAGTAAGAGCGCAGTATCGGGCCCGAGTATCTGTCTGATTTTCTGTTACAGAAGCTGACTGGGAAACATGTTGGGAGAAGAGAGATAAAAATAATGGGTCACAGAAAGAAAAACAGCACGGAACAGAGAGCGCAGAGCATGGTGGTGAAGGAGGGCTGATCATTGTGGTTATGTTGCTGTATGTTGGTGGCACTCGTGATAGCAGGCTCAGAATGTCGCGCACTGATAAACATCCAGGGACACTTACAAAACCACCATTGTTCCTGTGCCTCCCTGAACTTTGTCAGCTTGACCCCTTTTTCCTGGAAATTTTATGACATGCACATCAGAGTGAAGATAGGGCCAAAACAGAAAAAGATTATGCAAGTCTCTATTTATTTCTCATTCTGAATTATGGTCCCTGAGAGTGAGAGATAAAAGTCTGGCTTGATGTTTTAATGCACTGTCTGTCATGCAGTGACTGTTGGTGCATTAAGCATGTTCATCATGCAGTTATGATTTGCTGTGACTTAGATTTCACAGTAAACATTCTGTGCAGAACTTCTGATTGAATGCTTATTTGATCATTGGTTAAATTGCCAAAAACTTTGATTCCTGACAAAACACTGTGCCCACACAATGTCCACATTTGTCTAGTTTACCCTAGCTTGCCCTACTTTTCTGTACAGAACCATTTTTTCCCAGGCCTCAGTAATGTTGTCAAAACAGGCCAGCTGTCCTACTTGATATCCTGCTGTCAACATGCAAGCAAGATTTCAGGATTCTCTCCCAATGGAGCATGCTCATTTTGTCTCTGATATGACTATCAATGGAAGTCTGCAGCTATATCAGATGTCAAAGTGCACAAGTAAATATAAAAAGAGCAACCGAAACTGATAGTAGGCTAGACTGTTCAACAAGACATGATGACAATACTTTATAATATAATCTTCCAAGTGAGGATCAGCATTTTGAAAAACTTCAAACATGTAGAAATTAAATGGTTACAGTTTGTTGCATTACCGTTTCATATTTTAATTATTATTCATGTCAGATCAGGAACTCCCGCACACTATCGTAACTTGCAATTTAAAAAATATGTTTATTTACACACAACGTTTCGGTCACACGACCTTCGTCAGGAGTATACAAATGTTCAAAATCATCTCTTTTTCTATACAAACACATGACTAATTAACAGAACTCCATCTGAAAACCATCAAGATCATTGAAAACGTCACGACAATTGAAACAAAGAATTAGTGAACATAAGAGTTCGATCAGAAGAAAAGATATGAATTATCCAGTTGCGGCACATTTTGTAACTTTAAATCATGATGTTACCTCATTAAGGTTTTGTGGAATTGAGAAAGTGACTGTGCCACCTAGAGGGGGCGATATTGAATTACTCCTACAGAGACGTGAATTGTTTTGGATTTACACTCTTCAAACTTTAGCACCTAGTGGTATGAACGACGAAGCATTATTCAATATAATGTTATAGTGTTTTTGTAATTTTGTTTTGAGATAAGTGACTTTGCCACCTAGAGGGGGCGAGATTGAATTACTCCTACAGAGACGTGAATTGTTTTGGATTTACACTCTTCAAACTTTATCACCTATGGGTATGAACGATGAAGCATTGTTTAATGTAATGTTATAGTGTTTTTGTAATTTTGTTTTGAATGACATGTTTCCACTATGTACTTATAATGGGTTCGAGTGGCTGGGGAGCCGGACTGTTGCTGTGTAAAATTTGATGTTGTTTGATGATGACGTGTTGATGATGCGTTTTTGGATTATCTTGTTAACCTACTGGGTGATCTTCACTGATGGTTGTAATTATTACAATTTGTAATTGTCTATGATGTGGTACTAATTGAGTGCTTTCAATGATCTTGATGGTTTTCAGATGGAGTTCTGTTAATTAGTCATGTGTTTGTATAGAAAAAGAGATGATTTTGAACATTTGTATACTCCTGACGAAGGTCGTGTGACCGAAACGTTGTGTGTAAATAAACATATTTTTTAAATTGCAAGTTACGATAGTGTGCGGGAGTTCCTGATCTGCTATTACGACCTACTTCTTTGGTCCTAATTTCCGACGCACCTATCAACTGCAGGTGTGCGATGGAGTCTGTTCACTAATTATTATTCATGTAACATTATGAAACTGTTCTTTATTAGTATTTGTTGTGTTTTTCTGGAGTTCTGTCATTTGTGAAGTTTTGTTATTTTTATTTACATGTTTAATTCAAATGTTTATCTTAAACCAGAGTTACAAATATTGCAAGTAACACTTATGGAGAAACGTTTGAGGTTTAGTAGCCTAATAGTGTAGTGCCTCTTTAAGAGAGGAGTGTGCTAAAAGGAAGCGCGATTCAATTTGTAATGACTTTAAAGGGTTAGTTCCCCCAAAAATGAAAATTAAGTCATTAATTACTCACCCCCATGCTGTACCAACCCCATAAGGCCTTCGTTCGTCTTCGGAACACAAATGAAGATATTTATGATTAAATCTGAGAGGTGCATGACTGCTACATAGGCTCCCTAAGGGAATGACACTTGACGGCCCAGAAAGTCATTAAAGAAAATGTTTAAATATTCCATGTCGCAACAGTGGCTCAACTATAAGTTTATCAAGCGACGAGAATACTTTTTGTGCGAAAAAACAAACAAAAATAATGACTTTATTCGACTATTCCTTTTCTTCCTTGTAGGCCTGAAACGAGACTTCAAGAGATTTCCACGACGCATGCGCGAGAACTTAACTGAAGTAGTTGAAGGAGATCGCAATTCTCGTGCATGCGTCGTGGAAATCTCTTGAAGTCTCGTTGAAGCCAAGTAAACCCTTAGGGCTCTGACTGGGCAGAGCAGGTGAAGTCTCCCTTCTTCCGCCGTCCCATGAGGTGGAGGATGGAAGGCCTGAAGAACCACTGACCGTGCCGCACTAGATGGCACCTTGGGCACATAGCCCGGTCTAGGATGTAAGATGGCCTTAACTCCGCCAGGGGCAAACTCCAGGCAAATTGGCGATATCGTCAAGGCCTGGAGATCCCCCACTCTCCTCAGAGAAGTGATGGGAAGGAGAAAGGCTACTTTGAAGGTCAGGTTCTTTGCCTCAGCCGACTCCAGTGGTTCAAAGGGGGCCTCAGCCAACCCTTCAAGAACCACCGCCAGGTCCCAAGTTGGGACTCTGGAACGAGCCGCAGGCCTAATCCTCCGAGCCCCATGGAGGAAACGTACAACCATATGGTGCCTTCCCAAAGGCCCAGCACCTATCGGTGAGTGGAAAGCCGCAATGGCAGCCACATACACCTTAAGTGTGGATGGGGAAAGACCGGCGGAGAAACGATCTTGGAGGAACTCCAGTACTGAAGCCACCTCACGCTCTCTACACCAAGTGGAAAACACATTCCACTTTAGGCTGTACAGTCTCCTAGTGGAAGGAGCCCTGGAGCTAAGTAGGGTCTCGACAACACCTGCTGACAGGCCAGCCTCTAAGTACTGAGCCCCCTCAGGGGCCAGACCCAGAGGTTCCACAGCTCTGGCTGGGGGTGAAATATTGTGCCCCCTGCCTGAGACAGCAGATCGCTCCTCAGAGGGATCTGCCACGGGAGGCCGTCTAGCAGTGCTACAATGTCCGAGAACCATATCCGGGTCGGCCAGCGGGGTGCTACTAAAAGTAGGCTGATCCCTTCGCGGCGGACCCGCTCCAAGACTCCCGGGAGCAGAGCGATTGGGGGAAATGCGTACAGACGCAGCCTCGGCCACGTCTGTGTCATAGCATCCAGCCCCAACAGTGCTGGATACCTGAGAGAGAACCACAGTGGACAGTGGGACGTCTCTCGAGACGCGAACAGATCCACTTCCACTGGGCCGAATCTCACGCACATGGCCTCCACCACCTTGGGGTGGAGTCGCCACTCCCCGGGCCTCAGCCCCTGCCTCGACAGGACGTCTGCTCCCTGATTATGGTCCCCGGGGACATACATCGCTCTGAGAGACGACAGTTTCCCCTGGGACCACAGAAGGATCTGGTGTGCCAGTCTGCATAGAGGGCGTGACCTCAGACCCCCCTGGTGATTCAGATACGCGACCACGGACATGTTGTCCGAGCGTATCAGGACATGGTGGCCGCGGAGGTCCGGGAAAAAACTCCTCAGAGCTTTGTAGACCGCCAGCATTTCCAGGCAATTGATGTGCCAGGAAAAATGCCGGGTCTCCCACAGACCTCTCGCAAAGCGGCCGTCCATGACCGCGCCCCAACCAGTGAGGGAGGCATCTGTTGAAACGGTTTTCCGGCAACATGATGCTCCCAGCACCGGTCCCTGGGACAGGAACCAAGGCTTCCTCCATATGACGAGGGAACGAAGGCATCTGCGCGTTACCCTGATCATACGGAATGGATTTCCCCTCGGGGAAAATCCCTTGGTTTTCAACCACCACTGTAGGGGTCTCATGTGTAGCAGGCCAAAGGGTATAACACTGGACGCTGCTGCCATGAGCCCCAGCAGTCTCTGGAACTGCTTCACAGTGAGGTTGTGGCCTAGCTTCGCTCTGGAGACCATCGCCCGTATGGACTCCACGCGAGCGGGAGACATTTGTGCCCGCATCGTCGTGGAATCCCATACAACTCCCAGGAACGTAGTCCTCTGGGAGGGCGTCAACACACTCTTTTTTGTGTTGAGTCTCAACCCCAGCCTCTGGATGTGGGCGAGGACGACATCTCGATGCCGAATCGCCAGCTCTTTCGACTGGGCCAGTATCAGCCAGTCGTTGATGTAGTTGAGCACCCTGATGCCCTCGAGCCTCAGGGGTGCTAGAGCTGCATCCATGCACTTTGTAAAAGTGCGAGGGGAGAGAGCTAGGCCGAACGGAAGAACCCGATATTGGTACGCTTCGCCCCCGAAAGCGAACCTCAGGAACCTCCTGTGACATGGAAGGATGGAAATATGGAAGTATGCGTCCTTCAGATCTATTGTGACGAACCAGTCCTCGAACTGGATCTGACTCACGATGGCTGGAATTGTGAGCATCTTGAACCTGAATCTCCTCAGAGACCGATTCAAGTGCCTGAGATCTATTATTGGACGCAACCCCCCATCCTTCTTAGGAACTATGAAGTACCGGCTGTAGAACCCGGACTCCCTGTCTGGCAGAGGAACACGTTCTATGGCCTTCTTGACCAACAGGGATTGAACTTCCTGTTCCATAACCCGAACCTGCTCTGGGCCGACCACAGTCCAGACCACCCCGTTGAACTTCGGGGGAGGGGAGCTGAACTGCAGCCTGTAACCCAGCTCTACAGTACGCAGGGCCCACGCAGATATATTCGGAAGGCATGACCATGCGCCGAGATAATCTACTAAGGGAACCAGCCTCTCGAGGCTGGCCTCGGGTGTTATTCGAGACTCGTTCTCGACCCCCTGAAGCGGCTGGCCCGCAGGGAGCGGTCGACAACGGTTCTCGATGGGCGGACACGTTCGCTGCCCAGCCCCAGGTCTTAGTAGAGGCGGCTGGAGCGGCGTGCATACGCGGGAAATCAGTGTGGCCCGAAGCGTACTGGACGGCGGGAACACAGCACTGATTCCCCGAGAGCTCCAGGATGGAGGCGACCTCGATCGCTCCACCCCGGGGGGGACAGCTCTCAGCGGTCCAGCATCTAGGACCGCTTGGAGGAAGCCTTCTTTGCCTGAAGGACGGTCCTCAGATCGGCTTTAGGCTCAGAAGGCTTACCTCGAGAGCGCCGCCTCCGTTGCCAAGCTCCCTCGGGAAAGGCGCGGGAGGCGACACTCTGTCTTTGCACCTGACGGTGCGAGGAGCTAGCAGGCGGCTGAGGCTGCCTTTTCGAGGCAGCCTTCCCTGAGGAGCCAGAGCGGCGAGGAAGATATTGATGAAAAGCCGCCGATTGCTTTTTCACCTCCTGAAACCTCTCGACTACTGAACCAACAGCACCGCCGAAGAGGCCAGAGGGTGCAATCGGGGAGTCTAGAATAAAATTTTTCTCCTTCTCTCTCATCCCCGACAGATTCAGCCAGAGGTGTCTCTCCACACACACCATACCAGCCATGGAGCGGCCGATGGCACGAGCCGTCTCCTTGGTGATGCGGAGAGACAGGTCGGTGGCTTTCCTCAGCTCCAGAATATCCTCAGGAGAGGGACCCTCACCCTCATCCAGCTCCTTAAGGAGGTCAGCTTGATAGGCTTGCAAGACCGCCATAGTGTGCAAGCAACTACCAGCCCTCCCAGCCGCCATATAAGCCCTGCCCACCAGCGAGGAGGTATCTCGACATGGCTTGGTGGGCAGTACCGGGGCCTTAAGGGAAGAAGCAGCCTCGGGGGATAGATAGCTCGCGAGAGCCTCCTCCACCCGAGGCATTTTCCCATAGCCACGCTCAGCCGCCCCCAGCACATTAGCAAAATCGAGCACTGGGGGGTTGAAGAGCCTGGCTGAAAACGGTTTTTCCCACGACTTGCATAACTCATTTTGCAAGTCAGGGAAAAACGGAAGGCCCCGGCGTGGAGGTTGAGACCGGCGCTTATAAAACCGTTCATCCAGCTTACTAGGCGGCTGAATTTCTGGTTCTTCCTGTGGCCAGTCTATTTTTAATTTGGCCACAGCGCGGGTCAGAACCTCCACCAGCTCCTCCTGAGCGGGTGCGTGAAGCGGTTCTGAACTAAGCTCCACATCACCCGCCCCGATGCTCAACTGATCTGATTCCTCAGAACCAGACAAATGAAGCATCTGTTCATCCACCTCGCGGGAAGAAACCGCATCGCGGGCTTCCTCACGGGGCGGGAGAACATCTGAATCTTCAGACGAGGATCGGGAAGATGCCGAAGCAGTCCCGTGTCCCGCTGAAAGATCCATCTGTGAGCCCCACGATCTGCGGCGCCACGCTGCCTCGGCAACCGCGGGCCCAGAACCGCGAGGCTCGCGAGCCTGGCCGGTTGACTCATCAAACACGGCCAGCCGCGAGCGCAAAGCCCTGAGCGGCAGCTTCTCACACTCGCTACAAGCGGCTCCCTCGAGAGCCGCTCTAGCGTGCTGCACGCCCAGACAATGCACACACAGCTGGTGTGTGTCCATGCCCCTAATATAGCGCGGACACGGATGCACACACCGTCTAAACTGCTCGCTAGACATACTGATTGATGTATAAGGACAGACAACAGGACGGACAGTCACACAGAGCGCTTCAGCTGAATAGCGAAAAAGCTAGTATTTGTCTTTGCCAGCGTACCTTTGTAGCTTCCGGTTATGCCATCATCTACTACGTCATGACGCAGCACCAATCAGGATTGGACAGATTTCATTCATGCTTCAGATGCGCTACGCTGGGGGCGTTCCCCAAAGTGTCATAACGATGACGCAGTTCGAGTTCCCTCGAAGGGGAACAACCATCCCTTCAGAAAAACAAAAGAAACAAACCAATAAAACAAATAAACAAAAGACCTTGGAGGTATAGTATAAGTCGTAAATTTACAATAAGGGAAAAGCAGCAATTACACCCAGAAGTGTTCAGTTTCTGCAACAAATCACAAACATACCATAAACACACATAGCATAAAACCAACTGCACAAGTTTCTTTCTATTTGCATTGTCCTTCCCTGTGTTACAAAATAGTGTTTCACACTGTATAATATCTCATCTACAACATACCACACAAAATAAATATATAGCATCTGTTTTGTTCCCACAGCAATAATTCACCATGTTTAAGCAGGGAAAACACAAACAAATAGCACAGTACCTCCCACATTAATGACTTAAATCATTACATAATTACTCAATGAATAACTACCGTACACTAAGGAAACCCGCTCGGCTACTAGGCTTCCTGTTTGAGACCAAGGAGGCTGAGAACGAGGAAGATAGCTCTGTTAAAGTGCGCCCTCGGTTACCGAGCTTCCTACATTGCACACAACAGTCAATAAACAGATGCTTACCATTCCTGTTTACGGCTACGAACAGCAATACGTCGCCAATGTGAATGAAGAACTCTTGTTGTTCCAGCTCACAGCTGAGAACAAGGAGAGAAAAGTTAACGTGTAACTTAACTACATCAGTTCAAGGCATCATACTTTGTGTATTAAATGCTAAATGTCGATAATAGCCGCTTACCGTCCCTGCTTTCGGCTGAGAACAAAGGCGATGCGCCGACCAGTATAAATGAACTACTTTCGTCCAACTTTTAACAAGCTGTGCTTAACACAGAAGACAAGAATTCAGATTCCTATGAATAACTTTTACCAGCTCACACTTGACACAGGCTGAGCGGGCAACCAAAATAAATTCATCCGCCCCGCACGCTGCGTTTATCTACTTCCTAGTTCCCACCACACCCTATAATATCTGCGTGGACAACTAAGAAAAGAGGTTAGCCTGCAACCAACTCCCTCTGTAGAAAGGGAGTAGGTATAGCTACCCTACCTAGGCGTCTAGATCTTAACAAAAACACTTAATCCGGTTACATTAAAATCACATTTGATTACCACAGTTTGAAATACTGTTGGTTACTACTGTCCAGCATTAAGCAAAGTTAGCAACAGTCTCACACAGGTGCAGCATGCAACATATAGGGTTTGTTTTGTGTGAAAACATGGCAGAACGGAAGGCAGTGGGAGGTTTTACAACTTCAACAGAATTTACAACTGAATGCTGAGGGAAATTGATTACTGTTGGTCACTGTAGTAATTTGGAAATATGATATTCCAAAGGAATTATTATTTCTGTTTAAATTCAAGAATAACCCAACAAAATGTTTAAGTAGTTAATGTTTCTATGCTCAGGGGTGACTTAAAAAAAGAGGTCCTGCTTCCTATCATTTTAAAGGTGCGATGTACGGAACTGATGCAAGTTCACTTGACTCGATTTTCATGGTTTGCTTTATGTAAAACATACAATTAGTTTTAATAGCCTAAATAATTGTATAAATAAATCATTTTAACAATTTTGAATTTAGGCGTAGTTATTTAGTTTTTAATTCTCTTGTTTTGAATAAGGCAACTTTCATGTTAAGTTTCCGACTTGAATACTTGACATGTAATAACAAATGTCAGACGCGGAGGTGTGAGTTTCCCAGGTGCACTTGATGGCAGCACAAAGCCATAGTTGGATAACAGATATTCAGATTTCAGAACAGCAGCAGTTGTTAAGTAGTTAAACTAGGATTGTGTTCTAAGGTGGTTCTAATGTCTCTAGCCTTCCTCTTGGTGTGTCGATCAAAACACAGGAATGGATCAGGACAGTCTGATTCAATCAAAGGGGTTTATTGTACACTGAGAATGCGTTGGTCTGTGTGAGGTATGTGTGTGGTTCTACAATAAAACATAAATAAATAAATAATCAGCATAACATGACTTGACTGTTATATCAAAATAAATCACACTATCACACTATACATCACATTGCATAACACTATATAATGTTATAATATACATAACTTAACTTTCCAATTTCACAATGCAATTTGGCGCTGGCATTGTTGAAGTAAACATAATCGGCACATTGAAACCGAAAGTGTCCATATGAATATCACACAGCGCACTATACAGTACTCCTATACGAACCTAACGAAGAATTAAGTATAATACCATAGTAACATAAATAAACAGGTATGGAAAAGGCGGAAGATATCCTCAATCGCGGTATTATATAGTGAATACAGCTCGTGAATGCACCGAACGCGCGAGCTTAGTTCTCACACTATTCATTCTGACTAACAGCGGACAAATACCAGAGTGCATTTGAAAATAAATACTATTATTAACAAGGATTGTCTACTGATCAAAAACGGGTACTCACAATCAGTAATAGACGCACACTATAGCACACAAATAACGGTTATTTCTCCCGGTCCCGTGCAAGTCTCTCTCTCTCGCGCTTCATTCGGCTACGTCAGGGCGATGATTGACAGGTGCACTAAGCCCCGCCTTTCCAACAGCAGTCTTGGTCTTTGTAACGTTGTAATACTGTATTTATCTATGATTGTAATTAGTGTATTTGGGCATGGTGGCGGCCATCTTGGCCGAAGATTCTGGCTCGGGTGTGGCAGCGGCCATCTTGGCCGAAGACTCTGGCTTGGGCATGGCGGCTGCCATCTTGGGACGAGTCTCTGGAAGGGCGGCGGCCTCGACGGGACAAGACTCTGGAAGGGCGGCCTCGACGGGACAAGACTCTGGAATGGACTCAGAGATTACACCCACTGGAATGGGCGTGTGTACGGGAAGTCTTTTAGCGCAGCGCGATAGTATACTTTTTGAGAGATATAATATTTCTCATGACTCGTGTGGATGTCGTTTACATCATTAGTTTGTTGGAAACGCATAAATGTTCGACTCGTCGGAGTCAGCCTTTAATAACAATGCAGGCAAGTTACTATTGCGATTCTTATCCAGATTAGTAATATTATATCAAATTTTAAAAAGGCAGTTGACAGACTAAAATCTCTTAGATGGTGTGTTACTATGTTCCATATCACAAATATGGCCAGAATCTGTGCATGACTCAAGAATTTTCAGAGATTTATACACATTATTTGAACGTGGTAAGGAAAAATATAAATATCAAGCTCACTGTATACACTTATGCTTATCCTGACAGAACAGAATTGTTCCATTATACAGGTGGTTACAACAGGATCCTGCTTGGAGACAGGTGTTTTATGACCCTTTTCGCTGACCCAAACCTCAGACCAGTTTCAATTCCACTCTAGCCAGGACAAGGGCACACAATGAAGTGAACTTTAGCCAACTAAAGTGTCTGACAGGGCCTGTGACATTGCATGGGCCATATTAAACAACATTGCACCATCAGAAAAAATATAAAACATTTCATTAATGTTTAATAAAAGACAAGACAAATATGCTTAGTTCTTTGAGTTTTATTTTAATTGTTCTTTGTACAGAAAAGCCAGTGATAGTCATCTTTTGCCTGCAATAAGAGATATTATGCAAAGTCAGCAAAAAGTGCAACACTGCCCACCTCTGCATCACTGCTTTATGCAGACTCTTCTGTAGATGTGGACTCCTGCAACTCATATTGCATTCAGAAATAATTGGTACTCAAGTCAATTAAGCAAAGTTATTTATGCACTTAAAGATACCTGAGGGTTTCTTCACTGTCCTGTGCATTGGGGAAAAAATGGGCATTACAAAATGTTGTACTTTCTTCCCTTTTGATGTAACGTTAGAAAAAGTCTTACTGCACATGCTTCAGCCACCACTTGCTTGGGAACAGGTAAAAGTGTTGGTGTATTGTTTAAAACTGCACAAAAGAGGAAAACACAATTTCATTACAATGAAGTACACTGGGGGAAATGTGATCAACTCATGGCAACATATTTTTTTACATTAACTATGTAGTTTCACAGTCACACATGTAGACTTTCACAAGTCAAAGCAATTCATTACTACTCAAGGTTTAACAGTTGATATGACTGGACAGCCATTTGGATTATGGGCCTACTTAATTTAATGCAGCAACAAATTATTTTACAGTGTACTAGGATCATTTAAAGTTAATTTACCAGCAGTGAAGGTGTTGCTGCTCCTGGCCTCTGGCTGTGGGTCTGAGGAAGAGCTGAAC
The DNA here is from genome assembly GCA_030578255.1 of Tiaroga cobitis. Taxonomy (NCBI): domain Eukaryota; kingdom Metazoa; phylum Chordata; class Actinopteri; order Cypriniformes; family Leuciscidae; genus Tiaroga; species Tiaroga cobitis. The sequence continues at coordinate 24,783,680 of CM060597.1, forward strand.
CCAGGGATGCCCTCCACAATGGGTCGGTTCACATTTAACCCAAGGGTCAGCTCTTCTGCCTGGGTATAATGTGGGGGTGCAGGACCACCAGCTGTTTGTTTTTCTTGTCTTTTTTTTTCTCAGCCTTTTTCTTGGTTGCTTTTATAAACAGGCAAACATTTATTAACAGTGCCTTTTTAAAAGAGATTAGTATAATTTGTACAAATTACCATTATGTAGAATATTCTAGTACTTCACTTTTACTTGTTCCCATGTTCTAGTACTGGGTGGTGACTCTGACATTACAATGAACAAAGTTATTAATTATTTAGAAATTATTAAAATATATACTGTAATAAGTGATAAAAACCTCTCAGGTTACGTATGTAACCCTGGTTCCCTGATAGGGAACAAGACGCTGCGTTTGAGACGCGGTGGGAACGCTCTGCGTGATTGCGTCATGAAGCACGTGTAAAATCAGTCCAATGGAAGCCCGATACGTCATAGGTGACGTCATAGACCAGGAAACTATAAAGCACCCTTGCAAACAGACCGCGCCAGCTTCTGAAAAGTCTGAAGCAAGTCGATCAGGGTATGCAGGAAGTATGGCAGGCAAACGCAGCGTCTCGTTCCCTATCAGGGAACCAGGGTTACATACGTAACCTGAGACGTTCCCTTTCAAGGGAACTCGAGCTGCGTTTGAGACGCGGTGGGAACCCCATACCCACTACGCCATAGTGACAAATGCCCGTTCTGTGTGAAGTCCTTGCGCACACTAAGAAGCAAGCAACCTTGCCCCTGGAGTGGAGAGGTCAAGGTCATAAAACCTGACAAATGTATGCGGAGAGGACCATCCTGCCGCATTACAAATATCAGGAAGGGAAACCCCCGAAATTAAGGCCGTAGAGGCCGCCATACTCCTAGTAGAATGGGCCCGTACAGCCATAGGTGAAGGCTGACCGGCCGCTTCATAAGCTAATAAAATAGCCTCGACTATCCACTTGCTCATAACCTGTTTAGATGCAGGGCACCCTCTTCTGAGTGACCCAAAACATACAAATAATTGCTCTGACTTACGCCACAGGGCAGCTCTGTGAACGTAGGCATCCAATGCCCGACCTGGACATAACAGGTTCAATTGTTCCTGATCTGGGGTATTAAAAGGTGGAGGATAAAAGGCCTGCAGCACTATTGGGCCCCCAACATTGAATGGGACCTTAGGAATATAACCCGGTCTAGGGTATAGAAATGCTTTCACCATACCAGGTGCAAATTCCAAACATGAAGGAGCAACCGACAGGGCATGCAAATCTCCAATTCTCTTGATAGATGAAATAGCAAGGAGAAATAACGCTTTCTAAGTGAGGAATTTTTCTGAAACCTCTTCAATAGGCTCGAAAGGAGCCAGAGCCAGACCCTCAAGTACAATGGCTAAATCCCAAGCCGGTGCTCTGGAGTGCAGTGCAGGTCTCAACCTCAATGTACCACGGAGAAAACGAGTAATCAGAGGATCTCTCCCAATAGAAGTACCCCCCAGAGGGGTATGGTAGGCCGATATAGCCGCCACATAAACTTTTAAGGTGGAAGGAGATAATCCAGCAGAGAAACGGTCTTGCAGAAAATCGAGAACTGAACCAACAGGGCAGTTAACAGGATCTAACTGACGCTCACCACACCAGGTGGAGAATAGTTTCCATTTCAGCGCATACAGTCTTCTCGTGGAAGGGGCTCTGGAATGGAGAATGGTCTCAACGACCTCAGTCGAGAGACCGGATTCTATGAGCCTGGCCCCCTCAGAGGCCAGGCCCACAGTTTCCACAACTCCGGTCGAGGGTGAAAAATCGTGCCCTCTACCTGGGACAGCAGGTCCCTCCTGATTGGAATCTCCATGGGAGAGCCGTTCAGAAGAGACACCAAGTCCGAGAACCAAACTCGAGTCGGCCAGTAAGGGGCTATTAGTAGCAGACGGGCCCCTTCCCGGCGAACCCTCTCCAGAACCCCCGGGAGCAACGATATCGGGGGGAAAGCATACAGGTACAGCCTCGGCCAAACCTGCACCATCGCATCCAGTCCGAGAGGAGCTGGGTGCGTGAGAGAGAACCACATGGGACAATGAGTTGTATCTGAGGATGCGAAAAGGTCTATCTGAGCACGACCAAATTTCTCCCAAAGGAGCTCCACCACCTCGGGGTGAAGTCTCCACTCCCCGGGCCTCAGCCCCTGCCTTGACAGTATATCTGCTCCCACATTCTGACGCCCCGGAATGTAAACTGCTCTGAGAGATAGCAACTTTCCCTGGGCCCATAGGAGGATCTGAAGGGCCTGCTTGCAAAGGTGACGTGACCTCAAACCCCCCTGATGGTTGATATATGACACCACCGACGTGTTGTCCGTACGGACCAACACATGATGGCCTCTCAGGTCTGGCAGGAAATATTTGAGAGCTCGAAATACCGCCATCATCTCCAAGCGATTTATGTGCCATGACAGTTGATGGTCCTGCCAAAGACCTTGCGCCGCGCGGCCACTCATGACCGCCCCCCATCCCGTGAGGGAAGCATCCGTCGAAAGCGTGACGCGTCGACAAGAAGCCCCCAGCACTGGGCCCTGGGCGAGGAACCAAGGTTTCTTCCACATGACCAAGGCACGAAGGCATAGCTGCGTGACCTTGATCTTGCGGAACGGATTTCCCCTCGGAGAAAACCCCTTGGTTCTGAGCCACCACTGCAGGGGTCTCATGTACAGCAGGCCAAAAGTAATCACGTTGGACGCTGCTGCCATGAGCCCCAACAGTCTTGTAGGAGAAACTGGTGCGTCCAGAAGAACAGATCTTTCTTTGTCTTTAATCTCAGAAAGATTCAACCATAAATGACGTTCCGTGGCCACCAGGGCTGCCATAGAACGGCCCACAGATTTGGCCATCTCCTTGGTGGCCCGGAGAGATAAATCTTTCGTGCGACGTAATTCTCGAATTGCATCAGCACTAACTTCCTCACATTCATCTATGTCCCTCAGCAGGTCAGCCTGATAAGCTTGTAATATCGACATTGTATGTAAGCATGCCGCAGCCTGACCTGCTGCCGAATACGCTTTACCCACCAGCACTGATGTATTTTTTAATGGTCTGGTGGGTAACTTCGGGGCTTTCAGTGATGACGCTGACTCGGGGGAGAGATAGCTCGCAAGCGTCTCTTCCGCACGAGGCATCGTCAAATAACCATAATCATCAATACCTCTAACTTTACTGTAATTACTAGTTTGAGGATTATGAACTCTGAAAGACGCCGGTTTATTCCATGATCTGGACACCTCAGTGTGAAGATCAGGAAAAAACGGGAGTTCCCGACGAGGAGGTCGTGATCTAGATGGTAAATAACGATCATCTAGAAGACTCTTTTTTGATTCAACATCAATATCATCAGATGGCCACTCAATATTTAATTTAGTAACAGCACGAGATAAAACCTCCATCAGCTCCTCATCAGCGGGGATATGAGCTGGCGAAAACTCAAAATCCCCCATATCAACGACATCCAGTTCCTCAGAACTGGATAGCCGCAACATTGGTGCCTCAACCTGGGGAGGAGAAACCGCAGAGCGGGCTCCTTCCTGGGCTGGGACCGGAACCAGCAGGTAAGGGCTGAGAAAGGGCTGGGCCCGTCTCAAACCCCGCTACTAGATCCATCTGTGAACCCCACGATGCACGCCGCCGCTGTGCCTCGGCAGCAGCGGGACCCGCACCACGGGGAACACGAACCGAACCATCCTCCTCAAAGAATGCCCGGCGGGAGCGGAGAGTTTTCATGTACAAACTCATGCAATGCTCACAATCAGCCCCCTCGAGGACTGACTGGGAATGCTCTACTCCCAAACAAGCAACACACATCTGATGTGTGTCCCCACCCGTAATGAAACGAGGGCAGGGAACAACACAACGTTTGTAATCTTGCTTGCTCGCCATCATGAGATATATAGCAATATGATCGTACAGACAACAATAAATAGACAAGGACAGAATCACAGAGAGCGCTTGCTGAAGACAACAGAAGCTGGCGCGGTCTGTTTGCAAGGGTGCTTTATAGTTTCCTGGTCTATGACGCCACCTATGACGTATCGGGCTTCCATTGGACTGATTTTACACGTGCTTCATGACGCAATCACGCAGAGCGTCCCCACCGCGTCTCAAACGCAGCTCGAGTTCCCTTGAAAGGGAACATCTAACATGGTCACTACAAACTTAATTTGTCTTCTACTTTTTGCCAGCCCTCTCTCCTGGCTTTTGCAACCTTTGAGGTGTTCCCTGGCGTTTTAATTAAGTTTTCAAATTCAGCATATCCTTCAAGCAATAACTCTTGCTCTACTGCGGAGAAAAACTGAGCGCGCTCTTTGGCCACGGTGAGCAGCCAATAGCAGCGTTGCTGATCAATGTTTATACTATCGATACATATCCCCTTTGAAACCAGCGCATGAACGCGCAATTATCTCAGATAACTCAATCCAGCTATACTAATCATAACCGGCAGGTGTGTTCGAAGAACCTAATTAACCTAATCATGATGAGCACGATGATATTATCTTGGATGTCTCGTTTGATCTCGGATGTTTTAAGCAACGTACGAAGAACGGGCCCCAGGACCGAGTTTGAGGAACCCTGCTGTAGAGGATGAAGTAACATTACATCCTTCTAAATGCAAATTGTATTCTAATAGCTTCTCTGTACAGGTTTTTGGTCCAATAAGTAATACCTCAGTCTTAGCTGAATTTAATAGAAGAAAATGACAGGTCATCCAATATTTTATATCTTTAACACACTATGACAACTTGGATAATTTAGATAATTCACCTGGTTGTGATGAAATATATAACTGAGTATCATTGGCATAGCAGTGGAAACTAATTCCATATTTTCTTATAATAATACCAAGTGGCAGCATATATTGAAAATAGCAGAGGGCCTAACACAGATCCTTGTGGCTCTCCATAATTCACTGGCGTTATCTTAGATTTTTCCCCATTTAAATAGACAAAATGGTAGCGGTCTGGTAGGTACATTCTAAACCACCTTAAAGGGTTAGTTCACCCAAAAATGAACTGTTGTGACATGGAATATTTAAACATTTTCTTTGATGACTTTCTGGGCCGTCCGGTGTCATTCCCTTTGGGAGCCTATGTAGCAGTCATAAACCTCTCAGATTTAATCATAAATATCTTCATTTGTGTTCCGAAGACGAACGAAGGCCTTACGGGGTTGGTACAGCATGGGGGTGAGTAATTAATGACTTAATTTTCATTTTTGGGTGAACTAACCATTTAAAGACACATCTCTTTAGACAAGCATTCACATAGTGCATATCATAACCTTGTGCTCCATTTACATCGGATCAAATTCACATGATTATCTTCTTAATGTTATGAACAGCAGCTCCGCTAATTATTTTCTATTTGCTTTTCTGTTTTTATGCCTATCCTAAGGCAACTAGAGAGTACAGCTCCAGTTTGGATCCAGCCTCTTATGAAGAGTTCAGATGCCCAAAACCTGTGAATAGATGACTCCAACTCCTGCAAGGACTTCAGGTGAAGCAAACTCTGAATCAACATGCACCAAATGCTAAATGTTCTATATATCCTGATCATTTGTTAACAACATGTATTCATTACATCAATGAGCTCATTGTTTTCTGCCTTTAATACAATGTTAGCTAACTGAGCGATTTGTATATACATTTCTGAAATGCATAACTTAGACACAGTCACCTCTAATAGCAGATCACTCTAAATTGTAATGTAGACACGTGGATTTTCTGTATAGGAGCTTGATAAATGAAACGATATTTATTGTGAAAAGCACTATACAAACAATGTGAATCAATTTGAATTGAATATATACTTGTATTTTTTAAATTCAGTATCATTAAAATGATTCAATTTCATTAAAAAGGCTAATAATAATACAATTATACAAAAATACCCTGGTGAAAAAAAAGCTAAGTATAGTTGCAGCCAGACTAATTTAGTATACTTCAAGTGTGTAAATGATTAGTTAAAGCTGCAGTCTGGAGTTTTTCCTCTTTGTCACCATCTCTGTTCGAAATCTGCAATTGCAGTTATTCGCGGAATTATCGATTTTACGCGAGTTGTGCCTCGACACGGCACAGCACGGAATGTTTGAGGAAAGTGTGCGGCTGTCAGTCGCCGCGCCGGTGTGGATACTGGCATTCAAAATCACAGATTATTATTTTTGGAAGTATGACCAACATAAGAATTTTCACCGGAAAATGTAATCTGAACAAGTAAGTAACTTGTTACTTTTTTTCTGGTTCTGACCAACTAAGGGAAACAAAATCATTGCAGTAAATCGCGCTGATTAAATGTAACGATTGCTTATCATATCATGTAAAACCATGCAAATTATACTTTGTTCTCAAATTGTTAATGTTCAACATCAGCATTGCGTGACTACATTTAATGCCCTTCCGATATTTATCCTTGTTTTCGCATGGGCCGGTTGCAGTCTCTTTTTTTCTCTAGCCACTCGGAAGTCTTTTGCATGTTACAACGGGTGAATCCCCAGTTGTCACTGGTGATTGTCGTTTGAACCTTTCTGGATCCGCCATCAAATTGATAAGTTTAATTATATCAAGTGCTGTGAGAAAAGGCTATAAATCTCCACCTCCAACATCCTCACACGCAATATAGCCTACTAGCTGAGAATCCTTCTTTATGTGTACAGATGTGACGTAATGACGCAAAGACATGCTTGAATTTCCCGTGGAAATCCAACATTACAACTGGAATTAAAAACATTATTTCAAGCTTACCGTTTTAAATCAAGCTAAGGCAAGCAGATAGTTTTGAACACTGGCTGGTTATGTATTTGATCAAAAATTTATTTTGGAAAATTTTTAACCCAAAAAAGCTACAGACTGCAGCTTTAACTTGAAGTGTGCTATTTTGGAACAACTAATTTTGTTCTAAGTATATTTTAGTTGTAATTAAATTGTAGTAAAGCATAACTTTAAGTGTATTTAGTGTAATTTTGTGTGCTAAATTAGAACAACTTCAAGTATAGTATACATTAAGTGTATGCCTTTGTAGGGACTAATTACATGCTTGATTAGTGATATTAAAGTTGTGTTACAAGTACATTACAAATTCATTACGATTGTCTTCGAAACATACAAGCAATATACCATAAGTGTATTAATGCTCAGTAAAACCTTTGGCTTATTCCAAATACTACAAATTGCGCAATTTGTCTTCAATAACATATGCACATTAATAAACACATATTACTTAGCTATACTTTGTACAATATACTATTGTATACTATAATGCATTTTGAAAGTATACTTCCAATGCATTGTTACAATGATCATTTTCAGCACAGTTAAAAATATACCTAAAATATATTTTTAAGCAGAGTGCAAATAAATACACTTTTAAAAATTAAACAAAATTTTCACTTCAAGTATATTTTTCTAAAATACTGTATATTTTCTAAAATATACTAAAGTATAATTATTTTAAAGTGTGTTAAAAGTTGTATTGTGAAAACAGGGAAAAGCATGATGCTAATATACTTTTAATATAATAAAGTTATTAGTATATTTGCAATGTACTGTTGAAAAAGGGAATATATTTTAAATACAATACATAAACTTTTTCACTAGGGTAAGCTATTTTAAAAGAAGAAACGCAATTTTAGTTTAGTTTTTCGGCCAAGAGCATACAGAATTTTTGGTTTCGGCTCAGATGTTTCATTTCGGTGCATCCTTAGTAATGTCATTGCTTTATATTAAATAACACTCCAGTTATCTGATCATCTGGTTTCTGCTTTTTACTGGACAAGTGGTGTCCAAATGTAGAAGCATAAGTCCTTAAAATCTGATAGAAGCTTCCAAGACATACGAGGGATTGGTCCAGACAAGCTCTGGATTAAATCAATGCTTACTAAATTATTGCGCCCCACCATTTTTCAACAGTTGTTCACTAAAAGCCTTTTAGTCACAAGACCCAATGCCTGGCACATAGCCTATACCACCGATATTGCATAACAGTTCAGCACGTTTTATCAAACCATAACTAAACAGTTCACTTTTTTTTAATTGGTCTTGGCCACAAGCTGTCATAACTATATTATCCCTATGTCAGGAGTAAACAAACTTTTTTATAAAGGGGGCCAGATGCAATGTTGTGTTTGTTCAATTTTTGGTTTCTTGGGAACAGGGATAATGGTGGAGCATTTGAAGCAGGAGGGTACTTCACACAGCTCTAGTGATCTGTTGAAGATCAGTGTGAAGATGGAATGCAGCTGGACAACACAGGCTGATGAGACATTGCCTGGGCCTTTGGCTTTTCTTATCTTCTGTATCCTGAAGACCTGGCATACATCCTCCTCACAGATCTTAAGTGCAGGCTGAGAAGCAGTAGAGGGGACACAGGGGGGAGGGGGGTGTTTATGGTTGTGTGGAGAGACGGACAGAGCAGGTGTGGGGTGTGAGACCTAGCTGTTCAACCCTGCAATAAAACTCATTCAAATCATCTGCCAATTGTGGATTCTCCACAGTGCTGGGGGATGGTGTCCCGTTGCTAAAGATGGCTTTCAGGCCCTTCCACACTCGTTAGCTGGATTTTTTTTTTTTAGCTTTTCAGAACACCTTCTCTTAGCTGTTTTAATTATTCTTATTTGTTTTGATTATTTTAATTTCTTTATTCTAAACTGTTTTAATTATGGTTATTTCTTTTTATTTTTTCTTTTTATTTTTTATTTTTATTTCTTCTATGTAAAGCACTTTGAATTACCATTGTGTATGAAATGTGCTATATAAATAAACTTGCCTTGCCTTGCCTTGCCTTAGCTACTCTTATCTCCTTATTCTGTTTTCTTATTTTATTTTTATTTTTTTCGTCCCTGTTTGTACAAGGCTTTGTCCCCATCCTTTTTGGCCTGGTGAAGCTGTTTGAGTTTTGAAGTGAAACATGACTTGTCTTTGTTATATGTTAAATAAGTCCTGGTGGAAACACACATGTCCTCACAGAAGCTGATGCAGGACATAGTGTCACTACAGGAGCTCAAGACAGCCTCTGACCAGGACCCTATCCTATCACAGCTCTGTACCTACATCCGGGATGGCTGGCCATCAAATGTATCAGGGGAACTAGCTGTATTTTCCCAGGTCAAAGACAAGCTGTCCTGCTGGAATGATGCTTGCATGGCTTGAGGGTTTTCCACAGTGGTCCCAGGGTCCTTTTGTGCATGTGTTAGCAATGGTGCATGAGGGCCACCTGGGCATAGTGAAGCTCAAAGTGCTGCAGAGACCGGGTGTGGTGGTCATGAATAGATAAGGAGTTTGAAACACTAGTTAAAGACCGCTAAGCCTGTCTCATGAGTGCTAAGACATCCCACTCACATTCTTCACCCCTCCTGCCCTGATCCGCCTTGAGGCTTCAGGACCCCAGCCCTGCCCTGGCGTGAGGAGTCCTGAACTCGACCTTGATCATCGAAGCACTCAGTTCTACCTTGCCCGTCGACCAGTAGGTTCCGCCCTTGCTCCTCACCCCCTCGGCTCCACCCAGGACTGTCGTCCTTCCGGCTTCAACCGGCTCCCTCATCCCACCGGCTCTACCCTGGTCAGTCGTCGCTGCACCATTGCCATGGACTTCTGGGCTGTCTGCTGCGCTACATCCCTCAACCCCTACACCTCTGTTGGGCTCCACTCCTCGCCTGTCTCTCATCCACCTCATGAACCTCAACCCTTATTCCATTCGAGCCATCCATCACGGCACGAGGCTGCGCCTTTTCAGTAGGGGGAGTTCTGTCACCAGTGTTGGGAAAGTTCATTTTCTACATGAACTAGTTCAAAGTTCAGTTCACAATTTTTAAAATGAACTAGTTCAGTTCATAGTTCATACTTCAAAAAATTAACTAGTTCATAGTTCTAATATGTTGCTGTGAGCTTTTTTTTTTTAATTATTATTATTGCCACAGCCCATATACAACCACAGACAGCAATTATTTTATCGACGGGCAAAGTTTGCACAGAAATGTAAGATTTTTCCCATCCTCACCGACCTCGTCATAAAACTCGTTTAAATGATCATACGACGCCTCCTCGCTCGCTGCTTTGTCAACTACATGCTGCCTTTTGTTTTGATGACACATGCGGCGGTGCAACACTGGTGGCTGGTGTTGCCAGATTGGGTGTTTTTTTTCGCTACATATTAAGGCCTGTTTGCGTGTGTTTAGCCGGGTTTTCGCCTGGAAGGCTCTATAGAAATCTGACACCCTATTGAACGAAGTTAAACTGAGAGAGCGTGCGTTCACAGACACCAGAATGAACGAGTTCACAGTAACGTTCATCAGGCAGTAATTCAGTACGTTCAGTTCACGTTCGCCCAAAATATGAACGCGTTCAGGCACAACACTGTCTGTCACAATATGTGTATTTAGTTGTACTCTTATGGACTTTCGGTCAAAAGTTTCCTTTGTTCCTAGATTCCTGCCAGTCCATGACTGTCTCTATTTTGCTTGCACAGGGACAAGCCGCCTATCACGTATTCTGTGTCTGGATTATGTTTAATGGTTTCCTTCCTTCCGTGTCACATTTTTTTCAGCGGTAACATATTGCAGAGTGCCTGAGACTATGAGATCAACTACCTCATTTTGGAATGGGACTGCAATATGAATGGCTGATATTTACATAATTATCACAAAAACTTAAAGGACGCTGATCTTGGGTTTGCTTTGCACAGTGTGTGGGAGCTATCCGTAATTCCACCAGCACCTGCCTCTGTAAATTAAAGAGATGTGTTTCATTTTGGTTGTTCTGGTTTTTGGCCATGACTTTGAAGATGTTCTTGAACTTTTAGAGGCCAATGTTAATGCAGTTCTATCACAGATAGGATGATTTATGTCATTTGTGATTTCATTAGTTTTCTTAGCCATCAAATTTTGTGTCCTTGGCATGTTTAATGATGAAGTTTGAATAAACTAAAACTAGTGCTTTATCTTTGCACCTTTGCTTTTTTTGTGTGTTCATGGACTGATGAAGAATGATATTTGGAAAAACAAGAGGGTTTTCTATTGCTGTGAATAAGATGCACCTCTTCATCGATCATCTTTCTGGTCTGCTCATATTCAGCTGAAACTGTGAGACCACTGCAGGCAGCTTGTGCTAGGGCTCAATTCCCTCTGTCACATTGCCATAAAATGTAGTTCCAAGTATTGAGTGTGTCCTCTGTTTCAGAGAAGCAACAAAGCTAGATAGCCTCTAATGTGATGGCTGCCCAGACTCATGGTTCTGAAAGCTGCAACCACTTAGACATTTCTCAATCCTTGCAGCTTCCCTCAGGACACACACACACACACACACAAACACATGTTGTTTTTTTTCATTATTTATTATTGTAAGGATTGTTTGTTTTTGCCTTTGTGTTCTAGTTTACTTCTCAGTTTGTTCATTGGTTCAATCATCCTGGTTTCCTCTCTGTTTGTCTCCATGGTTTCAAATTTATTAGGTTCCTTGTTTCAGGTGTGTCTTGTTTATCATCTCATTGGTTCCCTTTCGAAAGGGAACTCGCACTGCGTCGATGACGCTTTGGGGAACGCCTCAGGCGTGACAGGTGTCTGAAATCACAATCAAATCACGGCAATCACATTGACCGGCAACAGCCCGTGAATCATTAGCGTGAATGATTAACGTGCGACCTCGAAGTAAAAAAAAAGGGCGCCTTGCAAACATGACAATTAAATTTTTCGTCTTTAGGGACTTTTTGTCTGTATCGCAAGAAGGATTTACGGTGAGAAAATTTTCAAAAATTTTCATAATAAAACGCACAGAGAAGGCTGACCGTTTTCTGAAGTGTACCGACCCGTGCCCAAGGTTTTTGTCGCTGGGTGACACACATGAACTATGTGTTTTCTGCTTGGGAGAAAAGCACGCACGGGCGGTTCTCGAGGGAGCTTCCTGTGCAAACTGTGAGCGTTTTTCTTTAAAAACGCTCAGCTCTCGTCTGGCCCTATTCTCGAGTGAAGAGGGCTCACCATCTGTACCTCATGGTTCAGGTCCCGCTCATGCTGAGGCAGAGTGCAGGCTGCCTCCCGCAAAAAAAAGGGATCTGAGGGAGGTTATCCAGCACAAGCCCACACAGCGTCGCTGATGAATAATCTCCCCCGAGGGCTTCATTACATTACAGCCCTCTCCTCGCTTCCCGACTCCACAGGCGTTCTTTATATCAGGCCTGGGGCTGGGCCCAAGATGAGTCAAGTCAAGTCATCTTCATTTATATAGCGCTTTTAACAATGGATTGTTTCAAAGCAGCTTTACAGAGATAAACATATCATTTAAGGTAACAGATTGTTTTGGCATTATAGCGGTTCTTGAATAATGTTATTTTCAGCTAAAGTTAACTTTGATTGATTCACCTCCGTCGAAATGATCAGACTTTTAAACGCGAACCTGTGATTAACGCTGACGGCGTTCACATGCTCATTCAGAATTGATTCTATAGTTATGTGTTTTTTAAAATATGTGTGCAGGTTTATAATTCATACAACCCAGCCTAAACAAACTACTTTTCTTGCCTATAAATTTTGATACAGAATTTTGTTTTATTTTATCACTTCGGGGTACGCGAGCCAGAATTCACAACGCTTCATCTGTAGAGTGGCAAAGGGATCCTCCATAGGGAGAGGATAGTGGACACTTCAGCACTGCATTGTCATCGGGTCCAGGCGGATCTCCTTCGTCAGATCTGGACACGGCCTGGATCCGGCATGAGAACCGTGTTCTGATGGCCCGCCTCGACTTGGTTAGTAAGACCGCCTCTTTCAGGCGTGTAAAGTGGTGGACCCCAGGTTCATAAAAAACGATCTGGAGAGTCTTCACTCTGCACGCCGCAGGTGAGTTGACTGGTCTTCTTAAGAGTCATTTTTGTGTGTAACTAACACTAAAAAGTATCTCTCTACAGACCTCGTTTCCTGTATAGAATTAGGGGGTCATATCAATGTCATAAGGTAAGAAGAAATTTCTTGGAAACATTAGGGCCCTGAAGTCCCCCTGTTAGGTGGCCGAGAACGATGAGAAGCTCCAGTTGTTTGGGCTTCTTCTGTTAGTATGTGATGGCTTCCCTTGTTGTTTTATGTGTAATATAATGCGGGGCGTGCCACCACTCATTCTAGCTGTAAACTGTGTTTATGCTTCCGGTGTTAGCCCTCGGGCTATTAGCCACCTCAGGGTAGAGTAGCTGGTCTCTCTCAAAAGGTTTTGTTTTGGAGTATAGACTTACGCTGGTGCTTCAGACAGATCTTATGTCTGCCCCACGGGACCGTCTGACATTTTTTATCCTGAGTACATGGTTTTAAATATTTTTAAAACTTCTTCTGTGATAAGATTAAAAATATTAGGTCTGACATTGTTAAGCTTAATCAAGATGCGTTGGACGTTCCGCTGTGCTCCGATTACTTTACTTACTTTGAATCATTATCCCTTGTCACATTAACAGATAATGTGGGTCAGATGAAACCCTCAAACTGTCCTGGTGATAAGATTCCTTCTTGGTTCTTGAAAAAAACATTTGATATTGTTGGGCCTAGTATTCTTTCTGTTATAAACACAAGTTTGCCTACCGGTACGGTGCCCCTTTCATTAAAACATGCTGTTGTTCAGCCACTTGTTAAAAAGCCAAATTTAGGACAAGAGGTCTTGTCTAATTTTCGTCAAATTTCTAAATTGCCATTTTTAGCAAAAGTTCTGGAAAAATCTGTTTTTAACCAAATGCAGAGTTTTTTGGACCAAAATGTGGCCCTTGAAAGGTTTCAATCTGGCTTTAAAAATAAACATAATACAGAATCTGCCCTCCTAAAAGTCTTAAATTATATTTTTTTTATTTAGGGATTCTGGCCATTCTGTTGCTATGTTATTATTAGATCTTACTTCAGCTTTTGATACTATAGACCATGGGGTCTTAATTTCGCGCTATCAAATCATTTTTTATACTTAAATGAAAGCAAAACTGAGCTTGTCTGGTTTGGAGGTCCTGCTCTGAGTGATCTTCCTATTTTAGGTGAACTGTACCCCTATTGTACACCAGTGGTAAAAGATCATGGGGCAATGTTGGATTCCTCCCTAAAGTTTAAAAAAAAGATAAACTCAGTGGTTAAATCTGCTTTCTTTCATTTAAGACTTGTGGCAAAGGTAAAGCCGTTTTTAACTAAAAAAGACCTGGAGATGTTGATCCATGCTTTTGTGTTTTCAAGATTGGATTATTGTAATTCATTATACACTGGTGTCTCCCAAGCATCTTTACGCCGGCTGCAAGCACGACAAAATGCTGCAGCCAGACTATTGTCAGGGACTCGTAAATATGATCATATCTCTCCTGTTCTGGCCTCCCTGGGCTGGTTGACCATTCGAGATAGAGTTGATTTTAAAATGCTAGTCAATGCCTATAAGTGCTTAAATGGATTAGCTCCATCATATCTTTCTGAACTTCTTGAGGTCCATAAGCCCTCTAGATCATTAAGATCTGCTGAGAAAGGAATTGTGCTGTTTGTACCACGCACAAAATACAAGCAACGGGGTGATAGGGCCTTTGCTGTAGCGGCCCAAAACTATGGAATACACTACCACTTTATATTAGGTCTGCTCCGACTAGGCTCTTTTAAAAGCCTTTTGACATTTCAGCTATTTCATATGTCCTCTTTAGGTGTAGAGGGATAAGCTCTTGTGCATCTATGTTTTATTATGTGATTTTAGTGTGGTGTTGTTTTTGTGTTTTATTTTGTATTCTTTGATTTTATTTTTATTTCATGTTTTAGAATTCTTTGTACAGCACTTTGGTACAACGTACTGTTGTTGGAATAGCGCTTTATAAATAAAGAAGAAGAAGAAGTTAACATCAGGTTCAGTCAAACAGACTCCTGCTATTAAAAAGGAAAAGAACCAAGAAAGATATCCAATAACTTGTATTGTCAAGTTCTGCCAGGTGAAGAGATTGCAAAGGCTACAGGTCTGGCAAGTAGAACGTCTCGGGTTATGACTATAACCCTTGTTCCCTGAGAAGGGAACGAGACACTGCGTCGATAAAATCGACTCTTTGGGGACGCTCCCTAAGCGTGCGCCTCTGAAGTATGAATGAAACTATTCCAATCCTGATTGGTGTTGCGTCGTGACGTAACATGTGACGGCATACCGGAAGTATAAAAGTGACGCTGTCACAACACACACTAGCCTCGCGATGAAGCAAGACGCTCCAAGGCCTCAAGGGGCGTGGCAGAACGACGCAGTGTCTCGTTCCCTTCTCAGGGAACAAGGGTTATAGTCATAACCCGAGACGTTCCCTTTCGAGGGAACTCAACACTGCGTCGATAAAATCGACTCTTTGGGGAACGAATGCCCACTAGGCCACGCACCGAATAGGCCTGTCCCTGAGTGAAACTGTCTAGGCACCCAGCAAGGACTGAGCACGTGTGCGCCAGGCGTACTAGGAAGGTGGAGACTGTAGAACCTAATAAAATATGTGGAGTAGCCCAGCCGGCTGCCTCACAGATCTCCTGTAGAGGTACTCCCGAAAGAAGGGCCCTAGAAGAAGCCATGCTTCTGGTTGAGTGAGCCCTTACGGCCAAAGGTGAAGGCAAATCGCGCATCTTGTAAGCCTCAGTAATAGCCTGAACAATCCAATTACTAATAGTTTGCTTGGATGCCGGGAGCCCCTTCTTAGGTGACCCAAAACATACTAATAATTGGTCCGACCTTCTCCAAGAAGAGGACCTCTCAAGGTACACGCTCAAAGCTCTGAAGGGGAAGAGCAAATGAAGCTTCTCTTCTTCTGCCGACACATGAGGTGGAGGATGGAATGCCTGAAGAACTGTAGACCGAGCCGTATTCGATGGAACTTTAGGCACGTAGCCCGGACTCGGGTGCAAAAAAGCTTTTACTCTGCCAGGGGCAAACTCCAAGCAAGCTGGTGTTACTGCCAGGGCTTGGAGATCTCCCACCCTCTTAAGTGAGGTAATAGCTAAGAGAAAAAACATTTTCAGCGTTAAGTCTTTAGGCGAAGCCGACTGTAGAGGTTAGAAGTGGGCCAGGGACAACCCTTCCAGAACTATTGCCAGGTCCCAGGCAGTAACCCTGGACCTGGTTGCCGGTCTCATCCTCCAAGTATCACGGAGAAAACGAATGACCAGCTGGTGCCTCCCCAGAGGCCCATCACTTAAAGGTGAGTGGAAAGCCGCAATGGCAGCCACGTACACCTTAAGCGTGGAAGGGGAGAGACCCGCAGAGAAACGATGGAAGATTGTGCCCTCCGCCTGGGACAACAGATCCCTCCTCAGAGGAATCTGCCATGGCGGAGCTATCAGGAGTGATATTGTGTCTGAAAACCATACTCGGGTCGGCCACCTCGGGGCAACCAGAAGTAGACTGATGCCCTCTTGACGGACCCTCTCCAGGACTCCCGGGAGCAGAGTGATCGGGGGAAATGCGTACAGGCGAAGCCTCGGCCAGGCCTGTACCATGGCATCCAACCCCAGCGGGGCTGGATGTGTGAGGGAGAACCAAAGTGGACAGTGGGACGTCTCTCGAGACCCAAACAGATCCACTTCCCATGGTCCAAACCTCTCCCATATTGACTTCACCACATCTGGATGAAGTCTCAATTCCCCGGGCCTCAGCCCCTGCCTCGACAGGATGTCTGCTCCCTGATTCTGAACCCCCGGAATATACATTGCTCTAATAGAGAGTGTTTTCCCCTGGGACCAAAGAATAATCTGATGCGCCAGTCTGCACAGAGGGCGCGATCTGAGTCCCCCTTGTCGGTTCAGATAAGCTACCACAGACGTATTGTCTGATCGTACTAAGACATGGTAACCTTTGATGTCTGGGAGCAAGCTCCTCAAAGCCCTGAACACAGCCAATATCTCTAGGCAGTTTATATGCCATGATAGTCCTGCCACAGACCCCTGGCAAAGCGGCCGTCCATGACCGCGCCCCAGCCAGTGAGGGAGGCGTCTGTCGAAACGGTTTTCCTGCGACGTGACGCTCCCAGCACTGGCCTTTGGGATAGGAACCAAGGTTTCTTCCAAATTACCAGAGAACGAAGGCATCTGCGCGTAACTCTGATTATACGGAACAGATTCCCCTTGAGGGAAAAACCCCTGGCTCTCAGCCACCACTGAAGAGGGCCTCATGTGTAGAAGGCCCAAATGTATAATGTTGGATGCCGCTATCATGAGGCCCAGCAGTCTTTGAAACTGCTTTACAGTGATGGCCTGGCCTAGCTTTATCCGGGACACCATGGCCAGGATGGATTCGATACGAGCGGGAGACATACATGCCTGCGTTGTAACTGAATTCCATTTCATGCCCAGAAGAGCAGTCTTCTGAGCTGGTTCCAACACATTTTTCTTAGTGTTGAGTCTCAACCCCCGATCCTAATTTTGGCCAAGGACGACATCTCAATGCCAAACTGCCATTCCTCAAGACTGGGCCAATAAGAGCCAGTCGTCGAAGTAATTCAGTATACGGATGCCCTGAAGCCTCAGTGGAGTCAGAGTCGCATCCATAAACCTACACATGAACATGTGGAGAGAGTGCTAGGCCAAACGGAAGAACCCGATCTAAGAGAACCAGCCTCTCGAGACTGGCCTCTGGTGGTTTCCGAGCACCCTTCTTGACTGCCTGAAGCGGAAGACCGGCAGGCTGTAGTCGATACGGTTTTTTGTAACCATAACTGATGCTCATTTTTTATTTTTCGAGGAAAAACGACGCAGAGTGCGTTCGCTGGAAAATGATGCGGCCCGAAGCATCATAGACGGCGGGCAATACACATCGTTTCCGGGCCCCGCTGCAAGAACCACATCCGATCCAGCCTCTCGAGACTGGTCTCTGGTGGTTTCCGAACACCCTTCTCGACTGCCTGAAGCGGAAAACCGGCAGGCTGTAGTCGATACGGTTTTCGTGACCATAACTGATGCTCGTTTTTTATTTTTCGAGGACAGACGACGCAGAGTGCGTTCCCTGGAAAATGATGCGGCCCAAAGCGTCATAGACGGCGGGCAATACACATCATTTCCGGGCCCCGCTGCAAGAACAACATCGGTTGCCCTGCAACTGAGTGGACAGCCCCAACATTTAGATCTACCATGCCAAACCAGTCCTCGGATCTGATTTGGTTTCCGATAATGGAAATTGTAAGCATTTTGAACCTGGATCTCCTCAAAGAACAAGTCAATAGCCTTAGATCTAAAATTGGCCTCAGTCCAACATCCTCCTTTGGAACTAAAAAGTACCGGCTGTAACACCTGGACTTTCTATCTGGTAGGGGAACACTCTCTATGGCCCCTTAACTCCAGTAGAGTCTGTACCTCTTGTTCCATAACCCGAGCCTGTTCTGGAACCCCTGCGGTCGGTACGACCCCAACAAAGCTGGGAGGTCGGTAACCGAACTGCAGTCCGTACCCATATTTAAAAATATTCAGGACCCATATAGATAATTGGAAGGCGTTGCCATTCTACAAAATCTACTAAGGGGACCAGCCCCTTGGGACCGGCCTCGGGTGTTTCTCGAGCACTATTCTCGACTTCCTGAAGCAGATGACCGGCAGGAAAAAGTCTAGAAAAATTTTGTGACCATAGTCAGTGCCCGGTTGCAAGCTCTTGGGGTGAACGCCACGGTGTGCGTTTGCTGGAAATCGATGTAGCCCGAAACGTTCAAAAACGGCGGGACAACATATATAGTTTTATATATATATATATTTATTTTTATATATATATATTTTTATTTTATTTATTTATTCATAAACCTGTCGACGATTGAAGTTACAGCGTCGGAGAACAGGCCAGAAGGTGATAGCGGAGCGTTCAGCAGAAAATATTTGTCTTCGCTTTTTTTATACCAGACAAATTAAGCCACTGATGTCTCTCAACCATCATAACTGCTACAATAAGCTATGGTACGTTTAGTGCCATGGTACGCCTGTAAAATCGTCTTAGAGTACAGGAACGTACCAGCCTGACCAACTGCCATATAAGCCCAGCCAACCAATGCAGAGGATCTCACACCCACCACATTCAAATAATCATTTAATGAATGTGATTAGATATGAAAAAGAGTGGGGTTTTTCCCAGGAGAGTTTCTATCTCTTTATTTGAAGATTTGGGGAAAACAGTTAGCCCGGCGCTGAGGTTGTGACCTGTGCTGCAGGAAACGCTCATCAAGCTTGCTTTTCACTTGCGTTCCCTGCTCATCATGTGGCCAGCTGATGTTAAGTCTGGCCACAGCACGAGTCACAACCTCTACCAGCTCCTCATAGCTTTGGCCGTGAACTGGCGCGCCCAAATCACGGTCATCCGCATCAATACTGAGCACATCCACTTCCTCGGAAGCAGAGAGCTCAAGCACTGGGACCTGATCGTGGGCAGGAGAAGCCGCGATGCGGGCTCCTCTACCACTCTCAGGGGCTACGGGATCCTCAGATGAAGAATGAGAAAGTGCCGCAGCAGTCTCATTCTCATCTGCAAGATCCCGCTGCGAACCCCGCAATCTCAATCGCCGCGCCGCCTCAACGGACGCGGGACCAGAACCGTGGGGAACGCGAGCCTGACCGTGCTCATCAAAGCACGCCAGCCGAGAGCGCAGCACTCTAATAGGAAGTGCTTCACAGTCTGCACAAACAGCTCCCCCAAGAGCTGCTTGTGCATGCTGCGCTCCCAAACAATTCATACACAAAGCATGTGTGTCCCCACCCGTAATAAAACGAGGGCAAGGATGCACACATCTTTTAAATTGTTCGCTGGCCATTCTGATCAACTGATTGACAAACAACACCAAATAAGACAGACAGTTTCAACACAGAGCGCTTGCTGAAGAGCGAAAGCTAGTGTGTGTTGTGACAGCGTCACTTTTATACTTCCGGGTATGCCGTCACATTTTACGCCACGACGCAACACCAATCAGGATTGGAATAGTTTCATTCATACTTCAGAGGCGCACACTTAGGGAGCGTCCCCAAAGAGTCGATTTTATCGACGCAGTGTTGAGTTCCCTCGAAAGGGAACCCTGTCTCGCTCACAAATGAACTATCCAGCTCACAGATTAGAGTTCTTTGCTTTAACCCTCTGGGGTCTAAGGTGTTTTTGGGGTCCTTGAGATGTTCTGACATGCTGTGACATTTGTGCATTTTTCAGTTGCTTATAAGGTGAAATTACACTATATTTAGCACAAACAGGGCTACCATAATATGTGAGCAACATGTATGTACATGTTTGTATTTTTGAGAGAATATTGTTTATGCGTGGTTATTGAAAAAACTCAAAATGAAAGTTTCTGAAATAAGGCTACAAAACACATAATAAATATGTGTCCACATTACTTTTGACTAATGGATGTTGTTGCATAGTGTTTTTTCTTTAAAATGATCTGAAAAACATCCTGCCTAATCATTCACATAAAACTGTGAATTGGGTTTTATTGTGAAAAACATTTTTTTGTTTGCCAAGGCAATATGCAAATGGGCGTGAACAGTCCAAACCCCATCACGAATAATTAGGTGATTCTCACCTGACCCGCATAATAATGAGCCTTTCATTCAGGTGTCACACAGGGAAAAATTGAAAGGACAACATATATATATATATATATATATATATATATATATATATATATATATATATATATAAAACAAAATATAAATGAAAGTCAAAAACCCATTTTTTGTCATACCTGGAAACAAATCCTGGTCAAATAGGTTATATGGGTCATTGTATTTTTCCATATAAAGTATTATAAGCTTGCATTGGATAACAGTTGATTAGTTTATTTTTGACAAAACATACTATATATTTAACATATGAGCAGAAACTGTCTAACTAAAGCTTATTTGATGTCTATTTTATAGTAAAAACTTTCTAATCTATTTCGTCTGTAACACTAGGCTATGCATCTGTGCGTTTGTTCGTTCACACACCCAGACACCCGATTCATATTTAAACAGTCTTTTTGGTTTTACAGATACTATTCTATATCGCGATTAGAACAAATCTCAGTAGTCTTACTAATGTAGGAGCGAGAGTGAATGAACGCACAGCGCGCGCGCGTCTGTGAATTCGTCCATTCATTCGCACACAGACACGCATTTAATATTTAAACAGTCTTTGTGCAGTTTACAGACATTATTCAATAATGCGATTAGAACAAAGCACTTAAACATTGTTGGAAACATTTGGGATAATGTAAGTAAAGAAGTGAACAAAATATATAACACTGTGCCAGTGGGTTTTGGATATTTTAATGGAAAAATCGTACATCTTTAAATCAATCAATATTCAAAAAAAAAAAAAAAACTTTTCTTTGTAGGTAAGTATTAGACACTTGATGGCTTCAGAACAAAAAATGCTGCCGCTTCTGATATGTTGTTCTATACTCCCAGTATGTCAACAAATGTCATAGTCCTGGGTGGCAAGAACACACAATGCTGAAATTGCTTGAGGGCTGGGGGGTTGGTGGGTTGCAAGGAGCTTTCTGCAAACATTTAACATTAGGCTGTGACTGTTCTTTTTGTGATGCTATTGTTTCTTTGCTCTAGGTTCCTTTTTCTGGTGCAGCACCTCCCTCTGAGTCCACTTCCCTAAACACAGCAAGGGCTAAGTCTCCCGTTGTGGAGAAGAGGAAGACCGTGTTACACCAAGAGCAATCCCAGGAGATTCCTGTTGAGGGCCTGGCAACCGAATTAAGGATCCCCTGACTGTCCCCGTGTACCAACCCCCCCCCCCCAAAAAAAAAACATCCACTACGCTCAACCCCTGCTGCCATAAGATTGTTTCTGGCATGCGAGGTAAGGGGAGAGCCGGGAGTGGCAAGAGGTGGAATGAAGAGGCACAATCACCCTTTCTGTATTGACACTGTTGTTACAGAGAGGGCGAAGGGGGCTCAGGAAAGTATGCCCCAACGCAATTATCAAAAGAAAGTGATAAGAATTGCTTGTCAAAGCACAGACAGAGAAGATTCCAAGGTCAGATTCCAAGAGAGCATGCATCAGACCTTTTTATTAAGTCCAAGCGCAGACGTTGCCAAGAACTACCAATTTCTCTCTCTATATGGCCACCATTGGAGAAATTAGAGCAAATGCTCCAACAAAGAGACCCGTAATAAGTGGGATGAGTCAAACTTTGGGAAAAGAATGAAGGTGTGACTCATTCTGTGATAATAAGGACCAAACGAACACAGTAAATGATTGCAGAGTAGGTTTCACCTAAAGTAACAGCAGTTAGGTCTATAATCTGAGGTATCTGACATGCACCCATGTCACGTGACTACGGCTAAATGAAGCTTCGGTGTGTTTCACAAGTGTTTCGACAGGTGGCATGGTCCGCCGAATCAGCGTTTGATTGACAGGGTCGGGAACAGACCACACAATCGCACATCTGTATAAAAGTGAAGTCAACGCATCTTGACCCTGTGAGTTTTTGTGAGAGGAGTTTGATTTTGAGATAGCGGATTTTTGGTGATATAGTGACATTTATAGTGCGATATGTTTAGTTATATTTAGGCTTACATTTAAATTTACACATTGACTGATAGGCTAGAGAGAGACACAGTATACATATAGTGACACATTAATAGATGCATAGATAGAAATATAGACAGATAGATTAATATAGATAGATAGATAGATAGATAGATAGATAGATAAAATAAATAAAATAAAAATGGAGGCTCCACAGCAGAGATGCCGTACATCTGTGGTGTGTGAGCATTTCCATTTGGAAACCCCAAATAAAGTGAGATGTATGTATTGTGATCGGCAGCAAGCCTACTGCAACAATACATCATCCATGATGCGCCATTTGAGGAGCACTCATCCTGCCTTTTTGCAGGGTGCAGAGGATGGTAGCATTCCCCCTGTACCTAGGCCTGCAGACACTGCTGGGCCATCTAAGCAAGGTATGCATTTGTAGCAGTACGCATTCGTGCTGCTTATTAATATTCGGCTGGATGGTGATTTAGCTCTAGTTATGAGGAGTATAAAGGTGATTGGTGCGCGTTACCTGTGAGGGTATCACACGTGACGTCATGTCATTGTTGTCGTTCCGGCGCGGTGTGCAAGAGCTAGAGAGGTAAGAGCTGCAGGCTAGCGACTCTTTTGCAGTGTTGGGCAGTAGCGTCGCTACAAGTAGTGACACTACTAGTTTAACTACATTTCTCAGTAGCGTGGTGGTAGTTTCGCTGTTTTCTGAATCAAATAGCTTTTCAGTAGCGAAGCTCTTTTTTTGATCAAGTAGTGCGGTAGCGTCCACACACTACACACAAGCTACATTTTTCTAAGCATTTGTAAAGTTCAACCTCAAATCGGAAATACAACTGCTAAGTATCACTGATCCTGAATAAGTGACGATGACGGCGGTTGGCAACCATAGGACTATATTTCATTCCTGCGATGCGGAAAACACGGACAGGATCGCGGAATCCAGGCATAAAAACGGAATTTACTGTATAACGCGGAAAATCCCGGAATTGTCATATCTTGGATAAAATCGCGATATAGACTAGTGTATGTGAATATTCGCATAACAAGTATTTAAATAGGAATCATGCATGTTCTGCGCGTCTCTGAATGAACCATTTAATGATGTTTAATTTACCACAACACTCAAACACACACCGAGGCACGCATGACGCTCGCGATGTTTTCAGCCTATATGAGGACATTAATCCATGAACTTTATCTACACAGCCGCTCCGAGAGTCACTTCTGCAGCTTTCCAGCTTGATTTGAGAAAAACTATCGTCATATCATAAAAACACACAGAGACAAAGGTCTACACAGCAACCCGTCAAAATAAAAGGTTGGTTTAACCTTTGAAGAAAGTTTTGCTTACATCATCACATTTATATCATTGGTTATTAATGTAATTAAACCATTAAAATGGAATCAAGAAAACAAAACAAAAAGAAAACAATTTAAAAAAAGTCATAGTGCCCTAAATTTTAATTGATTTTAATATTTTAATAGATGATTGTTAAATTGTATAAGTTTCATGGTTTCAATGAATTAGACATGCTTTTTGATTACAAAAAAATAATTTAACTATTAAAATGGGAGTCAAAAAAAAATATATGTAAAAAAGTTCATAGGGCCCTACAACCAGCTTTTAGGTGCATTACTACCACATTCTGTTCCGGGCGTGGACATCACGTAGCCTACCAATCTCAATCCTTGGCTGACACACGAGAAATTTGCTTAATGGAAAGATACACACTCTCTCGACACCTGGTTTTGTTATAGTTTTATATAGTTATATGGTTTTATATAATTATGTTTTCTTTTCTTTTCCAAATTGGTTTGGAACAGTTTGTGAATAAACAATTGAACTGATAAATTATGCCTGCCTATCTGTTTGACTGACATGATGATAAAAATGATTAAAAAAAAAAGACATAAATAAATAATATGAAGAAAAAAAATGATAAAATTGAATAATAAAAAAAAAATAGCTTAGATGTAGTAAGCTACTTTTGCCATTTTGCTGTAGCTTAGCTTGCTACATTTCCCAGGGAGGTAGCTTCAGTGTAGTGAAGCTGAATTTAATGTAGAGTAACTGCTAGCTTAGCTCACTACATTTTCCAAGTAGCTTGCCCAACACTGCTCTTTTGCAAGTGATTCCTGTGGCATTGGTTGAAATGGATTTCTTTGCTGTTGTGGACAGGGGAATTAATCGGCATACACTCGGCCGCGCTCGTTGTTGTGCAAGCTTCCGGTAAAACGGATGAGCTTTGCGGTGCGTTGATACCGTGCTGTTTCAGGTATGTTTTCAAACTTTTATATTTAATGCCTCATTTCGACCAAGTCCACCTGGTGAGTTTCCTCTTTGTCCTGTTTTAATCCAGGTGTCTTCCATATGCCCGTTTAAGGTTATAGTGGATTGTTCGTCGCTATTGTCAATTACTGGACGCTTGAATCAGAGTTCCAGTTCAACATAAGCTGCTGTGTGACCACCAACTTATTACGTGACTGCTATTTCACTTGCGTTTATGGATATACTGCGACTGTGACTATACAGTTCTGTGTGTCCTGCTGGGCTAAGTTCGCATTAAAGGAGTAACGGCCCCACGACGTCATCCGATCTCTACAGCACCACTAACATTAACTGGTGGGGATGTTTTCATTGCCTGGGATTCGATATTGGTTGCCCAAAATATAGTGGGCTGTATTTAGTGTGGCTTTCGATGCTCATTACTCTGTCATCACTGTTCATTTTAGCTTTGATTTAAACTTTCATCCTTTTTTTTTATTTTATTTTTTATGTACGTGTCATGTCAAGTTTGTTTTGTTGTTAATTTCTCTTTTTCTTTTTTGACTCAAGCGCGCTCTTTGTGGCCCCTGTACGATGTACACAAACACCTGGTCTGTATTATCTGATTCTGTCCAGGATATGTTTATCCAACTGTTTCTCTAGGAGTACCCTGAATCTAAGTGGTGCATGTGTAGTATAGATCAATGCTGTGAGGTGATCACCTGGAATGTATCCTTCCACATGTGATGAGAATATGTTTGTTATCGTACTGTTCTGAGATGAACACTGCATTTCGGCCTAACTATTGTGTTTGTCTAATTCCACGTCAGTGACTACCGCTGCGTGAAATCGCAGTGGGAACGCCCTCCAGCGTGACGCGTCTGAAGCATGAATGAAATCAGTCAATGGAGAGATGGAGCATCATAGCGAGTGACGTCATCGACCGGGAAGCTATACATATCCCCTGAGCACACAATACGCCAGCTTTTTGTCACTTCAGCAAGCTCTGTGTGTGTCTGAAATCTATCGATTGTGTTTGTCTGTTTTAGACAGGAGTTTCACACTATATATATATATATATATATATATATATATATATATATAAAAAAACAATATGAGTGTCAAAGTGACGAGCGAGCAATATAGAAAGTGTGTTTCCCCCTGTACACGATACATCACGGGTGGGGATACACATCAGCTGTGTGTTGCTTGTTTGGGAGTGCAGCATGCCCAGTCAGCTCTCGAGGGGGTCGATTGTGAGCATTGCGAGCGTTTTCCCTTGAGAACTCTGCGCTCGCGGCGATCGCTCTTCGAGGAGAGTGGTTTGCTGCGAGCTCCCCGAGGCTCGGGTCCCGCTTCTGTTCAGGGCAGAGCGGCGGCGCTTGTCTTGGGGCTCGCAGATGGATCTCACTGGTGACGTTGAGACGGGCTCCGCCCTATCTCAGCTATCTCCGGCGAGATCTAGTGCCTCTCACCCGGCTCTGGAAGCATGCGCTGCGGCGGTTACTTGTGCCCGGGTCGAGGCACATGATGTCGAACTTAGATTATCCAGTTCTGAGGAGCTCGATGTCGACAGTTTTGCATCAGAAGAAACTGACTCGTCACTCCAGCATACTGCTGAAGAGGGGCTGATAGATGTGTTATCTCGGGCTGTTGAAAAGCTCAGCATCGAGTGGCCAGCTGATAGGCAGGAGTCTAGAAATAAAAGCAAATTAGATGATAGATTTCTGTCTACACGTCCTCAGTCTTCTCGCCGGTGCTTACCATTCTTCCCAGATCTTCACTCTGAGGTTTCAAAGACCTGGGTTAGACCTGTTTCAAGCAGAATTTATACTAACCAGTCTAATGCTTATGGAAACATTTTTGGTGCAAAAGCTTCAGGGTACGTGACCATGCCGAAGGCAGAGGAGACGCTCACTAGCTATCTCTCTCCTGCTTCGTCATCTTCACTTAAAGCACCGGCTCTGCCCTCTAAGCCACTAAAAATACTTCTGTGTTAGTCTTATCAGGCTGACCTGCTTAAAGATGCTTGTGAGGGGGGTGAAATTTCTGTTGATATGACTAATGAGCTCAGGCAGACTGCTGATCTCACTCTCCGGGCCACCAGGGAGACCGCTAAATCTATCAGCCGGTCTATGGCAGCCATGGTGGCCACAGAGAGACACTTGTGGTTGAGTCAGACCTCTATGAAGGAGAAAGATAAGACTCTCCTTTTAAATGCTCCAGTTTCGCCTGCAGGCCTCTTCGGTGACGCTCTTTTCTCTGTCACGGAGAGGTTCTAGGAAGAGAAGAAACAGGCGGCTGCTTTTCAGAAATTTATGCCCTTTAAAGTGCGTGTCGCTGGGGCTGCTGAGCGAGGGCAGTCCCAGCCGCCGAGTACTTCAAAAAGAGCGCAGCAGAAACGGAGTGTCGCGTCTCGTGCCCCCCCCGCAGAGAAACTGGAGGGACGAGGCGGGGCGCTCTCCGTTGCGACCTTCTCGGGGTAGGGCTGATCTGAGGACAGTCATTATCGGCAAGAAGGCCGCGTCGAAAAAATCCTGACGTGCTGAACGTCAGGACTCTGAGGGTGGTCCCCATCGTGGAAAACTTGAGTTCACTGCACAAAAACACGGTGCCCTGTCTTTACCGATGCCCTCAGGGGACTGCTCTACTAACCCTGCCTATACAGACTCGGCGAGCGATTTCCCGAGGGACGCTCGCCGCCTCCGAGGAGGGTTGTGGAGTGCCCAGACCAGCTGTTCCCTGCCAGTACGTTACAGGGCGCTGTGTCTGTCACTCGGGATGTTCATCCAGAGGCCAGCCTCGAGAGGCTGGTTCCCTTAGTAGAGTTCCTGGCGGAATGGGAAATTCTCCCCACTGTTTCTCAGTGGGTCCTAAATACTATAGAGATCGGGTACGCTATTCAGTTCAGAACGCGTCCACCTCGGTTCAGAGGGATTCTGCCCACAGTGGTGGGCCCCGAGCAGGCTCTGGTGTTAGAACAGGAGGTAAAAACTCTGCTACTAAAAGGAGCTATAGAGCGGGTTCCTCCACCCAGCAGGGAGTTAGGATACTACAGCCGGTACTTCATCATTCCGAAAAAAGATGGAGGGCTGCGTCCCATTCTAGATCTGCGTCTCTTAAATCGCGCTATAGGGAAGCTCAAATTCAAGATGCTCACTCTCAAGCAGATCGTGTCACAAATCAGATCCGAGGACTGGTTTGTCACGATAGATCTAAAGCAGTGGTTCCCAAAGTAGGGGTCGCGACCCCCCGGGGGGGCGTGAGACAGCGAGGGGGGGTCGCGAGATGATTTCCAAGGGACCGTTCGGTATTTATGGAAAGGTCCACCGGAGGAAAATAGGGGAGGGTCATGTCTTTTTATTCTTTGTTGAGGGGAGGGTCATTCAACTTTTTGTATCCATGAAAACAGCTAAATTTCAAATATTTTTTCCATGTAGCTTTATGTAGCTCTCTCGGTCTCGGTTCCCCATCGCTATCAGATGGGTCTCCCAACAAAAATCCAGTTTGGCGCTGTCTGACAGCACTTCAGTGTGCGCTCAGAAAAAGTACATCATGTACAGAACGCCAATGAAATGTTTACCTGGCATAGCTTTAAAGCACGATTAAATAATTAACTTTTGTGATTCCTGTGAGTGTAACTCTACCGCTCCATTAACATGTGATATGAATGTACGTTGAGTGTTTGAGTGAATTGGGACTGAAGCGCCAGAACTCCAGCTGATATAATGTGCGGTGTAGCACGATACTTCCATATTTTAGTTTCCATTCTTATTGTGTTTCCACAACAATGTTAGTGAGTAAATACTGAAATTGCCACCATAACAGTGGAGTGTGATGTGACGTAGGGCTATCACATTTTTAAGTTACTATTAGTATTATTTGAAATTAAAATAATAGGAAATACGCAGACCTACACCAAAAAACTATTTGAGGATAAATTCTTTAAAATTGGGCAATTCCAGCGTTATGGACGTGACATTTGCAGTCAAAACTTAAAATATAAATGATCAGAAAATGTATTTAATACTGAAACGTCTGTTTATATATCCATACCCCCTTAATAAAGGAGTCAAGACATTAGAAAAATATCAGTCTACATGCGTTTTATATTTAATATGAGCGAAATACACATGTGACGTGACACAAAAAATCTTTAACTTTTATGTGGCAAAATATTTTTTAATAATTCTACGAATTACACTGAATTACACAAAACAAAAGTAGGCTAATAACCGGATGAAGAAGGGTCGGCCTCCACAGAACATAAAATATTCTTTATTTAAAAAAAAACAATACGGACATGACAGTTCTCCGTTTCGGACATGACCGCTCTGAAAGCGACTTTAAAACTTCCACAGAGACTTCAGAAAGCACAAAACCTTTCTTTAAAGTAAATTTCGTTTTTTATTAATTGTATCTTAATTTTAATTAATGTTTCATCAACCAAATGCCTGGATTTAATGAATAAGAAGTAAATATAGGCCTAGTAGAAAATAGATCATCATGACACAGAGTCGCCGGCGCGTGAACTGGACTCTTTCTCATGAACCGAAACTCAGCATATAATTGTCACGGTTTCAATGTGTTTAGTTCTGTTTTGAGATCTTGTTTCCCCCGTCTTTTGTGACTTTTGGTTCAGTCCTGTTAGTTTTCCCGCCATGTCTGATTAGAAATTCCCTGCACCTGTTTTCTGTTAATCATCCCATTAGTCCCTGTTCATTTAAGCCCTCTGTTTGCCCTCAGTGTTTGTTGGTCGTCGTCCATGTATGGTTGTATGTTTTGAAGTCCTGGAGTTCCTTTCCCTTTGTTCTTGTCTGTTTATGGAAGTTAAGTTTGGTAATAAATATCTATATCGCAAGTTCCTTGTCCTCGTCTTCAGCAGCCTGCTACAACCTGACAATAATGTAGCTACTTGCCTCACAGAATTGAGAAATATATAGAAAGCTTGATGTCAACTTTTAAACAGAACATTTAAAAACGAAAAACAGACTGCTCTCTGCTTATGTAATCCGTATGAAATCTGCATTTCTCTCTGGCGCGTTACTGTGAAGATGGCGAGTCAGCATCGTCAACTTTATCTTGAAGCCGACACACTGACACAGAAAAACATTGATTATTAATAAACAATTAATATATCTCCTTGCTATATTTGACATATTCATAATCATTACTTTTGCCGGTTCTTTGTGGCAGCTTTTAGATACTTTATTGGGAGCGCCACCCTTGTTACATGAACGCGTCTCCACTGCATCAGCACCAGGGGCGGAGCTACGTGGTGGCTAGGGGGGGCCACGGCAACCACTGGTCAAGGATCGGCCCCCCTGCCGGCCCCCCAAACCTCACGGCCCCACCCCCGTCTGAGGAGGGGGGAAATAAATGTAATTTAAAAAAAAACCTCCTGAACAGAAACGGTCTAAAGGAAGCTGAAATGTATGCATTATTTTTTTTATCAAGTCATTTGTCAGTTACGCTACAAGCCCCACATTAGCAACATGTTGGGTCACGCCCCCATCATCAGTGCAAGACATTACGTGCCTGCAGCATAACGTGCCTGCATTCTGACAGTGCTTAATGGAGACTAGCAGCTAACCACTGGATACCACCGTAACTAACAGGTAAACGACGCGTAAAATCCATTTTAGACGCATAGGCGTCATTTACGGGGGTGACGGGTGGGACATGTCCCCACCACTTTTTGCCAGGGTCGATATCGTCCCCACCACTTTTGAAACATCTCGCGGCACGAATGTACCAATACAAATAAAACATCTCCAGTTAACTAGCAGCATTCCTTTCATTCATTTGTTAAATAAGAGTGTCCGTGCTTCTCTGGGTTCTAATCCGCACTCGTATAGTTTTTTCCCCTCATCAAAACCGATAATGTTTATCAGTGCTAAAGTATATCAACATTCTTGATATACAACCACTGATAAGCATTATCGGTTTTGATGAGGGAAAAAAAAACTATACGAGTGCGGATTAGAACCCAGAGAAGCACGGACACTCTTATTTAACAAATGAATGAAACGAATGCTGCCAGAACCCAGAACCTCCGACATGCGTGGCAAAAATTCTGCCACTGGACCATTACAGTCCACACATAACATAGGCGGATCTATGTATTTATACAACTAACAACATATATTAGATCTCATTGTAGACCAATTAAACCCAAAGTACCATCACATTTTTGGTCGGACATCATCACATCTTTGTATACATTTTTATTTATTTACATCAGTAAGCTACAGGACATCGTCTTTCAAAACATGACCTGCGCGAAAGAGAAAAAGAATGAATGTGTCATTGTACCCAGCACTTTTGAAAATGCCCTTCCGAATGCATCTCTGTCCCCAGCACATTTCAAACCAAACTGACGCCCATTTTTTTTCGAACGTACGCACCGCTATCACGTCTGGTGCTACTTCCATTGATACACATTTATTATTCACAATATGGAAAGAGGAAATAAACATAGTTTGTTAAGAGTATGACTCAAAAATGCCATTAATGGGCTTATTCAAGTCCTCTTTTATTGTTTGAATTATTGTTATCCATTCCGCATCTCCCACATGTGTGTTTTAGCAAGGCGGGATGTGTTGCAAGATGGCGCAATATATCCAGAGAGACATGTGGGTCAGACATGATTTTGACCACTTCATTAAGTTTTGTTTTGTAGAAAGCCTTTCTAAAAAGTGAATTTCGTTTTGTATCATTTGTATCTTATTTTTAATCAGTTTTTCATCAACAAATTGCCTGGATTTAATAAATAAGAAGCAAACAATATAATCAGGACACGGAGGCGCCGGCAAGATTGCATTGCTCGTGAACTCGAGCTTGTCTCATAAATGAACCGAAACTCAGCGTTTAAGCTGCCTCACAGACACGAGAAATATATATAGAAGGCTTAAAATGTCTCATTTTAAACGAAACAATTCAAAACGAAATTAGAAACCGACTACTCTCTGCTTATGTAATCCGTAAGAAATGTGAATGTCTCTCTATAGGCGAGTTAACTACTGCAGTCACTATTTCAGCCGACACTGAAAACACTAATTTATTTAAAAAAAACAATTAAAATGTCTCCTTGCCATATTTGAAACATTCATAATCATTACTTTTAGCCGGTTCCTTGAGACAGCTTTTGCATTATTGGCAGCGTCACCCTCTGGTTACATGAACACGGCGTCACTATCGAATCAGCACTGAAAACATGGGGATTTTTTTAAACAATAATCACACAACCTATTCGATATTCTATAATCAAATTAACAAATTGAATATTCGAAAATCGTGACTCATCCCTAGTCACTACTGCTTTATTAGTTTATCCAGTGTAAAACCCGGACACCGCCACACAAATGTGGCTTTTTGTTAATGACTGTCCTACTACAGGATTTAACACAGAGGAACAGCTCACTACCAGTTACAAAAGACACTGTAACAGTCACAGGCAATTCTAGTTGCATTTTTCATCAATTAATATCTTTAATTATGATCCCGCCATCTAGTGTAAAAAAATTGTTTTGGCCCGATGCTAACCCTACTTGCCGACCCCTGGTTTATGGCCTGACAAGCCACGGGAAAACCGCTACTCTGAGTGATGCGGTGCGTTAGTTTTAAAATAGTAGTTTTTGACAATCAAGTGCCACCCCAAATAAAAGACTGGCCCAAGCTGGCCCCCCCAGAAATAATGTCCTGGCTACGCCCCTGATCAGCACCGAAAACATGATTTTTCTTTTTGTTAAATCTAAAATAAAAAATCATGATACGAACCGAGTTGTAGGTTTGGTCTATCGTTACAGCCTCAGTAAAACGAGAAAGTAGGAGTTTAGTCGTTTGTCATGGTTGTAAAAAAAACAATGGCTATCTGAACATCTTTGCCAAGCGCAAACCAGTAGCAGTCAATAAATTATCGGGGAGGGGAGTGGACTAATGCGGTCAAAACTAGCCTACTTTAGCCGTGCGTTTCCCTGAAAATAATTGCACACCTTATAACGTTCTCAACCAATCAGAATCAAGCATTCAACAGCCCTGTAGTATAATATAAAATAATATAATAGTTGTTTCGACTGTTGTGTTCTTTTGTGTTGTAAGTATGCCTATTAGTGCGTGTGCACAGTTTCACGCAAAGTTTGTATACTTTAACCACCTCCGTGGATAGTAGGGGTCGCGAGTCACTCGCACCTTTATTTTGGGGGTCGTGGGTTGAAAAGTTTGGGAACCCCTGATCTAAAAGGACGCTTACTTCCACGTATCTATCCTCCCTCAACACAGGAAGTTCCTGAGGTTCGCTTTCAGGGGGCGAAGCATACCAATATCGGGTTCTTCCGTTCGGCCTAGCACTGTCACCCCGCACGTTCACGAAGTGTACGGATGCGGCTATAGCCCCGCTGAGGCTGCAGGGCATCCGTATTCTGAACTATATAGACGATTGGTTATTTCTAGCTCAATCAGAACAACAGGCGGGTCAGCAGCGAGATGTCATTTTTGCTCACATCAAGAGGTTGGGGTTGAGGCTCAACGCCAAGAAGAGTGTTCTTTCTCCATTACAGATAACCACTTTTCTCGGTGTAGTGTGGGATTCGACGACGATGCAGGCACAGTTGTCACCTGCTTGTGTTGCTTCGATTCTCGCCGCAGTAGATCAGGTCGAGCTAGGCCAGTCATCCATTGTAAAACAGTTCCAGAGACTGTTAGGTCTCATGGCAGCTGCGTCCAACGTGATACCTTTTGGCCTCCTGCACATGAGACCGTTACAGTGGTGGCTCAGAACCAGGGGATTCTCCCCGAGGGGAAATCCGCTTCGCATGATCATGAGTTCGCAACGGTGTCATCGCGACCTGGTTATGTGGAAAGATCCTTGGTTTCTGTCCCAAGGCCCTGTGTTGGGAGCTCCTTGTCGTCGCGTTATGCTAACGACGGATGCCTCTCTCACGGGGTGGGGGGCGATCATGAGTGGTCGCCCAGCTCAGGGTCTGTGAGAGGACCATCACCGTCTATGGCACATAAATTATCTAGAGATGTTGGCAGTGTTTCAGGCTCTGAAACATTTCCTCCCAGACCTAAGGGGCCACCATGTTCTTTTCCGGACAGACAACACATCGGTGGTCTCATATATTAACCATCAGGGGGGTCTGCATTCTCGCCCACTTTACAAACTGGCACGTCAGATCCTTCTATGGTCCCAGGGGAAAATTCTTTCTCTGAGAGCTATTTATCTCCCGGGGTATTTAAATCAGGGGGCAGACATCCTGTCGATGCAGGGGCTGAGGCCCGGGGAATGGAGTCTTCACCCCGAGGTGGTGGAGCTCCTATGGGAACATTTCGGTCGTGCCGAGGTAGACCTATTTGCTTCCCGAGAGACATCACACTGTCCACTGTGGTTCTCTCTCAGCCTGCCAGCCCCACTGGGGTTGGACGCGATGGTGCATCCGTGGCCGAGGTCACGTTTGTACGCTTTTCCCCCGATCGCTCTGCTTCCGGGAGTTTTGGAAAGGGTTCGCCGGGACGGGCTCAGTCTTCTGCTAATAGCCCCGTTCTGGCCGGCCCGAGTATGGTTTGCGGACCTAGTGTCTCTCCTCGACGGCTCTCCCCTGGAGATACCGATCAGGAGAGATCTACTCTCTCAGGCGAGTGGGTCGATCCTTCACCCCCGCCCAGAACTATGGAGGCTGTGGGCTTGGCCTTTGAGGGGGCCCAGCTCATAGATTCTGGTCTCTCGACTGAGGTCGTTGAGACCATCCTCCAATCCAGAGCTCCCGCTACGAGGAAGTTATATGCCGCGAGGTGGAAACTTTTCACCTCTGGGTGTGGAGAGCGCCAGCAGGACCCAGTTAACTGCCCGGTTGGTACAGTGCTGGATTTCCTGCAGGACCGTCTCTCCACAGGGTTATCCCACTCCACACTGAAGGTGTACTGTCGGCCTTAGCTGCTTACCACGCCCCTTCAAGCGGAGGTTCTCTCGGGAGACACCCACTTATATCTCGCTTCCTTCGTGGCACCTTGAGGCTGAGGCCTGCAGTTCGCACGAGGGTACCAGCTTGGGATCTGGCCATCGTCTTAGAAGGTCTCTACCTAGCTCCTTTCGAGCCCATCGAAGAAGTTTCGGAAAAGTTTCTTACACTAAAGACCATCCTTCTTCTCCCTATCTCATCTCTAAAAAGAATTGGAGATATTCAAGCACTTTTGGTGGCTCCCTCGTGCCTGGAATTTGCTCCTGGTATGGTTAAGGCCTTTCTCTGTCCGAGACCAGGTTATGTTCCTAAGGTGCCAACTACTTTTGTTAGACCTATAGTTCTGCAGGCTTTCTGTCCTCCGCCTTTTCTGACGTCAGACCAGAAGAAACTTAATTTGCTGTGCCCCGTTAGGGCTTCAGATGCTTATCTCCACAGAGCTGCCCTGTGGAGGAGATCGGAACAACTGGTTGTCTGTTTTGGGTCACCTAAGAAAGGGTGTCCTGCATCTAAGCAAAGGATGAGCAAGTGGGTGGTCGAGGCCATCTCGCTTGCTTACGGTTCGGCCCATCAGCCTTCACCTTTGGCTGTAAGGGCTCATTCCACCAGGAGTATGGCTGCCTCTACAGCTCTTCTTTCAGGAGCTTCTCTTCAGGACGTTTGTGATGCGGCAGGCTGGTACTCACTGCACACTTTCGTTAGATTTTATTCCCTTGATCTTAGCTCCACTTCCAGGGCTCAGGTTCTCTCGTCGGTTTGTGTCTCCTAATGACACACGACGGGGATTTGGTTGTATGGGGATGTGGGTATTGCGTTCCCACTGCGATTTCATGCAGCGGTAGTCCCTGAAGGGGAACGTTCCGGGTTACGTATGTAACCCTAGTTCCCCGAAGGGACGGACGCTGCGTGTCCTGCCATTCTCCCGGCATCCCCTTGGGTCGCTTGCTTCAGTAACTTTAAGCTGGCGTATTGTGTGCTCAGGGGATATTTATAGCTTCCTGGTCGATGACGTCACTCGCTATGACGCTCCATCTCTCCATTGACTGATTTCATTCATGCTTCAGACGCGTCACGCTGGAGGGCGTTCCCACTGCGATTTCACGCAGCATCCGTCCCTTCGGGGAACTAGGGTTACATACGGTTTCCTCCACATTATTGTTTAAGTCTTTTATTGTGGTGTATGAGTCTTATGTGTGTGTGTGTGTGTGTTCTTGTAGGCCTGGGCGGCAAGGAAAATAAGGGTGGCAGCCCTCCTCATCTTGGTGGTGGTATTTTGAAATGTTTGCTGTGCCACACGGAGGTGTTCGACCGAGTGCGGTGTTGAGTTTACGTGTGTGCGTGTGGTTTTCGTTGTTTCTTTTTTTTAGGAAAATAGAGAGGCCCCTTTGGGTTGAGTGACTTCGGCTGCTACCCAAATTTCTGTCGCCAGGGCTGTCTAATTTGAATATCCTTGTTGAATGTGGTGTTGTCTCTTGTGATTGCCTGAATCATTTTATCTAATAAAAGTGATTTTATTGTTTGTATACCTCACCCATGTCTCCTGCCTGACCCCTGGGAGCGTAAGGCGTAGTTGGTTTATTTTGTGATCGCCCGATCGCCACACATTGTTTGAAATATAATTATAATTATAATTATAATGGGAAAGAAAGGTGATTTAAGCAATTTTGAGCGTGGCATGGTTGTTGGTGCCAGACGGGCCAGTCTGAGTATTTCACAATCTGCTCAGTTACTGGGATTTTCACGCACAACCATTTCTAGGGTTTACAAAGAATGGTGTGAAAAGGGAAAAACATCCAGTATGCGGCAGTCCTGTGGGCGAAAATGCCTTGTTGATGCTAGAGGTCAGAGGAGAATGGGCCGACTGATTCAAGCTGATAGAAGAGCAACTTTGACTGAAATAACCACTTGTTACAACCGAGGTATGCAGCAAAGCATTTGTGAAGCCACAACACGCACAACCTTGAGGCGGATGGGCTACATCAGCAGAAGACCCCACAGGGTACAACTCATCTCCACTACAAATGGGAAAAAGAGGCTACAATTTTCAAGAGCTCACCAAAATTGGACAGTTGAAGACTGGAAAAATGTTGCCTGGTCTGATGTGTCTCGATTTCTGTTGAGACATTCAGATGGTAGAGTCAGAATTTGGCGTAAACAGAATGAGAACATGGATCCATCATGCCTTGCTGCCACTGTGCAGGCTGGTGGTGGTGGTGTAATGGTGTGGGGGATGTTTTCTTAGCACACTTTAGGCCCCTTAGTGCTAATTGGGCATTGTTTAAATGCCACGGCCTACCTGAGCATTGTTTCTGACCATGTCCATCCCTTTATGGCCACCATGTACCCATCCTCTGATGGCTACTTCCAGCAGGATAATGCACCATGTCACAAAGCTTGAATCATTTCAAACTGGTTTCTTGAACATGACAATGAGTTCACTGTACTAAAATGGCCCCCAGAGTCACCAGATCTCAACCCAATAGAGCATCTTTGGGATGTGGTGGAACGGGAGCTTCGTGCCCTGGATGTGCATCCCACAAATCTCCATCAACTGCAAGATGCTATGCTATCAATATGGGCCACAGTATTAGTATGGTGTTTCTAATAATCCTTTAGGTGAGTGTATATGTGGTTGGACTAGTATGTTTTTGTTGGTGTTTTTCTTTTCTTTTGACATATGGAGTTCGTTTAAATCATCCCAATGCTCTTGGGTAATTGAGCTGCGTATAAAGGGGTATTCTAATGCAACACGTGTGTGTGTGGTCACCACTTTTGCATCATTGCCGGGGATCGCCCATTCCGGTCTGTGTTCATCCCTTCCGCTTTGAGCTTGATGGCAGATAGTCCGTTGCTGTGGGTTGTTGGCAGCGGCTATTTTCCATTCACCTGCCCCTCCCGCATGCCCCAACCTACTTCCTGCTCTGCTACTGTTCGGACGCTCTTGCTTACCGCTCCGCGCTTTGCTCTATCGCTTTTATATTTTTATATTTAATCTCCTTTTATCACCTAATTTTAACTTCAGCTAATCAACACAGTGCTCAAACGCTTGGATTACTACAAAAAAAGCAGAATACATTTATTCAACCAGCCTCCCACTGCTTACATTCCGGGGAGGAAAACACAACTGCCTACATTCTAAAGGATAAGAGAAAATGCCTCTTCTGGAATCTACTTGCTGCACTAACTGCCACAGACTTTTACAAAGGATTGTAGCTCTTGAAACAAAGTTATTTGTGGGACCACCAAACCAGACGGAACACACAATAGAGCTTCGTCATGGACGCCCTCAGCCTACAGCCGGTGAGTCCCATGAATCTAGTCCTCCTCGACAGGCCATACTGAGTGTAGGGCAACAAGCCGATCGACTTACAAATCGGTGGCACAAACAGGGAGCGAGACCCAAAGGCACTCGAGACATCAGATTGTCACGAGCATCACATATTGCCGCAGTAGCCTCCTCTACCCCAGAAACGGCTCTGTCAAGGATTGCAAATACTGGTCTCCTACCACCGCCTATACATCTTGAGAACAGATTTGAAGTATTAGTGAATGTAAATGAGGAATCCCCAAACGTGATGAATGTGTTTGAACAAAGACTGAATCAGCCAGTAGCTAACACTGATGCTAACTGGCGCTCAAGGTCAAGCTGACAGCGGCACTCAGCTCAGAGCGCAGCCGAGCACAGGACTCTGAAAGTGGGTGACTCCATAATCAGAAACATTATTAGCAGGGATACAACTACGTGCTGCCTTCCACACGCAACGACTTCTGATGTAAACAGGGAACTTGAGAACATTCTGATGAAACAAAAGACTGCAAATCGACTCATCATTCATGTGGGGAAAAATGATATTCATAAAGAGCAGTCAGAACTCCTTAAGAAGGATTTCAATGAACTTTTTGAAACACTTAAAAGACTGAAAGTACAAACATT
This sequence comes from Tiaroga cobitis, assembly GCA_030578255.1. Taxonomy (NCBI): domain Eukaryota; kingdom Metazoa; phylum Chordata; class Actinopteri; order Cypriniformes; family Leuciscidae; genus Tiaroga; species Tiaroga cobitis. Next base: position 24,822,343 of record CM060597.1, read on the forward strand.
CATCAGTGGACCACTCCCAGCTAGAGGAACAAACAGATTTTCACGGTTGCTTGGGCTTAATACATGGCTCCAAAAAACCTGCAATATAAAAGGAGTAAACTTCATTGACAACTTCAATCTTTTTTGGAGTCAAAGGCAACTGTTTCAACAGGATGGGCTCCACCCAAACAAACTTGGTTCAAGAGTGCTAAAGGACAATATCTACTTCTCCCTCAATCATCCTTCTGCAGTGTGTGCCAATACACTCAACCTGAATGGCACACACACACCTGGACACAGTATGAATGACCACAGGACTTCACTTCAGCACCTGGATGGACATGCGGCTGACACGTCAAACAAGGACAATGATAACACCACTCAGCCAAAACAACCTCTGCTCACGGACACAATCTCAGCAGAGCCCTACCCACAGAGCTCACCACAGACAGACTGTGACATACTAGAACTGCTCCAACATTCAGCACCCAAGGACGACTTGCTGGAAAACCAGGACAGCATTTTACAGCCTACAATAACACCAGAGAAACAGCCCCCTCCAGCCTCTACCCTATCACCAGACACGTTATCGCTATCTCCAGCATCTCCACAGCATCTTCTGTGTTTCTCAGAGAAAATGGAAAAACTGGTGTTTGCTGGAACCAAACTATCTACAAGCCCCCAGACATCAACCAAAAAAAGTCAGGCCCCAAAACCACGAAAGCCTGCGGGCCCAGCTCGCTCTCCGCTTGTGAGAGCTCTACGGCCTCTGCAAAAACGCCAGGGCCCACACCCTCCTCCATCGGTTTGAGGTGAACCAAAAACAACTGATACCAGCTCTCAGTGATATGTGCCGGGTCCTCGCTATGATAACAGTAACTTCCTCAAATGTTTACAGAACAAGCGGGAACCCAGTGTGCCTGTATCTTTCCCTATTGCTGTTCGATTACATGATAGAAAGTCTAAGGCCCTCAAAAGCCGTACAGCAAACCCATCTAATATGGTGCCTATTGCACGCCAAACTAAGACAAAAGTAACAAAAAGTAAGACTGTTAAGTTAGCACTTTTAAACATCCGCTCACTTAAAAATAAATCACTTCTAGTCAATGACTTAATAACCACATACAACCTGGATTTTATGCTTCTAAATGAAACTTGGCTAGAAGACAGCTGCAGTGCAACAGTCCTAAATGAAACATCCCCTCCTAACTTTACTTTTATGAGTGTCTGCAGAGCTGCTAGGAGAGGAGGGGGAGTAGCTGCTCTTTTTAAAGATGTCTATCAATGTAAGCAAACATCATTTGGTAACTACCCCTCTTTTGAATATCTGGGTATTGTGTTAAAAGGTGCCCCACGTATTTTACTTGCCATTATTTACAGGCCTCCAAAAAACTCTCCAGCCTTTGCTGAGGACTTTACAGAACTGCTATCAACAATTTCCTGTTTTGCTATTACTGGAGATTTTAACATTCACATAGATAATGCAGAAAACAATATGGTAAAAGAAATCAAAACTGTTTTAAAAACTTTTGATCTGACTCAGCATGTACATGGTCCCACACACAATCGTGGACACACTCTAGATTTACTTATCAGTAAGGGTTTAAACATCTCATCGATTGTTATTAAGGATGTAGCACTGTCTGATCATTTCTGTATTTTCTTTGATATCTCTCCTGCCATTGAAGCTAGATCTGTGTCTGTCAAGAAGAGATGCTTAAATGAGAACACTAGTGTGCTATTTATGAAAGCCATATCTTTAAAACCAAGCATATCTGCTGACTCTGTTGATTGTCTCCTTGATTCTTTTAACTCAAAAGTTAAAAGTGTAATTGATGATATTGCTCCTGTGAAAGTCAGGAATAATAGTGGTAGACAAAAAGCACCTTGGAGAAACTCAACAGATGTGCAAAATATGAAAAGACAATGCAGAAGAGCAGAGCGCATGTGGCGGAAGACAAAACTTGTAGTCCATTATAACATCTACAAAGACAGCATCCATGCTTTTAATATTGAACTAGGCAAAGCTAGACAGACCTTCTTCTCGAATATTATTAACAGAAACTTAAACAACACACGCACACTTTTTGCTACTATAGAGAGACTGACAAACCCCCAAGCCAGATTCCCAGTGAAATGCTCTCAGACAGCAAGTGCAGTGAGTTTGCTTCTTTCTTCTCTGAGAAAATTAATAATATCAGAAAGGTGATCAGCTCATCCTTGAGTTGCGCTGGGGTCAGACAGATCAGACCACAACCTGAGAAAGTAGTTACCTTGTCTGTTTTCGAAGAAATTGAAGGCACAATTTTGGAAGAAACCGTACAGCACCTTAAAACATCAACCTGCGCCCTTGACGCACTTCCCACATCTTTTTTCAAAAGTGTGTTAAACAGCTTAGAAGCAGATCTCCTAGAAGTGGTAAATGCCTCACTTCTCTCTGGTAGTTTTCCAAACTCCCTGAAAACTGCAGTTGTCAAGCCCCTCCTGAAAAAGAGCAATCTGGATAAGACCATCTTGAGCAACTATAGACCGATCGATCTCAAATCTTCCTTTCATAGGCAAGATCATTGAAAAAGTTGTCTTCAATCAGCTGAACAAATTCTTAAGCTCAAATGGATACTTTGACAATTTTCAATCTGGTTTCCGATCGCATCACAGCACAGAGTCAGCGCTCATAAAGATAATAAACGATATTCGCTTAAGTACTGATACAGGCAAATTATCAGTGCTGGTACTACTCGACCTCAGTGCTGCATTTGACACTGTTGATCACGACATACTTCTTGACAGGCTGGAAAACTGGGTGGGGCTTTCTGGGATAGTCCTAAAATGGTTCAGGTCATACTTAGAAGGGAGAGGTTATTATGTGAGTATAGGAGACCATAAGTCTGAGTGGACATCCATGACTTGCGGAGTCCCTCAAGGCTCAATTCTTGCACCACTTCTGTTCAACCTGTATATCGTCGCTGTCCGATGAAAACCGCGTATGTCCATTTTGCCGATTTTGAGATTTTTCGACGGATAGAAAGTCCAGGTTCATTTACGTATACAGTATGCTTCACATTATCTAAATGACCAATGAAAAGTTGTGAAATCATGTCATCTGATTTCCACGTATATCCATTTGCTGTCAAAGTTGTCAATCACGCCGCGTATCTCCCGCCCTGTGGAGGCGCCTCGCCGGTCACGTGAAGTTTCGCCTCTGGAAGCTCAGCATTGGATAGCCGAATAACACTGTGAGGTAAAGTATCAGCAAACGTTTGTTTTTGACAACTGTTCTCAAGTTTATAATATATTTACAACTGTTATTTACCGGTAGATGGTCTAGAGATTAAGTAATTGTCCACAGGTTCTTCACAGGTTAGCTTGCTTGCTAGTATGTAAATAAACTTGGTCTGATTGATAAGATTTATACTTTTTTTTTTTTTTGTCAAACTGATCAAATTATAGCCTGTAATGCTACTGTTATGACTGTCACTAGACACATGCCTCACTCATACTGTGCTATCACAGCTTGCCAGAGGCTGATAATTTCCAGCACTAGTTATCTTGCTACGTTTTTATTGTGGAGATGTTAACGCACGGATTTCCGAAGTGAAGCAATGTTGACTGGGCATAGCGCTATATTTTTTCTGATTTGTTTTTCTCCCTTCCTTCAGGATGTCTGTCTCTGTAAAGGAGCTGTGTGAATTAATGAATGTTAGCTATGATAGGGCTGTTGTTGAGGCGATTGCGAGGGTCAGCAATGAGGAGGAAGGTTTGTAGGAAAATATAATTAAGTCAGCCAAACAGTTAAGTCTACATTGTATTCATTACTCAAATGTTAACTGGTTTTCTTCTCTGTCATTCTTAGATTCACTTGAAAGTGACAGTTCTCAGACAGCTGCCAATGAGGGTAGGTACTGTAGGCTTAAATTATTTTCTCCCAGTAGCAGCTATACCTATACAGCAACCTAAAGCCTATTGATGTGTTGCACATTAAGATGAAAGCCTGTCACACATGTTATTCTGGTTCCCTTGATCAAGGAATCTGCTGTTGCATTTCCAAGTACTAACCCATCAAATTATATGTGGCTAAATTAAAACATTTTAATCATAGAGAATTCAAAATGTATAGTTACTGTACATTTGCTGGTCAAAGCTACTGATGGAAGCTCAGTTCTTAGTTATTCAAACATTGTAGGCTATTCAGTGTGCTAAATGCATTTTTTTTCTTTATTGTTGTTAGATTCTCTGGAAAGTGATAATGAAAATCATTCCGAAATAGCTGCCAGTGAGCGTAAGTCCTCTTCTTCTTCTCAGATTAGACTATACTACAGCCTCCACCTCACATGAGTAGGACTTAAAAACTATAGCCCATTACTAATAACAAATCTAGTGTATTTAATCGATTACCAGTCAAAATGAATGCAATCTTATATCTGAATGATGTAAACAGTGCATTTGTTGTACTAAATGTGTTCCTCTTTATTATTCTAAGACTCACTTGAACACAATCCAGAAAATGACCCAGATTACACACCTGTCAATGAAGGTGAGTAACTTATTGTCATTATTATTAGATTTCTGTTTGCTACTAGTGGGCTCAGCCGCACGCATGCACACGCGCGCGCGCACACACACACACACACACACACACAAAGCAATCCAATGCCAAAGCAATGCCAAACTTAAATGCATGCCTACACACTGACACACACACACACACACACAAAGCAATCCAATGCCAAAGCAATGCCAAACTTAAATGCATGCCTACACACTGACACACACACACACACACACACAAAGCAATCCAATGCCAAAGCAATGCCAAACTTAAATGCATGCCTACACACTGACACACACACACACACACACACACAAAGCAATCCAATGCCAAAGCAATGCCAAACTTAAATGCATGCCTACACACTGACACACACACACACACATATATCTACATGCTAAGAAAACATGTAAGAGAAATGTGTATTTGTAGAACATCGTTGTTTTTTTTTTTATTATATAAAGGTGCCATTGAAAATCGGGGAAGGTCAAGGAAGAGGGCCAAGCCAGACACTTGGAAGGGTAACATCCAGAAAAGGAAAAGAATGAGGGGCCAATCTTATCTTGGACGGAAAAAAAATGAATTTGTCATCAAAGAAGAAAGAAAAATGGGCGGGCGGTGCCAGGCTGTGTCCTGCCAGAAATCGAGCAAACTACACTGCTCCGAAATTGATGAAGGGAAGAGGGAGGAAATTTTTAAGTATTTTTGGGAGAAATTGGAATGGAAAGAGAGGAGAATGTATGTAAAAACATCGGTGGAGGTGAGTGATGTCAAGCGGCGCCGGACAGAAGCGGTTGAATCTCGGAGGTCATCATCTCTCTTTTGTTGTTTATGTGTAGATGGTAAAAGGCTCAGAGTTTGTCAAAGGATGTTCCTGTCTACACTTGGCATCAAGCAGTGGACTTTTTTAAAGTGGGTTGGGCGAAGAGGGGAAAGTCCTGAGAAGATGGCGAGAGTGAGGGTAAGGACAGAGGAGCAGGACTTCCTAAAGACCTTCCTTCTGGATCTGCCAAAAGTTCCATCGCACTACTGCAGGTCCTCCTCATCAAAGATGTACCTGGAGCCTCTCTTCAGGTCCATCAGTCATCTCCACACACAGTATAAGCAATCATGTGCAGACCACAGCATCCAGCCTCTGTCACGGCAAGTATTCACTAACACCTTCAACGATTTAAATCTTTCTCTGTTCCATCCGAAGAAAGATCAGTGTGACACTTGCTGTGCCTTCAAAGCCGGGAACATCGAGGCTGCCGTGTGGGAGGAACACTGTGTTAAAAAGGACGACGCACGAGCAGAAAAGGTAAAGGACAAACAACTTGCAAACAACACCACCTTGGTTGCATGCATGGATCTGCAGGGCCTTCTCCTGTGCCCAAAGCTTCAAGCGTCTGCCCTCTACTACAAAATGAAGCTTGGTGTCCATAATTTTACCATCTACAATATGGCATCACATGAAGCAAAAAATTACCTTTGGCATGAGGGTGAAGCTGGGGTCTCTGCCAACGAGTTCGCCTCCTGCATTGTGGATTACCTGGAAGCACATCCCACTTACAATGAATTCATCCTTTGGAGTGATGGGTGTGGTTATCAAAACAGAAATCTGGTCCTGAGCAATGCCCTCTTAAAGTTTGCTACTGAGAAAAATAAACGTGTGACACAGAAGTACCTAGAAAGAGGTCACACACAAATGGAATGTGACTCTGTGCACAGTGTGATTGAGAGGAAATTGAGAAACCGTGATATACATGTTCCAGCTGAGTATGCTGCAGTTATTCGAGGAGCTCGTTCCAGTCCAAAACCATACGAGGTGAAGTATGTTGGTTACAGCTTTTTCCAAGACTTCAGCAAAGTCAATATCTGCAAGTCAGTCCGACCTGGTAGTAAAGTTGGAGATCCTACAGTGCATGACCTTCGAGCAGTCAGGTGTTTAATTTTTTTTTTTTTTTTTTTAAACACTCTTTTTTCACAAATACATGAAACATTATCCATATCATATTAAAATATTTTGTTTCAATAAACATGCTTTTGGTTCCCTCTTATCTCTGTGTCCTATGTTCCCCGACACCCCTCCCCCTTCTTTTCTTTAATCTATCTATTAGATACAATGTGGATGGCAGTATGGAGTTTAAACTACTACACTCTGACAACTGGCAACCCTTCACATCCCCATCCCTGAGGAAGACGTGTGTCATCGTGGCCCCTCTCTATACATCCCACCCAAAAATTAAAGCCCTGAAGTTCAAGCACCTTCAAGAACTGAAACATGTTTGAAACAACTTGACCATGAGTGATGCACTATTTCACTACCTGGATGAATGGGCTGTCCTGACTTACTGATTAATTTAATTAAATGTTCTATTTATTGTATATTGGCATGTAATTGTTTATGTGCATGTTTTGAAATGACTTGGTCTGTTGAACTCTTGGCTTTCCTATCAGCCAATTCTGACCGGAAAGACATGATTAAAATATTGCATTAAAGCCTGTTGCTATTTTATAATTCCACCTGTAGTTGTAGTAGCAGTATTTAGTCTAATTAGTCGTTACTTGAATCACCTGAAGAATAAACATGAACTGATTAACTAGAGTTTACTGGAACTGCAACTTCATTTTCACTTTTATTTTCTGCAATACAGTGCCAAATAAACACAGCCTGGTGAGACAATGACTTTCCTTTACAGTAGGTCTAACTTTATCGAGGTAAACGTTTCCCCCCTGACGACAGACACACGTATAGGAGTGGAGAGGAGTGACAAAATTACGGTATGACTGCAAACAAAGTATCAGTTTAGCATTGCCATGTCAGTGTTTTGATTCATTGTCCCTTTATAGTTTGCAAGAGACATTTAATAAACTGAGCGTATTTAATAAACTGAGCGTATTTAATAAACTGAGACGTAGGCTATTTAATAAACTGAGCATAGCCTATTCACCTGTCATCTGAAACGCGACTTGGTCATTCTAATTAATGATCGGAAGAACGCGTATCGACCACCGTTACTGTAAAATATGCACGTATGTCCATTTAAACTTTATTTTGGTCAAATGTGGATTATATCATTACACTGGCAAGAATATGGTTACATTTAAAGATGCCTTTACCAAGTATGACAATGCTACGTTCAACTGCTGTGAAATTACGGTGTTTTTTTCACTTCCTGAAAAGTAACCGTTTTGGACATACGTGAGTTTCATCGGGCAGCGACGATATGCTCCCAATGAGCCAAATAATGAGAAAGAACAAAATTGCTTACCACAGCTATGCAGACGACACACAGCTCTACTTAGCCCTATCGCCTAACGACTACAGCCCCATTGACTCCCTGTGCCAATGCATTGATGAAGTCAACGGTTGGATGTGCCAAAACTTTCTTCAGTTAAACAAAGACAAAACTGAAGTCATTGCGTTTGGAAACAAAGATGAAGTTCTCAAGGTGGATGCATACCTTGACGCTAGGGGTCTAACAACTAAAAATCAAGTCAGGAATCTTGGTGTGTCTCTAGAGTCAGACCTTACTTTCAGTAGTCATGTCAGAGCAATAACTAAATCAGCATTCTATCATCTGAAAAATATTGCAAGAATTAGATGCTTTGTTTCCAATCAAGATTTAGAGAAACTTGTGCATGCTTTTATCACCAGCAGGGTGTATTATTATAATGGACTCCTCACTGGCCTTCCTAAAAAGACCATAAGACAGTTGCAGCTCATACAGAACGCTGCTGCCAGGATTCTGAGCAGAACCAGAAAATATGAACATATCACACCAGTCCTCAGGTCTTTACACTGGCTCCCAGTTACATTTAGGATTGATTTTAAAGTATTATTACTGGTATATAAATCATTCAATGGGCTAGGACCTCAATATATTGCAGATATGCTCACTGAATATAAACCTAACAGATCACTCAGATCATTAGGATCACATCAGCTAGAAATACCAAGGGTTCGCTCTAAGCATGGAGAGTCTGCTTTTAGCTATTATGCCAGCCGCAGCTGGAACCAGCTTCCAGAAGAGATCAGATGTGCTCCTACAGTAGTCACTTTCAAATCCAGACTCAAAACACATCTGTTTAGCTATGCATTTACTGAATGAACACTGTGCCACTGTCCGTCCGACTGTTTTTACTGTACTGGTTTTGTCTTTGTTTGTTTTCTAATTTCTAATTTATTTATTTTTATAATCTCTGGAAGAGATTTTGAAGGAGAGCAGGAGAGTCTTCACTCCGAGCGTCGTTAAGGGTAACGGCAGCAGACAGCGCACACGAAGCGTGCTCTGTGGGGGCCGCGCTGGGCATTACTGGTGTAGCACCACCCCAGCAGAGTACGTCCCTGGGCTAGAGGTCCAGTGGCACCGTAAACCGGCTCAATCTCTTCCATCTCAGATAGGGGTGGACCAGTACTACTTTATTTGATTTTTTATTCTAAACTGTTTTAATTATTCTTATGTTTTGATTATTTTAATTTCTTCTATGTAAAGCACTTTGAATTGCCATTGTGTATGAAATGTGCTATATAAATAAACTTGCCTTGCCTTGCCTTGCATTCCCGTGCTTCATTGAAATGGCGATAGCCTACTCCTCTGTGTGTGTGCGTCATTTGGACTTGCGACCCGCTATGAAGTAAAGGAGGAATAGTGGGTGTTCTCGGATATCGTACGTTCAACGAGGTCTGTGGGTCAGTGGTGGACGAAGTACACATACCATGTACTTGAGTAAAAGTAAAGATACTCAAGGTAAAATATTACTCAAGTAAAAGTAGAAGTGCTGCCTTTAAACATTCACTTGAGTAAAAGTACAAAAGTTTTTGCTTTTTTTTATGGCTATAATGTCCTATTATAATTTGTCACAAGACTCTTGCTTAACTCAGTCTGAGGGAAGACTAATATATATATATATATATATATATATATATATATATATATATATATATATATATATATATATATATATATAAATATTTGAATTGAATGAATTTTTTGTGTGTTTAATTTTGGAGGGAAGGGGACTGTTCCCATAAGGTATAAAACATTTACAGTATTTACTGTATATATTTATTTTCTCCAGCGCCTATGGTCATAATTATTAACATCTTAATGTTATGATACATTCACATAAACCTGCACAACGCCATTATATATATATATATATATATATATATATATATATATATATATATATATATATATATATATACATACACACACATAGGCCTATACACACACACTGACACACACACATGCGCGCGCGCGCTCGCGCGGCGGCGAGATCACTGTCACATCCATCTATGTTCGCAACTCATATTTAACGGCTCTGGGGTGCGTTTCCCGAAAGCATCGTTAGCCAACTATGGTCGCAAGTTCCGTCGTTACCAATAGAGTTCAATGGAAATTGCGACCATAGTTGGCTAACAATGCTTTCGGGAAACGCACCCCAGGGGCTAGTTCTTCGTACGTTGCTTAAAACATCCGAGATCAAATGAGACATCCAAGATGATATCATCGTGCTAATCATGATCCGGCTAATTAGGTTCTTCGAACACTCCTGTTTTTTATGATTAGTATAGCTGGATTGAGTTATCTGAGATAATTGCGCGTGCATGCGCTGGGTTAAAAGGGGATATGTATCGATAGTAGAAACATTGATCAGCAACGCTGCTATTGGCTGCTCACCGTGTCCAAAGAGCGCGCTCAGTTTTACTCTGCAGCAGAGCAAGAGTTATTGCTTGAAGGACATGCTGAATTTGAAAACTTAATTACAAGTTTTCACCTAAAATGTGCAAAAGCCAGGAGAGAGGGCTGGCAAAAAGTAGCTAATTAAGTTTGTAGTGACCATTTAGATGTTTTTATCACTTATTACAGTATATATTTTTTTTATTTTAATCATTTCTAAATAATTAATAACTTTGTTCATTGTAATGTCGGTCACCACCCACTACTAGAACATGGGAACAAGTAAAAGTGAAGTACTAGAATATTCTACATAATGGCAATTTGTACTATAGGCTAGGCCTACTATAATCTCTTTTAAAAAGGCACTGTTAATAAATATCTGGTTGTTTATAAAAGCAACCAAGAAAAAGGCTGAGAAAAAAAAAAGAAAAGAAAAACAAACAGGTGATGGTCCTGCACCCCCACATTATACCCCGGCAGAAGAGCTGGCCCTTGGGTTAAATGTGAACCGACACACAGCAGGGACCAGTAGCAGCAACTCCTTCATTACTGGTAAATTAACTTTAAATGATCTTACACTGTAAAATATTTTTTTTGCTGCACTATAGGCCTATAATCCCAATGGCTGGTCCAGTCTTGAGTAGGCCTAGTGATGAATTGCTTACTTGTGAAAGTGTGCATGCGTGAAACTACATGTAGCCTAGTTAATGTAAAAAAAATCTGTTGCCATGAGTTATTGATCACATTTCCCCCCAGTGTACTTCATTGTAATAAAATTGTGTTTTCCTCTTTTGTGCAGTTTTAAACACCAACACTTTTATCTGTTCCCAAGCAAGTGGCTGAAGCATGTGCAGTAAGTGGACTTTTCCAAACTTTACAACAAAAGGGAAGAAAGTACAACACTTTCTAATGCCCATCCCTCCCCCCAATGCACAGGACAGTGAAGAAACTCTCTCAGATGACTGTCTTTTGAAAAAAGTATCTTTAAATAACTTTACTTAATTTACACTTGAGTACCTATTATTTCTGAATGCAATATGAGTTGCAGGAGTCCACATCTACAGAAAGGCCTACAGAAGAGTCTGCACAAAGCAGTTATACAGAGGTGGGCAGTGTATAATTTTCCTTTTATTTTTTGTTGCATAAGGCTTGTGTTGACAGGTTTAACCCAAGCCCCCCTGACCCTAGAAAATAGAGTATTTTGGGGGGGAAAACTTGACAACTTAAAGAAAAAAAACTGGCACTATAGAGTTAGAGATAGAGTTGCTTCAAAGGAACTTCAGAGTAAGTGCTAATATATTATTTCACACAGAGTACTATTGCTGACCTTGCATAGTATCTCTTATTGCAGGTAAAATATGACTTGATCACTGGCTTTTCTTTACAAAGAACAATTTAAATAAAAAATAAAAGAACTAAGCATATTTGTCTTGTCTTTTATTAAACATTTATTGAAATGTTTCATGTTTTTGCTGATGGTGGAAATGTTGTGTAATATGGCACATGTAATGTCACAAGCCCTGTCAAGTCCAACCCTCAGGCTTTTCAGACACTGAAATCTTCCCTTTAGTTGGCCAAAGTTCATTTCATTGTGTGACCTTGTCCTAGCTAGAGCTGCATTGTAACTGTGTATGTAATACAGTGAGCTTGATATTTATATGTTTCCTTACCATTTTCAAGTAATGTGCATAAATGTGAATCTCTGTGCTTCCACATTTGTGATATGGAACAGTCACACACCATCTAGAGATTTTAGTCTGTCAACTGCCTTTTTTTAAATTTGATATAGGCCTAATATTACTAATCTGGAATATTAAGAATTGTAATAGTAACTTGGCTGCACATTTACATTGTGATCCCCCTTTCTGTTCACAAAATCCCCTTCATAGAGGCCTTGATGGGTACATGTGTGCAGTCTATTGACCAATCACATTAGTGAAGCCTGAGGGACATATCTGTGTCATATTAATCGGCATGTTCATGATTGCATGATCTTCATTAAAATGTATAATATACCTGCGTTGGTAAAAAAAAACCCTGCTATATCCTACAACCTTGGGTCTAAACTGGCTTGGAAATGCCACAAAAAAAACACACTAAAAACTGCTTGAGCGCCAGGGTAAACTTTGTGAATGACAGCACTTATCAAGTTCTCCGCATCCCCATAGTTTAAATGAAAGAGCCACTCGCAAATAATATCAGGACAATGCACACAGTTTGTGCTGTTATTAAAAGACGACTCCGACGAGTCGAACATTTAATGTGCGTTTCCAAAAAATAATTGATGTAAACGACATCCTCACGAGTCATGAGAAAAATTATATCTCTCAAAAAGTACACTATTGCGCTGCGTTAAAATACTTCTCGTATTACCTCCGCTTATAAAGCCGCGATCTAATCCTGTTTACATGAAATAAGCCTGCTCGCGAGCAGGTTCAAGCTTGCGCACCTGTTGCTATGACAGTAAGTCTAGGATGAGCTTCGAAGAACCAAACAATCCAAGATCATACCAAATCGCCAACAATCAAATCCAGCTAACTGAGTTAGCGACGTACGAAGAACGGGCCCCAGGTTCGCGGGTGATGATGATGATGATGATGATGATATATTGTTTAATTTAAAGACACCATGATAGTGGTTAGTGTTTGCTTTAGTTGGGCTCTTGACCCTTGACTTTATAACACCAGATTTTCTCTGGCTGCTGAAACTGAGTGTTTATAAAACACATAACAAATATAGCACAAAAAGCCAAAAGGAAATATGATTATGTGTTGATGGTTGTGTTTTGATGATGAAAATCATCAATTATTGACTTGATTCCCTGATCTCTTCAGAGCCTAATCTCTGAATAAACAGGTGATGTTTTACTTGTATTATACATTATAATAGAACAGTGATTCTACTGTAATGTCCATTGTTGTGACAATCAGATTTTAAAAATCCCTATGGTATCATGCTCACTTACACAGACATCAAGAATCATCATATGAATCTCAACAATGGTGACCATTAAAAAATAATTTATGCTGGGAGCCATGGATAAGTTTTGTACAATGCTAGTACCCAGCATGCATTGCAGCATGAGTCGTTTTTTAATGGTCACCATTGTTGAGATTCATATGCTGATTCTTGATGTCTGTGTGAGTCTTGGTAATATTAATACATTAATTCAATACATTTTCTGTGAAACTCTTTCTGCACAAATTGTTTGTAAAGTCTTTCATAATATCTGATGGTCACAACAGTCTCACTTACTTGTAGAATCACAGTTTTGAATAAAACAAATGTAATGTTGCCATTTTAATCCAAGATTAGTCTCTGAATGAGATCAGTGAATCATGTCACTAAATGATGATTTTCGTCATGAATCTTTAACAATCAACAACCCTTCATACTTTTCCTTGACTTTTGTGCCATATTTGTTTTATAAACACTCAGTTACACCAGCCAAAGAAAAACTTGTATGCAAAAGTCAAGGGACAAGAGCAAAACTAAAGTAAACGCTGATCTCCATCATGGTGACCTTAAACGAAACTCAAATCATCAACCTCTAAACCTCTGTTATCTCTAATAAGAACTTCTGTAGACGAATGGCAGTAATAAAGTCAAACTGGTTAATAATAAGTGAAGCTGGTAATGCTGTTTGTGAAGTTGTTTAATCCTCCTCCGTTGAGATCTTCAGAGATTTAACATCTTTTATCTTCAGTTGATTTCATCTAAGGTTGTGGCTGAAAGTCAGTTGTAGTTGTTTTTCTCTTTTCTTCGGTGATTCTGCTTGTTAACAGCAGGTGTTCATCACTAATGCCCAATCATCACTTAATTATACAATTATTATTTAATTATCATTCTGGTATCTAGAAATGTTCTATAACTCATTCAGTTTGAGTTCTGTCTCAGCCATTCAAGTTTCAGTAATATTTGAGTGCAGTGAACTCAGTTCTATTTAGTACATATTACTGTTAGGTTTTACAGTGCAACACATGGCACAATTACATTTGTGCAATGTTTTTGCATTTCTTTTTCTCCTTATCGTAAGAATTAGACTATTTATCCAATTAGCCTACCAAATCAAAATGAGTTATTGTAAATGCCAAGCTCATGTAATGTAGTGGATGTTATTTCATGTTTCTCAGTATTTAAGAACAGCTATACTATTCCCTCTACATTCGTTAAAAAGAAAGATTCAGTAAAAACTAACTTTTTATGTTGTAAATACTTTCTCCTCTTCTTTTTTGGCAATATTTTCCTCTCATTCATCTCCCAATCATCTATTCTGTGCAGCCAGGTGTATACATTGACAAATGTTTCCAACAGTAGACATTTACCTAGTTATGAATAGGTTGAAGAATGAAGAGGTTTTTCCCTCTCTGAAACACTTTGACGAATATTAAAGTTATAAGTTATTGTTTTACGAATAATAAAGTTATTTATTTTTGTATTTTTTTTTGTTGTTGTTGCTAATGTTATGTATTGAAGCACTACAAAATAAAACAGATTTGAAATTGAATCCATGTTTTTGCATATATTAAACATTTTTCTACATTAAATCTAGACATAGTAAACTTATTATCATTACTGAAATAATCAACCTCATTTCCAAAACCTATGTTTCATTACCGCAACAGATGATAATGAAATGTTAATTTAAATAATATAAAATTTGTAGTTTGCTTTTAAATGCATGTACAGTATCTACACATTATGTTCTTTCAGGTTTGTCAAATCATTTTGAAAATGTGTCAGGTTTCATTAAAATATATATAAAAAAGGTTGTAAATTGTGGAAGGTGTTGCGGTAATGAGAGAAATTAAACAAAAAATTTAAATAATGCTAATTTAAAAATAAATATTATTTCAGATTTCTAAGTAACTGTGCATGACTGTTAATAATCCATTTTTAAAAATGTGAAAATGTATTTCATTTTCTAACAGTGTTGATGTTTTCAGACTGTTGCGGTAATTAGATTTTTTAGGACTTGTTTTGGAAATTATGCTCAAAAAGGTCTTAAATTGTTAGTAAATGTTTTTAAATTAATGTTCACAAATTCTCCAGACTTTGTTTCTAATGTCTGAATTTTTTTTTTAATTTTCATGTTTGAAATTTTTAAAACCAAGCTTTCGTGAGAATCACCCAGATACCGCCAAGGCAAGTTCAAAACAAAGCGCGTGCGCTGTACTGTGATTGGTGGCTCGTTTGACCAGTTACGTTTTTATCCACTCATTAATAAAAATGAACGACTTATTTTGAAAATGTGGTAGAGTAAAAAGTAAGATATTTGAAATGTAGTGGAGTTAAAGTAAAAGTCTCCCAAAATTTAAATACTTGAGTAAAGTACAGATCCGCAAAAAAGCTACTTAAGTACAGTAACGAATTACATTTACTTCGTTACTGTCCACCACTGCTGTGGGGCAACACTATTTGATGCTGCTGCTTTGTCGACCCTGGTTTCTCCTGGGACAAGTCGCTCGTTGGCGCGTGTGCGCTCGGTTCATGTGTTTGTGTGACACCTGCTCTCCAGCATTCATGTGATTCTGCGATCGCTGGGTTCTTTTTAACAAGTCCCTTTGTTTGTTTTGCTTGCTGTACATTTACTTTACTGGTTTTTCTGTGCATTTGTTTATAAATATTGTTTGTTTAAATTCATTTGTTTTGTTGTATTTGGTTTGTTTCATTAAATTTGTTTTCAGTGTTTTTGCTTTATTTCTCTTTTTTTGTTGCTCTGTTTAATGTGATTTATTTTGAGTATGAAAGTGGGGTGAATATCCACCCAGTTTTGGTGCCCAAATTCTGAACCTCAGCGTAGTTGGTTTCATGATTCTCTGATTGATCATTTAAACGTACGTTTTGTCATTTTGTTTCTTTCCTTTGGAACTTTTAAGTTTCATGTGTCGTTGTTGGTGTTATTTGTTTTGTTTATTATGTCTTTCATTACAGAAGCGGAGGCTTCAGGGCAGGCCGCTAGTAGGCCCTCGCGTGCGGTGGTGGGATTCTGTCATGGAGTGCTGTGCGTTCATGCTTGACCTTATTGGTGTGCGTGTGTTGTGGTGAGACCTGTGCACAGGGTGGTATAGGAGTTTTGTGCTCATTAAGCTGACTTTCCCTGCCATTGGTAAGCCTTGGTCTCCTTTTCTTTTTTGGCGTCTTCAATGTTGTTTGTGTTAACCTGCTTCTACAGTCTTTTAATGTTTTTAAGATTATTGCTTGACGATTGAAATAAAGCTTTTGTACTTTTGGTATTCACGTCTCAGGCCATCCTTTCGAAAACCACAATCCTGTGTGTTCTTTATAGGTGGTTAAATTCATGATTATTTATATTTCCCTGGTTAACAGGGTGGCATAGTCAGCTATATCGTAGAGGTGACTTTACCTCCCGAACGTCCCGCTACATATATACAGTATATTCTCTGGCTCTGTAGGCATCCTACTACATTTCCCACATGTCCACCAATTTATAGATGATCATGACACAACATGCTAATTGAAAAGTCGAATAAAGTTAACTCCATAAAAACTACATAAATTCATCAACTAACCATTCAGAAACATACTGTTGTATTCTAAAAGTTACTTCTTCTTGAGTCTCTCCATCAGTGTCCGCCTCTGGTTCGAACACACTGTATAAGGCTTAACACTGCTACTGACAATTTCTGACATTTTGGCTGCGTGAGATTCTCCAGTTTTGTTGTTGACAGAGTATCTGAAGCACGAACTGTAAAGGCCCCTCACTCTTCAGGAAAGGGGGCAGCTCATTTGCATTTAAAGGTACGCACACACAAAACAGTGTGTTTTAGCTCACACCCAAATATTGGGAAAATTGGACATGCCATAATAAATTATCTGTGGGGTATTTTGAGCTGAAACTTCACAGACACATTCTGGGGACACCAGAGACTTATCAGTCCCTCCAGTCTTACAATTCAGCGATCGCTGAATACAACGCAATATCAACAAAAGTCACATTTTTTGGTGATCCTGCACAATTAGCAAAATAATCGCAAAAAATGATTTTAAATCACAAAAATAAATAATATTATCTAATTGAATCATCCCTAATTTATTTAAAG
This sequence comes from Tiaroga cobitis, assembly GCA_030578255.1. Classification (NCBI taxonomy): domain Eukaryota; kingdom Metazoa; phylum Chordata; class Actinopteri; order Cypriniformes; family Leuciscidae; genus Tiaroga; species Tiaroga cobitis. The sequence goes on from CM060597.1 coordinate 24,839,604, forward strand.
CTGTAATGCATTACTTTCACAAGGATACAGTATGTGGTCTGTGTTAAAGCGAAAGCGAATCTTTCTCACCTGCCGTCTCGCATAAGTGCCAAGGACCGGGTGAAGCGATTACTCAAGATGGATGAATGACCAAATAAAAAGTATGATATGCCTGATAGCACAAAAAAAAAAAGATTTAATATATGCATGCGTTTGCCGACTGTCAGCGTTCACGTGAGTATACCGAAATGTATTCTATTTCTAGGCTTGTTGCCCTTAAATGATCAAAAACACACATAATTATGCCAAAATATCCATCTTGGTGGCTAAGTCTTGAGTGAAAAAGCTTGGGACGTGTGTCAGTATTGGATCTGCACATTAATAATAATAATAATAATAAATTACGTTTATAAAGCACTTTACATAGAAGGGGGGAATCTTTACAACCACCACAAATGTACAGCATCCATCTGGATGATGTGACGGCAGCCATACTGCGCCAGAACGCCCACCACACACCAGCTTATTGGTGGAGAGGAGACAGAGTGATGAAGCAAATTAGTTATATGAAGACTTCAGATCCAAAAGCCTCTAAGTGCCATCTGAAATTTTCTTCTAAAATTAGCATTTTCATCAAGCTCGTATATTTAAGTTCAGTAATTTTACTTTAATGACAAGTAATAGGTAATTGTCATTTCCATTAAAGTGAAATAAATGTAAGGGGATGATTAAGGCCACTGGGCAAATTTGGCATTAGCCTACTGTAGGTCTTGAAGTCCCCTGTAGCCTATAATTTTATCCCTTAAAACTCATCTTTGATCACCAAAATTACATATTTAAATGTTGTAAACAGAGATCCACTCGTGTATGATCACACGTTGTCATGATTGGTTACAAGGTAGTTTGTGAAATCAGAAACCCCAGCGATTTCAAATTTTTTGAGGTGCTAAGTGCTGACTTATGAATTTACACATGGTTTGTCTAAAAGCATATTAAAAACCCATTCTAATTTTATTATTGACTTTTTACTTGATTAGGTTACTTAATTACTTATATTAGGCAATTGCTAATTTCTGTGGTTTTCTTGTGTTGTATATGGGGAAGGTTATCTCTGTCATATTGGAGTTGTCCCCTAGGTGGCAGTATTAGTTAAGCTAAAACGTCTCAGGTTACGACTGTAACCATAGTTCCCTGAGAAGGGAACGAGACGATGCATCGATGACGCTTTGGGAACGCCCCCAGCGTGAATGCGTCTGAGCATCAATGTCAACTAGTCCAATGGAAAGAATGAGCGTCACGGGCGGGTGACGTCATGACCAGGAAGGGATAAAAGCACATCCGGTGCAACCCGGCATTAGCTTCAAAAATGTCGAAGCAAGCCGATCCGAGGGATGCAGGAAGTATGGCAGGGAGATGCATCGTCTCGTTCCCTTCTCAGGGAACTATGGTTACAGTCGTAACCTGAGACGTTCCCTTTCGAGGGAACTCGCGATGCATCGATGACGCTTTGGGAACGAGAATACCCAAAACGCCAGAATTCCAAGTACCTGAGTGTTAGTCTGATGAAACTAAGCACCTGAGAACCTGGGGCAGCATCCAGGTCTAAGCTGTAAAACCTAACGAATGCGAGCGGTGAGGACCAGCCTGCCGCATCACAAACGTCTTGAAGAGAAACTCCAAATAATAAGGCTTTAGAGGCCGCCATACCCCTCGTAGAATGAGCTCTGACCGCCAAAGGACACGGCTGGTCAGAGTACTCGTATGCAAGTGAAATAGCCTCAACTATCCACTCACTAACCTTCTGTTTAGAAGCAGGAAGACCCTTCTTAGGTGATCCAAAGCAAATAAATAACTGGTCGGACTTCCTCATAGAAGACGTCCGATGAACATAAGTATCCAGTGCTGGACACAAGAGGTTCAGCCTTTCCTGGTCCGCAGATGTAAAAGGAGGAGGACAGAAAGCCTGCAGCACAATAGGCCTTGGAATCATGGTCGGCACTTTAGGGACGTATCCCTGTTTTGGATATAAAAATGCCTTGACCATCCCCGGTGCAAACTCAAGGCAAGTGGGGGAAACCGAAAGGGCCTGAAGATCTCCAACTCTCTTAAGGGACGAAATAGCTAGCAGAAAGATAGTCTTAAGGGTAAGAAATTTCTCTGAAACCGAATCTAAGGGCTCGAATGGAGCCCTACACAGGCCTTCTAGTACTATTGCCAAATCCCAAGCTGGCACCCTAGTGCGAGATGCAGGCCTCAGCCTCAATGTGCCACGAAGGAAACGTGTAATCAGGGGGTCTCGACCCAACGATGTACCCCCCACCAGGGCGTGGTAAGCGGCAATGGCCGCCATGTAGACCTTAAGCGTAGAAGGACATAGACATGACGTAAAGCGCTCCTGCAAGAACTCGAGTACTGTGTTCACAGAACAGTTAACCGGATCCCACTGATGTCGGTGACACCATACAGAAAAAAACTTTCCATTTCAGCGCATATAGTTTCCTAGTAGCTGGAGCTCTGGAGCTTAGAATGGTCTCAACAACCTCAGTTGAGAGACCACTCTCTATGAGTTGGTCCCCCTCAGAGGCCAAACCCACAGGTTCCAAATCTCTGGTCGGGGGTGAAATATTGTGCCCTCGGCCTGAGACAGAAGGTCTCTCCTGATTGGGATCTCCAAGGGAGGACCGTCTAAGAGATGGATCAGGTCCGCAAACCAGATCCGACTCGGCCAGCGTGGTGCTACTAGCAGTAGGCTTATTCCGTACTGGCGGACTCGCTCCAGAACTCCTGGGAGCTGAGCAACAGGGGGAAATGCGTACAGACGTAGCCTCGGCCACGTCTGCACCATAGCATCCAGCCCCAGGGGGGCTGGGTGAGTAAGGGAGAACCAAAGTGGACAGTGCGTCGTATGCTGAGACGCAAACAGATCCACCTCTCCTTGGCCGTAAAACTCCCAAATTTTCTCCACCGCCTCGGGGTGGAGTCTCCAGTCCCCAGGCCTCAGCTCCTGCCTCGACAGGATGTCTGCCCCAATATTCTGGTCCCCAGGATTATACACTGCCCTCAGGGAGAGTACCTTCCCCAGAGACCACAGGAGGATCTGGTGCAGCGGCGGCGCCAGGGGGGGTCTTGGGGGGTCTCAAGACCCTCCCAAAAAATGCTTTGACCCCCCATTTGACCCCCCCCCCCCCACCCCCTTCCTGATTAAAAAATATATATCCGGGATAAATATTTAAAAATGTTTATCTTCAAACTACGCAGAACAATAATAATTAATCATTTATTCGACATACAAAATATATAAACATAAGAATCACGTTCCCTCTAAGCTGCGCGCGTGCGCGGTCGTGCACTTCTGATGCCGCGACCGCGCAGAAAAGAATAATATGCCACGCAGAGGACTGACGCGAAATGTGTGGGGAAATCCATTTGATTGTAGGCCTATGTGAGAAATAATTGCAGTGCTCAAACTGGTGAGTGCAGTTTACAGGTCTCATAGAAAGAGAACGATGTGAGCGCGTGTGATTGGCAGTGAGTCGTGAGTGCTGACCAAATATCTCAATACGAGAGGCGACGAGAAACGCAAAGACATGTGAAATAAAATCATAATATCATGTTTTAAAGAAGAGTGGTTTGATTTAAAGTGGTGGAAATAACGGTTGATGGACACAGAACGGTAACAATTACACACACCCGCGTGCAAACTGAAAATACATCATTAGTTTACATAGATTTAAATAGTTTCAGGCATGGTTAGATTAGGCTACTATAAAAGAGTTCACATATTCACTTTTCTTGAAAATATTTAGCTATTAGATCTAGCTATTTACAGTAAATGCTTCAGTTTTGTTTTCATATTATAATAATATAATATGAAAACAAATTGAAGCATTTAAACTGATATATTATATCACTTCAAATACTTCAATTCATTTTTTTATATTATATTAGGCCTATATTTTATTATATTATAAGCCTAAATAAAGAATCTCACAAGGGTATTTAGGGCTCATTGCCATTAAAAAGTTTGAAACCCCCTGCTAAAGAAAATATAGGCTAGGAAATTCATAAGCTATAAACAATCATTTAACTTTGATGGTTTAATGCTGCCTGTACAATTAATTGACTGTACAAAAACACTTTATGGTTTTCCTAAACCATGTCAGTGTAACAGCTTAATTTTCTTTCATAATATATTATATTATTGTAAAGAATTGAACTGTCCTGCAGAAGATTTTGTAAATCATTTTTCATAGGATTTCTTAGTAAAGACTGAAACAGAGGACACCGAGGAATTGGAGGATGAGGAGGATACTATTTTGTAAATATGTTTTCTGTCATGGGTGTGGCTATGGCAATTAAAGTTCGAGCATATTGTTTGCAAACTGCAATTGATTAATTAATTAAAAACAAAGTAGTTGATATGCTGTGTTGTTTTTGTTGTTAAGTAGCAGCAATATGCAGTTATTAGCCGTGTCCACTGTATTTTTTGTTGGTTTTCATGAGACCCCCCTTGAAATAACCAGGACCCCCCATTGCCCCCCCAATCAAAATTGTCTGGAGCCGCCACTGATCTGGTGCGCCAGCTTGCAAAGCGGACGCGACCGCAGACCCCCCTGACGGTTCCGATAAGAGACCACCGATGTGTTGTCTGTACGGACGAGCACATGATGGCCCCTCAGGTCTGGGAGGAACTGTTTCAACGCATTGAAGACAGCCATCATCTCCAAGCAATTAATGTGACAAGAAAGATGATGACCCCTCCACAGACCCTGAACCGAGCGGCCTTCCATTACCGCTCCACAGCCGGTGAGGGAAGCATCTGTCGAGATCGCAACTCGATGGCAAAGAGCTCCCAACACCGGACCCTGGGTTAAGAACCAGTGTTTCTTCCATATAAGCAAGGCGCGGAGACACCGCCGCGTGATCTTGATTACACGAAATGGGTTTCCCCTCGGGGAGAACCCTCTGGTCCTGAGCCACCACTGTAAAGGTCTCATGTACAGCAGGCCAAAAGGAATCACGTTGGACGCTGCTGCCAAGAGACCCAACAGTCTCTCGAACTGTTTTACAGTGCGTGACTGGCCTAGCCTCAGCTCCTCTGTGGCTGCCAGGATAGCAGCTTCACGAACGGGCGATAGAGTGGCCCGCATCGTCACTGAATCCCATACCACACCAAGGAAAGTGGTTCTCTGTACTGGAGGAAGAACACTCTTCTTGGCATTGAGCCTCAACCCCAACATCTGCATATGAGCGAGAACGACACCTCGGTGCCGAACCGCCAACTGCTCTGATTCCGCTAGAATCAGCCAGTCGTCGATGTAGTTCAGAATACGTATGCCCTGAAGCCTGAGAGGGGCTAAAGCTGCATCTACGCATTTCGTGAACGTGCGGGGTGATAGAGCTAGACCGAAAGGAAGTACCTGATACTGGTTTTCTTTGCCCCCGAAAGAAAACCTTAGGAACTTCCTGTGCTGAGGGAGGATGGAGACATGGAAGTAAGCGTCCTTCAAATCTATCGTGACAAACCAGTCCTCGGATCTGATTTGAGTCACGATCTGTTTGAGTGTCAGCATCTTGAACTTGAGTTTCTGTACTGAACGATTCAACAGACGAAGATCTAAAATGGGACGCTACCCTCCATCCTTTTTCGGAACAATGAAATAACGGCTGTAAAAACTCGACTCTCTGTCGGGTGAGTACACCTGTTCTATAGCTTCCTTTGCTAACAGGGCCTTTACCTCTTGCTCCATTACCAGAGCCTGCTCGGGATGCACTACTGTGAGCAACACCCCGCTGTAGCGAGGAGGACGAGAACCAAACTGGATTCTGTATCCTTTCTCTACAATCTGCAGGACCCAACGAGAAATATTTGGCAGAAGCTTCCACGCTGCCAGAAAATCTACTAAGGGAACCAGCCTCTCGAGGCTGGTCTCTGGTGCTAACGAGACAGCCAGTTCTGGAGCCTGAAACATAATGGCAGGAACTACCTGAACTGGCTGCTCTAAAACCCCCCTCAGAGGGCGCGAAACCGATGCAGTGCCGCAGCATAGCATCAGCGACTCGCTGGAGACCGCTGCGCCCCGAAGCACCAAGGTTGGCGGGGTTGGCAGAACGGTCCCGTGAGGACCCCGAAGTGGAACGGGCACCGTATTCTGAGGTGTACACCGCTCCACTTCGGTAGGGGCTGTCCTCACAGGTCTGACGCCAGTGACGTCAGGACCTTTTCTTCTGTCTTCTTCGCCTGAAGAACGGTCCTCAGATCCGGCTTCGGCTTAGAAGACTTCGACTGAGAGTGTTGCGTCTGTTTCCATTGTTTATGTGGAGGTGTACGAGACGAAACACTCTGTTTTTGTTGCGCATGATATGAGGAGCTCGACGGCTGGGGCTGCTCACGCCCAGCAGCCCCAGGGGGCTGGACACGGCGAGGGAGAAACTTTTTAAAAGCCTCCGCTTGCTTCTTTGACTCTTGAAATCTTTCGACGACCGCATTAACTGCGTCGCCGAAGAGACCAGAAGGCTCAAGCGGAGCATCTAATAAAAAGGCCCGGTCTTTTTCTCTTATTTCGGCCAGATTTAACCAAAGGTGTCTCTCAGTAGCTACAAGGGCTGCCATAGACCGCCCAATTGCTCTAGCGGTCTCCTTTGTAGCTCTGAGAGACAGATCGGTGGCCCGACGAAGTTCTCGAATTTCGTCAGGACCAACTCCCTCACTCTTATCCAAATCCCCCAGCAAATCAGCCTGGTAAGCCTGGAGCACCGCCATAGTGTGCAGATATGCTCCAGCCTGACCTGCTGCCGTATATGCTTTGCCCACTAAAGCCGATGTTGCTTTAAGCGGTCTAGTGGGCAAAGCTGAGGCCTTCAGAGACGATGCTGGGCCAGGTGAAAGATAGCTCGCGAGCGTCTGTTCAGCCTGGGGCATCGCCTCATAACCGTACTCTTTCAGCCCTCTTATACTTGAATATAAATTAACTTGAGGGCTGAAAAGTCGTGATGAGTACGGTTTATCCCATGATCTAGATAACTCATTGTGCAAATCAGGAAAAAAGCGAAGGCCTCGTGGTGGAGATGATGTCGCTGAAGAAAGGAAACGCTCGTCTAATTTACTTTTGGGACGAGCGCCCCTTTTCTCAGCTGGCCATTCAATATTTAATTTTTCTACAGCCCTTGACATCACATCCACCAGCTCCTCATATGCTGGGGAAACAGGTGACGAATCTGTTTCCCCAGTGTGTGTGCTTAAACTTTCCATACTCATCATATCAACCTCCTCAGAGGAAGAACAATGAAGTAATGGAGGGCTCTCTCCCCAGGCGGAAGAAGCCGCAGAGCGGGCTTCCACAACCGGGGGGAGAGCACTGGATCCTCCGGGTAAGGAAGGAGAAAAGGCCCTCGGACCCGTCCCCGACCCCTCCGAAAGATCCTTTTGCGATCCCCAGGAATGCATTCTCCGTGCTGCCTCGGCAACAGCGGGTCCTGCACCCTGAGGATCGCGAGCCTGACCACTCTCGTCAAAGAGTGACAGGCGAGAGCGGAGCATGCGAAGCGGAAGCATCTCACAATGCTGGCACTCAGCCCCCTCGAAGGTTGAGACCGCATGCTCCACTCCCAAACAAATAACACAAAGCTCGTGTGTGTCCCCACCCATTAAATAACGCGGACAGGGAGAAGCACACTGCTTGTACATTTGTTTCGCCATAACTCTTTCAAATATAAATCAACAGACAACAATAAATAGGCAGAGACAGAGTAACACAGATTGCTTGCTGAGACACAGAAGCTAATGCCGGGTTGCACCGGATGTGCTTTTATCCCTGCCTGGTCATGACGTCACCCGCCTGACGTCACCCGCCTTCGGCTGATGTCGGATGACGAGGAAGCTAACGTTAACCAAGACGTCGAGATGGCTACTGCAATGGTAGGAACACATACTGTTTTGACAGTCAGACCAAAACTTGGGAGGAATACGTTGAAGTGTTGGGACATGTTTTTGTTGCGAATGGTATCACGGATGAGGGAAAGAAGAGGGCAATATTGTTAAGCTCTGTTGGCAGTTGGACATACAGTTTAATGAGAAAATTATTGAGCCTGAACAAGCCTGGCGAAAAGTTATATAAGGATTTGACTACATTCTGTTCCCTTTCGAGGGACTAGTTTGATTGGACTAGTTGACATTGATGCTCAGACGCATTCACGCTGGGGGCGTTCCCAAAGCGCCATCGTTGCATAGCGAGTTCCCTCGAAAGGGAACAGAATGTAGTGAGTAGCACAGGGCGGGGCTGTGTTAGCAGTGTTTTGTAGCCTGTCATGCTCATGGGTTGCTCATCCAAGTGTTCAGTAAAAACTCCAGATAAACGCTACTTCGTTGTCCGTCTTCCTTTACTAGTACCCAGAATACTACATTTGGCAATGAGGAAACCGGTGAGTGCAGAAGAAATTGTTAACGACAGCGATAACAATAAGAAGCTTGAGAGTTCAATTGCGCGGAAATTCGGCTGATGTCGGATGACGAGGAAGCTAACGTTAACCAAGACGTCGAGATGGCTACTGCAATGGTAGGAACACATACTGTTTTGACAGTCAGACCAAAACTTGGGAGGAATACGTTGAAGTGTTGGGACATGTTTTCGTTGCGAATGGTATCACGGATGAGGGAAAGAAGAGGGCAATATTGTTAAGCTCTGTTGGCAGTTGGACATACAGTTTAATGAGAAAATTATTGAGCCTGAACAAGCCTGGCGAAAAGTTATATAAGGATTTGACTGACCTGCTTCAGTCACATTATAACCTGAAGCCCAGTGAAATAGTCCAAAGATTTAAGTTTAATTCGAGGACTAGAGCAGCGACTGAAACTGTCACAGAGTATGTGGCAGTGCTACGAGACCTCGCTCAACATTGCAACTATGGCGATAAATTGAAAGAGATGCTATGAGACTGGCTCGTGTGTGGCATAGCGGACGATCGCATGCAGAGGAGATTGTTGGCGGAGTCTGAGCTCACATTTGAAAAAGCCTTAAAATTTGTACTGGCCATTGAGACAGCAACTATGTGCATGATCTGCAACTGAAAACACTGGATGACAGCGTGTGTAAAGCCGCACCCCAACTGCTAGTGGCAACACCATTGACATGTTACAGGTGTGGCGGTGAACAAAGTGCCATGGCTGTGGTAAAAAGGGACATTTGAAGAGAGTGTGCAAATCCTCACCTCTTGCAGACCAGCGGCTTAGGGGGGGAGGGAAGCACAAGCAGTCTGTAGGAAGTTTCAGAAACCATAAAAAGCAGTCGGCGCATCACATAAGGAAATCTCTGGAGAATGTCACTAGTGATGAAGATGTATTTACGATGTACAATCTAACACAGCCAAAGATAACGAAAGTAGACCCCATTACTGCACAGCTTAACATAAATAAGAACATTGTTGAATTCGAAGTGGATACTGGCTGTAGAGTGACGATTTTGTCAAAGGCTGAATATGCCAAGTTATGGACCGCAGGGGGCACACAAGAGTTGCAGGACTGCTCAATGACTTTGAAAACTTATACGGGCGAAAAAGTTCCAACACTAGGAGCGGCAGATGTTACTGTAAAGTACAAAGACCAAGTCAAACAGCTACCAGTAGTGGTCGTAGCAGGCCCAGGACCAAACCTGTTGGGCAGGGCATGGATAAAGGAGCTGGGAATGAACTGTGTTCTTATAAATAAGATGGAGCAGCCAGAACTGACATTGCAGTATGTGCTAAGGCAGAATGAAGATATGTTTCAAGCAGGAACTGGGAACCTGGAGAGGCCCATCAGCGAAAATTTATGTTAAAGAAGGCGTGGCTCCAAAGTTCTATAAACCTAGGCCAGTGCCCTATGCGATGAGAAAGAAGGTGGAGATAAAGCTAGAGAGACTCACAAACCAGGGAATTATTGAGCCAGTGAAATTTTCAGAGTGGGCAGCACCGATCGTGCCTGTGTTAAAAGCTGATAATTCTGTGCGCATTTGTGGAGACTTCAAACTCACTGTCAACCAGGTGTCGAAGCTCGAGCAGTATCCAATACCGAAATCGGAGGACTTGTTTGAGAAGTTGTCAGGCGGCGAAAGGTTCAGTAAACTGGACCTGAGCCATGCGTATCAACAAGTGATACTACATGAGACATCCAAGCCATATGTCACTATTCACATGCACAAGGGTCTGTTTCAGGTGAATCGACTTCCATCTGGGGTCTCCTCCAGTCCAGCCATATTCCAACGAATGATGGAGAGTCTGGTGGCCGGCATCCCGAATGCGGCTGTCTATTTGGATGACATTTTGCTGACGGGCCAACGTGACAAAGGTCACCTTTGACGGTGAAACAGGCGTTAACTCGGCTGCAGGAAGCTGGTCTTTGCCTAAAGCGCAACAAATGTGTGTTCATGGAACAGGAAGCTGAGTTCCTTGGACATAAGGTGGACGGCTCTGGACTTCATCCTTTGCCACATAAGGTCAGGGCAATACAAGAAGCCCCAGCACCGACCAATGTCACAGAACTGAGAGCGTACCTAGGACTGCTCAAATACTACAACAGGTTCCTGCCACACCTGTCAACATTGTTATCGCCTTTACATGAACTGTTTAGAAAAGAAACCACTTGGAAATGGGAGGCCAAACAGGAGAGAGGTTTTGAGGAGTCTAAGCGACTCATGCAGTCGTCTTATGTGTTAGTGCATTATGACAGCCAAAAAGATCTGATCCTGTCCTGCGAAGCTTCTCCTTATTCAATGTTAGGCTGCATAGATTAGGTCAGCCGGAACTGGGAACACTTCCCTTAAATCTTGATGTACTCGCTACATCATAAGAAGAATGGCATCTACGCTAATATTAGTGTCTTTGTTTATCCCGAGGTTTTACCGCAGCCTGCCGGATCCAGGCCGTGTCCAGATCTGACGAAGGAGATCTGCCTGGACCAGATGACAATGCAGTGCTGAAGTGTCCACTTTTTCTCCCTATGGAGGATCCCTTTCCCACTCTACAGATAAAGCGTTGTGAATTCTGGCTCGCGTACCCCGAAGTGATAAAATAAAACAAAATTCTGTATCAAAATTTATAGGCAAGAAAAGTAGTTTGTTTAGGCTGGGTTGTATGAATTATAAACCTGCGCACATATTTTAAAAAGCACATAACTATAGAATCCATTCTGAATGAGCATGTGAACGCCGTCAGCGTTAATCACAGGTTCGCGTTTAAAGTCTGATCATTTCGACGGAGGTGAATCAATCAAAGTTAACTTTAGCTGGAAATAACATTATTCAAGAACCGCTATAATGCCAAAACAATCTGTTACCTTAAATTATATGTTTATCTCTGTAAAGCTGCTTTGAAACAATCCATTGTTAAAAGCGCTATATAAATGAAGATGACTTGACTTGACTTGACTTATGGAGTGGATGTGGTGTTGTCGCATCGCATGCCAAATGGACAGGAGAGACCAATCAGCTTCATGTCTAGGACACTAACGTTAGCTGAATCGAACTACTCACAACTGGACAAAGAAGGTCTGGCAGTGATATTTGGCATTCAGCGTTTCCACAAATATTTATATGGAAGAAGGTTTGTCATTTGCAGTGACCACAAACCGTTATTGTCTCTCTTCAATGAGATGAAGGCTGTGCCTCAAATGGCTTCCCCTCATATACAGCATTGGGCAGTAACCTTGAGAGCATATGAGTACGAGATTGTTTACAAGCCAGGAAAACACCATAGCAATGCAGATGCATTGAGTCGACTCCCTCTACCTCAACAGTCTGTCAAGAGAGAGCAGGAGGAACTAGTGCTGATGATGGAGAATGTGACCCTCGTCTCAGCAGCTGAAATGAGCAGATGGACAAGCAGAGATCCTGGTTTGTCCAGAGTGACGCAGTTCGTCCAACATGGTTGGCCGCCACAAGACCGGGACCCAGCTTTCCAACCATATGCTGTTAGGAAAACAGAGTTAAGTGTGCAAGATGGATGTGTACTGTAGGCCTCGCGTGTAGTGGTGCCGCTGCCAGGGCGGGACGCCTTGATACAGCAGCTACATCACGGTCACACCGGAATCACTAGAATGAAGGCATTAGCGCAAAGCTACTTCTGGTGGCCAAAGTTTGATGCAGAAATTGAAGCTGTAGTTAACGGATGTGTCACATGCCAAGAACACCGTAACTTGCCAGCTCCAGCACCGCTTCATCCCTGGGAGTGGCCGAGTAAACCAAGGCAAAGGTTACACATTGACTATGCGAGACCTTTTATGGGACACATGTTTTTGATCCTGATGGACACTCATTCAAAATGGATGGATGTTTACCCTGAAGCGACCGCAAATTCAGCCATCACGATTGAATGTCTAAGGAAGAGTTTTAGCAATCAAATAATACCTGAGACAATTGTATCCGATAACGGCTCATGTTTTGTGAGTGCCGAATTCAGAGAATTCCTGCAGAAAAATGGGATCGAACTCATCACTTCTTCTCCTTATGCTTCCTCCAATGGTTGTGCTGAGCGCACAGTCCAGACATTCAAGTCAATGATGAAGAAGGCAGGTGACGGTAGACTGACCACTAAAGTGTCAAGAGTGCAATTTAGTTAGCGCATTACACCACAGTCCACCACTGGGCTGTCGCCTGCTGAAGTGTTCCAAGGCAGGAAATTGCGATCAACATTAGACCTAATTCATCCGGACCGCAGAAGGAAGGTGGAACAGAAACAGAGCATTCAAAAGAAACATCATGACAAGCAAGTTTCAGGGAGAAGTTCCTAGGAGGGAGACACAGTGATCACAAGGAATTTCAGTCATGGGCCGTGTGTAATCAGTGGTTTTCTTTGCTATCCTGGGTTGTATAATTTTTGACAGTTTTTATAAAACTGTCTGGCACCCGAATTTTCTTTGGAAAATAAGTTTAGGGCACCACTCTCCACTGTTACAACCTCCAGGTGCTCCAATGTAGACACAATCTTTGAAAAAAAATAATAATAAAAAATTAATAATAGGTGCCTTGTACTTTGGTGTTGATTGTTACTCAGTTCCAAAATTTAATAGGAATGACTGACACATGTTTCATTGAATTCGTGCAGGGAGATGTATGTTTTTCTCAAGAAGTGTATTCTGTTGAGATGTTGGTTTGCAGGAAGAAGGCAATAGCTTAAAGGCACAATATGTATTTTTTCTGCTTTAAAAATAGCAAAAATAACTGTATCTATGTTATATATTTCTGTGAGATATGTACTTACATTATCCCGACAGTTTCCACCAACTTTCAAATCCGGAGAAATGTATAGTTTAATTCTAAGACACAGGCTGTTTCTTTATTTCCGTTTTGTCGCCCGTTTATGGCGTCATATAACCTTTGACTCCTCTATTTTCTCTAACTTCCTGCGGAACCGCCAAACACAAAGGGGAACACCGGACTACTGCCAATAAAAGAAAAGAAAACCACGTAGAAAAAAAAGTAGTAGCTAGTATCATTTTGCAACTGCACCAAACTTGAGGGGGGTTTGGCTGCACTCGCAAGATCTCTCGCTCGCTTACCTCTCTGACATTGTGCGCGTGCGCGGTTAGGAGCTCAATATCTGTCTCGCATGCACGCTCGCTCTAGATTACAGGATATTTTAGCTAATTTGCGGTAAAACTAATCGATCACGAGTGGCTCAACAGGTGGATCTATAGATAAACTCATCTTTCTGGCTTTGACTGACCGGGTTGACACTTCAGTGTGAGAAATTGGGGGTGTGGTGTGAGAGCGTGAGAATTGGCTCAATTGCGTGAGTCTCGCGCTGAATGCGTGACAGTTGGCAGCCCTGTAAGTTATGAACCACAATGACACTTTGCCTGCACATTCTGCTGCTGGAGCCAGCTCAAAGCGCAGACGTTAGGGTGACCAACAGTCCTGACATGTCCTGTTTTCACGTTCTGTCCTGGCCGTTTTGATAAAGTGATGAAAATGTCCTGGGTTTCAAAAAAACTGCTGGCCGAGTGTCCTGGTTTTTGGTAATCAAAATATGGTCACCCTAGCAAATGTACGGGTGAAAAATATGACCCGAGAAGGGTTTGGGACAGGAGAAGAAGCATGACACGTGTAAACTGTAGGGTTGCATTTAAAAAATGTAGAGAGCTTTGTGACAAGCGAAATATATGCTACAGAGAGATGCCGATCTCGCTTGCATTCTAATAAACACGTAAGCACCCATTCAGCTAACTATATCTATCCGTAGGCCTATATTTTGTGATATGATGTCATGTGTAAAACGCAGACGGGCTAGCTCTCATAGCTATAATGTAAATTCATATTTGGTCTATATATAGCTGGAGAAAGTAGCTTCATATGCAGTTCACTAACGTTATCTTGTTCGATATCATAGTATAAACGTAATTATATTTTTGACGAAAAGTGACCGTGTTTTTTAAACATCTATACTAGCTAGATGGAATATTGATTCAATAGGGGTCTGATAATTCATATATCTCTCTCTGTTCGAAAAGACGTGATTATATATTAATCAGCACACTCTAGGAGTTTACAAACGCTGTCAACAAAGACTGACAGCTATTCGTAAACTTAGGCATTTGTCTGTTCAGCCACGACTTCTTCTGATTCTGTATCGCAGTATTATTGAGCCAGTCCTTACGTATGGGGCCATTTGTTTTTTTTTATATGCTTACAGTTACTAATAAGAACAAATTTTTAAAGATAACTAAATTAGCAAGTAAAATTATTGGTATCCCTACGCCTATTCTATCGGAGAGCGTTTCGCCATTAACAAAAAATCATAAATGACCCAGAACATCCTCTGTATAAATATTTTATTCTCCTGCCTTTTGGCCGTAGGTATAGGCTACCGATGTGTAGAAAAGCCAAGTTCAGTAAAAGTTTTATTCCTGTATCCATACGAGCCCTAAATACATAGGGAATCATTGATATGTCAGGTATGCTCTCTTTTTGTTTTTGTTTTTGTTTTGTTTTGTAGAGGTTATATGTTATGTTTTTCAGTATGTTATGTGTGTTTTGTATTATACGCATCGATGGTGGAAACAAATTTCCTCTCGAGGACAAATAAAATCAAATCAATCAATTCAATCAATCATTATCAAAATACATAGCTAGAATGAGTGAGGAATGTGGGGAATGACAGATCACGCGTGTTCCAATGAACATCGTATCGCTGGTTCGCGCGCCGCTCTCCCTCTCTCTCTCTCCCTCAGAGGGCTGGTTGTCATTGACAGCGACAACAACTCCCGTGAGCCCACGCTCTTTCCCGACGTCATCAAAGTACGTCTTTTGTTATTATTTAGATCGAGTGCCCCCTGGTGGCCAAAAATTACATACTGTTTAAGGGGAGAGGAATAGATTGCCGAAGTGATGACGTCACTTTGTAGGACAACTCGGAAGCTAGCGGCGCATGGGTTCCCTCGATCGAAAAGCTATGCATTTTCCCCATAGACTTTTGGAAAATCGCAAAAAATAAGATCTGTGTTTAACAAAGAGTTGTGACCCTTACACGTTTTGTCTATCAAGATAATCTTTACAAGTTAATCCAAAATTTATACATTTTGAAGCCTATATAAAGTTTTTAAAAAACACGCAGACACAATAAAGTTTAAAAAACCACAAGCAGGTTATAACTGTGTGTTCTATGTCATAGATCAAAACGTGAAAATATTTAGAGGCTTTGTTCACCACAGACCTTATTTCAGGCGATTTAGCAAAAACCCATTCAAAAATTCCATAGACTTTAGAGCGAGGGAACCGGGAGTGCTAAAATGCCATAGACAGTAAAAGAAATGGACAGAGCGATCTCATTGGAACTCAGTTGAGACAGTTGAAGCCCACTTTTAGCGATTTTTGAGCACTTCCGTTCCCGACGCGCAGACTCAGACCGACTCAAACTAAGCTTGATGACGTGAGCAACCTGTCTGACAGACGTTAATCTTCTAGTAGCTGTGCGTGAAAATTGCCAACGTTAATCTTGCAGAGACGGGGAACTTGAGCAAAGAGTTCTTTGGCGTGAGTGAGCAGGAGTAAGTATTCAGTTGCTTTTATGGACTCATTATCTATGGGCTTCTCCCTTGACGGGACGTCCCCCCGATTGCCTGCGAGCTTCTCCTCCTGTCTGTACAGTAATTTCTGTACAGCGCGACAGAGAGTCGAGTGGTTATGACGCAATCGTTAGCCTATTTTTACCAAAACTGTTTCTACGGGGCCATAATGTAACATAGAAGGTAATGGAGCCCTTTATAAATTGTCGTGTTTCTTTAGAAATAAATAATGGACAAATGGAGTCTTTAAACGCCTCAGATGTAAAGTTATTCGCTGTCAAAGTGACACCAAAATGAATGGGAGTCAATGGAAATGCTAACGCAAGTGAAGTTCTGCTACAAGATGGCGGCACCCGGCCGACTTCAACTTCCGGTCGATGGATTACCCCCTTGTAAAATGCTAACTCACTTCCGCGTTTTGGCCTACAGAGTGACGTCGTAACTTCGGCACTCTATGTTGTCGATGGGGAAAGTTATGGGGAAAGCTCAAAGATCAAATATAAAACAGTGGCATGGAACTCAAAACAGAAACATGGACATGACACTTACCAACAATCTATATTATCCCACTTATTACATGGCTACCTACCAAATAAGTCAATAATTTGGCACAAAATATGATGATAACGCAACATTGATGTGAGATGCAATTGTCGCTGCAAGTGGCAGAAACAACCAAGAGCAACACAGAAGTTATTTAAGTTATTAATTTATTTTTTATTGGTGCGGATGGAAAAGGTTACAGCAAAGAATATTAAAGATATAAAAAGAAACAAAACAAGAGTGTCGCCAAATCCTCCAGAGTGAACAGAAATGTGTCCATGGCAACGCTCTGTTTTTCATGCCAACGGTGTGTTATACTTAGCAGCGGTCTGTTATCAAGAAATAACAGACCACATTCTACATTAGAATTCAACCAAGTAATAAAAGGAAACAGTCTTGGCAAAGACACATGGCAAATATGAGGGCTTAAATACACATAAGACTAATGACTGAACAAGACACACTTGTGCACAATGAAACAATGAACCAATGACAACACAGAACGCATGGCAGGATTACAAACTAGATGTGCTCTTTGTTTGTACTATTGTCATGTACTATTGTGCATCTAACATATCACATAACACATGGCACTTTTTTTTTTAAATGCACATTTTTGCAATTTTCTGGAAATTACCAGAAATCACTCACAATCAATCACAAAGTCAGTCATTTTGATCGCAAAAATGAAAATCACAAAAAAAATTCGCAGAATCCTGGAGAGACAGACTTACATGTTGTAAAAGGGGGCATTTATATTAAAGTTTTAAATTTGGGAAAGTGTGTGATAGGGTCATCCCCACCCCAACTAAACTCACTGGCCCCTGCTTCATTCTCTATTACTGACACACTGCCAAGAGAGAGACCGCCCAAATTTCTCTTCAAAAGCATTTGAGCTTTTACGGCCTGGGCCACAACATCAGCTCCATGCTCAGCCAAAACTAGCTAAACCTTGTGACGTGCACCACGTCCCCTTGAATGTTGGACTGGGACAGAAATAGAGCTCATTGTTCAACAGATCCCACAAGGGAAGTTCAAATTATTATGGAGCGTGTTCCTTGCAGCATTCCAATGTAACTTAACATAAGTAAGGAGAAGGAGAAGTAAAATCAACTATATGTACGGTAAAATCAACTATTAAGGAAATTTAAAGCAACACATGTAATTCAAATTCTATGTTGGAAAGCCAACTGGCATGCAGAAGAACATGTTATGATTTGTGGCGGATAAGACATTTTATCTGGAATATCTTTAGACATTTGTCATGAATATTACTGTTATGAAATGGCAGACATTTATTTTTTTCATACAACAATTTTTAGTGAACTTTTTGATGTCCAGTAGAATTGTTTCAACTGTGTGAGTAGCACTAACAAAAACGTCTCCAGGAAATAATGCCTAATATTTAAATGAATAGTTCTGTCATTATTTCCCCTCATCCTATTTTAAAACTGTATGCCCTTCTTTCTTCTGTGGAAGAAAAAAGATTTTTGAAGAAAATAAGTGATGAAGAAAGAATATGAACTCATTTTAAATTTGCATGAACTAGTTGTGAGATATAATGGTAATACAAAAAATACTTGTGAAAATAAAAGATTCCATTTTGTTTTAAATCATGCTATTGCTCCCATCTAGTGTAAAACTGCCTACAGTGCAGCACTGAAAAGCTTGTGATGCTATAAAAACAGACAAAAATTATATCAGCACAAAGTAACTGCATCTAACGAAATAACAATATAAAAAATAGCTTAGTATTTTCCACTCTCAGTTTAATTTAAAATTTTAAATAAAACAATCAATTTATAATCATAGTAGTACTTTACAATAATAATAGTTAAATTTACCTTAGTGGTAAGGACTTTTAATTTGAAATAAAACGTGTAACTGGTTTCCCGGATGTAGGTGCACACAAATTGTCAGTATATGCTATGATTATATGCCGACTGTATTGCATTCAGTGCTTCAGCTCTATTTTAAAACCTTTATTTGTTGGTATTTGTGCAGTCTTTTAAGCAGCCTGCATTGATTCGATGGATAAAACGCTCTGGATATTTATCGAGATGTGTGGGTTTCAGTAAAATGTGATTTGTTTGCAGAATGATTAGTTAACGGTAACGTTACAGTTAGTCGTGCTCTCCACGCACAACAAGCGATTAACACTAGATCAGTTTCAAGTCTCTTATTGGTTTGGTTCACTATTGCAAGTTAATTACTACATCTAAATGAGATTAGTTTACCCACATCACGAGAGCGTGATGCGAGATTTGGTTACTGAGACTCCGCTCCGCTCAGGCTAACTTACAGATACAGTAATGTTAAATGAGTAAAGATAGAGCTAGCCGTCACTCAGAGCGGTTGTGTTGGTGCTGTGGATGAGTAACTTAATGGCTTAAAGATGTGTCAGGTTAGTGGTAGTTTTCGTGTAAAGAAAAAAACAGCAGGTAATGCTGGCTGATTCAGATATGGTGGAGCAGCCCAGAGTCCTGTCATCGGTAACTGACCAAGTGAGTTTTATGGTTTAACTTACTTGAGCTATAAAAGGTAAATGACCAATATAGATATCCAAGTTAATAAAAAGGAAACACGTTTCTTTAAATATATTTTTGCATTCATGTGGTCAAACATTTTTGAAAAATGTTTAAACAATTTTCTACACAAACTTTGTTTGGATATCTCTAAAAAATGACAAGTCTTGTAGCCATAAAATCTTGAGTCGTCGTTAAAAAATTGTTTTAAATTAGAAAAGATAATTATATATTAAGACAACTCATTTTCAATAAATTCTGGATGCATTCGATAAATTAGCATTGGAATAGTGTAAATTGTGATCACTGTTTTAAGCATCATTTTGATATTCTTTTAAAGGGATAGTTCATCCTGTCTTCATCTACTCATCCTCATGTCGTTTCAAACCTGTTAGACTGACTTTCTTCCGTAAAGCATAAAAGAATATAAAAATTACATGGAAAATTATTTATAAAAAAATGCTGCAATGTTCCATAAATAATAAGAATTGTCAATTTTGATTTCATGTTGACTTAAAAGTAAAACCTACTGCAATATTTTAATGACAGGAGTGACAGAAGCAGGCTCCCCTCTCATGGATGTCTGCAGCAAGAACTCCAATCGCACCGCCCCAGTGAGTGAGGGGGGACCCAGGAGAGCTGATGTGCCCCTATGCTCTCGGACCAATGGTTGGAGTTGGCCCCCGCACCCTTTCCAGCTCCTGGCCTGGCTGCTTTATATCTACTTTGCTCTCACTGGCTTTGGCGTATTTGTGCCTCTGCTCCCCACACACTGGATCCCAGCCGGATATATTGTATCCTTGTTTTAGTGTTTATTATGTGGCCTGCAAAGAAGCTGTTCCTGTTCATATTTGTGTGGTGTTGTTATTATACAGGTCTGTAAAGCTGTACCCTCCCTTATAAGTTGGAACCTTGTACAGCGCTATGTACATTATATACAGTCTTATCAAGTTATCAGTCTTTAACGTAGAGCTCAGTGTACAGGGATTACATTTGTCTGTCACCTCTTCATGCACCTGATGGCCGTCTCCATCGACCCTGCAGATTATAATGTCCGAGCTAAGAGTTATAAAGGACCCATGCCGGTATTTGACCACACCAAACATGCACACGTCATCGAGAACTGTCACTGCTACCTCTGTGAAGTAGATGTGTAAGTACAGACAAGCTGCTGTCTATTTCTCTATTGTTATGCAGGTATGTATGTGTATAGAGACAATGAAAAAAACACTTCCTAGATCAGATTCAATGCATCTTTGCCCCTTTCATGCATATTTTACTGCATCAACAAGCTACAATGGGCTGTGTTTTAGTGATTACCACAGGATGTCGTTTGGCATAATAAAGCCCTCTTAACCGTAGTAAAATTATTGAAGTGTACACCCTCTGTTTTGTTCAACCTTATTTCTTTAATAATATGGCTACAGTAGGAATATAAGAACAAGACTGAAAATCATTATCCTTGACGTCTTGTAAGTTTTAAATTGGAAATGACTAAACTACTGATTGCAGCACTTTCTAATGCTAACTACTGTATACAAAAAGTGGTTAATTTGACAACTGCGGTTTCCTTAAGTTTCAAGTGTAACTTGATGATAACTGAAAGATAGCCTAACTACTTTGTAACTGACAGACTGAGTAATGGTTCTTTTTAGGGATGCACGATATACCGGCCACCATATCGGTATCGGCCGATATATGATCATTTATAATGTTATTGGCCCGATAAGAAAATTTGGCCGATATATTTAAAACCGATAAATAATGGATTATTTCCTTCAGCTGAGACACTTCAGATACGCACTGTTCGCCATTATGCTTTTGAATTGCTTGAAATATGATTTGAATCCCTTCAAAAGAGGAAAATACAGTTAAGTGGAACGTGCAGCGCAAGTCTGTCATATAGGCTACATAAAATAATGAAAACATTATAATTGTGTGCTTGTTTTTGAAATCAGGCTCTCAAAAAATGTATAAAAGTTGGATTTAGATTTATCGGCCAATATATCGGTTATCGGCTTTCAAACATAAAGAGTATCGGTATCTGCCAAAATGCAACAATGAATTGTGTTCAATCATGCAACTTTTTCAAGCAACTCTTCTATTCTGTCCCACAACCTGTAAATTTGTACTTTCCAGGGGCCCTAAATCAAAACACTGTAGTGCGTGTAATAAGTGTGTGGCAAGCTTTGACCACCACTGTCGATGGTTGAATAATTGTGTGGGCAGCAGAAACTACTGGTGAGTCCTTTTCACTTCTTCTCTGTCTGTCATTGTGTGTGTTCGTTTTCCACATTCTGCCGTTTCCATGGATAGATATTTTAACTGTGTGAGTCTTCAAGCAGGGCTCGACATTAACGCTTGACAAGTGGATTTTTTGTAGGACAAGTAGAAGAGAAAATTAGTTGTCCGACCGGACAAGTTAAATTTCAAACAAAATAAAATGCCATGTTACTTCACGTTATGTGCCACTCATTACGTCTATTTTACAGATTTAATTTAATCGATTTGAAATGAACGCATTTTTTAATAAACACAAGATTTTGACGCATATCCAAGATTTTGTGCGGAGTGTGGAGCGCGCACTGCATGGAACAGAGGCGCGGGCGTGAACACTTGTGTTTTCCTATCAACAGTGGAAACAACTTAAAATACTCATATAATTTCTGGTCATACTGAAAATAATAATACATCATTTGCAACAACTTTTATTTGTGTAAACCATCGGGTGTAAACTCACAATAACAAGAAAACGTGCTTTTGTAAAATAAAAGAAAAGAAAACAATCAGGCGCGCTTTCTCCGTGAACTGGATCACTTCTCAAAACTGAACTGAAACAAAATATAGCCTTTGTAGGCTAAAGCTTGACATGTCCACTTTTAACCCCTTGATCATCATGGGATCACCGGTGATCCCGAATTATGGTTGTTCAAAATGCATTACTTGTAAAAACCCACACTCTTACTTGATCTGGACAAACTCAGCATCATAAGAAAGGTTTAAGTCTCCAGCTTCGATATTTCACCACTGTTTATGATTAAACTGGTTTGCAGTGATATTGATTTCTTGATTTATGCCAGCACTGCAAAATAATTAATCTGTAACGTTCGTCATTTTGAATAGAAATCATCACTCATAAAACATTAATTCTTGTCTTCTCCGGTTTATTTGTGTTCAAATACATTAGTCCAATAGTCCACATATTTGTAGAAATGATTAATAATTATCACATGCTAGTAAAATATTTTGTCTTCAAGAATAACATTTCTATTCATTTTCCACTGAATTGTGCGATCTGAAGAGCTCAAACAGCGAACGGAGCGAGATGTGTGTCTCTCTTCCTGATTTGCCGTAATATTTGACCTCAGAGCACTTTCATTCGCTGTACAGCTGTCAATCATCTGACGTGTTCCAGCGTGACCTCTTCTGCATGACACGTCGTGTGTACATTTCCTCATACTGGACATCCGTGATAACAAAGCGAACGCGACATCTCTTCACCTGAAACAAGAAGCTAATAAATGCACGATTGAAATATGTGTTTTGTTTGTGATTTCCGTGCGATTTGGGGTTTTCATATGAATAAAGAATGTTTACAGAATGCATATGCTAGGTAAGGCTAGCCCATAGCTTCATCTAAAATGCTAAATATAACATATCTTTTTAGTGGTGGGGGAAAAAATCGATTCTGTTCAGTATCGCGATATTTTGCGCCCGCAATTATATCGATACAGTAGCGCAAAGTATCGCAATATTTAATTATAAAATTATCTGTTTTACTTCCGGGTTTTCTCGGAGTTTACTCTGATAATTTACATTCGCGTATTACATCCACAAGGAAGCGCTTGTTGCGGTGCTTTGTTGTCGTGCATTCAACTGGAAATTCAAATGAAAATGTAGATGCCAAGTGTAAGTTTAGCATAGATATATTTCCACTCGCTGAACCCTGACTGAGCGCTTGAGACTTTCGCTCTCCGTGACTCCGTCAAGCGATCATTCTGTGTGTGACCAGACGGGCTATGGTGTGACCCAGCACCGTACTCTAGTGTGAAGGCGCGCGACTCGCCGGCACGTTTCTCTCACGCACGCAAAGAGAGTGAGAGAGTTACATTATACCACGCAAAATCGACGCGCTACATGTAAACGATTTCTTGTTTGTATTTTCCTGTCAAAATAACTGAGTTCATCTGGTATTATTCAGCTTTTAAGAACAAGCAGAAGAGATGCCGGTTTCTCCGGTAGTGGGTGGAAGTGGAACTAATGCGCAAACGGCAATCTTATTGGATGGCACCCATGCCTGTTTTAATTTCAGCAAATCAGAGCAAACGAATGCTGTCAAATGATTTACATTCACGAACCAAGCAGCTCATGTGTTGTAGGCCTATATTTTTTATAGACTATAGTTGTATATTGTCATTATTATTAGTAGAATTAGTAGTAGGATTATCTTTTAATAATAATTACTATTATCTTACTTTTTTTTTACAGAAACCCTGAATGACCAACAATATCGTAAGCACCACCAGTTCAGTTTAAGTTCAGTTAAAATGACAAATATGCATTCATGCATGATTATCAAGTTTTAGTTCTAACTACTGAAGTTCTATAATTAAATAGGCTAATGCTTGATTATCATAATATAATGCTTGATTGACTGATTTTAAGAGTGTACATTTAGATATTTAAAAAGCTGTGCCATTCAATAAGCTGATTTTGTGGAATTATATATAAAAGTTTTTGCAGTTCAGTTAATGTGTAGAAGATAATGTTCACAGAATTAAATGTGACATTTGAAGTGAGTTGAGTCTTATTTTCCTCTATTTTTTGTAATGCCTTTGAATAATATGGGGGGCATGAATCGCAATATATTGTAGAATCGAATCGCAATACTTGCTGTATCGCAATATGTTAAGAATCGCAATAATATTGAATCGTGGGCCAAATATCGCAATACTATCGAATCGTCACATTTTTGCCAATTCCCACCCCTGTATCTTTTCATGACTTGAAACCATTTTAATCCGCGACTGGAATATGATACAAATACTCGATGTTGTTTTAAAGTGATCTTTGAATAAAAGTATAATATTAATAAATTAAATTGTCATGTAGCTTGAGGCTACTTGCTGTGCTATGCACCTGCTTGTATTTCATACAATCATTTTTTAAAAATAATTCGCATTTGACGTTCCAAGAATAGTTTTTTATTGTTTGTTTTCTAACTAGACTTAATATAATAGGTGGATTATTCATGTAGGGTGGGATTCAGAGAGGTTTAGATGGCCAAGCCATAATGCCAGAATACAGGCTATAATGGCTGAATTCAAACAAAAGAATAAGGATAAAAGAATAATGAAGATAAGTCTCATACCGGCAAAGGTGTGATTGTTTGGTCGATTTAAATGAAAAGAACACGAATGGGGCCAATTCTCCTCGCCAGACATTATTCAGAGACTGTAAATGGGTGTTTACAGGGCAATAAAATATTTGATAATGGATAAGGACAAGCAGTCACTCTGCGAGAACGGCTAGAGCGCGTAAGTTGTTTTTTTCTTAATATCCAGTTCTCCTGTTGCTCTGTTTACCATTTGTCAAGTAAGTAGGGCTATTTTCGATTTTTTGCTTATTTGTAATTTTTATCTTCACTAAATATCTTTAATTTAATTAGACACGTTCCTATTTTGAATATCTGCCGTCTTAAGGGTTGCAGTCTGTTTGTTATTGTAGCACTTAAGTATTGCTGTTCATAACAGCTAGTTTCGATTTCGGCCATTCTCGGGATATTTGCTTACGCTGTGCTAATTGCAAGGACTACCACAGCTGTCCTCACTCAGGCGATTGATAGCATTATATCTATGTAGTGTGCGCGCTGTCGCGGAAGCGTCAGCGGAAGCAGTCAGCGCTCGTGTTTAACCTCCTAGTGTTAAGACCGACTCGGGTAAAGACCTGCGACTCTACCTGCGCGACTCCACCGAGCAAGGACACCTGCAAATCACTTAAAGTATCTTCTTAACCCTTTCCCTTCCTACCTTTATCTTATTTCCCATTATCATTATGTGCTTTCAACACATTCCTGTTGTCTCTCGACAACGCTCTCTCACCATGCACAGAAGGCAGCGCAATACTGCTAATCTGCGCCCTATTCTCTCATCCTCACACTAACCTCTCACTCTTTCTATGGGTCTATGGAATTGTCAATCAGCAGTCAATAAAGCTGACTTCATTCCAGCCTTTGCATCTCATTCTACTCTTAATATCTTGGGCTTGACTGAGACCTGGATCCGCCCAGAAGACTCAGCAACCCCTGCTGCTCTCTCTAACAACTTCTCTTTCTCTCACACCCCTCGCCAGTCGGGCAGAGGTGGGGGCACTGGTCTTCTCATTTCTAACACTTGGAAATTTTCAACTCTCTCTTCTCTATGCAATAACAACTCATTTGAATATCATGCTATTACACTTACAACTCCCATGAAGATCCATATTGTAGTTATTTATCGCCCCCCAGGTCAACTGGGAAGTTTTGTAGAGGAGCTGGATGTGTTGCTGTCCTCTTTCCCTGAGGATGGCATCCCACTTTTAGTCTTTAGCGATTTTAACATCCACCTAGCGAAACCGTATGCAACAGACTTCATCTCTCTCCTAGCCTCTTTCGATCTCAAACGCCTCATCACCACCGGTACTCACAAGTCAGGCAACCAACTGGACCTGGTTTACACACGCAACTGTATCACAGACAACATTTTGGTGAAACCTCTCCAAGTTTCAGATCATTTCCTCATTACTTTCAATCTACAACTCACTACCCATGCTCCACCAACCTCCCCACCATTTACTTTCAGACGAAACCTGCGCTCACTTTCTCCGTCCCATCTTTCCTCTGCTGTGTCATCTTCTCTTCCCTCACCCTCACATTTCTCATCTCTGGATGTGAATACTGCAACGGATACTGCAATATGCTCCATCATAACCTCCTCTTTAGACATCTGCCCTCTCTCCTCCAGGCCAGCACGCACTACTCCCTCTAACCCCTGGTTATCTGAGGTTCTTCGTGAACACCGGACCAAGCTCAGGGCAGCGGAGAGGAAATGGCGCAAATCAAAAGACACATCTGACCTCAGTAGGTATCAATCTCTGCTCTCTGCCTTCTCTGTTGATGTTCACACCGCAAAATCTTCATATTTCCACAACAAGATCAACAGCGCCTTTAACACACGTTCACTGTTCAAGACATTCAACTCTCTCCTCTGTCCACCTCCACCACCACCCACCTCCTCGCTAACTGCTGATGATTTTGCTAACTTCTTCACTAACAAAACTACAACTATCAACAGTCAGTTCTCAGCTTCACACACACAGGAACCCAAACTAACCTCTCCCACAGCCAACAACCTTCTCTCCTCCTTCACTCCACTAACCGAGGAAGAAGTATCTAAACTTCTCCTCTCCAGTCATCCTACCACCTGCCCTCTAGACCCCATCCCCTCACACCTTCTACAAGCCATCTCTCCCACACTTCTTCCAGCTCTCACACACATCATCAACTCATCCCTCCACACTGGCATTTTCTCTACACCATTTAAGCAGGCTCGGGTAACTCCTCTGCTTAAAAAAACCAACATTAAACACATCACATCTAGAGAACTACAGACCTGTCTCTCTCCTACCATTCATTGCGAAAACACTTGAACGAGTTGCTTTTAACCAAGTATCTTCTTTCCTGTCTCTGAACAACCAGCTGGATGCAGGGAACTACACTGCGACCAAAATGGTCGCATATGCGACCTTTTGAAATGCCATTGCGACCCTAATTTTTAATGGGTCGCAAATGTATCACTGACTATTTCTGTACCTACCTTATGTTTTAGGCAATATGCTATGATTTACTATGAGCATTTATTAAAACAGAAATGTGTAGCCTATTTTAAGTATACGTTTTTATAACGTGCTCTGAGCATACATCAAGTTGGCTTCAGCCCCGCGAGAGAGAGAGAGGGGCGCATGCGCGATCGAACTCTGTGTGTGTGTGTGTGTGTGTGTGTGTGTGTGTGTAAGAGAGACGCGGTCACGCGGGCGCGATCGAACAGTGGAAACATAAAAACATACTCCGTCATTTTGTTCATACAGGACATGATTCAAACTGCAAAGTGTTTACTTATATTTGTGTACACTCGCAATAAAACACAACATTGTGCTTTTGTCACACTCTAAACTCTTGTCAAACTGTAACCTACAACTGTAACCCAACCACACACACACACACACACACACACTGTTTTAAAAGCAAAACATTTTTATCCAACCCCATTTAAAAACAGTCTGTGTGTTCCATCTTTTGGAGATTCATCGTATCGCATTGGTTTTCATTTCTTGTCCTCGGAGTACTAATCTGTTTATTTTTAAGTTACACATTCTACATTGATTAAAAAAGAAAATCAAATGTGTTTTTAATGGTAATTATTTTATACGGAAATCATTTATTTATAATTCAGATGAGAATAAAGTTAGGGTTAATTAAAATTAAGGAAAACAATATATATTGATCTGAAATATAGCAAATTAATTTTAAATTCATTCAGGTACAATTACCAAACATATATCAAGGTCATTTTGTCTTTTTATTAATTTAATTAATAAACTAATTATATAAAACTATTGTCAGTGCACTACAAATAAACTGGTTCTATGCCTTTATTAATAAACCTTATACAACTTAAAAATACAAGGCTTAAGACATTTATAAAAATGCCTTCTGCATTTTTGTTTTGCTTTTCACTCCATTGAACCGAAATCGTACCGAACCGTGATGTCTGAACCAAGGTATGAACCCAACCGTGACTTCTGTGTAGGGTTCCACCCTTAATGCAGTACAGTTTCATTATTGTTCATTATTATCCAGAGAGCGGCTTACTATAAATAATTTGTGGGACCAAATCATGTTTTGCGCCAGTAACTGAAAAAGTTAGTAGCGCAAGTGCCACCAGTGGAAAAGGTTAGTGTAGTTCCCTGTGGATGTCAACCAATCTGGCTTCAAGAAAGGACATTCAACTGAGACTGCATTGCTGTTAGTCACGGAAGCCCTGCGGATCGCAAAAGCTGCTTCCAAATCATCAGTTCTCATTCTACTGGACCTGTCTGCTGCTTTCGACACAGTGAATCATCAGATCCTCTTGTCCGCCCTCTCATCACTGGGCATCACTGGAACCTCCCTCAACTGGTTTGAGTCCTATCTCACAGGTAGGTCCTTCAAGGTCGCATGGAGAGGTGAGGTATCCAAAGCACATCAGCTGACCACAGGGGTTCCCCAGGGTTCAGTTCTTGGACCGCTCCTCTTCTCCATTTACACCACATCACTGGGACCCATCATACAGGCACATGGTTTATCTTACCATTGCTATGCTGATGACACCCAACTCTACCTCTCATTTCAACCAGATGATCCCACAGTAGCTGTACGGATCTCAAGCTGTCTGGCGGACATCTCGGCATGGATGAAGGAACATCACCTGCAGCTCAACCTGGCAAAGACTGAGCTTCTCGTCCTCCCTGCCAATCAGTCTCTACAGCACGACCTCACTATCCAGCTAGATTCATCCTCAATCACCCCATCAAGGTCGGTCAGAAATCTTGGAGTAATCTTTGATGATCAGCTGAACTTCACTGACCACATTACAAAGACAACTCGATCATGCAGGTTTGCTATGCACAACTTCAGGAAGATCAGGTCTTTCCTAACTGATCATGCAACACAACTTCTCGTCCAGGCCCTGGTCATTTCTAGGCTTGATTACTGCAATGCTCTTCTGGCTGGTCTTCCATCATGTGCAACTAAACCTCTACAAATGATCCAGAATGCTGCAGCTGGACAACTTCAGGAAGATCAGGCCTTTCCTAACTGATCATGCAACACAACTTCTCGTCCAGGCCCTGGTCATTTCTAGGCTTGATTACTGCAATGCTCTTCTGGCTGGTCTTCCATCATGTGCAACTAAACCTCTACAAATGATCCAGAATGCTGCAGCTCGTCTCGTCTTTAACGGGCCCAAAAGGGCCCACGTCACTCCTCTGTTCATCTCTCTGCACTGGCTACCACTCGCTGCGCGCATCAAGTTCAAGGCTTTGACGCTTGCTTACAGATTGACAACAGGTTCAGCTCCCTCCTACTTTCACTCACTACTACAAGTGTACATCCCTACCAGAAGCCTACGATCGGTCAATGAGCGACGGCTCGTGGTACAGCGGGGCACTAAATCACTCTCCAGAACATTCTCATTCACGGTTCCATGCTGGTGGAATGATCTCCCCACCGTCATCCGGAATGCAGAATCCCTGACAGCATTCAAAAGGCAACTGAAAACTCATCTCTTCCGAGAGCACTTAACATAAAAAAAATAAAAAAAAATCCTTTCCTTTAAATCCTCGCTTGCCTGGCTTATGCTACTCCGAGCAATGTCTGAACTTTGTATTTTGAGCACTTCTTGCGTTGTTTTTGCCTCTTCACGATGACTCGCTTGGTTTAGTCCTCAATTGTAAGTCGCTTTGGATAAAAGCGTCTGCTAAATGACTAAATGTAAATGTAAATGTGATAAGAATCGTATTAGCCTTCTCTAAAACTTCCCCAAAGTCTCCCCTTACATGGTGTCACATTAGGCTTTATGAAATGCATAATTTTAGAGATATCATCCTCAGATTTGAAATGAAGCATGAGCACAGTTGTGGCTACACTTGAGTTGTGGTTATAAGTTGCTATCCTAAATTCACATCAAATTTTTATACATTTAATAAATACGTTCTTAATATTTGTTGTTTTTGGTTTTATGCTTGAGCTTATATATCTCAATATATTAATAACAGTCTGGTACATTTTGAGTCTTGAAATGTAAACTCTCAAGTGTTGGCTTACTAAATATATGTTGGTTATGTGTCATTCTGCATTAGCAAAACACACACACACAAAAAAAAGAAATTATAAATCTTTACCCGGACAAGTGACTTTAGTGCAAGGACAAGTGAAACATAAATTTACTTGTCCGAAGGACAAGTGCCTCAAAAAGTTAATGTCAAGCCCTGCTTCAAGGCAGATCCTGTGTCAAACTATACAGAAAAATGTAACATTCAGAATAGCATTTTATAGTGTATGTCACTGTAGACCCCTTTTGCGCCGACGTCACAATTGCGTCACGGCGCTAGCTGGAGGCAAAACAAAGTGAAAACTGTAGACGGCCAATACAAACCAAGTGTGCCGCACAAGCCCTGAAAAGTGAAGGCAAAACATCTCGATCGCCCCCCGGTGGCCGGTCCTAGTATAGGTCATAAACCCCGCCTCCCCATGTTATTCAACGGCACGTGAGACCAACTAAACAATTAATTACACTTCAAATATCGTTTTTCCAAAGATGATTTCTGTCATTAACGGTAGTTTTTATCACGCTCATGTAATTTCAAGAGTTTGTATTTAAAATAAGTTTGTTTTTAGTTAGTTATTTGATGTGGTGATGTGAAGTCATGATTGACAGCTGTGATTGACAGGTTCTCTGAGCGAAGTAGTCACTGAAGCACCAAACATTTTTTAATTTTGGAGCTTTAAATTTAGTATGTACATTTCTATAATTAATTTTTTTTAAAGTGCCGGAGCGTGTGCTTGCGATTGATTCTGCGAGGGTGAGGGCAGGGCCTTGATTTTGCGGCTTTACTTCCTGCTCACTACTGCGCATGCTTGGACTCAAGTTCCAAGATGTTAGCGCCATATCGGGACACTGGCGGCTTCAGTTCTGACCAATGGAATAGAGCGAAGGGGCGTCGTCCATCTTTTTTTACAGTCTATGATACAAACCATCACAGATTCGGCTACATAATAAGGAGCTTAAATTATTACTATTATTATTAAATGTCATCTTGTTGTGTTGTTTGGTGCAAGAATCGCCTACAGGCTCCAATTTGAAATTCGGGTCGGCCAGTCTGGTCCTGTATGTTAAAATTAACTTTAGTAAATAACAATCGCGGTCCTGGACAGTGACTGACCTTACACATTAAGATAAAATCTGATTTTCTCCAGTCATTGTTAAAAAACAAGCTAACAAAACTTGCTAACTAGCGTTAGTGAAGTGGCCAGAGGGATCATTCTGCCTCCACCTAAGCTCCGCCCACCAAAAAGTCACCATGTTTACCAACTGAAAAGGGGTCTATATCCAGTATGCTGACACTAAACGTTTCATGATTTTATGACATGGTAGTGCTGGTCATAATTATTTGCCCCCTTGGTAAATATGATCAAAGATTGCTGTAAAAAATAAATCTGCATTGTTTATCCTTTTGATATATATATATATTTTTTAAAAATGCAAAAATCTAACCTATTAGTGAAAGTGGTGGGGGTGGGGGGGTTTATGTATTAAACATAACATGAAATAAATGTTTTTCTCCAAAACACATTGGGAACAATTACATGCCCCCTTTTATTAAATACTTTTTGCAACTTCCTTTTTCCAAGATAAAACCTCTAAGTTTTCTCCTATAATGCCTGATGAGTTTGGAGAACACCTGACAAGAGATCAGAGACCATTCCTCCATACAGAATCTCTCCAGATCCGGATCCTTCAGATCCCCAGATCCATGTTGGCGCTTCTTCTCTTCAGTTCATTCCACTCAGATGAAACAAAAAAATTAGCTTTTTTGGCAGCAAACACTTAAGTGGGTTTTGTGCACAGAGGGATAAAAAAGTACCCCATGTGTAAAATGAAATACTCTGCTGTATCTTTAATGCTGTGGGCCTAATTTTCAGCCAGAGGTCCTGGACATCTTGTACAGATACATGGCATCATGGATTCGATCAAATACCAACAGATAAAAAATCAAAACCTGACAGCCTGTGCTAGAAATCTTATAACGGGCCATGTTTGGATATTCCAACAGGACAGTGATCCAAAAACAAATATCAAAATCAAAATAAAATTGGGTCACTGAGCACAAAACCAAGCATCTGCAATGACCATCCCAGTCCCAGACCTGAACCCTATAGAAAATGAGTGGGCTGAACTGAAGAGAAGAAGCGCAAACATGGATCTGGGAATCTGAAGGATCTGGAGAGATTCTGTATGGAGGAATGGTCTCTGATCTATTGTCAGGTGTTCTCCAAACTCCTCAGGCATTATAGGAGAAAACTTAGAGATGTTATCTTGGAAAAAGGAGGTTACAAAAAGTATTTAATAAAAGGAGACAAATAATTGTTCCCAACTTGTTTTGTGATCTGACCACCACTATATGTAATGTCTTCTCAAATGGAAGTCATAAGGCAATCATGAGATCAAGTGCTGTTGCTTAGCATCACAAACAAACATTATTTTCGTTTGTGAGTTTTATTTGCAATGGCAGACCTTTGGGATGCTTACCAATTAATCAGTCAAGTCATGTCTTTTCATTAAATGACAATATGAATATATGTACAGTCAGTGTGAATAAAATCATTATGGCATAACTTATGTAGCATTATGTACAAGCGGCATGACATCCACAAATTCACCTTTATAGACATAAAATAGCATTTACTCTAAAAATTATCTCTTTAAAGGCCTGAATATTAATGTATTTAATTATTTCTCTTTCTTTCTTTTTCTATTCGTGACAGGCTTTTTCTCAATAGTGTGATTTCTGCTCTCCTGGGGATTTTTTGTGTTGTAGTTATTGCTAGTTATGTATTTATAGAGTTCTTTTTGGACCCATCAAAACTTCGATCTGACAAGCACTTTCAACAGGGTAAGAAGTGTTTTGAATGTACTAAAATTGGTCCCATTACACACAACAACATATAATACAGTACGTTTTCTCAGATAATGTGATATTTCTGTCCATGTGTCAATGTTGCCATCCTCTTTATTTCTCTTTGTCTTTTTGTCTGCAGTTAGGAATGAATCTGTGGTGTGGTTTGTGTTTCTGCCAGTGGCTCCAGTCACTACAGCAGGTCCAGCCATTCCCGCTCTTGCAGGAGTCACCATTGCTCTGGGCATACTGTCTGCACTTTTACTGGGCCACTTACTCTGCTTCCACATATACCTCAGTGAGTACACTCATCTCCCTAACCTACCATTTCAAAAGTTTGAGGTTTTTTTGAAAGAAGGCCTTTTAAAACGGTAACATTGTGAAATATTAATGCAATTTAAAATAACACATTTTCTATTTTTATAGAGTTTAAAAGGTAATTTATTCTAGTCTTTTGTATCTCAAGGAGATCATTCAGAAAAAATGTTTTATGTAATTTTGGTGCAAATGAACATTGCTTGTATCAAATAAAATTGCATACTTTTCCAAACTGCGTAGGAACCCTGTAATAAGAAGTGTTTTCAATTTTTAATGGCAAAAGTTTAGTGATCATTTTTGTTATTGTCGAACACACTTAAATAAATTCAAGGCGCACATTTTCATCATTCAATGCTCTGTCTTTTACCGTAAGCGAGTCTCTTTTGAACTTCACTAATCAATTGTGCGTGTTCCATGTGCATGCAAGAGCATGTTATCACTTTGAGAAAACTAATGAAAAAAAAAAATAACTGAGAAAATAATATTTACAGATGAGTGTACTATGTATGAACCATTTATGTTAATTATGGTCTGAAAAATCTACAGAGAGGTTTGGAAATTTGAGACTGGAATAGTATGGAATTTTGAAATGGAAAATGTGTTGGAACCCTGTTATAATTATCAATGTTGAAAACCGTTTTGCTGCTTAATATTTTTGTGGAAATCGTGATACATTTTTTTTCAGGATTCTTTGATAAATAGAAAGTTCAAAAGAACAACATTAAATTGAAATAGATTTTTTTGTAACAATGTGAAACTCATTACTGTCACTTTTGTTCAACAATCAATTCATCCTTGGAGAATAAAAGCATTAATTTATCTAAAAACAAATCTTACTGACCCCGAACTTTTGAAGAGTAGTGTGAGAGACACTCCCAGCAGTGCACAGTTCTTCCCTCAATATTAACCTGCTACTAGACTTTTAGTGCACTCAAATTCTTAATAAGCAACTGAATGCATTACAAGTCAAGGCAGCACACTTTAAAAGAAATATGCATATAATTGCATTTGTCATTACAAATATATCTTTAAAGTGTTGTTTACTGCAACCAAATAATAACTACCTGCACCTTTTGATCTGCGCCAAGAGGTGCAAGTGTATTCCCCTGATGTCTGGAATAAGCAGGTTGATATCTGCCCCCGTGCAAATGGTTTTGTTTGGGCTCAGGCTTTGGTATCTCAAGTCTTAATCCACAAAACAGTTTGGGCTTCTCACTGCCTTATGTTGCCTACCTTCACCGCAGATCTGTGTAGCTTAGTGCCAGCCTTGGTAACCATAACAACAAAACACCACAGGCAAGATCAGTTCATTTTCTGAAGCATCACCGACAAAGACAGTCACCCTGTAGTCAGTCTTTGGTTCTTAGGTTATTTGATGTCTTGTTGCTGTGGTTGTTATTCTAATTAAACATTTTCCTCTATGGGTTTGCCACAAGGGGGCATTCCTAGGAAATCCAGTGGCAGTATAACTTGGTTCATAACTTTCTATCCAACCTATTTGTGAGATCAAATCAGAGAAAAAACATCCACATCTGCACTTACTAAATTTCAGTTTTTGCCTTAACTATATGATTAATATGTAGATATGGTTCCTATCCTTAATGATAATATGAATGATGTTATGTGCATGGGTGATATGACAGTAGACATTTTGTGTCAGATTCTGTCTCTCTCTCAATCTCATTCTCCTCTTCAGTGTGGAACAGACTTAGCACATATGAGTATATTGTGCGACAGCGGCATCGACAAGAGGCCAAAGATTCTAGAAAGCCTCCTCCAGAAAATGAATCTGGGATTCCCAAGATTAATCTCATCAAGGTACAACACAGACAAACATAAACATATTTTTAGCACAGCTAATGGTGGTTATTTATATTTTGATGTACTACATCATGTTGTCTTTTTGTGTCAAATAAAAAAATTTGATCAATTAATATTTGTTTCCACCCACATAAAACCAAGTGTATCAATTTCTTTCTCTATTTAGCTGATTAATTAATAATCAGATGTCACCATTTTGTTGCTAGGCCACTGAAAACAATGCTGGCTCTACACAAATCTGTATTATAATTGTGATTCTATATTAATATTTGGGGAATGCATCAAGGTTTAGGGAACCAAAATATTATTCTAAAGCATTTTCTGGGAACACCTGTTAGTTTTATTTTTTAACATAAATTATACATTCAAAAGTTTAAGGTCAGTAAGTGCGTTTATTCAGGAAGGTTGCGTTAAATTGTCATTTTAATAGACATTTCATTTGTTACAGAAGGAAATCCTAAAGAAATTGTATCGCGGTTTTAAAAAAAATGAAACAGCACAACTGTTTTAAACATTAATAATAATAAGAAATGTTACTTGAGCACCAAATCAGCATACTAATATAACAGTAGTTCACTATTGCATTTTTTTAAATAGAAATGCATAGAATAGAAAACATTGCAATAATTAGTTTTTTACTTGTATTTTTGATCAAATAAAGCAGTCTTGGTGAGTATAAGAGACGTCTTTCTAAAACATTAAAAATCTTACTGACCCCAAACTTTTGAACGGTAGTGTATTAAGTTATTGCCTCGACTCCACACTTCCTAAACAACATTCCATAGTGGTTCATTATTTTAGCCTTTGAATTAACAATATCTGTTCTCAAATCTATCAGATTCCCTATGTAGGCTTGTGTACTGTATTTGAATTCTGAAAACAGAGCTGCGTTGCCCACATATGTAATCATCAGGGCGGATAGCTCATGGCAACCTAATTGTTGTAACAACTAGGTTGTTAAAACAACCTAGTGTGGGGACGAAATCATCAGCACAGTTGCTTCTCAGAGCAATTAACACATTCCCAGGAAAACTACTCCACCATGCTACTGCCAAATCCTCACAGGGGCGGCACATTGAGCTCACACAGAACTATAGGAAATGAGCGCACACCATGAGTTACTTCCTGCCACAGAGCGCATGATGTGTGTTTGAAGACACTTTGACTCTGCCTTGATAGACATTAGCACTTTGAATATAACGCTGTAAGCAGGCATGACAGGAACATGGTGCTATTAAGGAATTCTGTACTGCTCCAGGGGCTTGATTAATTGTGATTATTTTTTACAATACTTTATAAATAATTTGGTAACACTTTACAATAAGTTTGTTAACTAACATGAACTAACTATGAGCAATACATTTGTTACTGTATTTGTTAATCTTGTTAACATTAATAAATAAATATACAGCGGTTCATTGTTTGTTCATGTTACTTCAGTGCAATAACTAATTTGAACAAATACAACTTTTGATTTTAATAATGCATTATTACATGTTAAAATTACACATTAACATTAACAAAGATGAATAAATGCTTTAGAAGTATTGTTAATTATTAGTGCATGTTAACTAATGCAGTTAACTAATATTAACTAATGAAACCTTATTTTAAAGTTTTACTAATAATTTTATTTTATGCATGTACACTACCATTCAATAGTTAATAACTAATATTAACTCATGAAACCTTATTGTAAAGTTTTACTAATCATTTTATTGTATGCATGTACACTACCATTTTTTTTAATTAAGACGTTTATTCAATAAGGATGTATTAAACTTATCAAAAGTGACAGTAAATATTTAAAATAAATGTTCTTTTGAACTTTTTATTCTTATATATAATGTATAATGTAGGGCTGTTTTCGACGAAGGATTTTCATAGTCGAATCTGATTCGTTAGATTTTGCCGTAGTCGACTGATAGTCGAACCTTTTTTTTATTTATTTTTTTAGATAGCAGCTAGACGTTCGGTTGAATAACTGTTCGTCTCTTATAGGACAACTCGCTCTACGTTTAAAATGAACAGCAAGACAACTAGAAGTGAATGTGCTTTCCATTAAATGAATCCTTAACAACAACAAAAAAAGCTTTGTTTAAAAAAAATCACACACAGTAAACAAAACCTTAACAAAAAAAACTTTGCAATGAACTTTGCAATTTAGACGCGCAAACTGGTTGCCGGTGCGGTCGGTGAGACGTACATGCCCGAGCAGATTCGGCTTGAAGCCGTTCATCCTCGGATGCGGTGTCGCGCGCGCTGTTACAAAAAAAGCCGTGCACACAGCCAAGCGAAATGGGGTTTTGCCGGTCTTGCACACCCAACGCGTCATTTTTTGCCATGCGCACCTTCGCGCTCGTGCGGACGCGTCTGGTATAAACAAGGCTTTCTCCGTGTCAGCGCGCGTTCTGATCGGTGAAGGTGCACAGACCTCTCCCGAATGATCTCCAGCACTCAGCCTCCGAACCACCACTAACTCCGCCTCCGTTTCCCTCGTAAGCTGATATTAGTATTTAAACATTCTCTATGATAAAATTTTTTTGTAAAAAATATTTTAATAGCACGGTTTTGGCGGTTATGGAGTTCTAATGACACTGTCGGTCTCATGGTTATATGATAACCGTCACACCCCTATTGGTTACATAACACTTCCCTACTGTTCGACTATGAGGTTCATAGTCGAATCAGACCTCTCCGAATCGAATCGTCGAATCCTCGACTATTGGAAGTCAGCCCTAGTATAATGAGAATAAATGTTACTTGAACACTGAATCAGCATATTAGAATGATTTCTGAAGTAGCATGTGACACTGAAGACTGGAGTAATGATACTGAAAATACAGCTTTGCATTACAGGAATAAATTACATTTTTAAATATATTCAAATAGAAACTGTTATTTGTAATTGTGATATTTCACTATTACTGTTTTTACTGTGATTTTGATTAAAAAAATGAAACTTGCCAACCCCAAACTTTTGGTCAGTACTCAATATATTAAAATTAAGTAGGCTATGTAACAAACAATATTAGCTTTTTACAATTCTGTATGCCATTTTGCAAGAATCTCGTACCTAAACAGGCTGGGTTTGTAGTATGTGTGCTTTTCCTGAAGGGTTATGTAAGTTGACTCCAGCCTTTACTGAGAAGTGTGCATGTGACTTCACTGTTTCTTAAGAACTGTTTGCTTTGGCTCCTTATGTAAATTGTTGTGTTGGGCAGGGCCAGCACTTCTGTAATCATATACATGTTGCCACATACACAAGCACACATGTGCCATCGGTATCCCACACCCATAAGACACACAAACTTGCACACACATACTCTTAGATTCTACACTCCTGTTCTCAAAATGAAAAAAAAATAATAATCATCCGAATGCATACTTCTGCAAATGTACCTATTGTGGATTTTTATTGGACGAGAGGTTGTGTTGCTGTTGTGCATCACATTCATTATAATGTGGATCTTGATCATATGATGCTTTTTCAGTGTACCAACTAATGTTTCATGTGGGACGACTGCTCCTTTTTAAAGCAATAGTAATGTATATCTGTCTCTATGCCTGTTTTCTCTCTCATCATGATTTTATTTCCATCATTGTTTTGCTGCAGCAGCAGGTCAGTTATAGTGGGACGCTCGGCTACACCAACCCTGAGATGGAGGTACAGGATCCAACCGCCATGGGCTCTCAAGAAGGAACAGTGTAAGTTTTGCCTGCTAGATTAATAAAATGTGATAACCTACTTAAAAATCTTACCTAAAAGTTTAACCTAAAAATCTAGCTTTGTGAAATACTCTGACTTCAGATGGTGAGACTGATGCTTTACATTAATTCTGCCGTGCAAAGGCAAAAGACCGTAACTTCGTTTTTGGTCGAAAATGATTTTTGATGTTTTTGGCACATTCAAGACCTCCTTTATCACGTGGATAAGTATCTTGAGTCAATTCCGTTGTTTTTTCGAGAAAATAATGGTTTGTCTTAACCGTAACTTCCAAAAGCCCATGAGAAACCAAGGCAGAACACCGTGTTACGGCTCTTTGGCTTTGTTTTGGAATGCTCATATTGAGTTACAGCACTCTGCCTTCGTTTAGCTGCGCGTCAATATGAAGTTACTGTGCTGGTGTTATATCAAATAATGCTACCTATCAGATTATACGGTGTTCTGCCTTTGTTTTACTCTCCGTTAAAATTGAAATTAAGGTTTGGGGGGTTCTATTTTAAACAAATTAAAATCATGAACAAGCTTTAACCCTCTGAGGTCTAAGGGGTTTTTGGGGTCCTTGAGGTGTTCTGACATGCTCTGACATTTGTGCTTTTTTGAGTTATTTATAAACATGTTAATGGCAAAGGTGTAAATTCACTCAATATAGCACAAACTGGGCTACCGTAATATCTGAGCAACATGTATGTACATGTTTGTATTTTTGAGAGAATATTGTTTATGCATGGTTATTGAAAAAACTAAAACTTAAAGTGTCTGAAATAAGGCCACAAAACACATACTAAATATGTGTCCACAAGACTTTTGACTAATGAGTGTTGTTGCCTAGAATTTTTGCTTCAAAATGATCTGAAAATCATCCTGCCTAATCATTTACACAAAAACATACACTGATTTAAATTTGATTAGACACCTTTTGTTTGGAAAGGCAATATGCGTGGAGGCGTGTTAAAACATAATGAGCTGCATATTAATTAGCCCTTTCACACAGGTGTGTCACAGGAACAAAAGACAAAAGAAATTATCTATATAGCCTATACATATTTTACAATTAGAAATTGTAACCAATTACAAATAGGTTACAATTACAACAACAATTACAATTTTAACAATATTTCAAGTGTATTTCTTTGTAAAAAGTATACATTTTATCATACGTATTAAAAAAGGTAAGGATTCATTAGTTTGAATATTGGAACAAACACTATAATAACATCTTAGTTGATAATTCAATATACCTACTTTATTTTTGACAAAACATCATACTATAGTATATTTAACTATGAGCAGAAATTGGTGAACAAAAGCGTACCTATTTAATGTGACAGTAGTATTTTTTTACAGTCAAAACTTTATAATCTATCCAAAACTAATCACAAAATCTTGTCTAAACATTCATATTTAGTCTGTAATATATTGTGTATGATATATTAGTATATACATGTGAATTTGCAGCTTGTTGCTTATACAGACATTTTATTTCAACATATTTCAGTCTATTTTTAATCATCTTAGTAGGCTATAGCAATATAGTTTGGATGTGTTCATGTAAACATAACGTTTACTAATGTAGGTGCGAGAGTGAATGAACAAGGCACAGACACGCGCTGCATAACTGTAGTAAACAAAGCACGCGCGCCTGTGCCGTTCACTCATCATTTAGCCTACACACAGACACGCAATTCATATTTAAACAGTCTTTTTGCGGTTTACAGTCAGACACTATTCCATATCACGATTAGAACAAAGCACTTAAGAATAAATTACTTACTACATCAGCTGGATCCGTTGCTCCTCGAAATGAAACTACCAGCACTTCTGGTACATTTTCCAAGGTTATTAGATAGTATTATTCCTCACAGCGAAAGGATACGCTGTGTCCACAGCTGTACAAGATACTTACTAAACACGATGTGTTTTATAATCCAGCTGGTGGGCGTTGGCATGTTTGAATGGCTTGCCTTAGATCATTTGCGTTTGAATAGCGCACGCTCTCCGTGGGCGTGGCACATTAACGCGTAATTAGGTATAATGAGCTGGAAAGAAAAATACTGACATCTCTCTCTTTTCATACAGATAACATAAACTGAGAATATTTGTTTTTTATATAATTAAAAGAAGAGAGTTCAAGCTTCATTATGGAAAAACACTCGTGCCTGTATGACAAGTATTCGCAGAATTACAGTTAATTTCTGGGCGCGTTTCAGAATGGACTTAACTGACAGAGAGAAGGCAGAACACGCATCATGTTTGTTTTTCTTTATTTGGCGAAAAGCACAACACTTTGTTTTTATTGTGAGTATCCACAAAAAAAATACACTTATCAGGATCTAATGATGTACAACACTTAATATGTTAGATCAAAATCAACAGAGTATTTTAAGTTTCTTTTGCACTGATAAGAAAAAAGCGAGACTATCACGCCCGCGCGATAGCCAACCTCAGAGTGTTAAAATGACCCATTGGTCGGTGTACTTTTGCTCCATTCGTTTTCCTTTTTTAACCCGTAGGCTAATTGAAAAATGAAAAATTAACGGTTGTTGTATTTTTAAAACGCAAAGTTGAACACCAAAATTTGAATTTGAACTATAGGCCTATACACCAAATGCTGCGCAAAAATAGATATAGCCTATATCGACATATTTTCTGTTTTTTGTTTAGGACTTTTTACCACTTTAATAAACATTTAAAATATTCACAAATTAAGGACAAAATGGTTTAAGGCCAAACACTATATTTCTAAGGCTATAGAAGACTTATAGCATATTAATAATAAATGTTTCTGAAAAAGTATGAGGCATTTTATTTGTTTATTAATAAACTAGTATTTTTTAAATCGGCTGGAAACAGATCTCCGTCTCCGCTGTAAAGCGGATGCGCCTTTAAATTCATATGGATTACGTAATCAGACAGTATTTGCTTTAGATTCGAATTTGTTCGTTTAAAAGTGGACATTTCCAGCTTTTCCATTTGTTTCAGTTCATTTTTGAGACGCGATCCAGTTCATAAAAGAGCATAAAAGACTGATTGTTTTATTTTGTTTTTTAAAAGCACAACGTATTCTTGTTATTGTGAGTTTACAAAAATAAAAGTAGTTGTGAAATGATGTATTATTATTATGTTTTATTTTCTATGACCAGAAATGATAGAGCATTTTAAGTTGTTTCCACTGTTGATAGAAAAACGCAAGTGTGAATTCGCGCCCGTGGCTCCGTGCCATGCAGCAAGCACGCTCCACACTCCGGACAAACCCTTGCTTGGATATGCGATAAAACTTGTGTTAATTTGTAATAATCTTAGCCCTGTATTATTATGGTCTAACCAGTAGGCTATTATGACTGACATTTGACAAATTGCTTTGTTCCTTTTTTGGATAAAAGCGTCTTCTAGCCAAAAGGCTATTAATAATAATGGCAATTATTAGCCTATTTGCGTTTATAACTATAATTGAGTTCACTTAAGAATATGTTTATCATAAAGTAATGTAGACCTATTAATGTTTTATTTTTATATAACCTAACATTTAAAGTTTTTGAATTGTTTTTGTTTTGGCTTTTTTATGGCTTATAATATTATAGGCTACTAAGCTTTTTCCTTTAAATAAAATAAAGTTTAAACACAATGGTATCCGTGCAGCCGGCCTCACCTAAACATTTTACAGCCTATAGCCTACGGTTTATAAACTGAGGAGACGAATTGCGAAACCGTGTTTTTTTTTCACAGGTGACTTCTCGGGCTCAGTAGGCTATTATCTAAATCTTCCTAGTCAATGCAAATAAAATTGAGAAATAAAATTTCGTAAAACGGATAAAGAAGTTTTATGTCACTTATTTGATTTTAAATTAAATATCTAAGCATTGTATATAGCCAAAGGAACATAAGTCTGTATGTGTTGTTTCACCAGTCTAAAAACGAATAAAGAAAAAAGCATGTTTTTAGTTAAAAAAAGGAATAAGGAATGGAGTGGACGCAAACGTACACCGAAGATAGTGGGAGGGAGTGTCTAGTGTGAGTGCACGTCAGCCAGAGCTGTAGAGAGTGAGTGAGTGAGTGAGTGAGTGAGTGAGTGAGTGAGTGAGTGAGTGAGTGAGTGAGTGAGTGAGAGAGAGAGAGAGAGAGAGAGAGAGAGAGAGAGAGAGAGAGAGAGAGAGAGAGTGAGACTGCCTGCTGATCGAGGGTCGTCGAAAGAAGGATCTGAAGTGCCGGTGTTTCAGCTACAAAAAAACCCGCCGAACTGATCCGAAACAGCCCAATTTTTATCCACCCGCCCAACCCCATTTTTGCCCGCAAAATAGATTGCATTACCGCCCAATCTGGCAACCCTGGTCACAGAGTGATAATAATGAAGCAACAAGGGTATATAGCTGGGTTTCAGTCACGTGATTATGATGACGCGCGAAATTCAGATGGAGGGCAGGGAGTGTAGAGCATAGACATAATAAATACATAGACGCCCTATTGGCCGCTTGCGTTGCTGCGATACGTCAACGGGTCCGCCATTTTGCGGAGGGCAAGACTTCACTGTAATCAAGTACAAGTAAACGGGTGAGCTGCGTTTTTTCTGGATAAAAACAAAAACTGTTTTTACATTTATCAACTGAT
Source organism: Tiaroga cobitis (assembly GCA_030578255.1). NCBI lineage: Eukaryota > Metazoa > Chordata > Actinopteri > Cypriniformes > Leuciscidae > Tiaroga > Tiaroga cobitis. The sequence continues at coordinate 24,882,904 of CM060597.1, forward strand.
TTCAGTGGTTTGTATGTGGTGTACAAAAAGTTCCATCTCTAGTTATTTAAAATCTCGATAGTTAGACTTGTAAAATATTTGTTTTAATAAAGAATGGTCAAAGCTCAGGCTTGTCATGTATCTGGCTTTTTATTCTTGGATAAGAATGGTGAAGACCCCCATACTGAGATATAATTTAAGTTTTCTTATTGTGGAAAAAGCATTTTCTGTGATTGACCAGATTTTAGCAATTACAGATAACTGATGGATCCTTTATGATAGTACATATGTTATGGTACAACTAAAGTGAAATGCAAATAGTAAATAAATATAACATAAAGTGAGAAGTAATAGTAAATAGTATAGTCAATAAAATAAACAAATAGTATACAGCAAATCAAATAGTAATGAATAGTATTATTATATATTATAAGTACAATAATACAATCATAAAAAATATTGATAATAGTATAAACTATTCATATATTCATATATTCTATTCAGATAGTTTATTAATAATACTATAATAATAGCAATAGAATAAGAACTATGAATTACAGAATATACACAATAAAAAATAAGTAAAATAGTGACTTATATTTAATATTGAACTCTTTTTTGTTAAATTTCAGTTTTATTGATCAGTAATAGGCATTATAACAGAAGTAGCTTCAGTCAAATACAGCAGGATGCAACGTTAAAATAGCCTAAATATAAAGTTATGAAACTTCACTTTGCCCTCAGCCAAAACGATTTACCAGGGAACCATTTATAAATTAATGAGACCAAAGATCGCCCGTTAGATATACACAAGACAAATTATATCTCATGTTTAACCACTAGACTAGAGACATCAGAGCCAGCGGCAAACGTCAGAAGCACTGGCCATATACGGCTGTTCCAGGCGGGGTAGACGAACGCTGTCTGAGCGCCCGGTGATCGCATCTTACAACTCCGAAAACGTCAGATCAAATTTTTAAATAGGCGCTATCTTTATAAACAAACCACATATTTGAGCTTTAAACAACTACATTGTCGACTGAAAAACTATTAAAACTACATTTCGTGACACAATAACAGTAGTATTTTTAAATTTATCCTCTGAACGTTACTAATACTAATTAAATCATGACCGAATACAACCAAAAACAAACGTTCAGTCTTGCTTGCGAAAGGTAATTCCTCGAAAGCTGTTTTCAATTGTGTGCCGATTTGTACAGCCCCAAGCAGCGCACGAAACAGGCTTTTTTCTCAATTCCCGGTATGGGAAAGTTGCTATCCCCAATATGGCGGTGCCGTTGACGTACGCTCCAGCGGCCAATAGATGGGTTTCTGTTTCTCTAATTACCCATTATCCTCTGCGGCGTGCCGCCATGTTGTGTGTCAAAGCTGTCATGCTCATGTTTACCGCCTACAAATTCCTCCAAACCTGGCGACAAGGTGAAGGTTATTTACAGGGACACATTAAACGATGTTTGCAAGGCAAGATATGATGAGAAATTGAGTTATATCGATGGAAAGGATCCTTACACAATGTCGGAAGAGGACTGGTCATGTATTTTTTTTTGTATGCGTTTTAAATCCGTGTGTTATTCGTTAATTTAATCAAATTTTTGTCCCGCCAAAGTCTTATTTGATCGGTGAGTAATGTAGATGAACTGCTGCGCTTGTGACAGGACGCATGTTTAACTGAAAGAACGAGCAGAAAGAGAGAGAGAGAGCCGGTCGCGCGCGCGCACTCCCTCTCTCTTCGGAGCCAGGCGAAAGTGTAAACAAGACTTCACCGTCTCCAAACTAAGCGCTGTCTTGCTCTCACTCCCTTGTGGAAAAGTTAGTCTTAAACTTAATATTTAAACTTGAATCAAATGTATTGTATGACATTTTTTTTAGAGCATACACTGTATCAAATTGATATATTTTAATCTTAAAGTACAAAACTTCACAATACGTCTGTGCCACATCTATAACTAACATACAATACACATTTTTTTAATATTTTATTATAATGTACACAAGAGAGTGAATATTTACAGTTTAACTTTGTATGTTCTTTTTAGTGTGGAGGGAGAAGAGGTGCTGGGATTATCTTTGTTCACCCAGAAACGCAGTCATTCATTATTAAGCCAATTTATCACTGTAATAAAATATAGAACTATATAGTCGTTTTAAATCGACAACATGTGCGTACGGCTCGCATACATTTAATGTATTTGTGAGTACTCTTCTCTGGGCGTACTATAGTCGCTAGTGTGTTTTTGCACTGACAAGGATCAATGGCTAGGCTAACGCAATCATCGTAATGTGCATGATAATCATGAAAATAAAACAGTTTAGAATTAAAGGAACTCAGCTGTTTATAAATTTACCTGAGATAAAATGATCGGAGCAGAGTGTATAGTGTCTGACGTTAACAAAGATTAACAAATACAGTAACAAATGTATTGCTCATGGTTAGTTCATGTACTTACATGAACTCTTAATACATTATTAATACATTAACTAATACATTAACTAATGTTAACTAATGAACCTTATTGTAAAGTGTTACCTTATGCTCCGTAACACAAACGCTTGAGCCACTTGACACACAAGATGGCGCCGTAAGGAGTTACGGGAGAAATGTGACGTCATCGTAAATCTATCTATAGGGCGTCTTTGTATTTATTATGTCTATGGTGTAGAGCGCAATGGACGAGGTGGAGGAAAGTCCGCACTGTACTACTTTACACGCTACAAGAGAAAGATATAAACAAAAAATCAAACATATGTTGGACGTGATCCTTACGTTATGAAGATGAGCGATTTTTCAACTGAATTGAAAGATTTTCCTTCCATTGAGGGAAAATGCCCGTGTGTGCAGTGATCACTTCGTCAAAGGTGTGTTAATACAACTTAAGTGGCTATGTTTGTGTAACGTTTCCGAACTTTGTAAAGTCAAAGTATGTCTGTGTAAGACGAGGTAGTTGCGGATATCTACCGCCTCGATCGGCTCCTCCCGACCACAGACGTAGGTTTGCAAGCCATTTTTCCAGAGTTTTTTCGGTCAATTTCTTGCATCGCTGAAAAAGTTTGATGACTTTGCCCCAAAATAAGGTTTAAAACGCCTTTTTCCCCACAGGTTGTACTTTTACTGCGCATGCGCAAGGGTTCTCTCGCTCTCTGTCGTGCGAGCGCTACTGCTCGCTCGCTCTAGATTCCGGGAGATTTGAACTAATTTGCGGTCATCAGGGAGCCGCTATCAATCTGCGGGAGACTCCCGGAACTTCCGGGAGACTTGGGATGTCTGATATTTACACAACTAACACATATCAAATCTGCCCCCTTTTCAAACAGTAACATATTTTCCGCTGTCGCAAACCTCAACTGTGCGCATGCGTCGGTGGAACCAAACGATAGGCTTAAATGTTTTACGGCTTGACTGTTAAAAGCAGACGATTGGCTTTCCAGCGGGAGTGGTACTGGTGGATTTCCGCGGGAGATTCGAGCATGTCTTTGCGTCATTACGTCACATCTGTACACATAAAGGAGTCTCGGCTAGTAGGCTATATTGCGTGTGAGGATGTTGGAGGTGGAGATTTATAGCCTTTTCTCACAGCCCTTGATATAATTAAACTTATCAATTTGATGGCGGATCCAGAAAGGTTCAAACGACAATTCGCACAACAGATTCACCCGCTGTAAAATGCAAAAGACTTCGTTCGGACTTCGGAGTGGCTACAGAAAAAAAGAGACTGCAACCGGCCCCATGCGAAAACAAGGATACGTATCGGAAGGACATTACATTTAGTCACGCAATGCTGATGTTGTTAACATTAACAATTTGAGAACAAAGTATAATTTGCACGGTTTTGCGTGACATGATAACTTATAAGCGATTGCAGTAAATCGCGCTGATTAAATCTAACAATGTCAGAACGAGAACAAAAGTGGATGTTTCTTACTTGTTCAGAGGACATTTTCCGGTGAAAATTCTTATGTTGGTCATACTTCCAAAAATAATAATCTGTGATTCTGAGTGACAGTATCCACACCGGCGCAGTGACTGACAGCCTCACAGTCTCCTCAAACATTGTGTTTATCCACGCTGTGCCATGTCGAGGGTGTTGAAGTCCAACTCACGTAAAATTGAGATGGCGACAAAGAGGAAAAACTGCGGACTGCAGCTTTAAAGTGCTTCCATATAGTGTTTAATTGTATTTATTTGCTTAAATTAATACTTTTATTCAGAAAGGACACATTCAGTTGATCAAAAGTGACAGTAAAGACTTTAATAACAGTAAAGTTTACATGCAAAAAAAAATGTCTTCCAAATAAATGCTGTTCTTTTGAACTTTCTAATCAACAGAGAATCATGAAAAAATGCATCACGGTTTCCACAAAAATTAAACCACATAATCATTTACAACTATAACAATAAGACTAAATGTTACTTGATCACTGAATCAGTATATTAGAATGAGTAAATTACTGTAGCGAGTTTCAGTGTGTGTGTGGAAAGAAGACGACAGGGTCGGCGGGACTGGGACTCGCACTTTATTCATCAATTAATCAATAGAAAACAAAAAGGTGCGCTCGCGCACCTTCACCGTTGTCACGACTACAGCAATGTTCATAAACAACTCTTTTCGCTGTACCGGCTCTCACTTCGCACAAACGAATACTCTTCCCGCTGTATTTCTCCAGGTGTCGTTCACTGCGTCGCGTGCGAGTCCCGAGTCCTCCTCTCTCAGCCGCCCTCTCATTCTCAGCGGCTTATATGCGGTGTCTCCACGCCAATCACTGCAATCAGACACAGGTGTTCATCAACTGCACTTGACCTACTTACTCCCCGCACAGCTCGCCGATTCCTCCCTCGCTACAGACTTCGTGAAACCACGCCCCCCTCGCCACATACCCCCACCGCCCGACTCAGGCCGGGGAGTCGTCCAGCCTACAGCCCCCCCCGGAGAGGAAGTCGGCAACAGCCATCTGTCCACCCGGCCTGTGTACCACCTGGAATTTAAAAGGCTGTAAGGCTAGATATTAGGGGTGCACGATTCAGAAAATGTCACGATTCGATTCGATACCGATTTTTAGGCTCAAGATTCGATTCAAAATCGATTTTTGATTCAAAAACGATTCTCAATTCAAAAAACGATTCGCAGGATATAAACGTAGTTTACTTTTTTCCTATGTGATTGATTGCAGTAGACACAATTTAAAAGAAAGGAACACAACAAATGAAATGCAGTTTGATATTACTTTATATGTCTTATACAAAAATAAAAACTTTTGCAACTAAAAAGTGCAAAGTGCCAAGCTTTGCCCTGCTTTCAAATACATTTAATTCAAGTTTAAAATAAAACTTAAATAAAAAGCTTTTACATTTAGCTTTAAAGTGCTGTAGTCAGATCAAACAAACAATTATGCTAAATGTGGTTTAAGGAGTACTTCACCAGGTTGACTGTTGAAATGTGAACTCGACTGGGCACAATGAACTTCCTAACATTCCTAAAAATATAAAATGTCATAGAACCCTTGCAAAATTATTTTAAATAGATTAAAAAAGCCACCGCTACTGGTAACATCTATGGTTAGATTGATTTGTTTAGATCCAGTGAAGTCGTTTATAGGCGTAATTTGCGGGTATCTCCAGTTAACTAGCAGAGCATTCATTTAGTTCACTATTAAATAAGAGATCTGTTGATCAAGCTGAGCGCTTGTGTCCGCTGCTATCAGTGTCATGGACACAGTGTTCTCTGCAGTGTTAATTTTGACAGCAAATTTTGATTTAGTTTTAGTCTTAGTCTTTTGACTAAAATGCCATTTAGTTTTAGTCATATTTTAGTCATCTGAATTGTTTTAGTTTTAGTCTAGTTTTAGTCGACGAAATACAATAACATTTTAGTCGACTAAATCTACAGTAGATTTAGTCGACTAAAATATAATGGGTTTAGGTAAATTGTAATGCGTTAATTTAGAATTTCTCTAAAGTTTCCAAACCCATATACTCCCGGAGAAAACATCTATTAACCTATTAATATTAATGATTTTTAAGTTTGAACATGCAATACAGACACAGATTTAACTACTGTGACTTAAAAATATCTTAAAATTAAATAAAACCACTTTTCCTAAAGTAGAACAGTCTTCTTTTCAATGAATATGCATTCTTTATAACTACTTGCAAACATCATTCTTTATTCTTTCAAGCAGACATATTTATTTGTATGAATTAAATATAATTAATCCATTATTAAAGCTGTTAACAAACAGTGAATGCTTTTCTCTTTTTCTTTAGTTGCTTGATCAATATTAAGGACACAGACCGCATTATGTTTATTGCCACTGTTACTTTAAGACGTCAGATCATGTCCGATGACATGCGGATACAATTGCACTGATGATACACTCACAACTGTTTAAGACATAACCAGCATAGTTTACATGAATACTCTCCAAAACGGACATTTAGACATACTGTTGTGTGTATTTGTCCGTTCAGACACGAAAGAGAGCTTAATTCAGTCCTCGCGTGCTTGTGTCAATGTGCATGGCTGCACGCTTCGCTTCGGGTCGGGTGTGTGCGCACAGAAAACCGTACCGAATAGAGCTCTTTTTTGCATCGTCACTCTTATTCAGATCTATATGTCTGCTCTACTCATTCTCCCAGACGTTCACATTTTTTAACGTTTTATGAGACCACGGGGTAGATCACATTACAGCCTACAAATGTGCGCATCTACCACACACACGCAGGACATCAGTTCTGACGGATCGCTTCCCAAATCGTCACTAACATTTTCGTCTAGTTTTTATTCGTTGACGAAAATGTCAATAGATTTTCGTCATAGTTTTTGTCATTCAAAACTATTTTTTATTTAGTTATCGTCTCGTTTTCGTCTGTGAAAAAATGTCGTTGACGAATAATTTTCGTCATAATTTTCGTCAACGAAATTAACACTGGTTCTCCGTGGCTCACGCAGTCTTCACTCGGACGCGCTCTTTAATCTATCTCCGTTGCTGAGACTCTCTATTCGTTCCGGTGAGATCACAAAATAAAATGCATTCAAACGTCTCCCTGCTTGATATAGACTGTCTGTAACCACTGATGAACATATTCGGTTTTGATGAGAGAGAGAAAAAACTATACGAGTGCGGTTTAGAACCCGTAACCTCTGACACGCTTGGCAAAAGATCTACAGACCATTAAGAACTCAAACATAATCTGCGGATCGATGCATTTATTTACGGGTTGAGCAGAGAGGCTGCACAGTTTGACCAGCGGGCGGCAAGATCTTGCAATGTATAACTATTTATCAGACTGGCCCTCGCGGCCTCGAAACACTACCAGACCACCGGGAACAGTCCCGGCTCACCCGATTGCCACGCCGACGCCGCCGGTGCACACCGTAAAAAAAATAAATAATGAATCGATTTTTGGAAATCTATGAATCGATTCTGAATCGGCAAAGATTGAATCGCGATTCAAATGTGAATTGATTTTTTTGCACACCCCTACTAGATATCAACGGGTGATCCGCGCGTTGGTATCCTTCATGCGGTGGAGCCACTGTAGGGGAGCGTGGTCCGAACACAGGGTGAACTCCCGCCCCAGGAGGTAGTAGCGGAGGGTGAGAACAGCCCACCTGATGGTTAAACACTCCTTTTCAATGGTGCTGTACATCGTCTCCCTCTTAGAGAGCTTCCGACTGATGTACAGCACTGGCCGCTATTCACCCTCCACCTCCTGGGACAGGACCGTGCCCAGCCCCCTGTCCGACACGTCCGTCTGTAGGATGAAAGGGAGAGAGAAGTCAGGAGCATGTAAAAGCGGCCCGCCACATAGAGCAGCCTTTATCTGGGTGAAAGCCTGCTGACACTGCTCCGTCCACTGGACCGTATCTGGTGCTCCCTTTTTAGTTAGATCAGTCAGCGGGCTAGCGAGGTCCGAATAATTAGGTACAAACCTTCTGTAATATCCTGCTAGCCCCAGGAACTGTCTAACTTCCCTTTTGGTCTTAGGTCTCGGACAGGTCGCAACCGCTGCCGTCTTATCAATTTGGGGACGCACCTGTCCGTGACCCAAGTGGAAGCCCAGATACCTTACTTCCACACACCCAATTGCACACTTCTTCGGGTTGGCCGTGAGCCCTTCTCAGCGTCTTCAGGACAGTGCTCAAATGCTGCATATGACGCTGCCAGTCGTTACTATAGATGATAATATCATCCAAGTTGGCAGCAGCATATCCAGCATGCGGCCGGAGAATTCTGTCCATCAGACGCTGAAAATTCGCAGGAGCCCCGAACAAGCCGAAAGGAAGGGTGACAAATTGGTGTAATCCAAACGGCGTTGTGAAAGCTGTCTTTTCTTTGGACATGGGAAACAAGGGGATCTGCCAATATCAAACTTAGACACCGCGTTCACCTTTCTATAGTCCACACAGAAACGGATCGAGCTGTCGGTTTTAGGAAACAAAACTATCGGGCTCGCCCAGTCGCTGCTGGACTCTTCTATTACCCCCATGTCCAGCATTGCCTCTAATTCATTCTAAAATACCTTTTTTTTTGTGTTCAGGTAAACGATACGGACGGCAGCGCACCAACACGCCCGGAACCGTCTCAACGTGGTGCTGAATGAGGTTCGTTCGACCAGGCAGGGGCGAGAACACATCAGCAAATTCAGCTTATAAACTCTTAATGTCAGTGAGCTGTGAGGGTGAGAGGTGATCTCCACCAAGAGCCAGAGGGAGGGATTGTGGTTTTACGTTCGCTTCTGGCCCGAGATCCTCCTCTCCGCTCACTACCGTCGCCATCGTCACTGACTCACCCCAAACCCACTTTGTGAGGAGGTTGAGGTGATACATTTGATGTGCTCCGCCCCTATCCGTTCGAATTACCTCATAGTTGAGAACGCCAACCCGCCGTGTGACCTCAAAGGGTCCTTGCCACTTTAAGAGTAATTTAGAGCTGGAAGTAGGGAGTAATACAAGCACTTTATCTCCCGGTGTAAATTGATGAAGTCTAGCCCCCCTGTTGTATAGCTGACTTTGTCTGTCCTGGGCCTGTAACAAATTCTCCATTGATAGCCGCCCCAAAGTGTGGAGTTTTGTTCTCAGGTCCAAGACATACTGAATTTCGTTCTTACTAGCGGATGGTCCGTCCTCCCAAGTCTCTCTAAGAACGTCTAACACCCCATGGGGCTGATGCCCATAGAGAAGCTCGAAGGGAGAAAACCCAGTGGAGGCTTGGGGAACCTCGCGTACAGCGAACAAGAGGGGTTCTAGCCATTTATCCCAATTTTTGGCGTCTTCGTGAACAAACTTACGGATCATGGATTTCAACGTGCGATTAAAGCGTTCCACTAGGCCGTCTGTCTGTGGGTGGTAGACGCTAGTGCGAATCGATTTAATGCCCAACAATTCGTACAGTTCGTGAATAGTTCATGACATAAACGCCGTGCCTTGACCGGTGAGAATCTCCTTAGGGATTCCCACCGGGAGATTAATGAAAACAACGCGTTCGCAACGCTCTTGGCAGAAATATTGCGGCGCGAGTCTGCTTCAGGGTACCGCGTTGTGTAATCCACCAGGACTAACGCAAAACAGTGCCCACGTGCTGACCGTTCTAATGGCCCGATGAGGTCCATCCCAATTCGTCCGAAGGGGACCTGCATTAACGGAAGGGGGCACAATGGTGCTTTTGGATTCAGATCACCAACTGAAATTCCCGACAAGACGCGCACCACTTGCGCACATTCTCGTGAATGTCCGGCCAGAAGAACCGGGCCATGAGATGGTTTAGTGTCGCCGTTTGACCTAAATGGCCGGCCATTGGATTACAATGAGCCGCCTGGAAAAGCATTTTCCGGCGGCTCTTAGGAACTAACAACTGCGTTGTATCTTCTTTTGATTGGGCGTCTTGGGTCACCCGATACAACTAATCTTTTAAAATAGCAAAATAGGGATAAGAGAGCGGTTGGTCTGGGCGGAGTATCAGGCCGTTGATAGAGCGGACCTGGTTAAACGCAGTTAACGCGTTTTAAAGTCTCGTCCTGGGACTGCTCCAGGGGAAAATCATCGCGCTCTGTGAGGATAGTTCTCTCCAGAGTACTCCATTACCCTGCAGCAGAACCCAGAGGTCCCGGGTCAGTATCTCCCACCTGAACCACCGCTGCCTCCCCCGTTATTTTAATTTTCCCAAGAGGCATCCGCACACAAAGACCCCAATAATTTATTAAAAGCAGGCCAATTCGTTCCCAGAATAAGCGGATGCCGGAGGTGCGGGTTAACTGCTACCTCCACACTATGCTTTTGTCCCCTGAATTGAATTACCACAGGCATTATAGGATAACTCACCACCACCCCGTGCACACACCGTACCTTAACCATGCGGCTGTTATCCAATGCCCCAGATTGAATCAGGCTTTGATGAATGGAGGTTTGGTTGCAGCCTGAATCCACCAAAGCCTGATATGTTCCCCGCTTGATACTCACTGGTATCTGGTACAGGCCAGCTTGATCGGGGGCAGCCTGTGGTGCATCGGGAACCCGGATCAGTGTCCCCACCTCCATCACCGGACACCGGTCGATAAAGTGCCCTGGTTCCCCGCAGTGCCAACAGGCCGGCCTAGGCTTCCCCGCTTTCCCCAGTGCCAGGAAGCGGTTCAAGGGATTGGCGTGGAGAGAACGGGGCTGCAGAACCCGGGGTGGAGTAGCCGGTGGACGAAGCCCCCCTGGGGGCCAGTTGGATGGCCTGGTCCAGCGACGTCGGGCGGTGGCACTGGACCCACTGCGCGGTCTTCTTGGGCAGTTTGAAGATGAACTGTTCCAGTACCACCTGGTTGATGATGTGCTCGACGTCGCCTCCGTCAGCCATCGGCCATCTGCGACAGGAGTCCCGGAGCTGTTGCGCCATGACGAAGGGTTTGGCCGGACTCTTCCAGGCTCAGGGATCTGAACCGCTGCCGATGTTGTTCAGGGGTCCGGCCGACCCGCTGAACAATGGCGCGTCTCAGATCTTCAAAGACATGGAGATTCTGGACTGGCAGTTGGTGGGCGGCTATCTGCGACTCTCCCAATAGCAGTGGGATGAGCCGCATGGGCCAGTCCGCTCTGGGCCATCCCTGGGCCTGGGCCTCGGCCGACCTCTCAAAACGGTCCAGGAAAGCCTCCGGGTCGTCCTGGGGTCCCATCTTATTGAGAGGCACGGGCGTGGCCGAGGCTGTAGCTGGAGAGGGGACGCCCTGAATCTCCCGGTCGAGCCAGCTCCAGAACAGCTCGCGGTCTTCTTGCTGGCCTTGGAGAAGCAGCTGGAAACGCTGGTCCTGCTCCTCCTTTACGGCCAGCAGGGCTTGGTGTTGCTCCCTGTGAAGACCCGCGAGCGATTGAATGATGTCCGCAAATGGCGATCCTGGCGGGGTCTGCATCGCGACGGCAGTCTTCTTCTCCCGGGTTTCGGCACCACTGTAGCGAGGTTCAGTGTGTGTGTGTGTGGGAAGAAGACGACAGGGTCGGCGGGACTGGGACTCACACTTTATTCATCAATAAATCAAAAGAAAACAAAAAGGTGCGCTCGCGCGCCTTAACCGTAGTCACGACTACAGCAATGTTCATAAACCACTCTTTCCTCTGTACCAGCTGTCACTTCAAGCAAACGAATACTCTAAACTCTTACACGCCATAATTACATTTTAAAATCTATTAAAATTGAAAAGTTATTGTATTGTAATTAATGTAATACTATTTCACAACATTACTGTTTTTTACTGTATTTTTGATCAAATAAATACAGCATTGGTGAGCATAAGAGACTTCTTTCAAAAAAGAACTTCCAAACTTTTGAACAGATGTGTATTATTTTATGAGACAGGTGTTAAAATGTGGCCAAACAGCTCTTTGTTAAAGCAAGTGATGAATGTCACTGACTTAGCTAAACACAGTGAATAAATAATTGAATAGAAAAACAGTCTCCTGTTCACACAAGACTTGGCTTTCTATCCCCTTTAGCTTTGCCCGCATTAATGTCTACAGCCCAGCCAAATCGACGTTACTCTGCACATTTTGTTCTAATAGGCTTAAGGGGATGATTGATTCCTTTAACAGTGAAAATGAAAATAATCTAATGTATTTTATTGGCCAATTATGGTATCATGTCAGTCCTCTGAGAACTCTGGAAGAGAATAAAGGATATTAATGCTTTTGTGCAGCAGTTTAAATGTGAGCTAGAGCATCACATTTAAAACTATTATATCATCCTTGTTGCAGTTGCTTCTCCACATAATAATTTTATGTTGTTTACTGTGTCGTGTTTTAAATTGTATTTAATGTAATTATTAACCTGTATGTATTTCTAATGTACTGTATTTATTTTAGCCCCATTTCCTTTCCCTAAGTGGTTATTCCACTTGTCAGGGCGCCATTGTAAATAAGAACTTGTTCTTAATGACTTGCCTGTAAAAATAAAGGTTAAATAAAAAATAAAAATCAGTTGCAGATTAAAGAAGTTTTATTTATTTGTTCTTTATATCTGGATGGACTAATCCTTTTTACAATAAATGGTAAATGGACTGCATTTATATAGCGCTTTCACAGACCCAATGGCCACCAAAGCGCTTTACATTTTGCCTCACATTAAGGCAAGGCAAGGCAAGTTTATTTATATAGCACATTTCATACACAATGGTAATTCAAAGTGCTTTACATAGAAGAAATAATAAAAATCTAAAGAAATAACAATAATTAAAACAGTTTAGAATAAAGAAATTAAAATAATCAAGACAAATAAGAATAATTAAAACAGTTTAGAATAAAAAATAAAATAAAGTACAGTAAAAACAGTCGGACGAACAGTGGCACAGTGCTCATTCAGTAAATGCATAGCTAAACAGATGTGTTTTGAGTCTGGATTTGAATGTAACTACTGTAGGAGCACATCTGATCTCCTCTGGAAGCTGGTTCCAGCTGCGGCTGGCATAATAGCTAAAAGCAGACTCTCCGTGCTTAGAGTGAACCCTTGGTATTTCTAGTTGATGTGATCCTAATGATCTGAGTGATCTGTTAGGTTTATATTCAGTGAGCATATCTGCAATATATTGAGGTCCTAGCCAATTAAATGATTTATATACCAGTAATAATACTTTAAAATCAATCCTAAATGTAACTGGGAGCCAGTGTAAAGACCTGAGGACTGGTGTGATATGTTCATATTTTCTGGTTCTGCTCAGAATCCTGGCAGCTGCGTTCTGTATGAGCTGCAACTGTCTGATGGTCTTTTTAGGAAGGCCAGTGAGGAGTCCATTACAATAATCCACCCTGCTGGTGATAAAAGCATGCACAAGTTTCTCTAAGTCTTGACTAGAAACAAAGCATCGAATTCTTGCAATATTTTTCAGGTGATAGTATGCTGATTTAGTTATTGCTTTGACATGACTACTGAAACTAAGGTCTGACTCTAGAGACACACCAAGATTCATGACTTGATTTTTAGTTGTTAGACCCCTAGCGTCAAGGTATGCATTCACCTTGAGAACTTCCTCTTTGTTTCCAAACGCAATGACTTCAGTTTTGTCTTTGTTTAACTGAAGAAAGTTTTGGCACATCCAACTGTTTACTTCATCAATGCATTGGCACAGGGAGTCAATGGGGCTGTAGTCGTTAGGCGATAGGGCTAAGTAGAGCTGTGTGTCGTCTGCATAGCAGTGGTAAGCAATTTTGTTCTTTCTCATTATTTGGCTCATTGGGAGCATATACAGGTTGAATAGGAGTAGTGCAAGAATTGAGCCTTGAGGGACTCCGCATGTCATGGATGTCCACTCAGACTTATGGTCTCCTATACTCACATAATAACCTCTCCCTTCTAAGTATGATCTGAACCATTTTAGGACTATCCCAGAAAGCCCCACCCAGTTTTCCAGCCTGTCAAGAAGTATGTCGTGATCGACAGTGTCAAATGCAGCACTGAGGTCGAGTAGTACCAGCACTGATAATTTGCCTGTATCAGTATTCAAGCGAATATCGTTTATTATCTTTACGAGCGCTGTCTCTGTGCTGTGATGCGATCGGAATCCAGATTGAAAATAGTCAAAGTATCCATTCAAGCTTAACAATTCAGCTGATTGAAAACAACTTTTTCAATGATCTTGCCTATGAAAGGAAGATTTGAGATGGGTCTATAATTGCTTAATACAGTCTTATCCAGATTGCTCTTTTTCAAGAGGGGCTTGACAACTGCAGTTTTCAGGGAGTTTGTAAAACTACCAGAAAGAAGTGAGGCATTAACCACTTTTAGGATATCTGCTTCTAAACTGTTTAACACACTTTTGAAGAAAGATGTGGGAAGTGCGTCAAAGACGCAGGTTGATGTTTTAAGGTGCTGTATGGTTTCTTCCAAAAATTTTCCATCAATTTCTTTGAAATCAGACATAGTAACTACATTATCAGGTTGTGGTCTGAACTGTCTGACCCCAGTGCGGCTCAATGATGTGCTGATCACCATTCTGATATTATTTATCTCAGAGAAGAAAGAAGCAAACTCACTGCACTTGCCGTCTGAGAGCATTTCACTGGAAATCTGGCTTGGGGGGTTTGTCAGTCTCTCTACAGTAGCAAAAAGAGTGCGTGTGTTGTTTAAGTTGCTGTCTATAATTTTTGAGAAGAAAGTCTGTCTAGCTTTGCCTAGTTCCATATTGAAAGCATGGATGCTGTCTTTGTAGATGTTATAATGGACAAGTTTTGTCTTCCACCACATGCACTCTGCTTTTCTGCATGTTCTTTTCATATTTTGCACAGCTGTTGTGTTTCTCCAAGGTGCTTTTTGTCTACCACTCTTCCTGACTTTCACAGGAGCAATATAATCTATTACACCTTTAACCTTTGAGTTAAAAGAATCAAGGATAAAATCAACTGAGTCAGCATATATGCTCGGTTTTAAAGATATGGCCTTCATAAATAGCACACTAGTGTTCTCATTTAAGCATCTCTTCTTGACAGACACAGATCTAGCTTCAATGGCAGGAGAGATCAATAAATCAAAGAAAATACAGAAATGATCAGACAGTGCTACATCCTTAATAACAATCGATGAGATGTTTAACCTTACTGATAAGTAAATCTAGAGTGTCTCCACGATTGTGTGTGGGTCCATGTACATGCTGAGTCAGATCAAAAGTTTTTAAAACAGTTTTGATTTCTTTTGCCATATTGTTTTCTGCATTATCTATGTGAATGTTAAAATCTCCAGTAATAGCAAAACAGTCAAACTCTGAGGAAATTGTTGATAGCAGTTCTGTAAAGTCAAGTCAAATATATTTATATAGCGATTTTCACAATACAGATTGTTTCATAGCTGCTTCACAGTATCAATCAAAACAACTTAACAATGTTTGTTTATTACTGGAAAAAAAAGACATCCAAGTTTGGTAGAGCTGATCAATGGTATGATTGGTTAATTAATTTGAATATCCCCAACTGAGCAAGCCAAAGGCAACAGTGGCAAGGAACCAAAAAACTCCTTCCAGTGACCTAAAGGTGTCCTAAAACTCCATCAGATGACCCAATGGAGAAAAAAAAAACCTTGGGAGAACCCAGGCTCAGTCGGGGGCCAGTTCTCCTCTGGCGTTTATGAACTAGAGGCCGAATTTACAGTAACTGTAAGATAAAACATTTATATGAATGCCTGGCTAAATAGATGCGTCTTCAGTCTAGTTTTAAACTGTGAGAGCGAGTCTGAGCAACGAACAATATCAGAAAGGCTATTCCAGAGCTTCGGAGCTAAATGTGAAAAGGCTCTGCCTCCTTTGGTGGATCTGGATATCCTAGGAATGACCAGAAGCCTTGAATTTAGTGATCTTAAAGAGCGCGATGGATTGTAGGGCGATAGAAGATCCGTTAAATAGACTGGAGCTAAACCATTTAGAGCTTTATAAGTCAAAAGCAATACCTTGTAATTAATACGGAACTTTATAGGTAACCAATGAAGTGATGATAAAATCGGTGTTATATGATCATATTTTCTTGATCTAGTAAGAACTCTAGCGGCTGCATTTTGGACTAACTGTAGCTTGTTTATTGAAGATGCAGGACAACCAGCTAATAAAGCATTACAGTAATCTAGTCTCGAGGTCATGAATGCATGAACTAACTTTTCTGCATCAGAGACTGATAGCATATTACGTAGCTTAGCAATGTTTCTAAGGTGGAAAAAGGCTGTTTTTGTAACATGAAATATGCTTTTCAAAAGACAGGTTGCAGTCTAATGTAACACCCAGGTCTTTTACTGTAGCGGATAAAGCAACAGGGCATCCTACTATGTTAAAGTCGTGCTGTGAAAGGTTTTGTGGACGGTTTTTACAACCGATAAGTATTACCTCTGTCTTGTCTGGATTTAATAAAAGAAAATTACGCGTCATCCAATCTTTTATATCTTTAACACAATCTGTCAATTTGGATAATTTAGCGTATTCATCTGGCCGTGATGAAATATATATTTGAGTGTCATCAGCAT
Source organism: Tiaroga cobitis (assembly GCA_030578255.1). Lineage (NCBI taxonomy): Eukaryota > Metazoa > Chordata > Actinopteri > Cypriniformes > Leuciscidae > Tiaroga > Tiaroga cobitis. The sequence continues at coordinate 24,899,365 of CM060597.1, forward strand.
AACAATGGAAACTAATTCCATGTTTCCTTAGAATATTACCAAGTGGCAGCATATATATTGAGAATAATAAAGGGCCTAACGCAGATCCCTGCGGCACTCCATAGTTTGCCGAAGTTATGACCGATTTTTCTCCATTTAAGTAGACGAAATGGTAGCGGTCAGATAAGTATGACCTGAACCAGCTTAATGCTTGTCCTTGAACACCAGTGTAATTTTGTAGTCGATCTAAGAGTATTGTGTGATCTATAGTGTCGAACGCAGCACTAAGATCAAGTAAAACTAGTACTGAGATACAGCCTTGGTCCAAAGCTAAAAGTAAATCATTTGTGATTCTAACAAGCGCAGTTTCATTGCTATGATGTGGCCTGAATCCAGACTGAAACTTTTCATAGATGTCGTTTTCTTGCAAGAAAGAGCCGAGTTGACTGGACACAACTTTTTATAATATTTTTGACATAAATGGAAGATTCGAAATGGGTCTGTAATTTGCTAGGTTATTTGGATCTAAATGTGGTTTCTTAATAAGAGGTTTTATAACAGCCAGCTTGAACGTTCTTGGAACATGACCTAAAGATAAAGATGAGTTAATAATATTGAGAAGAGGCTCTTCCACTATAGGTAACACTTCTTTCAGTAGTTCAGTTGGTATAGGATCTAATAAACACGTTGTTGTTTTAGATGAAGTGATAAGTTTAACTCTTTTTGTTCTATGGTTGTAAAGCATTGTAATTGTTCTTGCGGGGTGATAATTGCGGCTGAATTATAAGGCGCGAGTAAAGATTGAACGTTTACGATTTTGATTCTGATGCTTTCAATTTTCTCGGTGAAGAAGTTCATGAAATCATTACTACTAAACTGTAGCGAGGTATTTTGTTCAGACGACGTCTGTTTATTTGTTAGTCTAGCCACGGTATTAAATAAAAACCTTGGATTATTTTGGTTGTTTTCTATTAATTTGCTGAGGTGCTCAGCCCTGGCCGTTTTAAGGGCCTTTTTATAACGTGACATACTGTCTTTCCACGCGATTCTTAAGACCTCTAAATTAGTTTTTTTCCATTTACGCTCTAAATTACGGGTTTCTCTCTTTAAAACATACGTAGTATTATTGTACCATGGTGCTATACTTTTTTCTCTGACCTTTTTTAATTTAATGGGTGCAACAATATCCAATGTTCTAGAGAGAATGGTGCTCATAGTGCTAGTTAGTTCATCTAGTTCATCTGTTTGTTTGGGTTCAGGCAGCAGCTGAGACAGATCAGATAAGCTATTTGAGAAATGATCTATGGTGGATGGAAGGATTGTTCTACCTGGTCGATAACGTGGCGCAGCATGACATATTACAGCAGTACTTAATATGCAAGTTACCATGTAATGGTCAGTGACCTCATCACTTTGTGGAATAATATCTATATCGGTTGGATCGGTTCCATATGATATAATTAAATCGTGTGTATGATTAAGACGATGAGTTGGTCCGGTGACGTTTTGCTTGACCCCGAAGGAGTTTAATAAATCTGTAAACGCAGCTCCTAACGCATCATTTAAATTATCTACGTGTATGTTAAAATCTCCAACAATTAATGCTTTATCGACATTGACCAAAAGATCTGATAGAAAGTCAGCAAACTCTTTTAGGAAATCAGCGTAAGGCCCTGGAGGTCTATATACGGTAGCCAATGCTAGAGATAATAGGGATTTTTTTCTTACATCTAAGAGCGTAACATTTAGCACAAGTACTTCAAACGAATTAAACCTATGACGAGTTTTCTGAGTAACATTAAGGATATCTTTGTAGATTTTTGCAACACCGCCGCTACGACCGATCAAACGGGGCTCATGCTTATAACAGTATCCTGGCGGAGTAGACTCATTTAGACCGAAATAATCATTTGGTTTAAGCCAGGTTTCAGTAAGGCACAGAACATCGAAATTATTATCTGTGACCATTTCATTTACAATAACCGCCTTAGGTGTGAGCGATCTAATGTTTAGAAGACCTAGCTTTAGAAATTGTTTTTGTTCACTAATAGCGAGATTTTTTGTTTTAATAACAATTAGATTTTTTCTAGATCCCGAAGTAGATTTATTATTTGATCTTAGTAAACGAGGAATAGACACAGTTTCTATGCAATGTTCTACACTAGTATTAATATCAATTAAATTGGTGCAGTAGAGACTGTGATTTGGATTTTTGGATACTAGTCAAACGGTATTTAACATCTTGGAGATGTTATCCGACAGAAGATCTGCCCCGATTCTACTTGGGTGTAAGCCATCAGAGCGGAAGAGCCTTGGTCGCTCCCAAAACAGATTCCAATTATTTACAAAGAGCAGTTTCTGCTCATTGCACCATGACAATAACCATTCATTTAGCGCGAATAGTCTACTGAACTTTTCATGCCCTCGTCGGTACGTAGGAAGCGGTCCAGACACAATAATCGATGTTTCAGGCGATATACTGCGTACCGTATCGATAAGGCTACTGAAGTCTTTCTTCAGAACCTCCGTCTGTCGCAGCCTAGTTTCGTTAGCTCCCGCGTGCAGCACCACAGCTCCGATGCGCTCGTCACCATTCAAGATCTCAGTTACCCGCGCAGTGATATCGAGAGCACGAGCACCAGTAAAGCAGTGACTGTGGACCTTACTTTTACCTAACGTAGCGTGGACGTGTCGGACGGTGGAATTGCCGATGATCACAGCATGGCGTTCCATTTCACGAAGAGGGGAGAAGCGGTTCTGAGTGGAGATCTCGAACACCGGGAGGGGCGAAAAGATTCTTGTCCTGGCTCGCGGCTTCCGCGGAACCACCCAGGCTTTGTGGTGGTGTGTTGGAGCCGGAGTGAATGAAACCATGGCTGATCGTGACCTGGACACTCGGGACCAATGCTGAGAAACGCACGGAGTAGACGAGGTCGGCGTCAGCGGGTTACTAACGTTAATCACTGATCCGTGTGCATCAGCGCGTGATGTTTCAAGAGCTAAACGCCGGTCTCTCAGCTCAGCTTGTCTCTCTAGAAGGTCACGGATCTGCTTTTCTACAGCTTTTAATTCAGACTGCACCGCGAGCAAATCAGATTTGTTCTCATCTGCACCAAAAGGTAGATAACATACACCTGATATATTCGCCATTTTAACAAAACAGAATAAAACAGAATAAAAGAAAGAAATACGGAGAAACAGAAAGAAATACAACCTAATACGAGGCTTAGACAGCCACGACGCAAACAAACAAACTCACAGCAGGTAACGAGGCTGACAAAAGCAGTCGATCGCAGGGCGAGCAGCAGTGAAGCAGTGTCTCGCTCTATGACCAACAAACGAGGCTGACAAAAGCAGTCGATCGCAGGGCGAGCAGCAGTGAAGCAGTGTCTCGCTCTATGACCAACAAACGAGGCTGACAAAAGCAGTCGATCGCAGGGCGAGCAGCAGTGAAGCAGTGTCTCGCTCTACGACCAGCAAACAATGTTCCAACCGTATTTGCGGTTCCAGCCGTATAATGGCTTGAGACGCGTCTGGCCAACAGTCCGAGTTGTAATTATTGTAATTAAAGTCCTCAGCAAAGGCTGGAGAGTATTTTGTAGCCCTGTAAATAATAAGTAAAATACGTGGGGCACCTTTTAACACAATACCCAGATATTCAAAAGAGGGGTAGTTACCAAATGATGTTTGCTTACATTGATAGACATCTTTAAAAAGAGCAGCTACTCCCCCTCCTCTCCTAGCAGCTCTGCAGACACTCATAAAAGTAAAGTTAGGAGGGGATGTTTCATTGAGGACTGTTCCACTGCAGCTGTCTTCTAGCCAAGTTTCATTTAGAAACATAAAATCCAGGTTGTATGTGGTTATTAAGTCATTGACTAGAAGTGATTTATTTTTAAGTGAGCGGATGTTTAAAAGTGCTAACTTAACAGTCTTACTTTTTGTTGTCTTAGTTTGGTGTGCAATAGGCACCAGATTAGATGGGTCTGCTGTACGGCTTTTGAAGGCCTTAGACTTTCTATCATGTAATCGAACAGCAATAGAGAAAGATACAGGCACACTGGGTTCCCGCTTGTTCTGTAAACATTTGAGAAAGTTACTGTTTTCATAGCGGGGACCCGGCACATATCACTGAGAGCTGGTATCAGTTGTTTTTGGTTCACCTCGAGCCCATGGAGGAGGGTGTGGGCCCTGGCGCTTTTGCAGAGGCCGAAGAGCTCTCACAAGCGGAGAGCGAGCTGGGCCCGCAGGCTTTCGTGGTTTGGGACTTTTTTTGGTTGATGTCTGGGGGCTTGCAGATAGTTTGGTTCCAGCAAACACCAGTTTTTCCATTTTCTCTGAGAAACACAGAAGATGCTGTGGAGATGCTGGAGATAGGGATAACGTGTCTGGTTTTATGGGATAGAGGCTGGAGGGGGTTGTTTCTCTGGTGTTATTGGAGGCTGTAAAATGCTGTCCTGGTTTTCCAGCAAGTCGACCTTGGGTGCTGAATGTTGGAGCAGTTTTAGTATGTCAAAGTCTGTCTGTGGTGAGCTTTGTGGGCAGGGCTCAGCTGAGATTGTGTCCGTGAGCAAAGGTTGTTTTGGCTGAGTGGTGTTATCATTGTCCTTGTTTGACATGTCAACCGCATGTCCATCCAGGTGCTGAAGTGAAGTCCTGTGGTCATTCATACTGTGTTCAGGTGTGTGTGTGCCATTCAGGTTGAGTGTATTGGCACACACTGCAGAAGGATGATTGAGGGAGAAGTAGATATTGTCCTTTAGCACTCTTGAACCAAGTTTGTTTGGGTGGAACCCATCCTGTTGAAACAGTTGCCTCTGACTCCAGAAAAGATTGAAGTTGTCAATGAAGTTTACTCCTTTTACATTGCAGGTTTTTTGGAGCCATGTATTAAGCCCAAGCAACCGTGAAAATCAGTTTGTTCCTCTTGCTGGGAGTGGTCCAGTGATGAATGTTTGTACTTTCAGTCTTTTGAGTGTTTCAAAAAGTTGAAATCCTTCTTAAGGAGTTCTGACTGCTCTTTATGAATATCATTTTTCCCCACATGAATGATGAGTCGATTTGCAGTCTTATGTTTCATCAGAATGTTCTCAAGTTCCCTGTTTACATCAGAAGTCGTTGCTTGTGGAAGGCAGCATGTAGTTGTATCCCTGCTAATAATGTTTCTGATTATGGAGTCACCCACTATCAGAGTCCTGTGCTCGGCTGCGCTCTGAGCTGAGTGACACTGTCTGCTTGACCTTGAGCGCCAGTTAGCATCAGTGTTAGCTACTGGCTGATTCAGTCTTTGTTCAAACACATTCATCACGTTTGGGGATTCCTCATTTACATTCACTAATACTTCAAATCTGTTCCCAAGATGTATAGGCGGTGGTAGGAGACCAGTATTTGCAATCCTTGTCAGAGCGTATCTGGGGTAGAGGAGGCTACTGCGGCAATATGTGATGCTCGTGACAATCTGATGTCTCGAGTGCCTTTGGGTCTCGCTCCCTGTCTGTGCCACCGATTTGTAAGTCGATCGGCTTGTTTCCCTACACTCAGTATGGCCTGTCGAGGAGGACTAGATTCATGGGACTCACCGGCTGTAGGCTGAGGGCATCCATGACGAAGCTCTGTTGTGTATTCCGTCTGGTTTGGTGGTCCTACAAGTAACTTTGTTTCAAGAGCTACAATCCTTTGTAAAAGTCTGTGGCAGTTAGTGCAGCAAGTAGATTCCAGAAGAGGCATTTTCTCTTATCCTTTAGAATGTAGGCAGTTGTGTTTTCCTCCCCGGAATGTAAGCAGTGGGAGGCTGGTTGAATAAAAGTATTCTGCTTTTTTTTGTAGTAATCCAAGCGTTTGAGCACTGTGTTGATTAGCTGAAGTTAAAATTAGGTGATAAAAGGAGATAAAATATAAAAATATAAAAGCGATAGAGCAAATGGCGGAGCGGTAAGCAAGAGCGTCCGAACAGTAGCAGAGCAGTAGCAGAGCATTCACCCATTCATACACTCATTCATACACCGACGGCGGTGTCAGCCATGCAAGGCGCCATCCAGCTCGTCCAATAATTTAACATAACATAAAACATAAACATAAAATTTCTCGAGAGCGAGTTTTATGCGTACACAGAGGAAAGCCTTACTTATAATTATTAAATTATCTTGCGTCCTCCACATAGTATTTTAGGTTTCATCTGGAAGAGAGGACGTCTCTTACTTAGATATTCAACTGCAGCAAGCCCACTGATCTGCCACTTAACATCATGAGCAAATCCCAACACAAATATCTACTATATTAGCCTAATATCAGTTCACACATTTACACGTCTTATCGCCGTTATAATCGCTAACATGGCAGACTCATTGTTTATCATAATTTTTATATCATGACTAATAAAGAGAAAAATCACTTCAACCTATGTTTAAAGTGAATAAAATAGCCATGCCAGCCTATTTACTGGAGGAGTACTGAAGAACTTTGTTCTCTACCACTGGACTTGTGCGTAAAGGTGTGGTAAAGGGGCAGGGTTGTCAGATTTTCACAACAAAACCTGCCCAATTGCTACGAAAAACTATCCCAATCGCTTTCTGGGGGGAATTGTTTTTTTTTTTTGGTAGGGTTTCCCTGGTAAAAATTGTACTCAGGGGGGGGGTAAATAATATCGCGTTTTGGTGTCGCTTCAACCCGTGGACTTGAAACATTGTAAACGTAGCCCAATTCCGCCGGAAAACCTTAGACTTGGCAACACTGTTAAGGGGGAAAGCAGGCAGTGAACCAAAGCACTGTGAGGCAAGGGAGGGGGTACTCAATGTTTCTAAACTTAAAACGTTTTGCCCCGTTTGCATTTGTATTGTTTTATTACTTACACAATTATTTTAAGTATATATCATTATATTGTTTACAATCCACAGCGTGGTTTTTAACGATATTTTTATCATTGCTGCCCAACCCCCGATGTATTCCGCCTATGTAGAGCTAAAGCAAGGTGAATGAATGTGATTGCATGTGGACGTCAGACAACAGTGGCAAAGCAGTACTATGATCTTACAGACCGACAGTCATGCTGAGTGATCAGTGATTCCATAGAATTTGGAAATGGTTTGTCACTGCATTTTGTCATTTGGGTCTTGGCTCTTTCCGCTTTTAACAATCATAAAAACTTATCATAGGGAACAGTGGAAGTGTTGTCTTTTGAAGACATAAGCCGCTTTTTCACTGTTGGGCCGAACGGTTCTAAGAATGTTAAGGAACGGTTCCAGTTGTATTTCCACTTGAGCCTGGTACGACACGACACGATACGATTACAAACCGTTCTCGGCCAGGAATTCTCAGCACGATTGGCTAACCACGCTGAACCGTGCTGCTACAATGCTTGTAAAGGCGCTTTTCGCATGGTACTACTCGGCATTACTCGGCTTGCTTAACTTTCGCTCGGTTTGTTTTTCCACTGCAGTTTAGTACTGCTTCAAAGGGGGTGGGATTATAGACTGATCGTTATAGTTGCGCCGCTACCTCATCTACTGACCACGATAAAGCCATTTCTTTTTTCAAGTTGCGAGTGACAGTCGTTTAAAAAAGTTGTGTGGACAAATGATACTTCAGTGGCTGCTGCTGACTATTTAAATCTAGCGGGTTTGGTGTCTCGTGTTGCAAATCCAATGATGCTGATAGTGACGATTCTCTCTGACCAATCAGTGATCTGCAGTGTTTACACGTCACATTTTAGTATTGGTACTGCTTGCTTGGATCCTTAACCGAGGTGGCACTAAAAAAAGTTCCAGGTACAAGGTACTGTACACAGTGGAAAACTCCCCAAAAGTTAGTCGTACCATGCAGTGGAAAAGCGCCATAAGTGACTTTTCCACTCAGGATTGATCACTTGTCTGTTGCTTGGCTACCAGTTTCTCTGTAGCTGGTTAAGCGCTATTTTAGCAAAGTAAATACAAATTAATAAAAAAATTAAAAGAAATATCTGATCATCATCCGTAACGCAGTCGCTATTTACATCTCATATCATCAGAAAACACCACCAAGGCAACGACTGACGCTTTTGAATTACATTCACTGATCTATATAGAGAACTGGATTGCTCATGATTAGGGATGTCCCAATCCGATCACGCGATCGGAAATCGGGCCCGATCACGTGGTTTCAGACTCGATCGGAATCGGACGTTACCTCCCGATCAGGACTCGGATATATATGTAAATTAGAGGTGTAACGGTACATGTATTCGTAATTATTGAACCGTTTCGGTACGAGGCTTCCGGTTCGGTACGCATACAAACCGAACGATTCCAAGGACCATTTTTCCTGCAGACAAAATCCGCGCTGGCGCGATCACCACAACGTTGCGCAACATCAAATGGCAAACGTAATGAAAGCGGAACGAAACTGCGCTACTCATTATATTGTGCTTAACGGACCATTTATCAGGTCGGACCAGCAACATCTGTGCAGCGCGAAATCAAGCGACACTGTGCTAAGAGATCCAGTGAAGAAAACATTTGAATTCGCCACTGAAGTAATAACATTGCTGCGAGATCTAGTGAGAAGCATTCACATTTCTCCGTTATTTACCGTAGATCCCTATTAGATCAAACAGCGCTGACGTGGGAACCAGGAGAAACATTGTGCCGTGAATGAACATGGATTTAATGTTGCACTTCAAAACTCAAATATTATATAAATATATATTTAAATGTTATTTTTAATGTGATTACCAAAACATTATTTGTTCATCCTTCAAAGATTACCCCCATTTATAAACCTGAAAGTTTCAAGATGTAGGAAAATTCAAACTTATTTAAAAATAGTTTTTCTTTTAATAAATAGGAAATTTCTCTGGCATTTTTTTTCTTTTTGCTGTATTGTATCGAACCGAACCGCAAATTTTGTGAACTGTTACACCCCTAATGTGTGTGTATATATATATATATATATAGCCTATACGCATTATTTTTTTATACACTTTTTAATTTTTTTTATTTTTTGTTTACATGCCTGCCGGGTATTTTAAGTTGAGGTGCTTTTTGTTTTTATATTAGACTTTTTCTATATTTACTGTTGCACTAAAGTCCAAAAGTGAAGATTTTATGTTATTTATTACTTGATTGTTCAAGCTACCTCACAGGCGTGCTCTGTTTGTATGTTGAATGTTAAAATAAGGTGAATTAAATAAAAAATAAGGAACATCCTGGATCTGTTTTTTCTCTCTTCTTTATTCTTTTTTTTTATGTATTATATAAGTATCGGATCGGGACTCGGTATCGGTAGATACTCAAAATCAAATGACTCGGACTCGGACTTGAGGGCAAAAAAACCTGATCGGGACATCCCTACTCATGATGTCATAAAAAGGGGAGCCACTGTGCCGCCATATTGATATTCCCTAGTAGGCTCACACTTTCTATTAAATAACTAGGAAATTATGATTTTACTGAAAAAACATTGCCCTACGAGACACTGTCATTCTTTACATTGTACACTGTACATTCTTACAATGCAAACGTCTTAAGCATGTAAATGGTTGGGAATTTCCCCTGCTTCTTAAAAAGTTAAGTTCATATTCATTACAGTAGTGAACATCAGCGCGGCAGGCGGATGAGACACTTTAGCATGTGTATTGCATGTCAAAGTGCACATCCTGAAATCGGAATAAAGATTTATGCCTTGTAACCTGAAATCGAACCTATTCGTACAGTAGGCTAACGGCAAATGTTTCAATAGCGATTTCGTTAACAGCATGCATTTCGAAGCAGTTAATGATTTAAAAGATTGTTAAATTAATAATTAGTTCAACAACATTTAGCCTACATAACACTTTACTCGTATGGAAACTATACTGGTGAAACTCGAAAAAATTGAATATTGTGCAAAAGTTCATTTATTTTAGTAATTCAACTTAAAAGGTGAAACTAATATATTATATAGACTCATTACATGCAAAGTGAGATATTTCAAGCCTTTATTTGTTAGAATTGTGATGATTATGGCTTACAGCTTATAAAAACCCCAAATTCCAAATTAGAATATTGTGAAAAGGTTTTCATAATCATCAAAATTATAATAAATAAAGGCTTCTAATATCTCACTTTGCATGTAATGAGTCTATATAATATATTAGTTTCGCCTTTTAAGTTGAATTACTGAAATAAATGAATTTTAAGCAAAGAGACCATTTCGGCCCGACAGTGAAAAAGTAGCTATTGTCTGTGTTATAACATTTGAAGTAATAAAAGTCACTGTAAAAAATGTTGTTTGTGTACAATAGATTTGAGTAATGTCTGTCTCTCTGCAGGCGTTTCGGCAACGGCCGGGTCAGAGGCTCGTCTGAGCATATGGGTGAAGAAGAGCTCCTCCCTGCTGTCTTAACCGAGCACAAAGCATCATCTCACTCGCACAAACACATACAGGTAGGACACGTCACAACCACCAGACACACAAAATCGATTTTATATTAATTTCAGGGTCTAATTACACAACCAATGGCCTGTACACTCTACTGATGTTGTAACCTCTTTCTGCCTCAATATGTACTAAAACCGTTTCATTTATTTTCTTAGAAAAAAAAGAGGAAAGTGCGTGAACTTGCACCTGAGGTAAACAGTGACAGATCCATTGACACCAGCACCAACAGAGGCATGCCAAAGACTCCTGCTGAGCAGGGTAAGACAAACATACACAATCAGCTGGTGAATATAATATCTCATTGTTTTGAACGACCATCCTTGCTGAATAAAAGTATTAATTTCTTTAAAATTTTCTTTCAACTTTTAAATCTTACTCATCCTAAACTTTTGAACAATAGTGTACTTTTATTAATTTAGCAAACAGTTCTCTCCAAATAAGGAATACAACAAAGTGATTCATCCTAGGACATGAGAAGTGCTGCAATATGCGATGCCAAGATCAGAGGAGTACAGGCCAGAATAGAGATGAGAGTAAAAAAATAGTCAAAGTAAGTTGTGAAGGTATGGGAAAGTTATAGCTAAAGCATTAATTTTATACATCTGTTTATTATGCAATAAATAAAGCATATGTTTTATTTAATATTTAATTATTATTTAATAGTTTAATCATATCTATTTAATATTCTAACATGCATTTTATAGTAATTATATATTAACATGCTTATATTCACAAATACAGGTAAAATGTACAGTGCTGCAACATTAGCAGCATTGACTAATCCTAATAGTGTGCCACTGGTTTAGGAGATTAGTATGTTATGGCAAACGTTGCTATGTTATAATATTAAATAGCGTGGTAGATCTGCATCACAGAACAACACCCTGTTTGCTTTAGACTGGAGTTTTGTACAAAGAAGATAAAACTATAAAATGAAAGTTGAAACCTGCTAATAGAGCAGTTCTCTTTACCTGATGTATAACTTTATTTTAGCTTCCAGTGCATTGTTCAGTTGTATTTAGTGTTTGAATTGTCATGTGGTCTTAAACGGCCTGGGAACCTTTTGCTCTAGTGTTTATTGAAGCCTAGTTCTGTCACATAAGAAAAAAATAAATCCTAAGTATGACATAAACAGCCTAGTCCCAGATTAAAATGCACGTTTGAGCTGTTTTAACTGAAAGAAACTTGCACTGTCATATCTTAAAATATGTCAGTGCCATTGTTTTGTCTCAAGATGCACACCAGTACTGTTTTTTTCTAAGGCAGGTTTATAAAAGCTACTTAAATGTCCTAATTGAACTAAGGTCTAATCCTGGCTTAATCTAAACTCTGTCTGTGAAACCGAGCCAATAAGTAGAAAACAAAACAAAAAAGCAAACATGATTGGCATAAATTACATTAAATTAATGACAAAGTTATAATTATCACATGAAAAGTTCACAAATAGTTACAAAACAAAATTATGATCATTCACATCATTGATTTCAACTCATGTCATTGTATACAATTTAATCATCATGGTTTATATCATAATAATTACTTTTTATCTCATAAGTTATTTTTATTTCATAATTATGATTTACCATAGCCTGTTTTTTATTTCTTATGTGGTGGAATTGGGCTTCCATAAATAAGATGTTTTTATTTACACAAGTGTAGCCGCTTGGGGTGGGGTGCTGCACCAACAAGGATTAATCTTAAATCTGGATTAAATTAAGGTTCCAAACTTTAAACCTTGTTTAAAAATAAGCAGGTTTACATTTATAAATATTATAAACAATTATAAATATAAACTTTAATCCTGTTGCTCCATAACTTTAAACTCCGTTTTGAATCTCAATTAGGTATTAACTTTATTTAAACCTCCTCCCCTGTAAAATTAAAGTGCACCCAAATTAAAATATGTGGCTGATTGAACAAAGACAGAAAAAGTAGGTGTGTCGTCAGTTCTCAGAGAGGAGTTTATTAAAAATAAAAATGAAAAATAAAGCACATTGAGCCGGCAGAGGGTCGTGGCAGGCCATAAACGCACGCCTGCTATCGAGTTGGGGATGTGACTCCGTCGCTCATCTCTCTGCACTTCGGGGACGGATAAAGAAAAGAAGAGAGGAATATGTTTAGCATTTAACAGCAGTGGCGATGATGAGGTGAGCGCCATCTGATTTTCTGCACCTCTCGTTTCTCAAGCCCTGTCCACGCGTGGCTGCTGGGCGGTGCTCAACTGGACAATCATGCCAGTTTTCTTATCTCGGCTGTTTTGTCATACATTATGCTGCCATATTACTCCATTAATTGATACTGTAAATGTTTCTAGGCTTATGCATTCTGCTCGCGCTGCCACAATGTTTTTATTGCTTGCTTGATCATTAACGGTCTCTCTTTGTAGCAGTTTATAAAGTTTATTTCCTTTATCAGCAAGAGCTACTTATGTCAGAGAGAGAGTTTCTGGTGGTCAGTAAAGAAAGAAATATAATATTAACATTGTTTCTGTTTAATTACAATGGTAAATCCATCATGGCAGAGAAAATGAATCGTAAATGAAGGTTTTAATTGCTGGTTAGAATTCTAATGTTTAAAATGAAGTGGTGCAACACAACTCGATTTAAAATAAAACCCAGATCAACAAATCCTTGATTAGCTGTAAACTTTCCTTAATTTTAATCCTTATTGGTGCAACCCACCCTTAGTGTAGCAAAGTGGTCTTAAGATTGGCGAAACAGTGTGTGAGTAGTTACCTTTTTGATTTGTGTCTGTGCTTTACACAAATAGAGTCCTCTGTAGCTGCCGCCACCGTGTCCTCTTCTCTTGGTCAACGCTTACCCTTCCCAGCATTTCCCCTGCGGGCCTCCCTCCCCCCTCTTGCACCCGTACAAGCCGCTGGCCCCCCTGCTGAGTATAATTCTGACTCCGCAGAATCTCTGGAGGAGATCCCTGTAGCAATGGCACGGCTTGGCAGCGCAGCCCTGGCCGGAGCTCCGAACCCCACCTGTGCTACTACCACTGCTGCTGTTTCTGCCACTAGCTATTCCTCTTCTCTCCAGTGTGCTTTGCCTTCCTCAGCAGCAGGACAAGCTTTACCCTCCCCTCAGCCCAGGACCAAGAGGAAAGCGGCCGTTCGTAAAGCTGCTGAGCAGAGATTTGAGATGGTGTCCTATAACCCTTCTATGTTCACGAGTCGAGAAAGCGGGGAGCCTGCCATGTCCCAAGAGGGCATTATCACAGAGGAAAGTCCCCGTGTGGCGAAACGCAAACAGACAGGTAAAAAGAGAAATATGGAGGACAAAAAGCCCAACTCCAGATTAGGAACCCCGATGGCGTAGAGATTACTACATTACAGAGACGCATCACTACTAGTCAGGACTCATCAGCACTTGGTCGGTCTTGTTTTTCTATTAAAAAAACTGGCTTGTTTGGTACGATCACATGAAAACTGATGTAGCACTCAGAACCTGATGCAACCTATGCAAACACCACTGAATGTCAGCAATGTGGATTTTGTTGTCTGACCTTTTGCTGGACTAAACATCTAATGCTGGTTGTCATTGGTCAGTGGAATTTGATCATTCTAAACACCTCATATTGAATAATATAGCAATTATAATGATCAAAATCCCTTATATACATGTTTATTCATGAAATTGTGGTAAAAGTTGATTATGGATTGAAGCCTTGGACTTGGGCCCTTCACATATTAATGAATCTTGTGAGGAAACCAATACACTATATACATTTATTTAGCCTTTTATTATATTTCACTATGACTTTGCTGCAGCATTGCACAAATATATATATATATTTTAAATACTTCATGCAGTGCTGCCATTTTTATTTATTTAAATGTTAAATGCCAAAGTTTGTTTAGTTTTCTATGATGAAACACATTTTTTGATTTTCAGGTTTTTTTTAGTCCATGTGTACATTGTTGCACATTAAGTTACCTTATTTTTAAATTATTGTTATTAATTGTTGCATTTCCTTTTTGTTGTTTTTATAAGCTTTTTATATGTCTTGTTGTTTGAATCCGATCCAGTTGTATTTGAGTGAGCTTGAGTTATGTACTATAGAGTGTGCTTCTAGTGGGATTTGAATTTAATGTTATTAATGTTTTCTGTGATCACACCATTGGTAGTGCTTTAGTAACTTTCTATATGAACATCTTATATAAAAACAGTGCCACATGATGTCAGGCCGTATGAGTGTAATCCACTCCCATCTCAAATGCTGCTCAAACAACCCACTTACACATCAATGTTCAAACTGTGAATGGAAACATTCTTGGTACATAATGTTTTGGGTAGAGGGAGTGGCTGAATGATGCCATGATGGGGAAGCAATATCTTTTTTTGTTGCTTAATTTAAAACAAATAAAATCCGTTTCTCTTTAAATACACTTTTTGTTTAATTATCAATGGTTATTTATCAATGGTTTTAATATCATCTGTTATTTTCATTTATTTACACATTTTTACATTATTATATAAAATTTAAAGAGCAAGTGACGAATTTTCATAAATTTAACCTACATTTTTTTTATCAGATAGATAGTATAGAATAGTGGGGGGCGGGGGAGAGAAAGGGGGGATCGGGAAAGGTCCACGAGATGGAACCTGAACTCAGGACACCCGAAGCCTCCTGATGATATATCCTGAAGACTCCTGCAATATTAGGATTAATAAAAGGGTTTATTCACACTCATTCTTTAATGAAGACAATTAAAAAAAAGGTAATGAATCTCAAACTCAAGCTATGTTTGCTTGGAAAATAATTCTAGTTTACTACATTCAATTTAAATATGTGAAATAGAAGTATGATCAAATAGATGTTAAAAATACATTTGGTACTGTTTTCTGGAAGGTCAAGAAGTCAAGTGGGTAGCTGTATCCCACAGTGCATTCCACACACTTTGCCCTGTTTTGCACATTTAGCAGATCATCTCGATATTCCAGGCATGTGGAAAATTTGCACATTATGTGCAGTATATATACTGCAGAAGTAGTATGATTGTATGCTATTCTGAACGTTATCATTGTTATTCCTGTACCTTTTACTTTTTTGACCTCAATTTCTACTCAATAAAAACTGCACATGTAGCCTTGCATTGTTGTTGTCCTGTTTCCTGAAACGGTAATAGACATTTTTCCAAGAGCGTATTTCTTTTTTACGGTTCTACAGTTCAGTGTAGATGTCCATACATTCATAATAAACCCATAGCCACAATGTTAGTCACATGATCTTTTTTCCTACTCCCATTGTAGTATAAGAGTGTCTCTCTTTAGGTTCAGGTTCTATATAGAACCCAAAGGTTCTTGGCTTGATTTTAAAGAACCCTTTATGCAAAAAAAAAAAAAAAAAGATATCTTAAATTATTGCATAATACTTTCATACAGGTTATTTACATTTTTCAAGGGATAAAGTATTTTTACGAGCTGCTTAGTTGATAAATTGTAATTCAAATTAAGAATTAAAAAATTGTTAAACAAAATTAATGAATTAAAACTGAATCCATAAAAAGATTCCAAAAGGTTCTGTATGAAGCGCCTGATTAATCCCTTTAATGTTTGATATAGAATCTTTTTTCTAGTGACATAGCAACATCAGGTAACAAATATATGCAGACTTCGTTGAGAAAGGATCCAAAAAGATCTAAATATCCAGAATTAACAGCAAACTACACTGCGTTAAAACTGAGAATTATTTCTGACATTGTAATTGTGAAAAACGAGTGAGAAAGAGCATTCTGTATATGTAGCATAGACCTCAACAAGACCTGCACACGATCATGTCCAAACACCTGCTGTAGCTCCTGGTATATTTTAATACTACATTTTCATAGGCTTATCTGTTGAGAACACTATACTTTTCTCTGCCAGGTCAGAAAGTTGTCAGACAGCCTGTTGTCAAGGCCATAATATAGGTCAAAAGATATGCTAAAGGTCACACATGGAGTTGGAGAAACATATTTTTATACTTCAAATTGAGCCTAGAGATATGTAATTGAATTTGTCAGAGTCATGACATCCACTGAATAATAGTGTGGTTAACCAACAGCTGAAGTATGATATCATAGGCAGCTACGCTTGTGATTTCCTTGCCTTGAGAATGGGACTATTGTTATTTTGGTTTAGAAAATAGCACCGGCAAAAAGATGGATCCTGTTCCCGGACCAGCTGTATAAAATCATGTAGACTCTCGTTCCTCTCCTGCTTGAAGCTCAGTATCATGTTCTGCTCCAACATCCATTTAATGTCAAACTACTATAAAAAAAGGGCTGCTCATTCTGCTTTTAAAGATTAGGTAGATTATATTTTTTATAAGCCTTTAAATTATGTTTTAAAATTGCTCTCTAAAAAAAGCCAATTGCACATTTTTGTTCTCAGATAGTGTCCTTCTGAAAGCCAGGTGGCTGTTTTTGTAGTAGTGTGTACCCAGTGTAACCATGGCATCAGGATCCTATAACACTGTAGCACTGACAGTCAGAGTTCCTCTGGTGAAGAGAGGCATGCAGCAGAACTTGTGACAGGACTCAGTGACAGCAGCAGCATTACTGGCAGAACCCTTTTGGCTGGACCCAGCAGTACAATGCACGCAATTATTCACCAGAGATAAAGAGCTCAGTTTTCACAATTCACCTTGGTTGATTTATTATTTGGTCTAATCATTGTCATTGGAACAGATTTACAGACTCTGCTGATCATCATAGTCAAACAATGGCCTTATTATGACTTGCCTTATGACTTCTCATGAATTGTAGTGTGCACTGGAGGGAATTTAGCATTGTCATGTATGTGATAGTGAGATTAAGGGATTTTATGTCCAAAGCTCCACCCGTTTTTCTTTTTTAGTTTTTTCACCACATTTTCTTTTTAAAGTCTAAATTCTGTTCAGTGTCTAAATGAAGTTTTGTATTACTATTTTGTAAGATGACTTATTGTCTGGACAATTAAGCAATAATTTGTAATTTTCCTTTTGGAAAACAACAGTGTGATTGTATGTGATAAATGTGTTTTTTGAACACAAATTTTATTGAACAAACCTGACAGGTTTCAACATGACATCATGACTTTTGCGTAAACAGACACGCCACTTTCAAGTCAAGTGGCGTGTTATCTATACGCATTTTATATCCGCGTGTATGCGTGTATGTCTACGCCATTAATGTCCAAGTGATTCCGCGTATATGTACACGCCATTAAATTTCCCAGCGAAACGAAGCAAAATGTAGATCTACATGTGGGGAGCGATATTTTTTTTCCCTAGGATGGTAGGGGAAGACTCATAAATGCTATTAACCCCAGTGACGGGTAGGTTTAGGGACGGGGTGGAGGTAGGTCATATATTTATATATACAGTAATAACGTTAAGTCAACTGCGTTCATAAACACGCTGAAAAGCGATTGTGCGTGTTGATAGCACGCCAAAAATGGAAATACGAATTGGCGTGTCATACACACGCAATTTTATGAGATCAGTCTGCAGGTTTCATAATCTTCAATATCACCACATAAATTAATAACTCCAACCTACAACTTTACCCATACAGTACACTCTTGTAATATATACATTATCGCCTAGCTATATCAAGTAGGATTTGAATATATAGTAAATCACTGTATACTCATGTAAAGTGATATAAATATGTAGATGTATACTATATATTGCTGCAAATATCAGTTTACAGGTTTACTTCAATTCAGTCAATATAGCAGATAAATAATAAGCAATATCCTCCACATGCAGCTGAGGTATAGCGTTGACAGGGAAAGAGTGTTTAAACAGAACTGTTTGTCCTTTCACTTATCAATGTCTCTCAATCTGTTTCATTCATTTTCAACGGTGACCTCATTATCTGTAGTCCTTAACCAGAAAAAAAAGGAAAGAAAATAAGCTATTCTAGCAGCAATCGTCTCTATGACAACAGTTAAAACAAAAGCTGAAATATGAAGTGAGTGCTGTTTGATGCCATTAGTTTGACGCCCCAGGGCTCCCCCACATCTCTCTGATTTTACCACTGTTTGTGTTCATTAACCAATGGTCATTGTTAAATAGGCTACTTTATTTTCTAATGGTCACTTATACATGCAGGTTTCAAAAACACAGTACACACTTCATATTCTGTAATGCAAAAGAAGCTACCTTAATGAATGGTGGTTGGTGGAATAAGAGTTGATTCTTTTCATCATATTGTACATCGATCAAACATGCAAAGACACACATGCCGAAACCCACAGCCACAGACCTTTTGTTCTGAGGTGCACATCTGTTTCCTGTTGGCTATGGGTTTCTCTGCTTTCACAGCACTAAATGAGCTGAAAATGAAGAAACATTAGTTTACATAGAAAAGCAGCTAAGTAAATGAGAATAGGAAGAGAAGGAATAGGTTATATGATATTTTTGGACTGCAGCAGCCCAGCAATCCTCCATCTGCTGAACAATTCCTCCCATACATTGATTCATGCAACGAGAGTAAAGATGATAAAATATTCCAAATGGAGGATGCATAGCTAGGCCTACTTAAACCCAACTCTGACAAGACAGACTTGAGAAAAGTTGTTAGAAAAACTAAAACTTTCCTGTTTTCAATTTGTATGTGTGGATAAAATGTATTTGTTGCTTGTATAAATAATAACTGCTCTTTTTATGGGTGATAAAGAGGTGCTGAAAATGAGAGTAAAACAGTAAAACAACAATGTGGTAAATGCATGTCACGTCCCATCTGATCGTTGAAATGCTGTAGTGCAAGTGTTCAGTTTGTTTGGCATGTTGTGCACAGTAAATGTCACACTATGAAAGCTACTGCCGTTCACTTTCTGCACACCATTTTGCCGCGTGAAGTTTGATATCACAACATAGTGTTTCCATGACAACTCGCATACACCCACTAAACGTGTCAATCATCAAAAGGTCTTACAGATTTTGAGATTTACAGTGTGTGCCTTAGCCTCAATGTGTAACAGACATCACTCAACACTTTATTGAAACAAAAGTTCAGTTAATAGGGCTATAAGTGCACACATCTGTAGGTTCGAAATCATTGTTTTTACAGAAAGAAATAATACAATCCAGCACGTTTCCATATTAAATGATAATGTCTATAACAGAGTGTGTGTCTGAGATTTTTTATTTATATATTTCAGGATGTGAAGGGTTTTCGTGGCCAGAAAATCGTAGGATGGTCAGGTGTTTATTGGCTATATAGGCATTTTAAGCTCATGCTGTGGATGAGCTCTTGTTCTCAGAGCCAAAATACAAGCATAATGTGTGCCACTCTCATAAATGTGGTGGGTATGCAGTGGCTTTCCACTTTCAAAGGGGGGCGCCACCAAAAAAGCATTTTCTAAATTAGTAGTTCTCAGCTTCATCTCCAACGCATTCATGAAAGCACCACATCGCATGTGTGTTGTGTTGACTTGAGAGCAGACGTTGCGTGAACATGCGTTGGAAATTAATATTTTGTAAATAAACTGGTAAATTATGGGGTTTTTTTTGCACAAACAGAGCACTCACTTTACTTTATAAAATTGAGGTTTAACCACTGGAGTCACATGGATTACAGTCTTTTATAATGTATTGTATGCTACTGCCTTTATGGGGCTTAAAAGTGGTAGTTGGCTGTCAATGGAGGGACAGGAAGCTCTCAGATTTCATTAAAAAAATCTTCATTTGTGTTGCGAAAATGAAGAAAAGTCTTACAGGTTTAGAACATGAAGGTGAGTAATTCATGACAGAATTTTCATTTCTTGAAAAAAATAACCCTTTAAAATAATTACCCGTCATTTTGTGGTTACAGAAGATTCAGGATTCTGAATCTGTATGTTCTCTTACGAGAGTATCTCTCGTACTGCGTAATATCTTACGCTATGGGGAAAACCTCTTTTCCACGAGATATTGAAGCCAAAAATTATCCTTAATTTGAATTAATGTAAAACGCTGTGCAGCAGCATGCAGACGTAGGCAGGACAGCTCGCGCGCCTATTGGCTGCCCTGCGGCAACAGCAGCAGCCTATCGAGAGAGGCGCTGCGTGACACATATCCAATGGGGGCATTTCGCGCCCATTTCGTCACGTCCCGCCAGAAAGGGCGTGGTCTCGCCCTACAAATATAGCTCGATAAGGCTGGTACACTGATTTTCATCTCTTCAGCGAAGCATCACGCATCGCTGGATCTGGAGTGAGAAGCCACGCCGTCTGAGGAAAAGCACACAGCGGGATGAGCCATTGAGTCTGAAGTCGCTGGCATCGCCGCCTTTAGCCGCCGTACCTGCTACGCTTTCCGGCGTTATATCCTTTTCAAACTGTGTGTGTGTGTTCGCCGCTGCGACACACATTTTTTCACTGTCTCTCTCCCTCTGCTAAAAGAGCTGCATCTTTTTCAAGATGCAAAGATCCTGCGGCTCGTGCCGAGCCACACTCAGCGACGGGGACCGTCATGTCATCTGCGTTTCCTGCCTGGGTGAGGATCATGCGGCTCTCGCTCTCGTCGACGGCGGATGCCCTCACTGTGAGCTACTGCCTATGGTGACTCTGAGGACTCGCCTGGCATCTTTCTCAGAGCCTAAGTTACACTTCAGCCCACTGTAGCGCCTCGCCGTAAAAGCGCCGTGCCCAGCGCGGCCCCGAGCCTTCTCCTGCCCGCCAAAGCTCGCCGGTTCGCCCGCCAGCTTCGCCGGCATCGCTCGAGTCCCTCACCGACGGACAGCGGCCGCCGTCTGTTGCCGCTTCCGCCATTGAGGTCGACGAAACAGCCCTGAGCCTTCTCGAGCCCGTGATAGCTCGCCGGTTCGCCCGCCAGCTTCACCAGCTTCACTCGAGTCGCTCGCTGACGGACAACGGCCGCCGCTTCCGCCATTAATGACGACGAGATAGCTGCATCTGTAGAGAAGGCCAGCTTCAAAACCGCAGCTAGCTTTCTTTACGTTATAAGAAAGCTACCCCGCCCCCGCCCCCCGTGGGCATGCGTCACCGGCGAAATGAGGAAAAGTGTGTTTTTAGTCCCGCCGAGGCCGGACTAATCTCTATTTCTTAAAGGGATACTCCACCAGTTTTTCTTATTAAACTATGTTATTCCCTTAACTAAGACGAGTTGATACATACCTCTCTCGTCTCAGTGCGTGCACTATATCGCTCTGTATTGCCGCAAAACTATGTTAGCACTTAGCTTAGCCCATGCATTAAATATGGGCCAAGCAGAGAAGCGACCAAACACTTCCACGTTTTCCCTATGTAAACACAGTTACTCGAGTAGTGTAACTTGACCTGGGCTGGTGACACAAAATAAACCGTTGCGCTTTTCTAAGCGTTTAAAATTGATGACTATATTGTATGGCGGAATACCATAACAAGTGCTTTTGAGCACTTCGACTTTGCAATAATATCTTCACTCGTGAAAAGTCCTCTTACCGGCTCCCGCTTCTCCTCCCCTTCCCTCTGACATTTCCGTCAATACAACCAACGTGACATGCGCCGGTAGTAGTAGTTCGAGCGGAGTTGACGAATTAACAGGTTGTTGGAAGCTAGTTTGTGTACAATAATGGTTAAAGCGTGCATCGTAAAGGGTTGTGAAAATAAGGAGAATGTACATAGTGCTGTCATTTTTCACCGAATTCCAACACACCACATACAGCGGAGAGCTTGGTTAGCTGCTTTGAACAAGAATCCCAAAACACCATTGATGACTCTGAAGAAGTGGCGTGTTTGCTCCGAACATTTCACAAAGGAGGACTATACCTGCACAGGAACACGACTAAAGGATGAGGCTACACCAACAATATTCAGATCACTTACACAAGAAAGAGGATCATCACCCAACGCTGTAAGTGTACTTTTGCATGGTATTTAGTTGTCCTGGAAGTGTCAGTAACCTTAGCTGAATAACATATCTGTGCAATCAGTGCGCTTCTGAGACAGGAAATAAAAAGTTACTGTTTTATTTAGATAAGGACTGAGCTCAGAAAGAAACATGTAGTATAAGCCTTAAACCGTATAACTCCTTAGTATAACGTTATAGTGAGTGACAACATATCTGATTCTCTGTATCTTGAGACTGCAAGGATTCTTGTTCAAAGCAGCTAACCAAGCTCTCCGCTGTATGTGGTGTGTTGGAATTCGGTGAAAAATGACAGCACTATGTACATTCTCCTTATTTTCACAACCCTTTACGATGCACGCTTTAACCATTATTGTACACAAACTAGCTTCCAACAACCTGTTAATTCGTCAACTCCGCTCGAACTACTACTACCGGCGCATGTCACGTTGGTTGTATTGACGGAAATGTCAGAGGGAAGGGGAGGAGAAGCGGGAGCCGGTAAGAGGACTTTTCACGAGTGAAGATATTATTGCGCCAAGTCGAAGTGCTCAAAAGCACTTGTTATGGTATTCCGCCATACAATATAGTCATCAATTTTAAACGCTTAGAAAAGCGCAACGGTTTATTTTGTGTCACCAGCCCAGGTCAAGTTACACTACTCGAGTAACTGTGTTTACATAGGGAAAACGTGGAAGTGTTTGGTCGCTTCTCTGCTTGGCCCATATTTAATGCATGGGCTAAGCTAAGTGCTAACATAGTTTTGCGGCAATACAGAGCGATATAGTGCACGCACTGAGACGAGAGAGGTATGTATCAACTCGTCTTAGTTAAGGGAATAACATAGTTTAATAAGAAAAACTGGTGGAGTATCCCTTTAAACATTTCTCAGCTCCTCTTAGTTTGAGTGGCTGAAAATGTCAATATTGCAGCAATGAGCCTGTTGTATAACACGCACGCCTGCAAACAAACGCCAACACACACAAACTGTGATGACGCTCTCTTAACTGCTCGAGCTATTTTAAGCTTTTGTCGTTTCCCCCTGTGGCTCAGCGGCGAAACCCAAAGCCTTCGCACGGGAGACCCGTGTTCGATCCCAGGTCTCGCAGCAGATACAAATTTAGTCTCGCCGCGGCCAGACTTGCACTGAAACTTTTCGCTCGTTCAGTTCCAAGAAAACGCGACTGTTCCAGTGTATTTTGCAGTAAACAAGTCGGTACCATGGCCCGCTTGCCTGCACAAAAATGCCGTTTCCACGACGACCCAGAAAAATCATTTAAGCAGTGTATTTTCTGGTATTCCGGCCACAGCCGATGGTGTTATGAGTGTAATAAAAATGCCCACAGCCCAGTGTTCATTTCTACACACAAACGCAGCCCGCCACAGTGCAGGGCACGCACAGATGAGATCGACTCATGTCATTGTTCATTAAATGTAGTGAATGTGCCCACAACCCAGTGCCCACAAACACTAAACACTGCATGTGCCACGTTTTCTGTAAAACGAAACCAACACACATACAGTCAGCTAAAACCCACGGTGTTTAAGTCTCGCCGTGGCCAGACTCCACCAAAACTTCTCGCTCGTTCAGTTCCAAACAATGTGACTGTTCCAGTGTATTTCGCAGTAAACAAGCCGGCACCACAGCCCGCTTGCCTGCACACAAATGCCCACGGCGACCCAGATAAATCCCAAAAGAGTGTATTTTCTGGTATTCCGGCCACGGCCGATGGTGTTATGAGTGTTGTAAGAATGCCCACGTCTCAGTGCCCATTCCCACACACAGACACAGCCCGCCACAGTTCAGGGCTAGCACAAATAAAATCGACTCATGACGATTGTGCAAAAATGTAGTGAATGTGCCCACGGCACAGTGCCCACAAACACTACACGATGCGTGTCCCTCGTTTTCTGTAAAAACGGAACCGACACACATTCAGTCAGCACAAGCCGACGGTGTTCTCAGTGCAGTGAATGTGCCCGCCGTCCCGCGCCCACATTCCTTCACAGACACGCTCAACCCCACGGGGTTTGTCCCTCTCGCTCTCTCTCCACAACCTGTCATAGAGAATTTGAGCGCGACCAGGCTGCCCGCCGTGATCGGCGCGCCTCCCGCCTCGCACACTATAAACACAGTGTTTATGTCTCAGCACACCGAAGCTCTGCAGCCGCCGCTATGCCGCGGCCAGAGCCGGGATTTCATTCTACCCCTAGCTATTCACGCAGATGCGTGGGCAAAGCTTCCCGGGGTATCAGAATGGGTGTTGAACACTATAAAAAGAGGCTATTCGCTACAGTTCGCTCGACGTCCCTGCCGCTACACGGCGCGAGTCGAAACCACGGTAAACAGTGAAGTATCACATCTACTTCGAGCCGAAATAGCGAAACTGCTGAGCAAAGGGGCCATAGAACCTTTATCTCAGGCTCAGAGCGAAAGGGGGCTATACAGCAGATATTTTCTGGTACCGAAAAAAGACGGGGGTCTCAGACCCATTCTAGATCTGCGACAGCTGAACAGAGTGCTTATGAAGCGCCAGTTCAGAATGCTGACAACCAGGAAAATCCTGGCGCTCAGTATGCTGACAACCAGGAAAATCCTCGCGCAAGTGCGCCAGGGAGACTGGTTTATGTCAATAGATCTGAAAGACTCCTATTTCCAAATACAAATAGCGTCTTGTCACAGGTGATTCTTGAGATTCGCCTTCGAGGGCCAGGCATATCAATACACAGTCCTACCGTTCGGCCTATCCCTAGCACCCCGTACATTTACGAAGTGCATGGACGCGGGCGGACCTCGCACCCCTGAGACTTCAGGGCATGCGAGTTTTTGAACTACTTGGACGATTGGCTGATTCTAGCTCGATCACATTCAGAGCTCACAGAACACAGAACCACATTACTCGAGCATCTCGAGAATCTGGGTCTCACAGTCAATTGGGCGAAGAGTTCGCTGTTTCCAAGCCAGAAAATCTCTTTTCTGGGAACAGTACTGGACTCGCTGTCTATGACAGCACGTCTGTCGCCAGAGTGAGAACTGGACATTCAGCGCGCCGCGAAATCCTTTCGCCGCGGCTCTATAGTCCCGCTCAAAGATTTCAGAAAATGCTGGGCCTCATGGCCTCGGCATCTTCAGTACTCCAGCTGGGCCTGCTTCGCATACGCCCACTGCAGTTATGGCTGAAAGTGCGAGTTCCACCCCGGGTATGGTCTGTTTCGCCTCAGGGACGACATGAAATGCGTTTCGGCTCTGGAACCTTGGAAAATAGCTGACTGGCGTCAGTCAGGCGTGGGTCTGGGGACTCCCTCGAGTGTGACGGTGGTGTCCACGGACGCCTCCACCTCGGGATGGGGAGCGCTGCTCGAGGGCAGACCGTTCTTCGGCCAGTGGTCAGAACGGGAAAAGCTCCTACGCAAATGCTGGCAGTCGACAACGCGCTATGGCGTTTTTGTCCCCAGATAAAAGGCCGCCACATCTTAGTCCGGTCGGACAACATGTCAGTGGTGGCATACATAAATCACCAGGGTGGTGGCAGGTCCCGAAACCTTACAGGCTGACGGAACGCCTCCTGGTCTGGGCTCAGCACAACCTGTTTTCACTGAAAGCAGCGCATGTGCCTGGTCGCCTGAATCTGGGACCAGACTGTCTGTCCAGAAACAATGTCCCAGCAGGGGAATGGTCGCTGCACCTGCAGACGATCCAACTGCGGTGGGAGACATTCGGCAGAGCGCAGGTGGACCTGTTCGCGCCCCAAGAAAACGCTCACTGTCCGAACCTTTTTCTCCAAGAGCAGGGATGCGCTGGCCCACGTATGGCCCCGCTGCCCCCTCTATGCTTTTCCCCCCGTCTCGCTCCAGCCTCAAGTGCTGGAACGAATCAGGGAAAACGGATGCCCAGTGCTACTCGTGGCTCCGCTCTGGACAAACCAGAATTGGTTCCCAGTCCTAAAGCGGCGGACCAGCACTGCCCCGTGGCCGATACCGGTGAGGAGAGACCTCCTCTCTCAGGCAAAGGGCTCGATTTGGCATCCTCGCCCGGAATTATGGTCCCTACATGCATGGGCCATCAACGGGTACCCGCTAACCTCCCAGAGGGAGTGTTAAATACAATCACGCAGGCTAGAGCCCCGTCTACTAGACGGCTCTATTCCTCAAAGTGGTCAGTGTTCTCTGCTTGGTGTCAAGCTCAGGGCTTTTCACCCGCAGACTGCGGGGTTACGGAAGTGCTCTCCTTCCTTCAGGGGCCGCTGGATAAGGGCAGAACCCCATCCACGTTCAAAGTATACGTGGCGGCCATAGCGGCGTTTGCAAAACCGACGTATGGCCAGTCACTGGGGAAAACAACCTGGTCGTGTGATTCCTCAGGGGAGCTCGGAGGCTGAATCCTCCCAGACCCCCCTCAGTCCCTGCGTGGGACCTTTCTACGGTTTTGGAAGCCATGAAAGATGCCCCAATCGAGCCAATCCATTTGTCAGACATGAAACATCTGTCTCTCAAAACGGTATTCCTTATGGCTCTCGCTTCAGTGAAGCGCGTAGGGGACTTGCAAGCGCTTTCGGTAAGCGCGTCATGCATGGAGTTTGGGCCTAATGACTCAAAAGTCATACTCAAACCAAGGCACAGGTACGTGCCCAAATCCCTCAACACACCGTTCAGGGCCCAGGTTATTTCCCTGTGCGCTCTCTCGGTTCATAACGAGGAGGAGGATGCGAGTCTCCTTTTGCCCTGTCAGGGCACTGAGAGCTTATGTGTCCCGCTCGTCTGCCTTCAGACAGACCGAGCAGCTCTTCGTTTTGTTTAGCGGATGATCCAAGGGACTGGCCGCATCAAAACAGAGCCTATCCAGATGAATAGTCGACGCCATAGCACTGGCTTACACTTCTAAGGGCCTGCAGTGTCCTTTGGGTGTCAGAGCGCACTCCACGAGAGGCGTGGCCTCGTCGTGGGCGTGGTATAGGGGGGTTACCTTGCAAGATATCTGTACGGCCGCGGGCTGGGCCTCGCCGTCTACATTTATAACGTTTTATAACCTAGAGGTTCCCGCCTTACAAGCCAAGCTTCTGTCGGTATAGAATTCAGTGCTATCTGCCCCACTGTGCCGGCCCAGATGCTGAGTTTTGCTTGTGCATCACTCACTGAGCGATAAAACAGCTCCATGGGTGTTGAATAACCTGTACTACTACCCAGTTCAGGCTGAACACGTTCACCCTGTCTGTGTGAAACACTATTAACATAACTAGCTCCTATAGGATGCTATTTCATGGGGAATGATGCTTGCAGCCTCTCTTCTCCGACTCTCTGTGAGTCTATGGTGATTATGCACTACATGAGCCCCGGGCACCTGCCCTTGGGACTTTGGTGTCGGATCCCAGTACGCACGGCGTTTTGCATTGTGTTCCCCATAGCGTAAGATATTACGCAGTACGAGAGATACTCTCGTAAGAGAACGTACTCTGTTACTAACGTAACCTCGGTTCTCTCTAGAGAGGGAGCGAGTACTGCGTATCTTGCCGTGCATACAACAGCGCTGGTTCGCTTCGGCGATGAAAACCAGTGTACCAGCCTTATCGAGCTATATTTGTAGGGCGAGACCACGCCCTTTCTGGCGGGACGTGACGAAATGGGTGCGAAATGCCCCCATTGGATATGTGTCACGCAGCGCCTCTCTCGATAGGCTGCTGCTGTTGCCGCAGGGCAGCCAATAGGCGCGCGAGCTGTCCTGCCTATGTCTGCATGCTGCTGCACAGCGTTTTACATTAATTCAAAATTAAGGATAATTTTTGGCTTCAATATCTCGTGGAAAAGAGGTTTTCCCCATAGCGTAAGATATTACGCAGTACTCGTTCCCTCTCTAGAGAGAACCGAGGTTACGTTAGTAACCGAGTACGTTTTCCTTCATAAAGGAGACTATAAATGGAAATAAAATAGAGACTCTTGATATTTCAATATTTTAACGCTGACAAAGATATTCTTAGTTTTTAATGGCTTTAATCCCAGTTATATGGACACATCTTATTCCCTTTCTCTTAAATACACACCACACATCCTATGCATTGCCATAGTATGCAGTTTTCCTTTCTCGTAGCAAGCCTCAATGCTGCTTCTGGTGGAGGCAACTGTAATGTAATCTGGTCGAGTGAGTGATGAAAGATCATCAGATCACTATTTGGAATGGCAATTCTCCAAAGTTCCTTTAGAAATTTTCTTAGAGTACACACACATAAACTCTCAAAATATTTGCATTATCACACATTATACCCACAATGTATTTGATGAACCACACATGACCCAACTGAATCACCGAAAGAAGAGGCTAAATGTGCTCTAAAAGAACACAAACCTAAAGTTCATAATTCTACACTCTTAAGAAAAATGGTTCAAAACAGTAGGCAAGGCAAGGCAAGGCAAGTTTATTTATATAGCACATTTCATACACAATGGTAATTCAAAGTGCTTTACATAGGAGGAAATAATTAAAACAGTTTAGAATAAAAAATAAAATAAAGTACAGTAAAAACAGTCGGACGAACATTGACACAGTGCTCATTCAGTAAATGCATAGCTAAACAGATGTGTTTTGAGTCTGGATTTGAATGTGACTACTGTAGGAGCACATCTGATCTCCTCTGGAAGCTGGTTCCAGCTGCGGCTGGCATAATAGCTAAAAGCAGACTCTCCGTGCTTAGAGTGAACCCTTGGTATTTCTAACTGATGTGATCCTAATGATCTGAGTGATCTGTTGGGTTTATATTCAGTGAGCATATCTGCAATATATTGAGGTCCTAGCCCATTGAATGATTTATATACCAGTAATAATACTTTAAAATCAATCCTAAATGTAACTGGGAGCCAGTGTAAAGACCTGAGGACTGGTGTGATATGTTCAAATTTTCTGGTTCTGCTCAGAATCCTGGCAGCAGCGTTCTGTATGAGCTGCAACTGTCTTATGGTCTTTTTAGGAAGGCCAGTGAGGAGTCCATTACAATAATCCACCCTGCTGGTGATAAAAGCATGCACAAGTTTCTCTAAGTCTTGACTGGAAACAAAGCATCTAATTCTTGCAATATTTTTCAAATGATAGTATGCTGATTTAGTTATTGCTTTGACATGACTACTGAAACTAAGGTCTGACTCTAGAGACACACCAAGATTCCTGACTTGATTTTTAGTTGTTAGACCCCTAGCGTCAAGGTATGCATTTACCTTGAGAACTTCATCTTTGTTTCCAAACGCAATGACTTCAGTTTTGTCTTTGTTTAACTGAAGAAAGTTTTGGCACATCCAACCGTTTACTTCATCAATGCATTGGCACAGGGAGTCAATGGGGCTGTAGTCGTTAGGCGATAGGGCTAAGTAGAGCTGTGTGTCGTCTGCATAGCTGTGGTAAGAGATTCAGTTCTTTCTCATTATTTGGCTCATTGGGAGCATGTACAGGTTGAATAGGAGTGGTGCAAGAATTGAGCCTTGAGGGACTCCGCATGTCATGGGAGTCCACTCAGACTTATGGTCTCCTATACTCACATAATAACCTCTCCCTTCTAAGTATGACCTGAACCATTTTAGGACTATCCCAGAAAGCCCCACCCAGTTTTCCAGCCTGTCAAGAAGTATGTTGTGATCGACAGTGTCAAATGCAGCACTGAGGTCGAGTAGGACCAGCACTGATAATTTGCCTGTATCAGTATTTAAGCGAATATCGTTTATTATCTTTATGAGAGCTGTCTCTGTGCTGTGATGCGATCGGAAACCAGATTGAAAATTGTCAAAGTATCCATTCAAGCTTAGGAATTTGTTCAGCTGATTGAAGACAACTTTTTCAATGATCTTGCCTATGAAAGGAAGTAGGGTTCTTCGGCTTGTAGCAATAGCAGAACCCTTTTTATAAGGTTCCATAAAGATCCATGTTTTGAAAGTGCTAGGCCTATATAAAACCTGAATGGTGTTATAAATAACATTTTCAACAATATTTATTTACATTACTATTATTATTATCTTCATATTAATATATTTTATAAATTATTTATTAATATTGTTTTTTTTTTAGCCCTTTATCTGCCTGGTGTTATATCTTGTTCCCTCTATTTGGGTTTTACATTTGAAAAATACAGCATGTTCTCATTCATGTACTTTTATTTTTTATTGACATGGTCCGATTGTAGCAAAAATTACAGTGCTCTAATAACAGTTGTTAGCTGAATACATTAAAAAATAACAATTGACATTGAACACGATATAGATGTAATGAAGACCAAGTTCCAGTGAAATATCTTCATAATCCCCTATATAATGTCTTTACGTCCTCCATTATGTGTGTATTCTGAGTGGCAGTTTCTGTCTGCAGATGATGAGGTTATGGTACAGGACACCATATGAAATAAACAATTGAGTTTAGAGTTACATTGTGTCTCTTCCATTTGATTATGTAAAAACAATTATGTTCATGAAGGCCAAAATTAGCAAAATTTGACAGAATGAGCCCTTTACCATGTTAAAAGGAAAAGGTGATATAAAGTCATGGTATATCTTTATATATTTAATGTTTTTTTTTTTGTGACTGGGTATGTTTAGGCATAAAGTCATGGATCATAAATTCCATATCTGTGTTACTTACTTTGTGGAGAAGAGAAGATGAGTATCCTTAACTGAACAGAGCTGCTCACATGTTCTGTTAAATTAAAAAGAGAAAAAGACATGATTGTTAGGAGATGATTGTTACAATTTTAGGGTTAGGGTTACCCATACTATAAACCTAACCCATGCTATAAAAAGTAATTTATAGACATTTTAAGAAAGAAATCATTTACCTGTTGAGAGTATGTTGACATTGAAGTAACTGTAGTTGTATAGCCGAGTTCCAGAAAATCAGTAATGAGGAAGCTTTGACAGTTACAGATTTGAAAAACAAAAAAGGCGGGAATAAAGAACCCTAAACTCTAACACAAAGAACCATTTCAGCATATAAAGGGTTCTTCGGGACGATACGGTACTAAATAGAACTGTTACTGTGTGTAAAGAACCATATTTTTTAGAGTGTAGCTTTGGACGCTAATCGGATTGTCATGATGAAAAAAAAAAACACCCAAAATAAACAAATTACTATAAGAAAATGATAAATATTTAAATGAGTAATTTATAATAAATATTTTTTATATACACGTTATTTTTATATATATTTTTTTTTTTTTTTTTTTTTTTTTTTTTAAATAAGTAAACCTAGCATACTTATTGAGATGATTGTAGCTATTACACGGTAAAAAAAAAAAGCAGCTGAGTGCAGCGATGAGAATGCCAGGGCTCCAAAAACACAGTGGCACAGGCACAGCTGTGGAAAGATGAATGCGAAGCAGTTTAAACAAACTTCTTTGTGCAAAAATCTGAATGTAAAGCTA